>JAAGEH010000226.1:42928884-43126491 GCA_011751065.1 Lasiurus cinereus
ATCATAATAATCTGGCCACTCAGTGTAAAAAGCCTAATACAATGACTCAGAAAGGCCCCGAGAGATCTAAGACCATGCACCAAGGAGATAACATCAGTATTGGAGCCCTGACAACCAACTCTCCAGTTTTAAGTAACTTCCTATGACTTCATGGACTCACTGCATTGTTCAAGAGGGAAGAAGGCTGACAGAAATAATAAAACACTTCAAAATGATTCATATTGGCAGGAAATGTTTCTTCAACATAAGCCAAGCGTCTCCACCATGCTACTTGATCATCAGTGTAGAGCACTTGATATGATGGATGGGGGGAAATCCAAGAGAAGCTACTCTTCTCATCTATTGTGTTCCATGCATCCTCTGTAATTCAGTAACATATTGTAATTCAGCTACTTTCTGAACATGAACAATAGTCTCATAAAATGAAAATTTTTTCACAATGTATTAATTACAAAACAAAAGAACAAAAAACCCTCTGAGTTTTAGCTAGATCCATCCCATCAAGTTTGTGTTATATAGACAGATAATTCTGCTGGGGAAGTTGGATATTATTTTTTTATTGCTTTTATTATCTCTTTTTTATCATTGCTTGGCATTCTAAATGTTGTAGTCCTTCAATTAATTTTTAGTTTCCACATGCAATGATCATGAATCAGGATCCTTTACCAGGCTCATACAAACCCCACCCTAGACAATTATAAGACAGCCAAGTCCAGCCTTTCTCCTAGGGTAAGAATCCCTCCCATGTGTCTATCGAGTTCTCCACCTGAGCTTAAACATGTCCAAAGAGGGGACACTTTCCTACTTACACTATGTTCTGATGCTTACTTTGACATTTTGCCTTTTATAGAACAAACTGTCCCCTTAGATACTTTCTAGAAATAATTCATTCTCTCCAACAGGCTGCCAAGTAAAGAGGTGCTCTTCAAATTTCCCACAGCACAGAGACCAGCTTGCTCTTGTCACAGGTATAATTTGAAATATGTAGCCAGATACTTTCAAACTGCTACAGCAGACCTCTCAGAGTCCCCACTTACCAAAGGAAACACTGTATCTTGCAGTTTTCTCTAGAAATTTCCCCTAAACTGCTAGAAAAATTGCCCATTTCTGTAGCTTCTCCCACTCTTTCTAGACTGAAATTTATTTTCTACCGGTTTAGCCCCACATTCTAGGACCCAGAGTCAGATGAGGTGCCTCTTCACTATAAATTCTACACAGAAATACTAACACTCAATACTTCTCATCTTCATTCTCTTGGTATTCATGAGGGCAATGGTTTTAGCTAGAGTCGGATGACTTGATAATCACCTGATGCTTTGGTTCTTAAACTTCTCTGAAGCCCTTGAGAACCTGGTAAAAGTTATGGCCCTTCTTGCCAGAAAAATGCATGGACCTTCTCAGCCTCACTGTTGCAATGATTGAGTGTCATGAACCAGGAGGTCACGGTTCAATTTCCACTCAGGGCACATGCCTGGGTTGCAGACTCAATCACCAGAAGGCTGTGTGCAGGAGGCAGCTGATCAATGATTTTTTCTGATCATTGATGTTTCTCTCTTTCTCTCCTCCTTTCCCCTCCCTTCTCTGAAATCAATTTTTTTTAAGTTTAAAAATAATGTATAGACCTTGCATGTAAATTTTAGACAGTCAAAGGAGAATCACTGGGGCAAAACCACAAGTAAAAACGGCTGGTCCAGGCCAAGCTTTACAATTAAAATATAAGAAAAATAATGAACAGAGGAAACAAAGCATGTGTCTAAGATCTTAGAGTTTCATAGTGGCAAAGCCTGCTGGGTCTTCTGCTTCCTGGTTTGGTGCCCATTCTACCATCTCACATTCGACAGGAATTCGGAACTGCAATTTAGTTGCAACAAAGGCCTCAGCCAACCCTATGAGGAATTCAGGAGTGAGGCTGCCCTGAGTTGAGGAGGGGTAGAAGGTGACATGAAAAGCCTGGGCCCACACATCCCCACATCAACCAGTCAATAGATGTGGGCTGCTCAGGAGACGCATGACCTCGGGCCAGGAAGATCTTTTCCATCTGAGTCACCTGAACCCCAGCAGTATAGTGGAATGAGGCCTCTGTCCTACAGAGAGGGGAATCTGGGCAGGGTATTGTAGCATCCACCACAGTGGCTATAGGAGTACTTATAACCAGCCTCTTATTCCTTTTCAAATAACCTTCAAAATTCTAAGGTAATATTTTCTTCTCTTCAAGAACTGAAATCTGCCATAAATTCTTAAGAGCAGAAAAAATGCAGCTACAATAAGGACTCCTCCAAACATTGTCAAGACAATTGACCTTGACAAAATCAGGGAAGTCCATTTCTGGAAATAGTCTCTGGGGCATCCCAAAAGTAATGGGATGAAATTGATCGAGCAGTACACTGTTTTGCTTTATAGCCTTTGCATTTGTCATACAAATCATAATGAATACTTATTTCTTGATTTACATTTCGGCCTTCACACAATTGGCAGCTCTTGCCATGTTTACATGCACCATCTGGAAGAACTAATGAGCCAAGGAGCACCAGAAATTATAACTTGCTCTGACTAAACCTGGAAGACTTTTACTGGCAATAAAATGATTTTGCTTTTTTTTTTCTTTCTGGATTTGCTAGGAGATTAAAACATGAGCAAAAATATGCAAAGCTAATTTTAATAGAATGAACCTGAAGGCATCTGGCATTCCTAATCAATTCAGAATCATTTAGTCATTATAGCAATAGTTTCAGGATAGAAAGTCTCTTCTAACATTGAAATACTTAAATTACCTTGTCTATACACAAATCTCACAGTAGATCTCCCTGGGCATGAAAGGGAACACAGGAATGCTGAATAGTACAGCATGTAAGAAATTGTACTCTGGCCTCCCATGGGCCTGATTCTACCTCTGGTACTTACTATAGTTATAACTCTGGGCAAACTAGTTCACCTTTTTATATATCAGGTGCTAGTATATAAAATAAGGATGATAATGGGAATGACATAATGGGGTTATTGTGAGAATTAAATGATATAATGCAAATAGAGTATATTGAATTATTAGGGGACAACACTAAAGAAGCACTCAATGATCATTAATAATTATTATCTCTTATCTTTTGAGAGTTTACAAAAATAAAAATTCTTCTTTCAATGTAGCCCCTCTTGGGTTAAAGCTGCTCTCCTTTGAGGGTAACCAAGGATAACATGAATGAATTAAATACATCTATAGTCTTCCATGTGTGAGTTTTTGTCCCAAGTCCAAGTGTGAAGGTCTCTGGTTAGCCCTCATCTATCAGGGTAAGTTCAGGGTTCTCCAGGAAATGAAAATGGAATACAGATGGGGCCAGCTGCTCGTGAGACATTTCACACTCTTATCTTCTTAAAAGCTAAATTTAGAAAAGGAAATACGTGACTGTTCTAATCATTTCTGTTGCCATAGTGTCTCCCCCACTGGCAAAGTGAAGGAATTAGGCAAATACTTAGGACTCCCTACTAAATCTAAAAAGGTGTTGTCAGAGCCGTTGAAAGACTCTTCTAAAAATAATACTCAACTTGGCATGCTAGCATTAAATTGTCATAGTTTTTATAATATTATATTTGTTATTTATCATTATAACACAAAAATTGCCTATTTCAAAAAGTACATTAAACTTTTGAAGACAATAACAAAAACCACCTAAATCCTACAATTTGAACACTTAATATATGGATGGGTTTTCTTCTAGTTTTTTTCTATGCAAAAGTAGCATTGTTTTTGGGGGGTGTTGTTTGTGTGTGTTTTTTTCCAGAATGGTGATCATACTGTCTATTTAGTATTTGACCCTACTTTTTTCATTTAATAATTCCTATAACACTTTCCCGTGTCTTTACCTATTTTTTGAAAATGAGATTTTTAACAACATAGACTATCTGTTTACATAGATGAATGAGTCATTAGTTGACTCATTCATCCTATGAGTCATTAGTTGTTTCTAACTTTTTACTCTAAAAAGTGAAGTTGCAATAAGCATCTTTGCACATTAATCTGTGTCCAAATCTTTTAAAGGATACCTAGAATTACTGTAAAGATTGTACTTTAAGCCAATTATTGCCCATCAATTGCTTTCGAAAAAGATACCAACTTACATTTCCATCAGCAATGAAAATATAAGTGCCCACCTTACCAACACTGCCCACACCCAACGTCAAAACTTCTAACATTCAAAGAGTATTTGATACAAATAATTGATACCTTGACAATAATAATGTTTTAATTATCTAAAATAAAATTTTAATTATCTAAATTAAAATTAGAAAGTTAATTCATGACAGTTGGATCAAACTTAATTATATTCTCTATTATGATCAGTCTTGAGGTTGAGTTATTTGTGTTTTCTTCTACCTGTTGCCACAGCTACCAGTCTATGAACTTCCAGAGGACAGCAAAAGAGTTTATATACCTCCCACACCACCTAACAGTGTGTGCACTCCATGCTCAACAATTATTTGTAGAATGGAACTGATTGTGCTATCAAGCCTTTATGATGATTTCAGCTTATACTGGGACAGAGGGAGACATCGATTACAAAACCTAGAAATGCCTACCTGCCCATCGCCATAATCTTATTTGGATTCAAGGAAAATAAAAGCAAACCACAGAAAAACAGTTCAGTGATGGTGATGGAGGTAGAAGAGGACATGGAGGGTATAAATGGTGATAGGAAAAATTTTTTTTAATATTTTTTTAAAAAACAGCTTTACAGCAACAACACTGGCACATTTTATGCTGAAACAATAGCTTTCAAAATTTGTTGACCATGGCCCACAATAAGAAAAACATTTACACCCTGACTGAGCACAGACAGAGAGATAATTAAAATAAACATTTCACTCCTCTTTTACTACCTGTGATGCACTCTGCCATTTTCTATTTCATTTCAATTTTTATAGAATGTTCATCACAACTCAGCAATTTATTTCACAATATATGGTTCAGAAAACAAATTCGGTAGAGCAAGATCAGAATTAGCCACTGTTCGCACGGCAGCCTAGAGGTTGTCAGCTCCATACTTTCCTGGGTTTGGGGAGACCTTCCTGGACTCCCCACTGCCCTTTCACCCAAGAGTGAGTCTGCAGACCACCTCCACCCAAGGTGATCTCCTGGTGCACCCTGTTTCTCTGGACTACAGGTCCAGACTACATTAGATAACCTGTACTACCTCAGCAGTCCGGCAGCTAATTCAAGACAGTCAAGTGGACAATTCTTCAATAATTAAATGTAAAACTTGTACAATGAGAATGGATGACAACTTATAATGAACGGAAAAGTTGAAAACCCTTAGGAAAGAGGCATAGATTTTCCTCAGATTCAACTAGTCAATTTTCTGTAGAAATGAGAGCACCTCAGAAGTCTGAGACTCCAGCTCTGTCAGATCCCAATGCCAGCTTCCATTGAAGACCACACTACTCCTCACAGGTTCCAGAACTTCGCAAAAGCTCTAGCAACCATATTCTGAGTCTGAGATTCATAAGCAGTCACGTTAACCCCACTTTCATTTTCAGAAACCAAAGTTCCAAATTATGACATTTCTGATAAGGACTACAAAGGAGGCAATTCTCAATAGGACAAAGGGGAAAATAGTAAAGATGAGGATGTAAGACATACAACATCCTTCACAAACACCTCAAATCTAACTCTTCGTGCCACCGGGTAAAGCTCCAAATGGATGCAAAAGGTGAAGATATCACTTGGCCATTGTGAAATAGTAAATCTCCTGGGGATAGAGCTTTAAAATAAATATATAAGTTGTTTAGTAAAAACTACCTGGCTCACGACTGGTGAGTTCAGTGGCAGTGGCAGGAGCCTCTCCCTCCTCAGTGGCAGCACTAAGGATGTCCCACTGTTGACTTAGGCCCTCAGGGAGTGGGCCTAAGCTGTCAGTCAGACATCCTCTGAGAACTCCTGAACTGTGAGAGGGTGCAGGCTGGGCTGAGGGATCCCCTCCCCAACCTCTGAGTGCTGGAATTTCATTCACCAGGCCTCTAGTTACAAATAATCCGTCTGTGGAAGAGGGTAACTGTGCCCTTGTACCCATTATCCTCTTTCAGTAATAAACATCTGAGTGTAGCTGGGTACATAGCCATTTGACTTCCCAGTTTCTTTGTTTGGCCACTGTCTTAGCTCAGGCTGCTATAACAACATACTGGGTGGCTTAAACAACAGAAATTTATTTCTCACAGATTTAGAAACTGGGAAGTCCAAGATCAAGGTGATCACCAATTCAGTTCCTGGTAAAAACTCTCCTTCTGGTTTATGGATGATTGTCTTTTTATTATATCCTCACAGAGTGTAGAGAGAGAGTAAGCTCTTTGGCCTCTTCTTATAAAGGCACTAATTCAATCAGGAGGGTCCCACCCTCATGACTTCATCTAAACCTAATTAACTCCCAAAGGCCTACCTCCTAATACCATCACATTAGGAGCTGGGCCTCAACATATGAATTGAGGGAGGCAGAAGATTCAAGCATTCAGTCCATATCAGCCATGCAATTAAGTCCTGGGTGATTGACTGTGAGATAAAGTGACATGTGTGACTTCTAGGTTGTTCCCTTAGAGGGACATATCCCCAGTTCTCTTCTTCCCTTTCCACTTGCTAGGATATATATTTGGCAGCAGGAGCTGGAGCAACCATCTCAGACCACAAAATAGAAGCTATATGTTGAAGATGGTAGAGCAACCAGAAAGTAGAGACCAGGAATTGTCACTTCAACTCTAAAGTGTGAACTCTGTTAGGTGTGAGGGATACATGCGTCTGTCCTACTGAGGCCACTTCACTTTGTCCTGGGCTACAATAGCTGAATCTGCATGGTAACTAATTCATTACCCAGCTTACATCACCAAAAAATATTTAAGCCCAAGTCTGTATGAATCTAAAGCCCAGTTTCTTACTGATCATAGAGTGCTGACAGCAAAATCCAAAAGGAGAAGGTATACCAGGAGGGCAGGCTGGCATCCAGAGAAGGTACTAATGAAAACTACTTTAGTTCTTCATTGCGTGAAACATGCCTGTGCCACACGCATTGGAAGCACAGGCCTCCCTATCTTGAATGAAAATATTGATAAACAGCTGGAAGGAATAAGGGGCATTCCACACACCTCGAGCGGGCGAGCACAACCTGACTGTTGCAGATGAGGGCTGGATTCAGGCTACTGTGAAAAGCAATCACTGTCAGTGGCCTATGGAGATAACACAATATCAGTGACATTTCCCAGCTGAAGTTTCATGTGGCAGCACCACGGTTCTTTGGTTATGACCACCTTCCACCCTGCTCACCAAAGACATTCCTCTAGACCCTTTCCCAGTAGCACCTGGGGCCTGACATTGGAGCATAGTCAGTCCAGAATCTACACGTGGAAAGATCAGGGCTGACCCACTTTACCTAAGCCAGCAACACCCCTCCTAGGCAGGAAAGCCTCACTTTCCATTTCAGGCTGATTTAGCCAAAACAAACAAACAAACAAACAAATGGAATAATCTGCGTTAGACCCGAAAGATTTTCAGATCCAGCAACTAGATCCTCTTCTCATGTTCATATATCTCTACCCTGCCCACAGCTTCCTCCTCCTCCCCAAGCCTTCATTCACCTCCAACCCACCACCAGGAAGCACCTCAATATGAGGAGTGTGAAGAAACTGAAGGGGTTTCTTTTATTCTGTGGACCTGAGGGGATCACTAAAATCAGTTGTGACCCAAATGTCAGAACATAGGACCACATGTCACAGCCAAGCAACAAGGCTTCTAAACTAAATCAGCCCAGCTGTTTTTCCCTGTGGACGAAGGCAGAGCGAGGATGGTTTCCAGCCTGCCCTCGGGCAAAACAGAAATCCAAAGCCCAGGGAAAGGCTCAATTCCCTGTAAACAGAGGGAAGAACTGTTTATTATAGCCACTGGGGTCTTTCAATATTAGGCTCCAACCCTGTCAAGCTCACAAAACAAACATAGCTTCACCACCTGTTCCAGAAAAGAAACACCCATGCCAGACCCCCCAAAAGCACCTAGATATTCCCAGTGTGAATTAGTGAGGGTTTTTTTCCAAGCATGTTCTATATTAGACTTGGTAAGCTGGACACTTGATGTACACCATATGGCTGCCGTAGAGGATGTGCAAAGTTTTTCTCCTATGCCTTTGAAAAATCATATTTCTTGCCAGGCCAGTGTGGCTCAGTGATTGAGCATCCACCTATGAACCAGGAGGTTACGGTTCCATTCCTGGTCAAGGCACATGCCTGGGTTGCAGACTTCATCCCCAGTAGGGGGCATGCAGGAAGCAGCCAATCAATGATCCTCTCTCATCATTGATGTTTCTATTTCTCTCTCCCTCTCCCTTCCTCTCTGAAATCAATAAAAATATTTTTTAAATAAAAAATAATAACAATAATAAAGAATCAAATTCTTTTGCACCACTGTTACTAGACAAAATTTGACAAAATAGTTAGAAGAACTAAAATATAAAATAAAATAATAAAATAAAATAAAACTTACCCATCCTTGATATGACTCTGAGTGGGGGAACAAAGAGCCTGTAGTCTTATTGAAGGAAAAAGACACATACTTGAAAAATGCCATTGTTCAAGAGACATGCCAGAGAGTGTGGTTAATTGGCAAAAGGGTGAGCTAGATGGTAACTGATAAACCACAGATGTATAAGTATGTCAGTGCCAAGAGGCATAAGATGCCATATACTAGGCAGGTAACAGAAAAACTAATGCCTCAGTTAAGCCATATAAAAGGGTCCAATATTTTTTGAAGTAGCGAAATATTATAACAGGGAATTCTAAAAGGAAAATATACAAATGACAAATAAACCCATGAAAATACTTTGAATATCATAGGTTATCAGGACATTTCCAATTAAAATCTCAATTTTTATACTGCTACATAACCTTGAGAGTGGCTGGAATTGTAAAATATAACAATACCAAAGGCTGACAAGGCTGTAGAGAAACTGGAACTTTCTTACATTGCTGCAAGGTTTGTAAAATGCACTAGTATATCTCTAAGTATAAAATAATGTAGGTATTTAAAAACCACCTGTTAAGAAAAAAAAAGAAAACACCTGTTGAACAAATAATTGAATAAACACAGATTATTCTACATAATAAAAGCCTAGGTAAGTGTCCAGTTGTCTGGTGATGGTTCGACTATTCAACCAATCAAAGCGTAATATGCTAATGATATGCTAAGGTAACTCAGTTGCTCGTTATGACGTACACTGACCACCAGGGGGTAGATGCTCTGACTGATAGGTTAGTTTGCTGCTGAAATCTGGCAAATCAGGACTGAGCAAGATGGGCCAGACACACCCTGAAGCCCTCCCACAGTCCCTCCCCAGCCCATGCACCAGTGGGGTCTCTCGGCCTGGCCTGTGTCCTCTCACAATTCAGGACCCCTCAGAGGATGTCAGAGAACTAGTTTCGGCCTGATCCTACAGGCCACTCCTCTTGGCTGGCTCATGGCTGGTCAGCACTGCTGTGTTGGTACAAATCTCTCCCAATAGGGACTGATTGGGCACAAGCCCCCAGCAGGCACAGTGGGGCTGGGACAAGTGGGAGTGGCAGGTAGGAGCTGTAGGTGGTGTTGGACCGTGGGTTTCAGCCCGATCCCCACAAGCCACCCAGAAGAACCCCACTTATGCTTGAATTCGTGCACCAGGACTCTAGTAATATCAATATAATACTATTCTTAATATCCTAAAGTTAAAGTTAGAAATTACATTCATGAAAATTAATGAATAAATATAGTATTAAATATCAAAAATAAAAATTGAAATTTTATAATCATACAAAAAAAGGCTTTGAAATATAAAATGTTTTGGCTAAAATATTTTTTAAATTCAATATAAAGGTTGGAAGAAAAGAAGGAAAAAGCAGAGAATGGTAGAAAATAAGAAAATTAGGATAGCTGAATTGGTTTAGCTCAGTGGATAGAGCGTCAGCCTGCGGACTGAAGGGTCCTGGTTCAATTCCAGTCAGGGACACATGCCTTGGTTGTGGGAACATCCCCAGTGGGAGGTGTGCAGGAGGCAGCTGATCGATGTTTTTCTCTCATCGATGTTTCTGGCTCTCTATCTCTCTCCCTTCCTCTCTGTAAAAAAATCAATAAAATATATATTTTTTAAAAAGAAAAGAAAAGAAGGACAGATGCCTAATTCTAATACAAAATTAATATTGAGACCCATGGTCCAATTAACTGAAGTTTTAGAGAGAACAGAGAAAAGAGAGGAGAAAAAAGTGCCTACGAATTTTCCAAAACCAAAGAATATGGGTCTTCATTTGCACATAAAAGTGGATTCTAAAGGAACATTACCATAAAATTTTAGAATAAACAGAAAATTCTAAAGGATTGTACAGATTTAACAACAACAACAATAATAACAATCTACTTACAAAGAAAGTAGGAATTGGAATCATTCTCATTTTCTTAACAACAAAACTAGATTAGATTGATAAAAGAGTAGGATTTTTCTCCTTAAAAAATGGTAAGGATGTCAAGGGAAAATGTATTAATTCAATGGAGAGAATTTATTCACAATGTATACAAATATTAAATTGCTACATTGTACATTTAAAATATCTCACAATTGGGTCAATTATACGTCCATAAAGCTGAGAAAAAAGAAAAACCTAGATTATCAAAGACAGTGAACAAGGCCTTCAGAATCCTGATGAATGGAAACAGAATTCTATACCAAGTAACACTATTAACTAATCAAGGTGTGATTAGAATGAAGACATTTTCAGACTGCCCCAAAACTCAAAAAACATGGTTCTCTAATGAGGCTGTGCTTCAGAAAACCAAAGAGTGGAAAGGGCAGGGATCTAAGAAGCAGGACAAGACCAGAGATGTCCCACAATGATCCCAGTGTTGCAGGCCACAAAGCAAGTGCTCTGAGATGGGGTAGGAGTCAGAGGGGAAAAATGGAACCCACAGCTTTTTGTAAAACTGGTTTGAGTGTTTTAAAAAAATATTGACAGATGTTGGACAAATCTGTTGGGACAATTAGAAAACAAATTATTAATGCATACATAGAAACCTACACAAGTGAAAAAAATAAGGCAATTTTAACATCAAAATTAAAAAGGTAAATAAGAAAAGAAATGCAATTGTCAAACTGACTTGATTCTACAGTGGGCAACTTATATGGTTGTTATAATGTAAACTAGAGGCCCAGTACACAAAATTCAAGCACATGTAGGGTCCCTTGGCCTGGCAGGCGATCAGGGCCAATGGGGGCCTTCCAGACCCCAGCTGAGGCCTTCCTTCTCCCAGCTGCCAGTTGGGGCCTTCCTTCATATCACGCCACCTCCTGGTGGTCAGCATACATCATAGCAAGCAGTCAAACTGCCAGTCAGTTGAATTTGCATATTAGCCTTTTATTATATAGGATGCTGGGTATTGATTTAAACAAAAATATGATATAACTAGATTATGAGGAAGGAGCCAGGAGCAGAGAAAGTGGTGAGGATGAGCAAAAAGACAGCTGAAACCTCATTGGCAGAAAAAGAAAAATGTCTAAAATTGGGGGGAGAGTATAAAATATCAGTATAAGCATATTAGAGAGTATAATAAATACTAACAAACAGAAAGAGCTAAAAAGAGTTTAATATAATCATTTTCAGGGAGGACTAGAACAGTGGGTAGGAGGAATGGGGCAGAGAACTGTGATTTTCTTTATAGATTTTTAGTCCTACTTCATTATATTAATATATATACATGTATTACTTTGATACAATAATTAATGCTAAAGTAAAAACTAATAAGACTAAATGAGAGGCTCAAGCAATAATATATATAAGGAAAGAGAATCTCCACATACCCCTATATGGCTAATTTATCTATAACAAAGGAGGCAAGAACATACAATAGAGTAAACACAAAGTAAACACAGTCTCTTCAATAAATGATGTTAGGAAAACTGGATACATGCAAAAAAAAAATGACCTGACCACCTCTTCCACCATACACAAGAATAAAGTCAAAATGGATTCAAGACTTAAACGTAAGGCCTGCAACCATAAAACTCCTAGAAGAAAGCAGGCAGTAAAATTTTTTATTTTGCTCTTAGTCATATTTTGAATATGTCTCCTTGGGCAAGAAAAAACAAACAAAAATAAACAGAAGGGATACATAAAACTAAAAAGTTTTTGCACAGTAAAGAAGCCATCAACAAAATGACAAGGCAACCTACTAAATGGGAGAATATATTTGCCAATAATACTTTTCACAGAGAATTAATATCCAAATTTTATAAAGAACTCATACAAACTAACACCAAAAAGCAAAGAATCCAAGGAAAAATTAGGCAGTGGGACTGAATAGACACTTCTACAAAGAAGATATACAGATGGCCAATAGACACATGAAGAGATGCTCAGTGTCACTAATCATGAGAGAGAAGAAATTAAAACCACAATGAGATATGACCTCACACCTGTCAGAATGGCTAGCATCAATAAATCAACAGACAAGTGTTGGCGAGGATGTGAAGAAAAGGGAACCCTCATGCACTGTTGTGGGAATGTCAACTGGTGCAGCCACCATGGAAAACAGTATGGAGGCTCCATACTGTTAAAAATAGAACTATCATATGACCCAGCATTTTGGGTATTTATTCAAAGAAATCCAAAACACTAATTCAAAAAGATATATGCACTCCTATCTTCACTGCAGCATTATTTACAATATCCAAGATATGCAAGCTACATATGTGTCCATCAGTAGACAATTGGGTAAAGATGTGGTATGTATAGTATACAATGGAATATTACTAAGTCATAAAAAGAATAAAATCTTACCTTTGCAACAACATGGATGGTCCTATAGGGTATGCCAAATTAAATAAGTCAGACAGAGAAAGACAATGCCATCTGGTTTCATTTATATGTGCAAATTAAAAAAAAAACACAAAGCCAAGACTGGTTTGGCTCAGTGGATAGAGTGTTGGCCTGCGGACTGAAAGGCCCCAGGTTCGATTCCGGTCTGGGGCATGTACCTTGCTTGCGGGCACATCTCCAGTGTGGGATGTGCAGGAGGTGGCTGATCGATGTCTCTCTCTCATCGATGTTTCTGACTTTCTATTCCTCTCCCTTCCTCTCTGTGAAAAATCAATAAAATATATTTTAAAAAAACAGAAATAAATTCATAGATACAGAAAACAAACTGAAGGTTACCAGATGGGAGTGGGGTTGGAGGTCTGGGTGAAAAGGTGAAGAATTCAGTACAAATTTTTTAATAATTATATATAGTGCAGTTTGGTACTGGAAATACAGGGGGAACACTTTGTAAAGTATATAATTGTCTAACCACTATGCTATACACCTACAACTAATATATATATATAAAACCCTAATATGCAAATAGTCCAAACAGCAGATCAACCAATCAACTGGTCACTATGATGTGCGCTGACCACCAAGGGGTATGCACAGAACATGGCGGGTGTCAGCAGCAAGCAGCATAGCGCGGAACATGGCAGGCATTGGCCGCAGCAGGATGGTGGAGCATGTGAGCGAGGGCACCAGACCAAGGCAGGGCGCCGGTTGTTATCATCAGGGCAAGCCTCTGGTGGTTACTGAAAGTTCTTTGCTCCCTCATGCCACAGTCCTGCGGGGTTCTCATACCTGATGTTGGTGCTGGAGCCACCACTTGCACCCACTGACAGCACCTGGCACCAGCCCCAATGCTTGGCACCATCAGTGGGTGAGAGCAGTGGCTACTGGCCCTGATCGCTCCTGAGAACTTCTCCACCTCCCCCTGATCCTGAGGGGTGATCAAGGCAGCAGCTGCTGCTCATTCCCCGCTGCTGGTGCCAGCCCCAATCGTTCTGCACCATCAATAAGTGTGTGTGGGGCCAACACCATCAGTACATGGAAGCGGCAGCAGCAGGAGACAGGGGACCAGGCGGGGGCACGAAGGATAGGCCAAAACCCACCTCTCTACTCACCACAATTCCTTTCAAGGTGCAAGAATTCATGCACTGGGCCCCTAGTATAATATTAAATGTCAACTCTAATTGAAAAAGAAAAAGAGCCATGGTCAGTGTGGCTCAGTTGGTTGAGTGTCAGTCATCCCATGCACAGAAAGGTTGCTTGTGTGAGTCCCAGAAGGGTGAGTCCCAGAAGGGTCACATGCCCAGGTTGCTAGCTCTATCCCCAATAGGGGGCATACAGGAGGTGGCCAATTGATGTTTCACTCTTACATCAATGTTCCTCTCTCTCTTCCTTCCTCCTGGCCTCCTTTTCTCCCTCAGTCACCTGGAACAGAACCAGGAGAATAAGGAGAGCAAGAAAACACAGAGATGACAAAGAAAGACCACTTTCTAGACACACCCGGCTCTGAGTGTTTATTAATCCCTTTGTGAGAAGGAAATTGGAAAGTAACATATACTAATAAAAGGTAATATGCTGAATAGACCAGCCATCTTCCAGATGTCATTCCAGACATCCTTCCTGACAAAGCTGGGGGCGTGGCCAGCCTGCAAACTGCCTCATGCCTCTCATCCAAGCTGACCCCAACCCCCAGTAGGGATCCCTACCCAATCCAGGGCCCTTTTCAGGACAGGCCAGCCAGCCCCCATCCATGCACCAGGGATCTTACCTAATAATAGACAAACATGTAAAGTGACCATACCTCTGCTATACCACCAGCCAATCAGGAGTGGTGGTTAATTTGCACATATAGGCGTCGAGTGACAGGTGTGGGTGGGACACCCCACCGGCATTTTGCCCCTCCCCGGTTTCTAAGGGCCTCTGGGCAGAATGGGAAAGTGAGGCTGGAGCAGAAAGAGGCGGCTCCGGGGCCTGAGCGGAAAGGGGCTGGGCAGGAGTGAAAAGGCGATGCCAGCAGCCAGGGAAAGGAAGGCCCATTCAAGCACAAATCTTTGTGCATCAAGCTTTTAGTCCTATATAATAAAAGGGCAATATGCAAATTGACCCTAATGGCAAAATGACCAGATCAACTTCTGGACCAGTCACTATGAGGTGCACTGACCACCTCTTGGTTTGTTTTCCCAGCCAGCAGGCTCTGATTGCCTCATGGCCATCCAGGGGGCGGGGCAAGTAAGTGGGGGGGAACAGCCGACCTGTTGGTCCCTTCCCCCTGCCGTCAGGCACCTGTCACCCAAAGGCAAACCAAGGGTGGATGGTGGTAGGGGGGGCAGGGCTGGCTGCAGCCAGCTGGGGAAGATGGTCGTGATCGCAGGGACAGTACCCACGCACAAATTTCATGCACTAGGCCTCTAGTAAAATTATATATTGATTTTAACTTTTTGCATATCATTGTTTGCCATATAGAAATGTGTATACAGTTAGTTCTCTTCCATGGTGTGAGTACACTCATTCTCAATAACTGCTCATCACCCTAGGTTAAGAGGCCTTCAGGTCTGTCATAGATAGAAATCTGCACTGGCCAGGACCAAGAAGTAAGTCCAAGGAAAGAGTTACTATGACAGAATGCTAATATAAAATGCCTCTTCATTTTAACCATTCAAACACCATCACTACAACCACACCACCTACTACACACACACACCCAACACTGTTCTTGGGAGAGGTTTTCTTTTTAACCATTGTCTTCTGGCTTCATTCACTCAGCATTTACTCTTCTTCTCTCCCTCCCTCTCTAACTGAATGTCCACTTTCACTTCTATTAGGATAATGAAGTGTAAGTTACATTGTGTGAACTGAGCAAAAGGCACAGAATATTCTAGCCCATAGCATGACTTGGAGCAACAAATTATGATGCTGCCTAAGCTGACTACAAAAGCAATTAACCACACCCCAAAATTGCTCTAATTTAACATGATCTTGCTGCATTGGAGAGACTTCTTAATGCTAAGGCTGCATACGTTATTGCTACAAAGCTACTGCTTCATAGTCACATATTCACTGTTGAAACAGCCCCACAAGGTTTAAGGGTCTGCCATCCAAACAGGCCATAAAATAAACTTTGACTTTAAAAATAACACTTTGTTTCAAAATAACACACAGGTACTTTTTAAAAAAATCAAATTATGTTCTAAGTTATTGCTTGTGTAACCCAGAGGCAGTGGGCATTAAAGAATGAAATGGCAAACTCAGCATATGAGTTCACACTAAGGCTCCAGCAAATCCTAGAGGGAAAGAAAATGCATAATAAGCTTGTAGACACAGACAGAGGTATTTCTAAGTAAAATCAGGGACTTCTAAACATTTGATATTCTAAAACCAAGGAGGCTGCTAAAGCCCTTCCTCCATAGTTACAAAGAAAGACTATTTGGTTGAACCCAAGGTGGCGGCATAAGTAAACACCTACACTGCTGCCTTGCACAACAATTTCAAAACTATAACTAAAAGACAGAACGGACATCATCCAAAACCACAGGAAAGCTGGCTGAATAGAAATTCTACAACTAGAAGGAAAGAGAAGAGCTCACAGAGACCCAGAGGAGCTGCAAGAAGCTGAGGTACGAAGACTTGCACATGGAGAGAGCAGGTGCTGGAGAACCTGGCTGGCTTTCTCTGGTGGGAGGGAGATGGAGACTCTCAAAGGCATTGAACCCCTTATCCTACAACACTAAACCCCAGATCCAGCCGAAACTCATACAGGGGGAGTTTGGACTGTGAAAAGGGATAAGTGAACAGAAATTTAGGGGAGTTGCAAAAAATCAGAAGTCTAGTGGCATGCACGGCACTGCGCACAGAGGACTGACTGCTGATTGTGCTGCTGGCTTTCACAAGTGGGCAGGAGACAGACCCTCCCAACTGTGCCACTTCTAACTCCACTAAACCCCAGTTTTGGGTGAAAACCCTGGTGACCCAGACTCATATGGTCCCAGAGTGCAGGGAAGTCAGAGGGGCAGCAGTCTAGAGGCACTGCGAGAGAGCACACGCGCACGGGGACGGCTCCAGCGATTACCCAATCACATGAAACTCAGGGGCTGTAGAGGGCGGGGCCGACTGGAAGGCAAGGCAGTCCCTTAAGCCCTGAGACTACACCCATCCAAAGCTCAACAGAGAGGCTTTTGCAGTTTTGCAACTCTTGTATCATAAGGCTGAATCCAACACAGAAGTTCTCCTGGCATAGTGAAAATGTGGAGAAAAGGGAAGGGATCACAGACAAAAGAAGTGGGGGAAAACAAACGACTGGATATAGACTTCAAAACCATGCTTATAAGGTTTTTCAAGAATATCCTAGAAAAGTTGGATAAAGTTAGTGAGACCCAAAAGTAGATGAAAAAGGACCAACTAAAGATGAAAAAGGAGCAACTAGAGATGAAAAAGGATCAACTAGAGATGAAAAAGGAACAACTAGAAATTAAACATACACTGACTGAGATAAAAAAATATTATAAAGAGTCTTAACAGCAGACTAGAGAAAGGCAAGAATCAAGTAAAAAATTTGAAATATAAATAATCAGAAAACACTCAATTGGAAAAGCAAGAAGAAAAAAGAATCCAAAAATGTGAAGATAATGTAAGGAGCCTCTGGGACAGCTTCAAGTGTACCAACATCAGAATTGTGGGGGTGCCAGAAGAAGAGAGAGAACAAGATTCTGAAAACCTATTTAAAGAAATAATGACAGAAAACTTCCCACATCTGGTAAAAGAAATAGACTTACAAGTCCAGGAAGCACACAGAACCCCATATAAAAGGAACCCAAAGAGGACTACAACAAGACACATCATAATTAAAATACCAAGAGCAAAAGATAAAGAGAGAATATTAAAAGCAGCAAGAGAAAAACAGTTAATTACCTACAAAGGAGCACCCATACAACTGTCAGCTGATTTCTCAACAGAAACGATGCAGGCCAGACAGGGGAGGGGGGGGAGGTCGGGCAGGAAATATTCAATGTGATGAATAGCAAGAACCTACAACCAAGATTACTCTATCCAGCAAAGCTATCATTCAGAATTGAAGGACAGATAAGAGCTTCACAGATAAGAAAAAGCTGAAGGAGTTCATCAACTCCAAACCAGTATTATATGAAATGCTGAAAGGTACTCTTTTAGAAGAGGAAGAAGAAAAAGGTAAAAGACAAAAAATTATGAACAACAAATACATATCTATCAACAAGTGACTCTAAAAATTAAGTGAATTAAAAATTTGATCACCAGAGGGAATCAAAGATGGCGGCATAGGTAAACACCTACACTGCTGCCTCGCACAACAATTTCAAAACTACAACTAAAAGACAGAACGGACATCATCCAGAACCACAGGAAAGCTGGCTGAGTGGAAGTTCTACAGCTAGAAGGAAAGAGAGGGGCTCACAGAAACCCAGAGGAGCTGCAAAAAGCTGAGGTACGGAGACGCGCGCTGAGAGAGCGGGTGCCAGAGAACCTGGCTGGCTTTCTCTGGCGGGAGGGAAACAGAGACTCCCAACGGCATTGAACCCCTTATTTTACGACACTAAACCCCAGATCCAGCGAAACTCTTACGAGGGGATTTTGGACTGTGAAAAGGGAGAGGTGCACGGAAATTTAGGGGAGTTGCAGAAGATCAGGTCTGGTCTCGCACGTGGACGGTGCTGTGCGCAGGACAGATTGCTGATTGTGCCGCTGGCTTTCTCGATCGGGCGGGAGACAGACCCTCCGAACTGTGCCACTTCTGACTCCACTAAGCCCCTGTTTCGGGCGAAACCCAGGGGACCTAGATAGACTCCTGTGGTCCTGGTGCGCAGGGGAGCTGGAAAGGCAGTGGTTAGAGGCACTGCGGGTGCGTGCGCACAAGGACCGCTCCAGCCATTACCCAGTCACGTGAGACTCAGGGGCCATAGAGGGCGGGGCCAACTGGAAGGCAAGGCGGTCCCTTAAGCCCTGAGACTCCACCCCTCCCAAGCTCAACAGAGGCTTCTACGGCTTTGCCTCTGGCATCATAAAGCTGAATCCAACACAGAAGTTTCCCCGGCATAGTGAAAATGCTGAAACAAGGGAAGGGATCACAAACATAAGAAATGGAGAAAAAAAAACGACTGGATATAGAGTTCAAAACCACGCTTGTAAGGTTTTTCAAGAATATGCTAGAAAAATTCGATAAATTTAGTGAGACCCAAGAGGAGATGAAAAAGGACCAACTAGCGATACAAAAGAGCCAACTAGAGATGGAAAAGGTCCTACTAAAGATGATAAAGGACCAAATAGAAATTAAACATACACTGACTGAAATAAAAAATAGTATACAGAGTCCTAACAGCAGACTAGAGAAAGGCAAGAATCAAGTAAAAAATTTGAAATATAAAGAAGCAGACAACATTCAACTGGAAAAGCAAGAAGAGAAAAGAACCCAAAAATGTGAACATAATGTAAGGAGACTCTGGGACAGCTTTCAGTGTACCAACATCAGAATTGTGGGGGTGCCAGAAGAAGAGAGAGAGCAAGATACTGAAACAATGTTTAAAGAAATAATGACTGAAAATTTCCCATATCTGGTAAAAGAAATAGACTTACAAGTCCAGGAAGCACACAGAACCCCAAAGAAAAGGAATCCAAAGAGGACTACACCAAGACACATCATAATTAAAATGCCAAGAGCAAAAGAGAAAGAGAGAATATTAAAAGCAGCAAGAGAAAAACAGTTCATTACCTACAAGGGAGCACCCATACGACTGTCAGCTGATTTCTCAACAGAAATGATGCAGGCCAGACGGGAGGGGCAAAAAATATTCAACGTGATGAATAGCAAGAACCTACAACCAAGAATACTCTATCCAGCAAAGCTACCATTCAGAAATGAAGGGCAGATAAAGAGCTTCACAGAGAAGAAAAAGCTAAAGGAGTTCATCACCACCAAACCAGTATTATATGAAATGATGAAAGGTAGTCTTTAAGAAGAGGAAGAAGAAAAAGGTAAAAGATAAGAAATTATGAACAACAAATACATATCTATCAACAAGTGAATCTAAAAATTAAGTGAATTAAAAATTTGATCACCAGAATAAACTGGTGAATATAATAGAATCAGGAACACAGAAAGGGAATGGACTGATAATTTTCAGGGAGAAGGGGTGAAGGGGGTACAGGGAGAGACTGGACAAAAAGATGAGGTCAATGTGGGTGAGGTAAGGGTAGAGGGAGCAGTGGGAACCAGGTGGAGGGGAGCTATGGAGGGGAAAAAAAGGGAAACAAATGTAATAATCTGAATAATAAAGATTTAATTAAAATAATAAAAATAAAATGTGACAGGCCAATATAAATGATAAAATTAAAAATGGACAGAGATTACAAGGATGCAATATATTCTTATATAAATTAGTAAATGTGTTTCCAGTCCTGAGGATGTCTGACCTCAGAGATGAATAAGTCCAACAGAAATTGAAGAACCATCCATCCACTCCACACACTAGTGGGGTAGAGACTATGGAAATTAGTCATTTTTCAGGTCAGACACCAAAACTCTAAGGAGTACAGCCTTCCCTATGGAAGATACAAATGAGAGAATACTAGAGACCTGTCCTGAGAGATGAGGGAAGGGTCTAATAGTGATTTTGTTACTCCTGAGGCAATACAGAGCTCATGAGATAAATGCCTTCTGAACAGCCAAAGAATGCAAAAGGTGTGGCAGAAGTAAGGACTAAGAACTGAAGGTCCTAGGAAGGACCTCCGACTGTTCCTATCCCATTAACAGGCTCTGAAATAGGGCGGAAAAAGCTTTTAGATGTCTGAAGTCACCAAGTCATCATTAAATGCATGGCTCGCCACAGCGGCTCCTCTGAAGAGCACAGTGATGTTTCGAAGCATGCGTTTGGATCTGGTGTGAAATTCTATCTCATTACCTTACACTATGTTTGTTTTGTACACACAAGGAAGGATAGTTTAAGGGAAAAGTAACATTAGGGGTGGATGACCCAAAGAAAATTTGGGAAGTAACATTCACACTGGTGGGCCAAAGTTCTGGAAGGACTCAATAAGAAAAGGGAGTGCATTTATTTCCTAAGCAAAGGGCCTCGGAAAGTGGCAACAGTTAGTCAAGTTATGAGAAAGAGGTAATAACCTCTTCAGTAAGTATGCCTATGCCATTATTCCAGAGAAGTGCAGGCGCCAAATGTACCAGTATTATGGACCAACATCTCCATTTCATAAAGCAACCAACTCTCATATTCTTGTCAAAGAGAATGAATTTGAACAATATGCTGTTTTTTTATTCTTTGTTTTTCAATTGGCAATCTACCCTGTTTTTTAAAATTCTCATTCTCAACGTTTTTCACGATAAAGATCACTATTCAAAATTTTAACACCATCACCTTACAAAGAGAAAACTTCCACACAACATTGAAAGCAGAACCATGATTTCTCCCTCATCCCACTCATTCTTTGAAAAACAAATAATAATAATAATAATAATAATAATAATAATAATAAAGAGCTTTGTTTTGATATCTTCTGATCCCCTAAGCATGTGAGGGCAGCAAAATGGAATCACTAAATAACAACTCAGATTGTTACACAAAACAGAATAATAGTGGGAACATTTTTTGACTCTAAGAAAACAAATGTTTCTAATTAGTGGCAAGATGAGTTGAGGTAGCTGCTTGAGGCATCTGTGCCTCGCATTAGAGATACTATCCCATTGAGCAAAGCAACCAAGTTGCCTGAATTCTGCTTGTGACCGTCGCCACCTACCGAAGAACACGCAGTACTGCAGCCAGCTTCCAAGCTGGGGAAATGATGGGACTCACCTTCCTAATGCCGTGACCCTTTAATACAGTTCCTCATGTCGTGGTGACCTCCCAATCATGAAATTCTTTTCGTTGCTACTCCATAACTGTAATTTTGCTACTGTTATGTATTATAATGTAAATATCTGTGTTTTCTGATGGTCCTGAGTGACCCAGGACTCACAGGTTGAGAACCGCTGGATGGGAGGAAGAGTAAGGAAAAAGCAGTTGATACTCCTGGGAAGGGGTGGGATTTCTGTGCCCAAAGAAGAGAGGGCAGAAGGAACCTGCATTGACTTGGCAGGATGCTACTAAACAGCAGGGGTCAGGCTGGAGAGCTCTGTGGAGAAGGTACTTACTGGGCCTTAAGGTTTTATTCAAGTTTAGCAAAGGAGTAAGGGGAGTATGTGAAGTGAAGGAGTAGTTTGGAGACAGACACAGAGAGAAAAACCATGAATAAGAAGAGGGCCCATGTGGAAATGAGACTGGCTGTAGAAGAGTCTCTTGTTTGCCCTGGGAACTCGTAGCAAATAAGAATAGGTCCTGAGGGCCTTGGGTGGGTGGGGTAGGATTTTTCCCCAAAATAAAAAATAAATCCTTAAAGATTTATCAATACCTCAGCAAATGACTCTCAATTAAAAACACTGTGGTAATCACTTCATATTATGAATCATCATGTTGTACAACTTAAATTTACAAAATTTATTTGTCAATTATACCTCGATTATATATATATATATATATATCCTGTTTCCCCAAAAATAAGACAGTGTCTTCTATTAATTTTTGCTCCCAAAGATGCTCTAAGTCTTATTTTCAGGGGATGTCTTATTTTTTCTTGAAGAATACGTTTTTTTTGTTGAACAAAAAAAAAAAAAGGAAATTTATTACCTGTATACAGTACAGTAGTTGTCATCACAAACCAGCTCACTGATTGGCCACAGCGCAGCCGGAGCTGTTCAGGCAGTGCGAGGTCTCTTTAAATCAGGAGTCAGACGCCTTATGGGAACTTCCAGGGCCTTATATTCCGGGGAGGACTTATGTTCGGGGGAGGCCTTATTATCAGGGAGGTCTTATTTTGGGGGGATGCCTTATATTACAGCAAGAGGCAAAACTGGAAGTAGGTCTTACTTTCGGGGACTGTCTTAACTTTCCGGGAAACAAGGTACACACACACACACACACACACACACACACACACATATCAAACTTTTTTTTTAAAGAACCAATGGGTTGTGGAAATAGTTCAATTAGAAATCACTTTTTGGAAATTGCCTCAAAGGAACTATTCATATTAACATGGACATAATAATATGACAGGTAAAATAATGATCCCAACACCATCCTGGGCCACCTTCCTCCACCAAGCACGAAGAGCCATAGCACCTGTGGCTACCCACCTCCCCTGATATCTGTCAATATCAAAGCTAAAACCTGCCCCCAACACACTGAAGCCCACATTCTCCAAGCATACACGTGTGCCCCCATAAGAGCAATTCACCCACTTTACTTTCTACTTGACTCACTTGTTCTAAATACATTAGCTGAGCCCCAACCATGATCCTGGCATTAGCATTAGGGTAACAAAGGTAGAAAGATATGGTCCCTTCTCTCATGGTACTTACAGTCTAGCGAAGCTAGAATAATTACACAATGCTAGTGTACAGTGACAAGTACTCTAAATTCAAGGCTGTGAGAACTTAAATAGGGACAAGAGTTACTATGAGGGTGGAGGGAGCATATAAAGAGACTCTTACTGAGGAAACAATATTGGACCAATATAGTCTGATTTGTGACTTCAAGGGGGCAAACAGGAACACAGGGTTTGTAGACCTCAGACCACATTCCACCTTTTAACAGCTCTATTTTCCTGGACAAGTCACTTTAATTCTTAGTCTCAGTTTGCTCAGGTATAAAATGGGGAAAATTGTGCAAATTAAATTATAAACTCCATAGGATGGGCTTAGCACAATGACTAGAACATAGTATACCTACAGTAACTGTTAGCAGATATTTTTGATATTACAAATCCCCTCGCTTCTATGCTGGGGTATGGACAATAAGGAAGGGGAGGAAAAGAGAAGATTTGCATTTAAAGAATAGAATTGCTGTTTGCACATATATGTAACATGGTATTAACTTAGTTTCCAGATAGATTATAGGATTCATTATGATATAGAAGCAAATATAAACTAATAATACTATTAAAACTCTCTCTTATCTAGCTGGAAATTGTACCATTTTATATATATATATATATATATATATATATATATATATATATATATATGGCTAATATGCAAAGTGCCCATACAGGAGTTTGACTAGGAGACCAGGAGTTCTATTGTTCACTATGACAAGCACTGAATAGCTGGGAGCAGTGTTGACTGAAGGAAGGCCCCAGCCAGCAGCCAGAATACCCTTATCAACCCTGATTGCTGGCCAGGCCCAGGGACCCTAATGGTGCATGAATTTCATGCATTGGGGCTCTACTGTTTAATATTTATCTGGGAGAATGTATTCTAATTTAAACTAAATTAACTACAAAATCCTTGTAGACACAATGCCTCTATAAATTGGTAACTATCAATTCTTTCACATGGAAGTACTCTACGAGCAAGAGCAATGTTTTTAATATAATGGAAAGCAGCTTAAACATGGGTAATGCTTCTCAATAGCTGTTAGCTACTCCACCTAGGAAGGGTGCACACCCTCATCACATTGGAAACAGCTGTGGAAATCACATGACTCACCCAGTGATGTGTAAAGACACTGGGGGCAAAAGCCTTTTAATTAGTTTCCTTTCCTATATCCTATTAAAGTGCCTCCCCCAACTTAGTAGGACCTTTTTCTCCTTTATGCCTTTTGATATGTACACAGGACCAGTCTATGCTATTACAAAAACAAACAAACAAACAAACAAACAATAAAAGCAATTTAGAGAGTTTCAGATGACCCTACCAGTTTGAATATTTGGGTAATTCAGGCAGCTATCTAGCTTGAATTTTTAAAATAAACTTAAGTGAATGTACTATCTAAACTGAAGTCTGGGATATTAAAATGTTTAAACTCTGCTCAGAATGGCTTACAAACGCATGAGAAAAAAAATATGCATCTAAAGAAAAGGTCAGAGGAAAATGTGTAAAAACTGGTTGTTTCCTTTTTTAAAATATATTTTTATATTTTTATTGATTTCAGAGAGGAAGGGAGAGGGAGAGAGAGATGGAAACATCAATGATGAGAGAGAATCATTGATTGGCTGCCTCCTGCACACTGCTCACTGGGGATTGAGCCTGCAACCCAGGCATGTGCCCTGACCAGAAATTGAATTGTGACCTCCTGGTTCATAGGTTGACAGTCAACCACTGAGCCAAGCCAGCTGAGGGGTTTCCTATTTTCTTTTATTTTTCAAATTTCCTTCAATGAGTATATAAGTTTATTTTTTAATTAAATATATTGAGGTGATATTGATCAATGTATAAGTTTAACATAGAGTGAAAAACTTTACATGGGGCAAAAAAAAAAAAAATAGGCAAATAATGGAACAAAAACATGGAACTTCCTAGAGTTGGGGAAGAGGGTATTCACTTCCCATGACCCTCAGTTATTCCTCTTTATATTCAGGCACTGTGGAAGTGCCAGAGGAACTGGGGTAACTTTTAGTTTTTAATTGTATTGACCAAAAGCAAGCCAATTCACTAAAAATCAATTCCCAGAAAACTTTCAGTGACTTGCCAACCTAATTTAGGGCAAATTGGTTTTTGGAAGAAAAAAAAAGAAGGAAGAACCTAAAGCTGCATTGCCCAATAGTTTGAGAAATGTATGTTACAAATGGCAGTGCTGGCCAGGAGTACACACAACTTCCATCTCTGCATCTCTGAATTTAACTGCTTATTATTTGCCCAAAGAGTTCAACCATTTCTAATACTATTACAATGGAGTGTTAAATGCACAAGGGCTATTAGGAAAGTAGCTCTTCTTTTTACTTAGACACTGAAACAATACCAAAGATTGGATTCTCACACCAGACTCACTAGTATCAGAGCAAGAACCCCATATCAAGGTTTTAGGGAAGAGGCAGGAGAGCTCCAGACCTCCACCCAGCTTCCAGGCCCTCACTTGCCTCATTTTTGCAATATTTGACATATGCAAGAATCACTTTCACAAAAGAAAGCTATTTCTGTCATCAAACATCTCCTTTTCATATCTCCATGGTAACATAACTGTTGGTTCACAAACTGTCCCTTGGACACTGAGAATTGGAAGAGCAGCAAGAAAGAAGCAGACACATCCATACCCTCACCCCTACTCCCACCTCATCCCCCATAGGTAAGTGGCAGGTTTAATAAGCAAGGAAACATATACAGGGCCTCCCTCCAGCGGCTGCAAGATAAGCCAGTCTCTGCACCTGCCCTCCAGAATCTCAAATGTCTATACAGAGGCCTTACCTGGGTCCAGTCATGAATACAGTCCAAATAGTCTCAACAACACTTTGCTTTCCCAAGGCTGGATCTTTGAACCGGCTTCAGCTGTAAGAATAATGGGCCAAACCACAACCCAAGAACAGAGAGGGTATGGGGGAGGAGAGAGAGGGGGAAAGGAGAGAAGCTTCTGATTGCCCAGATCCAGCTCCCGGGTCAACCAGAGGTCATGTCCTCCCCCAACAATACCTATGTGACTTTCATCCAGGGAACCATGCTCTATACATCCATAGGTTCCTGATGTGTCTACCATGAGACTAGGTATATTCTGCTATGCTAAAAATACCTCACAATGAAGGCCATTTGTGTGTGTGCTACAGTATCTGTCATTCATAAGGAGATTTACCAAGTCATCTTTCTTTCCTGTCATATTTACTCTCAGTAAAAGGGAGAGATGGACTGCAGGCCTAGTGCTATCTCTTTCCTTCCCAGCCTACAAAGGAAAAGTTATTTGTTTTTATTTGTTTATTTTTATTAAAAGCCTTTTTAAGTCATCTTAGAGAAAATGCTCAAAGCAAAAAATACAAATAAGCAAAATAAGAATATTTAAATTAACATAATTTCTCAACCAGAGATTACCATGAATAGGCCATTGTATAATTTTCCATTTTAAAATAAATGCATAGTATTAGTGAAATGACGGCAGGCTAATGGTCCTTGAGACTACATATTAATTAGAAACAAGAAAAGACAATGGATATCTGAAGAATTCCTCAGCAAAACAACCAAAAATAATAATAATAATAATAATAATAATAATAATAATAATAATTTTTACAAAGTCTCTAGATTTTCTCCCAAGGGCATACAATCCCTAGAAAAATAATTTATTTAAGAAAATCTATTAAATCTCAGTAAGAACAATAAAAATGAGTGGCATTTCCCCTCACCCAGAACTCAGTATGATGTGAACATTAATCTAGGCTGGGCAGCCAAGAACAAGGCCTCCCATGCACCTAGCTCTCAGTCGGGGTTACGGATTCTCCCCCAGGAAGATGAGGCCACTAGCACTTTTTACCATACCCTTTCCCCAGCTTCAGTTTGGTAAAGCTCTATTCCAGGAAAGCTTCTTTCCATAACCCTTGTCTCACAGGGCAGAAGCTCTGTCTCGGGCACAACAGGCAGAGAATACTGGGACTCAAATCCCCTTCTTCCTAACTTACCTGTGGGCAGAGATTTCATGCTAGGAGAAGCAAGCTAAGAAGAGCACAGGCTATACCTCCCCTCAGCACACTGCTTGGCAAGCAAGGGTGTCGTTCTGAGAAAAGTGGACTGAAGTCCCTGTCCCAAGCTGTGGCACAGAAATTTTGCCCCTCAGGAGAAACCAAGATGGCAGCATAGGTGAACACCTAAACTGCTGCCTCACACAACAATTTCAAAACTACAACTAAAAGACAGAACGAACATCATCCAGAACCACAGAAAAGCTGGCTGAGTGGAAATTCTACAACTAGAAGGAAAGAGAGGGGCTCACAGAGACTCAGAAGAGCTGCAAAAAGCTGAAGTACAGAGAATGGGCAGTGGAGTGCCTGGCTGGCTTCCTCTAGCGAGAGGGAGATGGAAACTCCTGACTGCACTGAACCCCAAGTCCAAGCAAGACTCATACAGGGGGAGTCTGGACTGTCATGAAAAGGGAGGAGTGCACGGAAACTTAGGGGAGCTGCCAAAAGGCAGAGGTCTGGAGTTGCGCATGTGTGCACAGACTGCAGCGATTACCAAGGGACACTTGAGACCCAGGGGCCATGTAGGACAGGGCTAACTGGAAGCCAAAGCTGTCTGCTCAGCCCTGAGACTCCACCCCATCCAAGCTCAACAGAGAAGCTTTTGCAGTTTTGCAAGTCTTGTATCATAATGCTGACTCCAGCACAGAAGTTCTCCCAGCATAGCAAAAATTCAGAGACAAAAGAACAGATCACAAATGAAAGAAATGAAGGAAAACAAATGACTGGATATAGAGTTTAAAACCACAGTTATAAGGTATTTCCTAGAAACGATGGATAAATTTAGGAGACTCAAGAAGCGATGAAAAAGAACCAACTAGATATTAACAGACTATCTAGAAATGAAACATAAACTGACTGAAATAAAAAATATTATACAGAGACCTAACAGCAGACTAGAAGAACACAAGAATCAAGTCAAAGATTTGAAATACAAAGAAGCAGAAAACACTCCACTGGCAAAGCAAATAGAAAAAAGAATCCAAAAATGTTAAGATAGTGTAAGGAGCCTCTGGGACAACTTCAAGCATACCAACATCAGAATTATGGGGATGCCAGAAGAAGAGAGAGAGAAAGGTACTGAAAACCTATTTGAAGAAATAATGACTGAAAATTTCCCCACTTGATGAAAGAAATAGATTTGTAAGTCCAAGAAGCACACAGAACCCCAAACAAAAGGAATTCAAAGAGGACCACACTAAGACACATCATAATTAAAATACCAAGAGCAAAAGACAAAGAGAGAATATTAAAAGCAGTAAGAGAAAAACAGTTAATTACCTACAAAGAAGCACCCATACGATTGTCAGCTGATTTCTCAACAGAAACTATGCAGGCCAGATGGGAATGGCAAGAAATATTCCAAGTGATGAATAGCAAGAACCTACAACCAAGATTACTCTACCCAGCAAATCTATCATTCAGAATTGAAGGTCAGAACTAGAGCTTCACAGATAAGAAAGAGCTAAAGGAGTTTATCACCACCAAACCAGTATTATATGAAATGCTGAAAGGTACTCTTTAAGAAGAGGAAGAAGAAGAAAAAGGTAAAGATGAAAATTATGAACAACAAATACATATCTTTTAACAAGTCAATCTAAAAATCAAGTGAATAAAAAATCTGAACAGAATAAACTGGTGAATATAATAGAATCAGGGGCATAGAAAGGGAGTGGACTGACAATTCTCAGGGGGAAAGAGGTGAGAGGGTGCAGGGAGAGACTGGACAAACAGCATACACTTATGAATGAGGACAATGTGGGGGAAGGTAAGGGCAGAGGGAGGGGTGGGAGCCGGGTAGAAGGGAGCTATGGGGGGAAAAAAGAGGAACAATTGTAATAATCTGAACAATAAAGATTATTAAATCAAAAAAAAAAAGACTATACATTGTTAGAGGGTAGGATTCATGTTAATTCTTTTTTGTATGCCCTAAATAGTCGGGGGAGACAAACCATAAGAACTGAGAGCTTTGAATCTCTCCTCAAAGGGATTACTTTATTTAGAAGGGGTGTGGCAATGTTTAGGCCTGAGGGCACTATTGAAAACAGTGGGA
Source organism: Lasiurus cinereus (assembly GCA_011751065.1). Classification (NCBI taxonomy): domain Eukaryota; kingdom Metazoa; phylum Chordata; class Mammalia; order Chiroptera; family Vespertilionidae; genus Lasiurus; species Lasiurus cinereus. Next base: position 42,958,298 of record JAAGEH010000226.1, read on the forward strand.
ATTTTGGTGGTAAGCAATTAAGGAGGCTGGTACCTTTATAAGAGTAATAAGCTAAACTGTTCACTAGTAGAAGTTAATCAAGGGAGAACTAGGTGAAAATGCAGCAAAGAACTTCTCTGGGGTCAACACAGGCCTCAAAGACTTTTACTCCTGCAAAAGGGCCCAAATTTAATTTTAAAAGATTGTAGAGCAATTTATGTCCCGGGACATAGTTAAAAACAACAGAGCAACCAGCTGGAAATTAATAGCTGGGTGTAATACCAATACAGATGAACAGCCTAATAGAGAGAAGGGGAAGAGACAAAGAAAGTCCTGCCATGGCCACTGTCAACTCAGGGTGACTGTGAGCATACCTGTGGCTGTAACTTCCACCCTGAAGTTCCAGCCAAGTCACTGAACAAATAAAAGTGAAATACATAACTTAAATCCAGTGGGACAAAAGACACTCTCACACGGTCTTCTGGAGACCTGCTAGAGTGGGCGAGGTGTCTGACTCCATGGAGGAAGTACAACACTGGGGAGCAAGTGCCTCCGTTTTGGCCTTTTGATTGCCCTGTCACAGTAAGCAGCAGGTGGACTGTTACTCTCCATTTGTCTTAAATTAACCAACTAAACATCTCAGTAATAAACAGGAGAGTTCACTATGACACTAAGAGTCTCAGCCCATTCAGACTGCTATAACATAGATACCATAGAATAGGTAGTTTATGGATAGCCATTTATTCTCACAGTTCTGGAGGCTGGGAAGTCCATGATCAAGGCACTGGCAGATTTGTTGTTTGGTGAGGTCTCACTTTCTAAGTTACCATGTTTCAGCTATAATCCCACATGGGAGGAGGGGCAAGGGAGGCTGTGCCTTCACAACTCAATCACCATACGAAGTCCCCATCTCTTAATATGATCACCTGGAGGGCTAGGATTGTAACACATGAATTTGGGGCGGGGGGGAACACAAATATTCATTCTCTAGCACAGAGCCACATTGGCAGTGATAAAGATGACTCTTGGTCGGTAAATTGCATCAGAATTGGGAGAGACTATAGATGAACTTTGAAGACCTGATTGGACAATGCCGCTGTGGTTGTCCCTGAGTGTGGTCCAATGTCCTCTGGAGACTGGGAAACCTCTTAAGTTGTTATGAGAAATATTGAGGGACTGTGAGATATGAGGCTTCTGAGCCATGGGAGCTCTGGCCCTGCCTGGTGTTTCTCCTGTCCTTTTGCCTAGCTGTACTGCTGCGAGGACTCCCACTGAAAAGAAATGCCAGGTGCTGCCCTGCCGATGAGCTGTGACTCCTGCTTGACCCTCCCCTGCAGGCTGAGCTACATGTATCCTCCCATAGCCATGAGTTTCAATGTTTAATTGACTCTAACAAGACCCCCCCTCCCCCACCGCAAGACACACAAACACATGTTTCCCTATCACTTTACAAAAAGCAAATCAAAAAGCTTTGGAACCCATTTTTGTCATTTAAAATATCATGGCATCTTTCTGGTATTAAAAACTCTGCACTTGTAAAAACTGCATAATATCCATTGAATGTGCATACCATAATTTACTGAACCTGGTATAGGACATAAAGATTTTTTTTCCAGTTTTTTGCTATTTCAAACCACACTTTAAAAAACATGTATGATACTAAATAGTTTAATACATGCATGATATTATTCCTGTGGACCCTGAGAAAGAAGATACTTCCTAAGAAGTGGCCCTGGTGGCTAACTGGGCTCAAATTTTTTAAAAAACAGATCCTAGCAGCCATTTCTACATAGGAGCCTCTCAAGAAAACTGCACTTCAGGAAGAAGCCTGCACTGAACTGCCTGTCTGCACTGTGTTTCTGCCATCTGAGCCAGCCCTTATAAAGGAATCCCTGAAATCATATTTCAACCAATAAGACAGAAGCTTTTCCCATACAATCAGAGCTGCACAACTCCAGCCAATCAGAGTGGCCCTATTCTGAGTAATCAAGACAGTGCCTTCCAGACCAATCAAACTGCAATGATTTGATTCCTCATTTGCATGAGGATGGACCAATCAGGGACCAGGAGCAAAGACTTTTGTCTATATAAGCCAACTTCCCTCTAGCTCTGAGAGCTTCTGGCTTTGAGAATACACTTTCCCTTTCTAATAGTGTGTTTAAACTGAAGATGGCTTGCTAGAGCATAGCAGAGCAGAGAGGTATACTAGTGTAGAGTGAAGAACTGAGTTGCCTAGATAAAGGGCATGGCCCCAGGGCCACCTCACAGCCCTGCTGTGTCACAATTGAGCTGTTTACACTGAATAAAATTTCTTTCTTCACCCCACCCCACATTGGGGATTCTTGTTGGCATTGAGTTGACACCAATGACATTGGTTGACATTCCAGAAATATGTTTCTAGAAATGAGGATATCATATTTATCCTGCTTGAATTCAGGCTAGTCTTGTAATTGCTACAAAAACCCACTATGATTATTTATTTGAGGTGAAAGCTTTTTTCAGCTTTTTAATTCACTAGGTAAAAGCCTTATCCATATCTATTTTTCAATTATCTAGTACTATACTTAAAATATTAACTAAGCAATAAATATTACTTTCCAGAAATTTCCATACAATAAATCCATTTGATTGTGGCAAATATATTGCTTAATAGCTTTATAAATCTAACAGCTATGGTTTTGAGGTTAGAATTAAAGAAATAAAATTGAGTTTCTAGCCTATACATTTCATTTTTCTTACCAGCAAAACTGGAACAAGGAGAAGTTTCTCTGGTTTCAGAAGCATGTTTATAAACCACTTCTGAAATTGGAAGTAATTTATGACTGACTGTTCTGTACAATTCAGCTGTGTATCCATATGGCCCTGGTGCTTTATTATCTGATATGTCTTGTTGGGCACTTTTTAAAAATTTTCTTTTCATCCACTGAGCTTATTTAATTTCCCTTTGCATCTGGCCGCAATAATTCTAAAACTCTATTTCATCTTCATGGCAAACAAAATAAATCCCATAATCCTATGTGCCATCTTCCCATGATCTTGTTTATAAGGTCCATAAGTCAAAGGGAAGCTTTGAAAGGGATTGTTCTTAAATTCTATTTAGAATGTGCTCACCTGCACATAAGCCAAATTTTTATGGATATGAAGGTTGGCTTTTATTCCAAGTGGGGATACCAGATATACCTTTTCAGAATCACAAATCTATCTACAAAGAAGTTGCCAACATCCTACAAAACTCCTTCTCAAAAAAGAGACCCTTTCTAAGCAGTTACTCAGTATTTCAAGGGGCAACATGAGTAGGTCAGTTCAAAAGCATTTATCACGCTTTCTCCGACTTCAGACTGAACAGTGTTGAGCAAATAATAATTGCCTTTGGTTCCTGCAGGCTGATATGGAGGGCTCTATCCTGGAAAGACCAGGAATCTGGAGCCATAGCTGCCAGGTGTGTGCTGTGGTTAATTATAAAAATGAACCAGTGTGGGAGCCTTGGTACTAGAGAGGACTTTAAGGAACCCCACTCCCACACTCCATTGCATCTGAGAGGCTAGGGCACACCATGAGCGGGGCAAAGGGGTGAGATTACTTTTAATGTCTTATGTAGGTCCCAATGAGGGGAACCTAATATCCATTGTGAATGCAAAAGGCAGTCTACTTGGGAAATGGCATTATGTAAATATTGAACTCAGTCAAAACCTGAGAAAATAGCACTGATTACCTTGTCCGAGGTGGTGGGACCAAGAGAAAGAGTGAGAGAAAGGCTCTGACTGATTGGGTCACTCCACCATCCACATCACAAGCATAAAACCAGGCTATCATTTAGTCCCAACACCTGGCAAATGAAGTGCCCCTCCCCAAAGGCAGGTGTGTTGCCTGAGGAAGATGTTGGGAGGGGAGGGGTTTTTCCTGCATAGCTCTTGGGCACACATTAAAGTAAACCTTAACTACAAGATTAAAAAGCCACCTATTTGAGGTTTGTTGTCTTAAATGACAAGGACAAGAAGTTTGGAGTGTCTAAAATTTTTATAATATTCTCTTCAAAGTATAGTTAATAATGCTAACCATTATTTACTCGAGGTTTATCCTAAACACAGTTGTAAGCATATCAGAAGTGACATCTCGTTCACTAAATACCAGAACTAACAGAATATAAGAGTTAAGTAGCATAAGACTAGAAGATTCACCTCTAGATTTCTTTCTTTCTTTTTTTTTATCCTAACTGGAGAACATGCTTACTAATTTTAGAGAGAAGAGAAGGATGAGAGGGGTGGGGAGAGAGAAAAACATTAATCATGCTTCCCCTGGGCACCTGGACCAGGGAACAAACCTACAGCATAGGTATGGGCCCTGACCGAGAATTTAACCCACAACCAACTGAGCAACCCAGCCAGGGCTAGATTTCCTTTTGAACAAGAACTAATTTCTTATTTATCTTTACATCCTCAAGACAATGCTGGACATAGAGTTACCATTCAATAAATATGAAACTAAATGATATAAAGCTATTTCAAACAGTGAAAAGTCCTCCTAAGAGAAGAAAGTCTTGCAATTTTGTAACTCAGTATTAGTTTTTAGTAACGTGACATCATAGAAAAATCATATCCCTTACATATTATTCTATGTGCTTTAAATGTGATATCTCAGACTTCAAAAACCAAAGCCTGAACCTATTCTAGAAGAGTCATTCACATTTACGTCCTTGCTTAGGGTAGATTTATAAAAGGTTCCTGAAGTGGGAACAACCCCCAAAAAATATTCCACAGAACACTGTTCTCTAGTACAGTGGTCGGCAAACTCATTAGTCAACAGAGCCAAATATCAACAGTATAACGATTGATATTTCTTTTGAGAGCCAAATTTTTTAAACTTAAACTTCTTCTAACACCACTTCTTCAAAATAGACTAGCCCATGCCATGGTATTTTGTGGAAGAGCCATACTCAAGGGGTCAAAGAGCCACATGTGGCTCATGAACTGCAGTTTGCCGACCACTGCTCTAGTAGGTCACTCGTAGGTGTTGTGCAAAATCAGCTATGGCATAATATGGGTTCGGTGGTCACATGGGAATGGGTAATTCTAGGCTAAGAAACATAAATTAGTTTCTTAGTTTTTTTGCTGAAATACATATTGGAATCTTTACTGCCATAGAACATTGCACACCTCCCAAAAGAGGATATGGATTGTCCAGTCAGAGAAAGATAAATATCACATGATCTCACTCATATGTGTGATATAATGATCAACATAAACTGATGGGAAAAAAAAAATAGATCCAGAAACAAATGGTAGGGGAGGTGGGAAGGGGGGTTAGAGAGCAACCAAAGGACTTGTATGCATGCATACTAACATAACCAATGGACACAGACACTGGGGCCCTGGAGGCTTGCCCTCAGGGGTGGGAATGGGGATGGTCAATTGGGGGAAAAAAGAGACATATATAAAACTTTAGACAATAAAAAAATGTTTTTAAAGAGGATATGGCTTGTAACATTTCTCAAATCCACTGTGCATGGAGCTGCTTTTTTTAATGAAACATCTTGAGAAATAATACTATTTTGCTGAAACCATGTGGGAAGCATGGGCCCAGGTCAGCCAAGCCTCTCCACCCCTCTTTGTCTCCCATGGTATCCTTCAGTCTCACCCTCCTAATTGGTCATCCACTTTTAGGAGCTAAGATTCTTCTGCTTGTTGTCTAACATTAGGAGAAAAGAAGGTAAAAACAAAACAAAACAAAAAAAAAAAAACAGCCCTAGTCAGTTTGACTCAGTGGATAGAGCGTTGGCCTGAGGACTCAAGAGTCCCAGGTTTGATTCTGGTCAAGGACATGTACCTTGCTTGTGGGCACATCCCTTGTAGGGAGTGTGTAGGAAGCAGCTGTTGGATGTTTCTCTTTCATTGATGTTTCTAAATCCCTCTCCTTTCCTCTCTGTAAAAATCAATTATATATATATATATATATATATATATATATATATATATATATATAGTTCCAGGATCAGAATATCTTGTGCACCAATTGTTACTGATGGAACTAAGAAATGCCTTTAGAGCCACTGTGAATGATGGGCAAAGATGAAGGAATAGATGAGGCAAGGGAAAAAGAGGAGGATATAGGAAAAGAGAAAAAAAAGAGTAATATAAAAAGACAACATAAGCCTGGTGTGGCTCAATGGTTGAGCATCGACCTATGAACCAGGAGGTCACTGTTCGATTCCTGGTTCAATTCTAGTCAAGGGCACATGCTTGGGTTGTGGACTTGGTCCCCCGTGTGGGCATACAGGAAGCAGCCAATCAATGATTCTCTCTCATCATTGATGTTTCTATTTCTCTCTCTCTGAAATCAATTTATATATACATACATATATATAAATATTAAACATGACATAAGAAGGAATATAGGGTGAGAACGAATATGTTGTTAATACAAACTCCTAACTCTCAATAAATCTCATGTCTTCCACATGAACACAATTAATCTCAGAGTGGAGTTCAATTCAAGCCCTCAGAGAGACAGCATCCCAGCAGGGACAGTCACCCAGCCACCTGCAGAGAGGCCCTGTCCCTGGGCCCTCAGCCTCTTGGCCATAGCCCCTGCATCAGGGGAAGTCATCCAAACACAAGATAAAGCTTTACCATTGCAGAGATGTAGCCTAATGTTTCTCACTAGTAAGATGCCTGCCATTTCAAATGTATAATATACCATTTACTAAAATGATTGGATTTTGACAAAAACAAAAGTACACAAAGGTTTAGTGGTGGGCAGAAGCCATGTCCACTTGGAGTTAGGATCTCAGGATTATAGATGTGCAGAGTTTAAGGATCTTGGAGGAAACGTGTATTGGTGACTGTCCTGAAAGTGGCCCCCCAAGATGTGTGATTTTACTTATGTTACAGTTGATATTAGTTACAGGTGTACAACATAGGGACAACTAACATTATTTTTTCTTAATTTAAACAATTTTTAAATTACAGTTTGCATTCAATATCATTTTGTGTTAGTTTCAGGTGTACAGCATAGTGGTTAGCCAACCATACACTTTAGAGAGTGTTCAAGATTGGTGCTTTTATAAACATTTCTCTTTATCTGAAGATCATTAAAGGCAAACCACTAACTCACCTGTCCACTGTGGCTTTGTGTCAGAAGGAACAGTCACAATGACTTCTTGGAGACTGCCAACTGTTAATAAAATATTTGCACTGACAATATCAGATGCGAGCTGGGGGAATTTGGGATACTACCTGCAATAGTGACATCTAGTGGCTTCTACGACCTACTGCACCTCTTTAAAGCCAAAACTAAGGCTGGGTTGTAAGCAATAAACATTTGTTAACAACATAAAGGTATTTATTACATGAGTTCTGGAAAAGGACCCCAGAAATGTTAAGGTTTAACCACCTACACTCGAGTCTTATATTTCTCACTAGGTTAAAAATTATGACAAAAGACCTATTGTGATATAAATGCTAGTTGCTACAGGGGAAGTCACTAGAGAAATACGTTGTTTTGGTAATGTCTTAGGTGAGATTTGTTTTCCATGGTCTGCCCTTCAGTACCCCTCACCCACAAACCCCACAAATGGGTGGCAGCCAGGTAACCTTGCCCATACCCCCAGTACAGTTTCCAAAAGGAAAGTGACAATAAGAATTCTCTTCTGAGAATCCTGGGACTAGGAGAATAAAAAGTAATGCCATTTGTCTGGTGAGTTGAAGGTAGACATTTCCCATGAGGTAAAGAGGTAGCCAATATGGGCTCTGTACACAATCAAGTTCTGAGGAATCGGCGGGTGAAGATACAGACAAAGCTGGCAAGGGAAGAAAGAACAGACTCATTGTCCAAGGAGAGGCCACAAAGCATGAAGGAAAAAAAGGAACTCAGTGGGGATGGCAGAGGGCAGGGGTGATTGCCCTTTGGTGGTCCTAACTGTTCTTTAATTTAAAAAAAAAAGTCCTAGAGTCCTGGCTGGGTGGTCCAGTCCATGGAGCAGCATCCCATACACCAAAAGCTGCAGGTTCGATTCTGATTAGGGCACATGCCTAGGCTGTGGGTTTAATCACTGATCAGGTCATATACAGGAGGCAACCTACTGATGTTTCTCTCTCACATCAATGTTTCTCTCTCTCCCTTCCTTGCTCTCTCTATTCAATAAAGAAGCCCATATCTGTTGCCTGTCTTCCCTATTTCTCGCTAACGCTCAACAGTCCTGAGAGAGGGCTTCTTGTCTGGAATTATGAGATAATGGACATTTTGCTTCATATCATTGCATTTAAGACTCAACCATCTAAGAAAAATATAACCTATGGATTTCTTTGCTTTTTTTACTCAGAAAGGCACAGTTCATTCTCTACTGGTGCTTATTTAGTGTCAAACTGACCACATCCACGCCTGCTACCCACCTTCTCCGCCTCACCCTGCCAAACCTGCTCTCCCCTGTATTGCCAACTTCCTCCTGGTTACCTAAGGCAAATACTTAGGAGTCAGGCTAGATCCTCTCTCATGTCCCATATCCAACCTGGTGTCACTAAATCAGTTTTACTTAGAACTGCAGGAGCATAGATCTTAGCCACTGTGCAAACAAAATGCTGGTGTCCCTAAAATTCAGATGTTGAAACCTAACCTCCAGTGTGATAGCATTTGGAGGTGGGATATTTGAAAGGTGCTTAAGTCATGAGGGTGGAGTCCTTGTCAATGGGATTAATGCCCTTGTGGAAGAGGTCCCAAGAACTACCCACCCCTCCCATCCTGCGAGGGAACAGCAAAAGGACTCCATCTGTTGTCCAGAAAGTGGGCCCTCACTACACACAGAATCTGCCAGTACCTTGATCTTGGACTTCTCAGCCTCCAGAATTATAAGAAATGAATTATGTTGTTTATAAGGCATCCAGTCTATGCTATTGTGTTAGAGCAGTCCAAGAGAACTAAAAAGCTATCAACTGGCTTTGTGCAGTTTTCTTATAATTGCCTCATTCCTTTGGCCTAAAATAGAAATTCTTCTTAGAGGGTTAACAGACTAACTCTAATCATTGTCTTCTTGACAATGAAGACCAATGAGCATTTTTTCCTTATTGTAAACTAATATACCTATGCCATCAAAATTGTTTTGGTCTTAAGTCAACATTTATTTATCCAACAAAAAACTCGACTAGATATTATGTCAGACACTCTGTTGGACATAAATATAAAAAATGTGATTCATGTTTTAAAGAGACATATTTTCAAATTAATTACAATTAAATAGTATGCATACTATAATAAATGTCTTGATGAAAAATAGCAGGAAATAGAGGAAGAAACAATGAATGCTGCCTAAGGAATGAGAAAAGGATGTGAAACTTTGGAATCAAATAGATATCACACAAAAAAAGTGTTAGAATAATTTGTATCTGCTGTTATGAAATAAGAAGGAAAAAAACTCTAATATATGATTTATGTGTAAACTATGTGCCTGCACGTAAAAGGTAAATAAACACCATTTCCCAACTTTTCAACACCACCCCATAAAAACAGTAGCAAAATAGGGCAAAGATGAGATTTGGCTTTCCCAAGAAGATGATAATGAGGCCAACAATTCTTAAAACTGACCCAGAAGCAGAGTGAATGGATCATATGCTCAACTGTCCTCAAGGCTACCCTCACTGATCTATGCCACACCCATAGCCACAGCATCCTCAGGACACATACACCCCTCATAATAATGGTGGGGAATTGGAAACCCACGGAGAGAGGGAGGTATGTGGGAAAATCTAGCCCTCTAGCCGAGATAGGAGAGAACAAATGAGTTGAGAGTTTTTCCATGGACCAGAGCTAAAAGGGACAGATGACCACGGTCACTCTAATTTGCCTTGTTGGGCAGGTGTGTGTCGAAATTACCACCAAGTCAAAAGGACCCAAAGGACACACCATTTTCCGAAATTAACAGACAATAATATGCAGGGCTCCACATTCTCACACCAGAACCAAGGCCATCTCAGCAGGACGGTGGCCATACTGTTACCCCAACCATCCTTCCTTTTCTCTGTCCCATCAGTCAGGTTCTTCACCACCCTTTCAGAGATCACAGTGCCCAGAACAACATCAAAAACAGTCATTTGTATCCTAACAGAGAACCCAGAGATGAGAGAGAGGGAGAGGCGAGGCACTGAAAGCCTCCTTTATTTAGGATGCAAATTTGCACCTGAGGTGTATTAAATTAAGGGACTTTCAACCTCTTCTTTGGAGATGTTATGTCCCATATGGGGGAGCCACTTTCCTCCTTTGGGGTGGAAATATGGCAATAACATAGTGATATGGAATTTGAATAGAAAATAAATTGTGCTGAATCTCACATATGGTGTCCTAAAAATGTCCAAAATTATGTCATCCAAAGGGGGAACAAGGGGGGACTGCAATTAGATAGATGAGGAAGAAGCAGTTGAGAAAACAGATTAATGATGCCTTTGACACAATCAGCCAGAGAGGAATATTGGTTTCCATGACAACCAAACCACTTAACCTAAATTAACCAAGCTGTTAAAAAAAGAAAAACTTAAAAGATGGGGAGGGGGAAATCCAGCGCATCCTCTTTGGGGAAATTAAGTAGCCTGTCCCATCAGCGCCTGCAAGAGGTGTTTGTTAACTACATATCCACAGGGTATGTATTCTCTTACACTCTCTGGTTCCCAGTAATTAATTTTCAGAAGCAGTCCAGAGATGTTGAGAAATTGTGACTAATTAGTGCAGTTTTCTGATAGAATAGCCTTATTATTATTCTGGTGCAGCCTGAGCTAGACAGCAAGGACTAGGAATAGACAAAAGGCTGCTTCTTGTTTTTCCCAAACTTTGTGGTCGATGTACCTACCTGCCATGCTCACATGTTCCTGGAACTGCTTTCTTAGAATTCAGCAGGTTGGGCAGCATTCTGAAATTGTCTGGAGCAGAGAATAGCTGTTTTTACAATGAAGCACACAGACCATTCACAATGAGGCAATCAAATCAAATCACAAAATGTTTATGCAGAATTTAATGTCCCCTATGAAAAGGAATGGTACTTTCCTGAGTTGCTCTTAACACAGTATAGAAATAGCCCACATTTTCCCAGGGTTCAGGCCAGTTAGTCTGAGTCACAGTGGACATGTATTGAAGTGACTAACAGGGAGGAGAGTGGTGAGGGAGCAGGGCTCATCTTCATTCATTTCTAATTTCCCATTTCTTTTTTTATGTTTTATCTTTTTTATTGATTTCAGAGAGGGAGAGTAAGAGGGAGATAGAAACATCAATGATGAGAGAGAATCATCCACTGGTTGCCTCCTACACATCCCCTACTGAGGCTTGAGCCCAAAACCTGGGCATGTGCCCTGATCAGGAATCAGACCATGACCTCCTGGTTCATAGGTTGATGCTCAACCATTGAGACACACCGTTTGGGCTAATTCCCCATTTCTTAATCCTACATCACTCCTCCATTTCAGCTGAGCCTGAAGATGGCTAGGGGAAGGGTATCTTTGTTGGATGCCTCTGGGTTGTCTCTGTTAAATCATGTCCAGTATGGATAGCCATTGGCCAAAATAAATGAGAAAGAAAACATAGGAACCCTAATAATATTGAGAGCACTGTCAAGTTCTAGCATTTCTTATAGATGATATTTTCTGCTAATTTTATAAAATATATACACATAAATATTATAAGCAATTAAATTCTGTTAAAACCTTATTAATATATTAAATTTTATGAAAAATACATTAGGGCTGTACAAAAATAAAACTCAAGTTTCTATCAAATTAAAATTTTATAATTAAATCTAAAAAATAGGAAACATGCACATTGGAATTAAAAAAAAAATTAGCCTGGCACTGGCCAAGTGGCTCAGTTGGTTGGAGCATCATCTCATACACCAAAAGGTCAGGCCACATCCCCCAGGTTGCCATTGGATCCCCAGACCTGTCAGGACATGTGCGGGAGGCAACTGGTTGATGTTTCCCTCTCACATTCTCACATCAATATTTCTCTCTCTCTCTCTTTCTCTCTTTCTCTCTCTCTTTCTCTCAAATCAATATAAAGCATATCCTCAGGTTAGGATTAAAAAATAATAATATATAAATAAGTAGCATGGTGCATGCCCACACAGAATCCACATATATGTATCTCCCATTTCATAAGTTAGTTGTGAAATTTAACTCACATTTTCCTTCCACTGCTGAGAAAAAAACACTTTATGTATAAATGAAATGGAGGGACTGTTAATCTGGTAAAAGAAAAGAATACCTCATAGTTTAAACTTGACCTTTCACTTTTCACATTAGTGGTGACTTATTTATTTCTATATGAATCACTGGTGCTCATTTTTTTCTGCTAGGGCCTTAAAATTTTTCTTATAACTAGTACTGACATTTTAAAATAGTAAGACTATTAATCTTATTCCTGCCATATTTATGGAAAAATATCCCAAATTATTACTTTTTTATTTTATGACATGTCTTGGCATAAAAAGTTTTTCATTTTTGTGTGGTATAATCTATTGATATTTTTCTTTAACATTTCACCTTTTACTATTTTGTAATCCTTAAAGCAGTTCAGTACTCATGCATATTTAATGTGATGATTTAGTTTATCTAGGATTTATTTTAATGTGTGGATCTCACTTAAAATTTTTTTATTGAGATATAATTCACATGGCATAAAATTCACTCTTTGAAAGTATACAATTCAGTGGTTTTTAGTAAATACACATTGTTGTGCAACCATCACTACTACCTAAGATTTTCATCCCCAAAAAGAAACCCTATATCAATTATAAGTCAATCTTACCCCCTTTCCATCCTTCCTCCAGCCTCTGGTAACCACTAAGCCACTTTTGTCTATTCTGGACCTTTCATACAAGATGTGGCTTTTATGTCTGGCTTCTTTCATTTAGCATAATATTTCAAGATTCATCCATGGTATAGCATGCATCAATACTTCGTTCCTTTTCTGGCTGAGTAATATTCTATTGTATCACATTTTACCCATACATCAGTGGAGGGCCATGTGGACCATTTCTGCTTTTGTGCTATTACGAATAAAGCTGCTATTAACACTCATGTACAAGTTTCTGTGTGGATTTATGTTTTCAATTTTCTTAGGCATATGCCCAGGAATTCTTGTTTCATAGCATCTTTCCCACTTATTTGTGATTCTTTATCATACATTTAAATTCCTATTTATGAGAGCACTGTTTTCAGGGTTCTCTATCTTTTTCACTTTTTTTACAAGTATCAACATTTTTCAATTTGAGTAGCCTTGTGCTTTATTAGCTCACAGGGCCCATCACCATTCATTTTTCCTTTCTTAATTTCTCAGATATTACTGCCTCCTTATTTTGCACTATCAACTTGAGAATTATTTTATCATGTCACTGGTATTTTGATGGGAGTGGAACCTGACTTCTTATCTTTATCTTTCTATATATTTTATTTTAATATTTTGTCATTCTACACACTACCAACATGGAGGATCTCTTTTTGTTGTTGTTTAAATCATCTACTTATATCTCCCACTAAAATGGTGTGACTCCCCTCACATAGGACTGACTCACCCCTTTAAGGAAAATCTGGATTCTCTAACTTCTAATGAGGTGACAGTGGGACTCCATTACCTAAGATGGGAGGGAGGGAAGATGGCTCCGGGTCCAGCAGATGCTGAGGCTCTGAGGCGAACACAGCTGCCAGTGAAAGCGGCAGCGAGAGGCGGAGTGCAGCTGGGACACAGTGAGCAAGGAGAGAGGAGGCATGAAGTCAGACTCAGGTGGGCTCTGGGGCACATGGGGCCTCCGTGGATGGGTAAGCAGCTTGGATTGTCACCTCATACCTCATGCAAATAGAAAACCACAGATGGTTAAGCAGGCATGGACACAATCCAACTAGGAAGTGACTCCCTCGATGTGCTCACATAGCTTTCTGTCCCACGGCCAGGGCCCAGTCTTAGCCAGAGGGAATATCAGGGTGCCATGAGAGGCCAGTCCATAAACGCTCCCCTTCTCTCAGTGGGCTCAGCAGGATTCCTGCTAACCACCCATAGTCCCCCACCACACCCACACACTTACTATGCTGGAGACTGGTCCTGCAGCCACCTGCACCACCCGAGAGGACCCAGAGCTATCCCTTCCCCACCTGCCACTCACACACCTTGGGAAAGCAACTCCTTTGGAGAGAAGCTAGTCAGCAAATGTGCTCCCCCAACTGCTTGTCCATTCTTCTCCCTCAAAGCTGCTCCCAGGAAGAGCAGCTTTGCAAGCCCTGACTGGTGTGGCTCAATGGTTAGTGTCAGTGAACACATATAAGGGTCGTGGGTTTTTTTTTTAATTAATTTTTATTAATTTTTTATACATATCTCCCCATTGCCCCCCCTCCCTCCCAGGCGTACCCCGACCCCCCAGTGTCTGTGATCATTGGTTATGTTTATAAGCATGCATACAAGTCCTTTGATTGATCACTTATTTACCTCACCTAACTTTAATCTTTCTGCTATAATTTCACAGTCTGTTTGATGCTTTATGATTTTTGTCCTCCTGAGAATTATCAGTCTACTCCCTTTCTGTGCTCCTGATTCTATAATATTCACCAGTTTATTCTGTTGATCAAATTTTTAATTCACTTAATTTTTAGATTCACTTGTTGATAAATGTGTATTTGTTGCTTATAATTTTTTGTCTTTTACCTTTTTCTTCTTCCTCTTCTAAAAGAGTACCTTTCAGCATTTCATATAATACTGGTTTGGAGTTGATGAACTCCTTTAGCTTTTTCTTATCTGTGAAGGTCTTTATCTGCCCTTCAATTCTGAATGATAGCTTTGCTGGATAGATTATTCTTGGTTGTAGGTTCTTGCTGTTCATCACGTTGAATATTTCTTGCCACTCCCGTCTGGCCTGCATCGTTTCTGTTGAGAAATCAGCTGACAGTCGTATGGGTGCTCCCTTGTAGGTAATGAACTGTTTTTCTCTTGCTGCTTTTAATATTCTCTGTCTTTTGCTCTTGGTATTTTAATTATGATGTGTCTTGGTGTGGTCCTCTTTGGATTCCTTTTATTTGGGGTTCTGTGTGCTTCCTGGACTTGTAAGTCTATTTCTTTTACCAGATGTGGGAAGTTTTCAGTCATTATTTCCTTAAATAGGTTTTCAGTATCTTGCTCTCTCTCTTCTTCTGGCACCCCCACAATTCTGATGTTGGTACGCTTGAAGCTGTCCCAGAGGCTCCTTACATTATCTTCACATTTTTGGATTCTTTTCTCTTCTTGCTTTTCCAGTTGAATGTTTTCTGCTTCTTTATATTTCAAATTTTTTACTTGATCCTTGCCTTTCTCTAGTCTACTGTTAGGACTCTGTATAATAGTTTTTATTTCAGCCAGTGTATGTTTAATTTCTAGTTGGTCCTTTTTCATCTCCTCTTGGGTCTCACTAAATTTATCCATCTTTTCTAGCATATTCTTGAAAAACCTTATAAGCGTGGTTTTGAACTCTATATCCAGTCGTTTTTTTCCCTCCATTTCTTTTGCTTGTAATCCCTTACCTTGTCTCGGCATTTTCACTATGCCGGGGAAACTTCTGTGCTGGATTCAGCCGCAGAAGCCTCTGTTGAGCTTGGGATGGGTGGAGTCTCAGGGCTTAAGGGACCGCCTTGCCTTCCAGTCGGCCCCGCCCTCCACGGCCTCTGAGTCTCACGTGACTGGGTAATGGCTGGAGCGGTCCTTGTGCCCGCGCCCGCAGTGCCTCTAACAGCTGCCTTTCTGGCTCCCCTGCGCGCCAGGACCACACGAGTCTAGGTCTCCAGGGTTTCGCCCGAAACAGGAGCTTAGTGGAGTCAGAAGGGGCGCAGTTGGGAGGGTCTGTCTCCCGCCCACTCGCAAAAGCCAGCGGCACAATCAGCAATCTGTCTTCCGCGTGGTGCCGTGCGTGACCAGACCTCCAATCCTTTGCGACTCCCCTAAATTTCCGTGCACTTCTCCCTTTTCACAGTCCAAACTCCCCCCGTATGAGTTTCGGCTGGATCTGGGGTTTAGTGTCGTAGGATAAGGGGTTCAATGCCATTGGGAGTCTCCGTTTCCCTCCTGCCAGAGAAAGCCAGCCAGGTTCTCTGGCACCCGCTCTCTCAGCGCGCGCGTCTCCGTACCTCAGCTTTTTGCAGCTCCTCTGGGTCTCCGTGAGCCCCTCTCTTTCCCTCTAGTTGTAGAACTTCCACTCAGCCAGCTTTCCTGTGGTTCTGGATGATGTCCGTTCTGTCTTTTAGTTGTAGTTTTGAAATTGTTGTGCGAGGCAGCAGTGTAGGTGTTTACCTATGCCGCCATCTTGGATTCTCCGGGTTGTGGGTTTTATTCCAGGTCCAGGGCACGTACCTGGATTGCAGGTTCCATCCCCAACCTTGGTTGGGGAGTAGATAGGAGGCAACTAATCGTTGTGACTCTCTCACATTGATGTTTCTTTGCCTCCCCACCTCCCTCCCTTCTACCTCCCTCTAAAAATCAATGGAAAAAATATCCTTGGATGAGGTCAACAACAACAACAACAAAAAAAAGGGTGCCTTTGCAATATGGGGACTTCCAATCCCAAGAAAAGGGGCAGCAGTCACTGACACTACCCACAACCCTTACTTGAGGGCTTTGTGTAGCTTCCACTCACCCAGCTGGACGCTGCTATCTTCACAGCAGCTATTGCCTGGACCGGCATCCCCACTCCAGGCCCAGCCCTGGGGTTGCCTGAGGAAGCTGCCCTGGTAAACACTTCAGACGCAGGTGCCAGGAACAGCCCCGTGAGCTCACACCTCTCACCTGGCTGGGAAGCTGAAGCTACCTCGGGGTTAAGGGACGGGCCCACAGGCGGATAGGCTTTGAATTCTAGATAACCTTACTCGGATCCAACCTAAGCTCCTTTTAGTGCACCTTCCTGAACTGAGACTTGAATCTAAACACTACATTTCCAAGATACCCTTGCTGCCATAGATCTGGGTAAATATTCAGGCCGCTGCCCTAAGAGGAGGTCTGAAGGTAGAAGTGAGACAGACTCCCTCTTCCTGCCACTTGGGAGGGTTCCTATTAGCCAGCCAGGCTGTGGGCAATGGAGGATGTTACTGAGCAGGGATGTGTGGGCCATATCTAGAGAGCAAATGACATTCTGACACCAGGATCGCAGAGACATGGCATGTTGTTGCTGTTTTAACTCAAGGTTAAACAATTCTCTACCTTCCTAGTTATGTCCCCTGGAGGTCACTTCGTCCATGTTCTGGAGTCATTTCTGGAGGCCCAGCCTAGATCCTATTTGTCTAATCCTTCTAATGATTTCATATGAAAACCTTTTTTTCTTAAAGTACTTGGAATGGTTTCTGCTTGAATCTCCACTGATATTCAAATAGCAGCAGCAAATACAACAAAATGATCGACCATAAGAGAACCAGAATAAGTGTATCTCCTCAGCAATGCCCATATAAGCTAGTCACCTTGCCTGGTAAGACCATCTTGCCTGGTCACTATCCTGGAGGGAACTGCCTCTGTTGCCACATAGCCCTTTCCACACCCAGGCTGACTCATCTGTCAAGGTTGAAGGAGCCTTCTAGGCATTTCCGCCTATTCTACATGGTTCTTCCATAAGGCAACCGGACCTGAGGCCCACCTAGTAGAGGTAAGTCCGGGAAAGGACTTCTGACACCAGCCATCAGTCAACAGATATTGAATGCCCATGCTTTGCCAGGGCTGCTCATAAGAACCTACAAAAGTTCTGAGCGTCCAGGCACCAGCCAATTTTCAGCATTAAGGGAATCATTCAGAGGACTAAGAGGTAGTCATCAAATTGTCCTGGAGATCAAACCTCTGTTGATTTTGAGAGATGAAGGAAGTGCTGCAGTGTTTGGCTCCAGTGGGAGTACAGCAGAAGGTGTGACAAAGTGTACTTAGGTGCCTGTCCTAATCAGTTGCCCCTGCAGCTCCAACACCATGCTGTGGACAATGCTCTATAGAGATTGCTAACGTCTGAGGGACAGATTCAGGTCCTGAAAATGAATGAGACTACATGTCTGAAAGAGCATTCCACCAGTAACTGTCTCTGTTCTATAGATGACCTGGACCTTCTCATAAGTTTCCAAACCTACAGCTTCTTTCACAGCCTCGGTTTCAGTGGCAGCTATACCATGCATCTATTTTTAAAAGAAGCATTTATCTTTCTGCCAGCTAGTCATGAAATCACCTTTAGGGGTCAAGCTATGCCTGATTTGGCCTTAGGAAGATCACCTGGTTGACAAAGGGTGAAGGAGGAATGTATTCTGTTCTTACTAGATAGAAGTTATGCATAAACCTGACAAGGATTAGAAAAAAAGAATTCCCCCAAGGCACTCAAATGCCAGAATGTACATATTTCGCACAAGATTAATGAGCACCATAAATTTTTACATGGTCTGCTCATGGAACTAACTTGTAGGAGGAATATGAGAAATGTGTGAGAAGCTGGACAAACACTAAGGAAAGGGAGATTTTGTAAACAATTATGTTGTCATCATTTTTTAAATCTCTACTTTCCTGAAATGAAGAGTCCCATGTCTTCCTAGAGAAGCCACTTAACAAAAGGAAGAGTATTTGGCTCCATCGCTACACTGGTTCCATGATCACCATTTTTATCTCAGTGTTCACCCAGAGTTTGCCAAATAGACACTTTCTCACATAACATATATTTTTTAATAATGGAAGGGAAGTCAGGAAATAGTTGGTATCCCAGGACTTTAAAAGATCCTTGTAATGTGGGTTTTAAGAAGCTTTCATGTTATAACCATCTTCAGGGACAGGGGGAAAATTTAAAGAAAACATTTCCTCTTTTAATAAAGAAAAATATAAAGTCTCTAAAATAGTATTAAAATGACTTTACTTTTCAACTCAACACAGAAGTGCTCTGTTTAAAACTATTAATAGTTTACTAACATAAACCGTTGAGTAAAGAAAATGGGAACTTTCAGGGCTAGAATGAGCGTTTATTATTTTCCATTGAATATTTGGATAGGAATGATTCTTGGAAATGATCACAAACAAAATAATTACTGGCTCAGTTCTAAATAGATTTGCAGTTGGTTCTTTTCGTGTTATTTTTGGAGCTGGCTGGCATGTAATGTTGATATAACTGGTTTCCCAGAAAACATGATTTGTGGCACTTTGCTGCATTCTGCTCAGAGACTATCTGAGCCTTTCAAAGCAGGGCTAAAAATGAACCAATCTTCCCCCTCACAGCTGCTTCTTGGTAACAAGTGTTAAATCTGCTTAATTAAAATTTCAGATTGTATGTTTGGCTTCTTCCCTCCCCCACCCCCCAAAAAAGCTCTAATGACACCCTACCTTTTAGATATATGGGAGTCTGCAAAAAGCCAGATAAAGGCTCTGTTTCTTAGGAAGAGCTCATTTTCGAATTTGTGCTTCGTATTACTCAACTATACACTACACTCCTGCCCACAGATTCCACAAGGCACGCTTGATCTTTTATCCATTTAATACCGTCCTCCTCAGGGTTTTGTTTATACAACAGCTCAAGTTTTCTTTACTTCCAACCCAAAGAATTATAACTAATATGTTCCAAAATCCACCAAACTGCTCATGCCAAAAGACAAACGTGGAAGCAGGGGACTCGTTGGGAAGACCATGGTGGGCCAGCCAAAATGGGGATGTGGCAGACAAGCTGTTGACCACACCCATTTCCTCCTCCCCAGCCCTCCAGCTGGGCTACATTTCCCTGTCTCTTTTTTTTATTTTTATTGATTTCAGAGAGGAAGGGAGAAGGAAAGAGAGATAAAAACATCAATGCTGAGAGAGAATCATTGATTGGCTGCCTCCTTCATGCTCCCTTCTGGGAATCGAGCCTGCAACCCAGGGATGGCTCCCAGAATCAAACCCAGAACCCTTCAGTCTGCAGGCCCACACTCTATCTATTGGGGCCAAACCAGCCAGGGCCATTTCCCTGCCCCTTTTGACATGAGGCCAAGCAGGTTGACTAAACTTAAACCAATAGAATGTGAACAGACAATAAGCATCACCTTCTTCACACAACCCTCCAGGCTTTTTCCCCTTGGGCAACTTGATGCAGAAGAACAGTGATGTAGCAGCCAGGCACTCAAGATGGCAGAGCCACAGACTGAAAGAACCTCAGTTACTGAAACACGACATGAAAAGCCACCCACAGGCTGGAGCACCAGGTTAGAAACAGATACTTCACCCTCATGAATGCAGGGGGGCAGTAAGGGAGGTATTTTATGTGGATTAGCCCTTTGTGATTCTTGTATGCCTCCTCCTTGGATCCTCCTTAGAGCTGAATAAGGTCCTAGAATTATCCCCACTTTATAGAGGGGTTAGTCAGAGTTCAGAGAAGTTGCTGGGAAGGGCAAATCACATGCCACTGCTAGCCAAGTTCAGTCTCAAATGCAAACCACGGCGGGGCAAGCATTCATTTTTGTATAGCAAAATGGCTGCTACATCACTGTTCTTCTGCATCAAGTTGCCCAGCTAATCTAAGTCTCAGAACTATTAGTCTTTAAAAATGAACAAGGAGGCACTCCTCCCACAAGAAACTGTACCATCCCATTTATCTCTTCGTGCCCAGTGCTCAGCCAAGCACATGGCATAAAGAAGGGCCTTCAAAGGTTTGCTTGTAAAACTGTTTAAAAAAAATAAAAAAATCTTAACAAGAAACAAAAACTCAGGTATACATTGCACTGCAATTAAAAATCAGCAAAATAGGAGACCCTTTCCCCCTCCCTACTTGGGAGTCCATTCTGTGAGACTCTTCCCTCTCCCCATGTGGAGTCTGTACTTGTTCTTCAATAAATCTTCACCTTTGCTATACAAAAATAAAAAATAAAAAATCAGCAAAATAGATGTATGTATCTTTCACATGTAGACAACCCAGAGTAAGACTGTTATTCCACCAAGTGTAATGCATTTAAGTAACAATTCAATTGTATGTTTTAGGTAAACCAGTTGTAACAATAAGTAAATACAGAATTCTGAGACTATCTGGCAACTTAAACATACATCTATTATACAGGGTATTCTGTAATACTAAGGAATGAAAATAAAACATTGACTTTCAAGTTGGAATGATTTATTTACACTTAATACAATTTCTAAGATGACATCTGTTTTCAAAAAATGTTAAAAATAGGCTCCAGGGACTGTTATCTTCATGATGAAAATTTATATCTCATATCAGCATTAGCCTACAAATCATAGATGACAACACTAACGGAAAACCAGCAAACGAATTCTCATTTGAGAACACAGTTTTATAGTAAAAATATCAGAACTTCACAGTTTTCTCCTTCTTTTTTGACTTATATAGTCAAATTCTTTAATAACTACACTCTTTCACTGTCTGGTACCAGATCCAATGCCTATTTGATCAGCAGATGGATACTACTAACACATTTGTCTTACATAGAACTCACACATCTTCTCTTTCTAAAAGTGTCTTGCTCTGCAAAGCTGTGATGGCTGGGACTGGGAAAGAGAGAAACTAAGTTCAAAAGTAATTAGAAAGAGTAAGATAAAATGCTGACAATTTTTACTAAGAAAACATTGAATTATGAAGCAGGCACAGGTAGCTTTGATGATTCAACAGAAAACCATACATTGATTCAGAAAACACTATGACCTCTAACTATTCTGGTTTAATTAAAATAAAAATGAAAAATAAATATTATCAAAGAATTTCAGAATCCCCTCTACACAAGGTTAGCTTAAGTGTTTTAGGCTTTTATTTTCATATCACATGACAGGTTTATTTTGTTCGTGTATTTTAAGGCAAAGTAAAATTTCCCAAGTGAAGCCGAGACCAGTTTGGCTCAGTGGATAGAATGTCGGCCTGCGGACTGAAAGGTCCCAGGTTCGATTCCGGTCAGGGGCATGTACCTTGCTTGCGGGCACATCTCCAGTGTGGGGCTGCAGGAGGCGGCAGATCAATGTCTCTCTCTCTCATCAATGTTTCTGACTTTCTATCCCTCTCCCTTCCTCTCTGTAAAAAATCAATAAAATAAAATAAAAATAAAAAGATCATAAATTTTCCAAGTGAAGTACCTACAAAATAAATTTGCTTTGGAAGTAAATTTCAGTAATAAAATAATACTTCTCACTTATTAAATATATATTTTGCTTTTACCTATGATTTAGCAACTTACATCAAAAAATTCAAGAGATCTTATGAACATTTGCAAATAAATATTTTAAAACTCTAGTACATAAATAAGTCAGCTGGTATTCATTTAGGTGTTTGGATGTCAATAGTAAAGGGAACAAATAATCTACACTAATAAAAGAGTAAGATGCAAATAGACAATACCTTCATGATGCCCACCAGCCAATCAGGAGCGAGTATGCAAATTAACCCAGCAAAGATGGTGGCTTAATTTGCAAATGCAGGCGCCGAGCAGCCAGGGGCAGGGCAGGATACTTGCATCGTCACCATGGCAACGATGCAGGTGTTCTGCACAGCCCACCAGCTGCTCCAGGCCTCTGGGTAGCGTGGGAAGGCTGAAAGGCGGCTCTGGGCTGGAGTGAAAAGGCAGCTCCAGCCAGAGCAAAGACAGTGTTGGTAGCCAGGAGAAGGAAGGCCCATTCTTGCATGAATCTCCATGCACTGGGCCTCTAGTAAATAATAAACTACTTAGTTATAAAACTGTCCTCTAACATCATGAGAATGAAAAACATTGAGAATTACGTTTTCTGAACAGCACATATCAGTAAAACATGTGTTCTCCTTTTGCAAACCTTAGTTAAACAGAAGCCAATAGTACTATTTTTTAAGATATTAAATTAATAGACTAAGATTTCTAGTGTTTACCATAATTTCTCTTTTCATATAAATCATTTTTGTAAAAAAAACAACCAAATCATTGTACAGAAAACAATGTTTATTATGAATAATAAAATCACTTCAGAAAAAAAAGTGAATTAATTCATGAAAACTGCTTTAACTCATTTACTATGCCCAAAATGGCCATCTGAATACTTGGCCCCAATAAAAATAGGATTAAATTAAAATGTCTGTTGCACAGCAAAAGAAACCATCAACAAAATGAAAAGACAACCCATTGAATAGGATAAAATATTTACTAATAATACACCCAAAACTTATAAAAAAACATAAAAACCAAAAGGACAATTGAATTATAAAATGGGCAAAGGACCTGAATAGACACGACTCCAAAGAGGACATACAGCTGGCCAATAGACACATGAAAAGATGCTAAACATTACCAATTACCAGGGAGACGCAAATTCAAACCACAATGATATTATCTCACACCTGTCAGAATGGCAATCATCAATAAAACAACAAATAAATGGTGGAGAGGATGTGGAGAAAAGGGAACCCTCATGAACTGTTGGTGGGAATGCAGATTGGTGCAGCCACTGTGGAAAGCAGTATAAAGTTACCTCAAAAAATTAAAAAATAGAAATGTCTTAAAAAAAACAAAACACAGATTAGAAAGAATATATGCATCCCTATGTTCACTGTAGCATTATTTACAATAGCCAAGATTTGGAAGCAGCCCAAGTACTCATCAGTAGACGAATGGATAAAAGAGCTGTTGTACATTTACACAATGGAATACTACTCAGCCATAAAAAAGAACAAACACTTATCTTTTGTGACAGTCTGAATGGACCTAGAGAATATTATGCTAAGTGAAATAAGCCATTCAGAGAAAGACAAATACCATATCATTTCACTTAAATGTGGAATCTAATGAATTAAATAAACTAACAAACAAAATAGAAACAGACTCATAGATACAGAGAACAGACTGACAGCTATCAGAGGGGAAGAAGAGTGGGGGACTGGGTGAAACAAGTGAGGGATTATGAAAAAAACCTCATAGACACAGACAACAATATGGTGAGGAGGTCGAGAATCCAAGATGGCGGCATAGGTAAACACCTACACTGCTGCCTCACACAACAATTTCAAACCTACAACTAAAAGACAGAACGGACGTCATCCAAAACCACAGGAAAGCTGGCTGAGTGGAAATTCTACAACTAGAAGGAAAGAGAGGGGCTCACAGAGACCCAGAGGAGCTGGAAAAAGCTGATGTACGGAGACTCGAGCTTGCAGAAAGCGGGTGCCTGAGAACCTGGCTGGCTTTCTCTGGCGGGAGGGAGATGGGGACTCTCAAAGGCATTGAACCCCTTATCCTACAACACTAAACCCAGATCCAGCCAAAACTCATACGGGGGGAGTTTGGACTGTGAAAAGGGATAAGTGAACGGAAATTTAGGGGAGTTGCAAAAAATCAGAAGTCTGGTGGCGCGCACGGCACTGTGTGCAGGGGACAGACTGCTGATTGAAATGTCTAATGAGATTGAGATATGACAATTATATGTATTTTATTTTATTTAGGTATCACATATATTAGAAATAATATAGGCAGCAAAGGCATAAAATATATAACTTTAAGTAAACTACCTGCCAAATTATCCTGTAAGTGGATAACTAGTACCTAAAAAAAGTATTCTATACATGGATAGCTAGTACTTTAAAATCTTTAAATAGTAATATTGGCCTAGCTGAGTTAATGTTGAAACATTGATAATATAACAGAATGAAAGGTTCAGAAATTGAAAAATTTCAGAATAATGTTTAACTTATACAATATTATTTTAATCGCAAAATCTACTAAATCCTAAAGTTGAGAGTCACTTCTTGTACAACTTTTGTTTGTGATGTTACATCTGAAAAGGCAGGGAAAATCAAATTAAAATGGTAATCTTAAAAAAAAAAATCAAGCAACCTGGATGGAACTGGAGAGCCTTATGCTTAGTGAAATAAGCCAGTCAATGAAGGAGAAACACCACATGATCTCACTCATTTGTGGATAATAAAGAACATTATAAACTGATGAACAAAAGGATAGACACAGAAGCAGTAAAGCATCAAACAGACTGTCAAATTACAGCAGGAAATTTAAGGAGAGGTGGGGTAGATAAGAGATCAACCAAAGGACTTGTATGCATGCATATAAGTATAACCAATGAACACAGACAGTGGGGGATTGGGGTATGCCTGGGAGGGGGGGCAATGGGGAGATATGTATACATGTAACACAATAAAAAAAATCAACTCTTAGGTTAGTATGTAAGGAGCTCTGGGGTGGGGAAGGAATTATGCTCAAACGTGCCAATGACCTTGATCATCTGCGGAATAGGATGAAATGAAAGTTTATGGGTACTAAAGCAGTAAAGGTAAACCTACCAATATATATTTGAACCACAATTGACAATATGGTGACTGATGATCATAGTAAAAAGCCAGAACACCGGGCATCCCAGTATTAGGAGACCCCTAAAAAGAACTGCAGCATGTGTGAGTGCTGCCCATACTAAGCATCCTTCTAACATGTATCACCAGCCATGTTTCAAGTGCTCAATTGCCACATGTGGCCAGTGGCTACCATACTGGACAGAGCAGGACCGAAGGAGAAACAACACTGTTTAGAGATCAGGAAGGAAGAGACAATTTTCCAAGATCCATTCCAGGCCTGATGAATCCCCAAATCTTTGGCATCAAAATGATCACTGGAGTCTTCATTAGTTCATTTTTACTAAATATATTTGAACTTTTGATTTATAAATACGTAGAATACAGGAAGAAACAAAAATATTTTTTTAAGTCAATGAAGAATTGAGTAATTCCAGTTTTACCAGTTGGTCACAAAGACCTTTTTTAAATTGTTATGTCTAATGTACAAAAGCAGGAAAGCTTTAAAGAAATGGGTGAGAACTGGAACCAGGCTATTAGTGAATATCAAAATGTAACTACCTTTAAACGTAGCTTCAAAAGAGAAAACACTTTTCTTTGAAAGGAGACACTTTCATCTTTATACACATCCCACTGATTTGAAGCCCTAATCAAAGACTGGTGGAGTATTTTAACCTCAAAGTTAAACCATTAGCTTCCAGGCCAGGTTGGAATGTTAATCACAGAGCTCTGTTAGACTACAACTTTGCCAAAGAGGTGGTTGTGCTGTTGGATTGTTTCAATGACTTAAAATCTTGGACGCTGATTGATCTGGAATTCACCTTGCTACAGTTTGGACCCACTTGCTAAAGAGATAGAAAATCAATGGACTTTCTTTGTCCATGTAACTTGGGCCTTTTGTATCTAGGAGAAGCACAGAAACATTAAAATGTCCATAAAAGAGCTTATGCCATTAATCTTCTGTTAGTTCTCAACCAGACGTCATGCCTACATTGTCACCACCTTACAAAGCATAACCTCTACTTGAGTCTCAAAATTATACAGCACCAATCAGAACTCTGATTCTCCCCCCCCCTTTTTTTTAAAGAAAGGCAATTATACTAAGAACTACACAAATTGCACAAACTGTCAGACACATTGGCAGCCAACTCTACCACATATGCCCCTCAAAACATTAGATAAAACATTGTCACTTCAGTACTCATTCTAGAGAGAACACCCTGAGTCACAAACTAACTCCAAAAATGCAATATGAGCTGATAGCATAAGACACTGGTGTCATATCTTAAACATGGCAGGAAACAGATTAAAATTTGTACCATTAGTGATTTTACAGCACTTAAAAATCCATTGGATAGGTCAATCATAGAAACAATAAGAAATAACAATGAAAATAAAATTTTAAAAATAACAGTGAAATTTTAAATAGATATGAATTACTTTCATATTTGTTCTTAATGCAGAGTTCAAATAAATAAAAATAACTACTATTGGCTTAAATTGTTTTCATTTTATACCAAAAAGAGAATTTTTATTACTGACTTTCACTAATTTACAGCTTCTCACAAAAACAACGTGGATGTTTTTACTTTAAAAAAAATAATGCTACCAAAGTTCTTCTAAGAAATTATAAACATTTTCCCCAGTTATATAAAAATATTAAACATGTTTTCCAGTACTAGTTTAATGACAATTTATTTCCTCTTTTGTCTGGACCTGCAGTAAGTTACATAATGTGTATTAATAGCACATATTCAGATCTTCCACCATACCACCTGACTCGAACTGTACTAATATATTCCGTTGGAAATATATTCTCAGTATTGGACAAATACCTTAAAGAAAACAAGGCAAACACCTGCTGGGGACAGGCTCATGTCACAGGGAATAAGTAGCAAGAAATAAATTTATAATCTGAATACATTGAAAGGTGACAGAATTTCCATGCTTTTCTCCTTTTACATCAGAAAACACAGACTCAAGCCAATACCTCTGTACTGATACTATAATTGGTGCATAAAAACCATAATATTTACAACTCATGTGCATATGGCCTTTCACAGTTCACACAAAGCCATGCGTTCAACTCTGCATTACCTAACCAAGCCTTCACAAGCACCAAGCTCTGTGAGACTATCCCCATTAGGGAAACTGAGTCCCAGAAGAGGTGAATGGCTGGCTGCAGGGTGAGGAACTATTAACTAATAGAGATGAGCTCCTGGCTCCCAATCTGAGGCCTCCATGACAATATAGTCTTCAAAACAGAGGCAGAAATAGGACAAAAGCCTGACTCATGGATTCCCAAACTGTTTTCCTTGCTCTGAATACAAACTGGTCCTTATTCATAAAACATACATATTTGAGGGTTTGGGGGCAGGGGGTAGAGACAGTGATGACCATAAAATAAAAACATACTCTAAGTGGGAGTGATTCAGATTAAACATTTTAACATTGTTTCCTGAAAATAAATACCTAAAATACTGACGTTCTAAAACTGAAGGAGACATTGATAATCATCTGTTCTTTTTCTATTTTACAGAGTGAAGGCTCCATCAAGGTCACTCTGGCAACTGCTAACCAGTAGCAGAGCCAGGACCACATGGAGTTGGATTCTTCCACTCAATGTCCCCACTGCATTTCCAAAATGAAAGGACTAAACACAGTCCAGATATTTACAAGGAACCATCACAGTGCTAGAGAGATTAGAAAATTAGATCTTACCAACATCATGAATGTAAAAATTATTAATATTTTACATATCATTTAAAGCAGCAGGAACTTTGCTTCATATAAGAAAAATAATCAATATATATATATATATATATATATATATATATATATATTTCAGGCTATCATTGCTAAGGATATTGTCTAAAATATAACTTTTTCTTCCCTTTAAATACGTATTTTTTAAATTGTTGTTATAATAGACTTAAGTACATTCGAAAACAAGATAGTCTCTCAAAAATGTCACCACATTTAATTTACATGATGAATAAAAAACAATAACAATATTTCACCATCTTTGCTAGATACAGGTCTTTTCAACCCATTAACTACATGATCCCATCCCTGTTCACACCACTGCTTGTCTTTTTCAGGATTCTTCAGGTTATTAAACTATTTCGAATGTGATTTTATTTCCCCTCTGAAATTTAAATTCTAGGCAACAAAATAACTCTGAAGTTTAACTGACCAACAAATCTAAAAATGGCTCAACTTGTAAGCCATTTGCTACTTAAACAATATTAATTTTCATATTAAAAAAATAAATAATCTGATTAGGCTTTATTGTACCTGTAAGTCTTTTAAAAGACTTCCCCACTTTCCAATTTAAACCTAATATGAAATTCTGTTTGAAGAGGCAATATATAAGAATTTTCTAGATAGTACTTAACATTATTCCATAGCGGGGAGCGGGAGGAGTGGGGAACATTCACGTAGAACAACAGTATACCACAAACATGATAGAAAATATTGACAATAAAATTATTTTTTTCTTTCATTCACAAGATCACTTTTCCACTTTAATACAAGGGCTAATCTGTAGCAGATGTGGGTGTAACGGAGGGGCAATCCATCCATTCTCCAGGCTCTCATCAGTGTGAGGAAGGCTTTCTCCAGAGTTGAAGAGCTGCCTGAATTCTGAAGTGCAGTCTAGACTCCATGGAGTAATCTTTGTAGTTGTTTCTAAAGATGATAACAACAAAATCAAAATGTCAAAAGTTCTTCTATACCAGAACACCACCATCCTCCCCTCCTGTCATATTCACTCCTTATTTGCTTTCAAACTTGAGTATGCATTCCAGTCAATACTGTTAAAATGTAGATGGTGACCTGTGAAGAGAGGGGAGTGGCAATATTCTTTATTTCTAGAAGCTTCTTGGTGAGGACCTAAAAGTCAGACTTTGAATACCAAGGTTCTACTTCACTACCAAGCCATTCACAAACACCGCAAGAAGATTATGAGGAGGGTCTAACAATTTCGCTGACCTCCTTTTCTGAACTGGGAATGCTAAGGCAGCCTCATACAAACAAGGTGAACTTGATGGATCACAACTTTCTCAAAGTAATTATCTTCAGACTCCCATGAAACAACAACCGCAGCGAAGACAGCAAGGTTACCCTGGGATACCAAAGTCACTTACTCCAATTCTCACAGGCAAATACACGTAGCAACCATTTGGCCAATAATTACTATACAGCAATGTCAGAAGGGGCCAGGCCATTAACATCCACAGATGATGTAAAAACTTGACTGAGATCATTCATTACTACTCTTTGCTAGAATTGTTAAGAGCGATCCAAATGGAATGGCTTCAACTTTGGGCTCCTGCTTTCACCCATTGCTTTGGACCATGGGTGAGCTGTAACTTCTTTCTTTGCAGTGGCATTTGTTTCTTCCCACAGCCCTTCACTTACAGATCTAAGTACTACTTACTGGTAACCCTGAAAAGGGTTATTATTCATAATAAGGGTCATTATTCATAAGCTAAGTCAACATCTTACTAGAGTTTACCAACGGATATAATTAAGTATTTTCCTAAATGTCTGTTTACAAATTTTGGCAACTTTGCAAGACTCCTACTACATAAGGGAAACTACAGACAATTGTTCTGGAATTACTAGGAAGACTGTTTATGTTGGCATCATCAGCACTGGCTTGAGTTAGTGGTGACTTTGGATAACTGCTGGTCTTGTTTTTCAGTAGTGAATTATTAGTCTTTCATTTTCATCATTACAAATTTGCCTTATTGTATACTGCTTAAGTAACATTAAATATGTACAAATAATGAATAATTGGAAT
This sequence comes from Lasiurus cinereus, assembly GCA_011751065.1. Classification (NCBI taxonomy): domain Eukaryota; kingdom Metazoa; phylum Chordata; class Mammalia; order Chiroptera; family Vespertilionidae; genus Lasiurus; species Lasiurus cinereus. Next base: position 42,988,300 of record JAAGEH010000226.1, read on the forward strand.
GATAGTATTTATAATCCCTAATTTTCCATGAGCTACATTTCATGACACATACATGTCAGTTGAAATACATCATTATCACCTTCAACAAATTGAGGAAGAGGAGAAAGAGGGGGAAGAAGGAAGGAGGAGGAAGAAGAAAAAAAAAGGAAGGAAGAAGGGAGAGGGAGGAGGAGGAGAAGAAAGAAGGCAGCTTTCTTGGCTCCACCAGGCCCCTGAAGCTTCTGCCCCATTATTGTGTTTTCAGAAAAACATCTTAAAGAGTTGTCCAAAGTAGCTGGTTCTACTTTCTCACCTCACTTGTCAGAGTCACCAATGATCTTCATGCAGCCAAGTTCACTTTTCTAGTCTCACTTTAGTGAACCTCTCAGCAGCTATCTGTACAACTGACCACTATCTTCTTTTTGAAACACTTTGTTCACTTAGCTTTCCTGTATGTCTTCCTGACTCAGTGGCCATTTCTCTGTTTATTCTCAGTAAAATGAGACCATATCTCAAGGCTGTTGTATGCTGGACTCTCTCTCTCTCTCTCTCTCTCTCTCTCTCTCGTCTCTTTCCCAAAACGACCTCAAGTATCATTGCTTCAAATACCTCTGTGTCTGTGTTGGTGACTTTGAGATCTCCACATGTGGCATTTACCTTTCCACTGAACTCCATGCTTCTCCAGTTGACTGCCAACTCACCATCTCCATGTGGACACCTAGTAGGCTCCTCAAAACATCATGGCCCAAACAGAAGTACTTTTTTCTCTTCCAAAACCCTCTAAGGATTTCCCATCCTTATTGACTTAGTGGCTCCACCTACCCTAGCCTAGAGGTTAGTTACTTAGCTGTGGCTCCAGACAGGAATGTGCCCCACGCAGTCTTCTGCTAACTGATCTCAGAACTGGCTTTACTTAGGCAAATATCAACTACAATATCACCTCCTCAAAAAGTCCTCCCACAATCAACCTAACCTAGAGCCACAGCCCAGTACTCTGTATCAGAATGGAAGTCTCTTTACCCACGGCAACAAGTGTTCAGGACAAACAGACCATGATCACAAGCCTGTGAGCTATTATATAGTAGGAATGATATGTGCTTTGAAACGGCCAGAGTAATCAGAAAACAGAGAGAGCCAGGAGGAGAGTCAAAGGAAATGAGAAATATGGCTAAATATACCAAAGGTCAGCAAATTATTATCAAGATTATGGCTAAATCTGGACTCACCCATTTATTTCTATACCATCTTCTGTGGCTGCTTTCAATACAATTGAGTAGCTGTAGTGGAGACCTTATACTGTAAAGCCAAAAAATACTTTCTATATAGTGTATATATGGCCCTTCACAGGAACAGTTTGCCGACCTCTGATATAGAATAGATTGGACTAAGTATCTGTCAGACAGAAGCCCACAATCATAACTTCTGTAAACAGTCACAGAGCCAGGCACTCAGAAGGTTGAAAACAGCACAATTGCAGCAAAAGCCATGAGCGCAAAAGAAGCATAAGTTAGCAAAGGAAGCAGTATGACTACCTTTCATTCATGTTTTAACTTTTAAGTGTGTATGTACTATCACTGCTGCTATAATGGGACTGACATTCCTAACTCCACAGCAACCCCAGAGAAGCTGCCATCACCACTCACCTTGCAGTTTCCAGGGTCTTGAAGGCCTTGTCAATCTCTCCTTGGCTTTTGTACAAAAACGCCAACTCAAACAGAGTAAATGGCACCAGATAGTGGTCAAACTTCAGCAGCTTTTCACTAAAAGAATGAGTGGAAAGCAATTAAGTCTCAACAGAACAGAAAGGTGTCATTCTTTTTCAACATACATATTTCAGCATTCCCCATTTCCCATAAAACTGGTGTTTAGCACCAAGATTTTCAGAGAAAAGCTGTCATTATACAAAATATACTCAAAGAATCTAATAAACTACAGCAACAAGTAGTATACTTTTACTATATTAATCTCTTATTTTATTCCTTAGTCTGAATTGGATTATTTACTTCCCCTTAGGGATATGAACACATATGGGCTATAATCTTCAAAGCCTAACCCTGGAAAGGACAAGATCACACTCCTAAACATAAATATTTAAAAATAAGAATGCTGTATAATTTTTTATGAAGGGTCACTTTGACTTGTTAAGTCTTATTATGCTAAAAAAAAAAGTCAGTAACTTCTGTTTTCCGCAATATTATAAGAATTCTCTGATGACAAAACATCTGCAAGCACTAAAAATATATGAGTAAGACACTTTCAAATGCAGAGCTCAGCCCCCACGAACATAAAGAAAATTCTCAAACTAAAAACAGCACAAAACTAGAACTCTGTGTATGTGGATGATCAAGCAGTTTGGGTCCATTCCAGTCTGAACAATCAGGGCTCAGTGCTTCAATGTCCATGGAGGAGAGGAAGCCTTGGACCATGGGATAGGGAGCAGGACTGAGACCTCAATACAAGCTGGGGCCCTTAAAAGACTGCTCCATCAGAGAAAGGGAAGATTAGGAGGCAAAAAGCTCTGGTGCAGGAGGAAAAACGTGGCAGTTGATTCCTGAGTCTCTGCTCTAGGCAGAAAGCAAGAGCACATTCCCGGGGAAATTAACAACCAATATGCCTGCCCTCAAATTTTGGGCAATTCAAATTTACATTGCCCAAAAGATCCAAGAACCTGGAAACCATTAAATTAACATGGATGTGGTTCTGGGCTGGCAAAGTCTTTGGGGAACTGGCAGAAAGAAAAGCAAAGTGATGTTAGACTCTTCCTGAATTCTCGCCTCATTGGAGTCTCAAGATAAAATGCCAATGAAGAAAAACTCAAAAATCCAAAATTATAGAACACAGAAGCACACAATTCACTACTGTTAAAACATAACAAATGGCACAAATGGGTCATCTCTTTAGTAATCCTTTTGATCCTTATGAAAACACAATACAACAGAACTCAATGGATACTTAATACTTAACATGTTTACAAAACATTATAAGTATATTACTTATTTGGAAACTAGACATAGTCTCTTTCCTCTCCTTATAAGTTCACCAGTCCCCCCATATTCTTAGCAGGAAGGGGAAAAGTGGCCATTGGTGGAAAAGCACACAGTATGGTACCGAGGAGTCAGCTGGCAGTCTGTGACTGTGATCTATGAGCCGATATTTAAATATCAGGAGATTTTACATCAAATCCAGGTTCCAGGCCTTTCATGAAAAATTGTAAGAATTATTGTTACAGAGTCTACACTATACAGAGCAATAAACAATTAGAGCTAAGGAGTGGCTGCATTTTATGGAGAAAACACACAATATCTTGAATCTCCAGGGCCCACCAATCCCTACTGCTAACACTACTCACTAAGGTTTCTTATCTGGCTCTTTGTAAATGTTTGCATTTATGATTCCAGATACAGTATAGAGAAGAAAGCCAAGCATCAGAACCTGACCCCATCATCAATGCTATTAGGAAAAAAACAAAATACTATGTGTATACAGGAGAAATGCCTTTTGCCAAAAGGCAAGCAGTTATAGTGTTCACCCTATTATCTCTCTTCCCTGTGATTATTATCACAAGGATGGCAAGTCTCCTTTCTCAACTCTGAATCCCTAGGATCCAGCACAGTCTTTGGCACATAGTGGGTACTCAAATATCTGTGGAATAAATAAATGGAAAAACAAATGCAGGAATCGGAAAAGTGTCAGAGGTTCTGTACATTGCTTCCTGAGTTTAGCTGGACACCTGCAGGCTTGGCCATTCATTTAGCTTTGTGTGTCATGTTTAAACTCCAAGTGGAAATGCACAAAGTCGCGTTCCACTTAGATGATCAGTCTGTTCTCAAAGAACAAAGACAACACTACTGGGTTCTGTTTCTGGTAACACCAAGTAAAAGGGTAGCAGCAAGAGAAATCACTTTCCAACAGGAACTCCCAGGAGCCACAGTTTGGGGGGGGGCGCCGGCGCCCCGTGGGTTTCCTCCTCTGTTTACCTTTGGATAACATGATTGAAGCACAGTTCCGCCTGCAGGGGCCGCTGTAAGTTCTTCAGGCAACACCCCTTCAGCAGCTTCAGCAGGCACTCATCGTCCACCAGGTAGTCGCTGCAGTCTTAAAGCAAACACACAAACATTATGCACAAAAACAAAAATACGTGTTCAAAATCCCAATTCAGAGGAAAGAACAGATACTAGCTATTAGATTGCAAAGGGATCTTTTAAAAATAAAAATAACATGTTTAGCACGTGCTATGCCTCACTAAATAAAACACAATGAAGTTACTTTAAACTAACTGAATATTGAATTTACTAGATTAGTCTAGTACACCCTGTTATTAAGGGGTTCACATTCTGAGTGATGTGCCCTTAGCATAAGAATAGAGTCTCTGAACTCTAAATAAAACAGGGCTGAATGAATTCTGTAAAAGGTAAAGCCATGAGCAAGAAGGTGCATCCTCCTGTGGTTCTAGCTTCTAACTGTGTTAGCTTCATATGGATGAGGACAGTACTTCCATATGGTGAAGCAGATGGCCTTCTACCCATTAACAATTCAGAAAGCAAATCCTGAATTGTTTATAACTTATCAATTCTCCCAGGCTATGTTCTTTGGGGGGGGGGAGAATTAGATTATAAAATTAGATAAAATGGTTCTCAAGTACATGCAAGGTACCTCAGACCCTCACACATTTCTAACTGCTTGAGGCTAATGGAATGGTTTTCCTTTTGCCACTTTTTCCCTTTGTGGAAGGAGGCTTTGCCCCCTACAGCCCAAGGCTAAGGGTAAACAGAAGGAGCAATATTATGTGTGACATCTATGACAAAGGTAGCTATTTCATAGCAACCACTTTTGAATTTGGGAGTTTTTGCAAGTAAGACGCAACTAAGAAGTCATTCAAAGACAGACTGATAATTTACACATTTCAGGCTGTGACAACACTGGGGGGAGGGGGGACGGTCCCTTTACTTCCAGATGCTGAAAACAGCTGATATTCACCTTTCACTCCCAAGCCATGATGGGTCATTCGCCAAGAAAAATCACAGATACCAATACCACATTACCTTTCCTATGACTTAAGAACCATTTTTCTACCAAAGGGGGAAATCTATGTATGCTTCCAATCATAGATGCTCACTGAAATATGCATTCAAGAAACAGTATCTTTCCAGGCTTATAAACAAACCCTTAGATTCTAGTTTTTAGCATTGCTTTTGTGCATTTTATTGAGCTCTCTGTAGGATTTTCTGATAGTGTGTGTTACCAGAAAATTCTGGCGCTCGATAAATAATGGTTTTGCTGAGAGGAACAGCCTTACACCATGCAAAACTTAAGTATCAGTAGAGCCACACTTAGCTTTTATTTAGATTGTGAGTTAGGAATATGGAAAATAGGTACAAAAATACCAACATTCCTCCAAAAACCTTAGAAAGCAAAACCATTATTTCTTCAGACCACAGAGCAACATCTGTCAGATGATTATTTTCCCTTAAGATGTGAATGTCTATCATGATCCTCCAGCTCATGGGTGAGTTCACGGATGAACATTTCAACAATTTCCATTTTACATTTCAAGAAAAGGATTATGCCACCAAAGCACATTCTCATCACAAAAGATCTGCACTTAATAAAACAGAGGGTAGGCAGAGGAAAAAGAAGTTTGAGGCCCAGGCTACACAAATATCTACATTGAACATCTTAGAAACTAGTTGAAATGCACCAAAGAAAAAAATTGAAAGTAGATTTAGAAAGTGAAAAGTTGTAAATAATACTTTCCCTTTTATGTCACTGATTATGTTTGCTATGTGATTTCAAATTAACCACAACAAATAGTCAAACAAAGAGCGAGTATATTAACTTCTGGCTCTATGTTGAATTTAGTTAGATTTCAAACAAAACGCTAATGTAATTCATAGCAAACACTGACTCCAAGCATATCACACTGAGTATTTTTCTCTCTTTAAATGGTGTTGCTCTGTGACCAGCCTCTCAGAACTATGTACTGTCAGCGTACATCAACTGCACACTCTGCCATCCTTTAGTTTAAAAACACCAAAGGTAGAAGCAAAAACACATTAATTCCTAATAATGGAGGTGGAGGGGTGGAGATGAAGTCTAACCTGAAGCTTACAACTTCACTCCATTTTCCAATTTTGAATTTTTCCTCTTACTGGGAAGGACAGAAACCTAATTACTCAAAGGTCATAACAGTAGTTCGGGGGGCAGGGGAAAGGCGGGTGTGTGTGCTGGGTAATCTTCCTGCATAAACAATGAACCTGAAAAAGATCATCACCATAAAATTCATGTGTAACATCTAGCAAAGGGAATCTTCAGGAAAGGAACCAATTTTTCTACCTGGGGAAAGACATACAAAGACAGAGCTTGACTAAGTACAGTGTGTCTCTCTAAGTATCTCTAGGCCCTGCTTAAATATTTCTGAAGCCTATCATCTCATTGCATCATTAAAAGAGGAAGGGATGGATGGAGACAGTGTCTTGGTTTTCTAAACCTCTACTGCATTTTACATGCACAGTCTGATACATATATTACGCCTTAATTTTTTTCTCCCAACCAAAGAAAGGACAAAATAAACTTAGGGGTGGGGGTGAAGAGCCTGCCCACAAAGAGAGAACTTAATAGTCCTCCAGGACTTCTTTAGACAAAAGACCCTCTCTACTGGTACACATTAGTCTACATGAAAAAGATGGACATTCAAACATTGAATTTATTCTACTAAACCCACACCCTTTTCTTTAAAGAAAAACAGAAGCAAGCTGGCCTACTTTTCTGGGCGAAAGAATAACTAAAAATGTTTTCACTTAATAAAAAAGAGATTTTTCCAGTTTTCATATATCCACTTTTTTATTTATTTTTTAATCTTTATTGTTGAAAGTATTACATATATTCCCCTTCCCTCCACCACTGACCTCTTTTAGCCCACCCCCGCCCCCACCCCAAGTTTTCACCACCCTATTGTCTGTGTCTATGGGTTATGAATATAGGCATACAAATTCTTCACTTTTCCATTTAGTTTGTGGATATGTGGGATTTAGTTATAAACAATTTCCTTCACAGCAGAAACAAATGCTTCCTCTGCCTATTATAATTCTATATCTAGTAAGGAAATCTAAGAGTGTTAAAATGAGCAAATTAATCGAAGATGGTCAAATTAGTTGAACACAAATGAATACTAAATAAACTTGTTCAAAAGCCCAAATGGGCCCTAGTCAGTTTTTCTCAGTGGTTAGAGTATCAGCCCTCGGGCCAAAGGGTCGCAGGTTTAATCCCCAGCCCAGTCAGGCACGAGTGGGAGGCAACTACTCAATGTGTCTCTCTCATGTTTATGTTTATCTTTCTCTCCCCCCTCTCTCTTTCTCACTCTCTCTCTTTTTCTTACTCTCTCTCTCTCTCTCTCTCTCTCTCTCTCTCTCTACCCCCCTCTCTCTCCTCCCACTCTCTCTCTCTAAAAAACAAACAAAAAAAAATCAATGGAAAATCTCATTTTTTAAATCTTCACCAAGGATATATTTTAGAGAAAGGAAGGAAGAGAAAGAGAGAGAAAAAAAATTAATGTGAGAGAGAAACATAGGGTGCCTCCAGAATGTGCATGCCCTAACTGGAGATCAAACCCACAACCTTTCTGGTGTACTGGTCAACACTCCAACCAACTCAGCCACCAGCAAGGGCTGAAATTTTATTTTTAAGATGAAATTTCATAGAGTTTGATTTCATTTAAATTCAAAATGATGTAACTTTAGGTTGATTTTTCACTCAGAACAAAATATTTTTCCTTTTTGGAATTATTTTACATGAAAAATAGTAAAGTTCACCTCCTACCCATTAAGATGACTACTACCAAAACAAAGACAAAACAGAAAATAACAAATGTTGGCAAGAATATTAAGATATTGGAACACTTGTACACTTTTAGTGGGAATGTAAAATGATACACAGCTACTGTAGAAAACTGTACAGCAGTAACCCTGAAACCAATACAAAATAATACTGAAAATATAGTAAAAAAAAAAAACAACAACAACAACAAAACCCAACTGTGCAGCAGTTTCTCAAAAAAAAAAATTAAAAATTTAACTAGTGTATGGCCCAGTAATTCTACTTCTAGGCAACAGCTAAAAGAATTTAAAGCAGAATCTCAAAAAATATTTGCCTACCCATGTTCATAGAAGTATTACTCACAATACCCAAAAGATGGAAGCAGCCCAAATATGCATCAATAGATAAATTGATTTAAAAAATGTGGCATATACATATAATAGTATTTTATTCAGCCTTAAAAAATGAGAAAATTCTGACACAATACAATATGGATATACCCTGAGGACATTATGTGAAGTGAAATAAGCCACTTATATGAAGCCTCTAATCAAATTTATAGTGACAAAAAGTAAAATAGTGGTTGCCAGGGGCTGAGGTAGGGGAAAATGAGGAGTTATTATTTAATGGGTATGAAAAGTTCTGGAGATTGGTTGCACAACAATGTGAATGTAAACACCTCTAAATGGTAAAAAAAAAAAAAGGATTACAGTAAATTTTACTATAAAAAAATAAAAATAGATATAATTATTAAAAATTAGTAAGAAAGCTTATCAAAACTGAATGCAATAAAAACTACATTGAAAATATGTTAGTGATAGAACTTCACAAAAAAAGTCTGAAATGTCCATACAGCAAGTCTATAGTCTGTATTTATACATACGCTCCTTTGGTTGTCTGTAAAATAGTAAAAAGTTTTGACTCCTCTTTCTCATCCCAGTTTTGTGAGACTTCTTATCCGCTGGTTTCCCTGCTGCCCAGAAATCAGAGGGAATTATCAGTTTGTGAAGATGAATACCTTAATATTTTAGCTTCTTTACCTAAGATCCAGATCATTATGGGGGTTAACTGCTGTAACTTTGCTATAAAAGGGGAAGGAAAAGAAAAAGAAAAGAGAGCCATGGTTCTTTTATAAAAATGCTGTCTTTAATACTGAAAGGACCCCCAGTGATGCCTGAAATTGCAGATAATACCAAACCCTAGATATCCTATTTGTTTTCCTATACATTTATGCCCATGATATAATTTAATTTATAAATTAGGTACAGTAAAAGATTAACAACAATAAATAATAATAAAATAGAGCTATTATTACAACATACTGTAGTAAAAGTTGTGTGAATGTAGTCTCTCTCAAAATATCTTACTGTACTGTCCTTACCCTTCTTCTTATGACATCTACATAAGATGAAGTGAGATGGATGTATTGGACAAAGGAATAATTCATGTTGTGAGCAACAAATGGCAGAGATCAAAACTACAAATGAAGGGAGACTATATTCCTCACCCTCCATCAACAGATGAGCTTTGGCCAAGTGTGACTTTTCAATAGTGGAGTAGGATATTCCATTCACTAGTCTCCTTGTGAGCATCTGTTTGTATTTCCAAAATGACTAACGGGAGGAGTGGGCAAGGGGGAGTTTGTGGCCTCAGAATAGCACTGCTCTTTCTTCTATTGGATTATATAATTCTCTAGCCTGAAACTTTGACCCCTTTAATAGATAAGCCAACTGATTCAGCTTTTATTCTTACATATTCCTTCTCCTAATTAATGGGAATCTAAAGCTAAAATTACTTTAAATATGGAAACAACCTAAGTGCTCAAAAATACTGCAGACTGATTAAATTATAATGCATTGGCTAAATAATGAGCGATGAAGCTTTTAAAATTATTATAAGGGTTATTTAGCAATAATTTAAAAGTTTATGGCAAAAAGAGAATTACCTTATGATATAGCAATTCCACTCAAGGTATCTATTCAAAGAAAATTAAAACACTATCATTGACATGGGTGAATAGATCTTCCAGATAGAAAATCCACAAGGAAATGGTAGCCTTAAATGACACACTAGATCAGATGGATTTAATTGACATTTTCAGAGCACTTCACCCAAAGTAGCAGAATATACATTCTTTTCAAGTGCACTTAGAACATTTTTTAGGATAGACCACATGTTAGGACACAAAAAAAGTCTTAATAAATTTAAGAAGACAAATAATTCGAAGCATCTTTGCTGACCATGTGGTATGAAACTAGAAATCAATCACAAGAAAAAAACTAAAAAACATACAAAGACATGGAGGTTAAATAACATGGTACTAAACAATGAATGGATTAATAATCAGATCAAGGAAGAAATTTTAAAAATACCTTGAAACAAATGAAAATGAGAACACAACAACCCAAAATCTATAGGACATAACAAAAGCAGTCCTAGAAGAGAAATTCATAGCATTATAGACCCAACTAAAGAAACAAGAAAAATCTCAAATAAACAACCTAACTACACTTAAAGGAATTAGAACAAGAACAACAAAGACCAAAGTGAAGAAAATAATAAAGATCAGAGCAGAAAAAAAGATAAACCAATAAAGAAAATGTCACACACACACAAAGGCAAGAACATATATAAACACACACACACACACACACACACACACACACTGAAATATTATGCAGCCATAAGAAAAGAATTAAATCTTGCCATGCAACAAGATAGATAGACCTTGAAGGTATTATGCTAAGTGAAATAAATCAGATAAAGACAAATACTGTATGATCTTACTTATATGTAGAACCTTAAAAGAACAACAGGCCACCAATGCTGATTAGATACAGAAAACAGATTGGAAGTTGCCAGAGGTCGGGGGTTGGGAGGTGGGTGAGCAAAATGGGTGAAGAGGGCCAAAGGTACAAAGTTCTATTTATAAAATACGTAAGTCACAGGAACGTAACATACAGCATGGCGACTATAGCTAATAGTACTGTCCTGAATATCTGAAAGTTGCTAAGAAAACAATCTTAAAAGAAAAGAAATGTATAACTATAGGTGGTGACAGACATTAACTAGATTTATTGTGGTGATCATCTTGCAATGTATACGATATTGAATCATTATGCTAAATTACTATATACCTAAAAATGGCTATGTCAATTGTACCTCAATTTTGGGGAAAAAAAGTTTATGAAATATTACATTTTTAAAAAACTAAGCTAGTATATGTTTAGGTACATTATGATTGCAACTATAAAAATCAGCTAGGACGGACTATACAAAAATTGTAAATTAATTGTGTTGTAGCAAAAATACAGACACTTTTTTCATCTGCTTCTACCAATTGTAATAATGTGTTTTATTTTTAATAGTTGTAAAGAGCAATCTCACTAAACATTTCAGCCTCAGGCTGCAGCTCCAAGTATAAAAACGACACAAACGAGTCCTCCTCCCTGGAGCCAGAGTCAGGGTGCAGGCCCCTTGGGGAGTGGGCTGAGTAGGGGCCAGTGCTCCCCAGGGCTGTCCTAGGTCAGTTAAGAGAAATGAGCTCACCGCTCTGACTCCCGCTGCTTCCCCTTGAATTTGTATGCCCTTTCCCATGTTTATCACCACAGACATTTTCATTTTGCTCCAGAGGATAAGATCATTATCTTAGGGGATTGGTAAGGCAAAAGACAAAGGCTACCATTTATGGCATGGTTTATCAAAAGAGAAGTCCTCTATTGAAGATAGCAATTAGAAAAGGGCAGAACTGGGAAACTCGATATTATCGGGTTCAACATCACTCCACTTTAAAAAGAAAACATGGATATTATCCGACCACACCTGAGGGTAGGAGTGATGAGGGGGTTTTCCAGGGTCTGGAAGCTGCAGAGCCGGGACTATGAGCATAGGCACTGACCTGCCTTCTACTAACAGGCCAGCTGCTCCCAGGAGAGACACTCCAGGGAACTGGAGAGGGGCCTCTACTGTCACCAAAGGTAATGAGCAAAAGAATAAAATTGTGATAAGATTTCAACTCAAAAACAAACAGTTCTCTGTGTCTGCAAAAGCATGAAGGACACTAGAGAGCAAAAGCAGGCATGGCGAGAGGTACAGAATAAAATCACAAGTGCACGCTTTCCTTGTGCTGCTCAGACACTCGTCTGCCTTCTTCCCCTCCTCTTTTTTGGTAACAGATTGATTCAGATATAATGCACATAGCATACAATTTACCCACTTAAAGTACACAACTCACCGCATGTATTAGAGTTGTACACCCATCACCACAATCAATCTTAGAACATGTTTATCACCCCAAAAAGGAATGCCAGATCCTTTAACTATCATGCCCACTCCAGTTCTCCATCCTGGGCAACCACTGGTTTACTTTCTGTCTTTACAAATTTACCTACTGTCAGTATTTCATATAAATGGAATCATGTAACACGCATGCAGTCTTTTGCGACTGGCTTCTTGCACTTAGCCGAGTGCGCCCAGGGCTCATCCATGTGTGTAGCGGATATCATTCCTCCCTTTACCTGCACTGCAGTCACCAGATGCCTGCAGCCCAAGCTCTTCCGTCCTCGAGATGCACATGGGCACAGGCAGATGTGAGCAGGGACATGACATGGGACAGGGAATGGTAAGGATTTCCAGGCTTTCAAAGTTCATACTTACTTTGCTTTTGTAAAGTTGCCTCAGTCTTTTCAACAGTTAACAACAGATTTTCAGAGAGGTCTTCTCTTTTGCTCACTATTGGAAAACCATTCCAGATGTACATCATTTCCTAACAGAGAGGAATAAAAACCCATTTGCAATTATGTGAGGGTTATTCAATGTCCTTTACAACAACAAAACTACGAATGTGTGTTTGCCTTGGTTGCTATGGATCTCATATGGAGTTTAGTGATATAATTTCCCCATCTCATTTTTTTATATGACTTTGTCTTTTATACTATGAAGTAATTCAATATATATACTATAGTGTATTTTTACTGAAAAAATAACTTATTCATTATTTGAACAAATATTTATTAAGCGCTTATTGGTAGTCAATCATTTTGGGAGATAATCAATTATAGATACCAAAGTAAATATTTCATTTTTTAAAAATGTTTTTATTGATTTCAGAGAGAGGAAGTGAGAGGGAGAGAGGAATAGAAACATCAGTGATCAAAATCATTGATCAGCTGCCTCCTGTACATCACTTACCGGGGATTGAGCCCAAAACCCGGACATGTGCCCTGAGAATAGAACTGTGATCTCCTGCATCCTGAGGGTTAGTGCTCAAGCACTGAACTACAGCAGCCAGGCAAATAAATACAATTTTTTAACTGATACTATGGGCAATTCTATTTAATATAAATCTTTGCTGTTACTTCTAAGTAAAGGGAAAACATTTTAAAGTATCTGCCAATTATTTACATAAATTGTTTCCAAGGATATCACTGGAAATGAACATAGGAAATATCTCACTGGGCTCAGATTCTTTTATACCATTAAAACATGCGACAGTTCAGTAATGCAATCCAATATGCAGAAAATGTATTCATTTGAAGGCCATATGGCTGAATGACAGCCCATGAAAATGTAAATGAATGATTTTTTTATTGCAAATTACATTTAATAAGATACCAGATGAGAATTTTTTTTTCTTTTTGGACCAAAAGCAAATGTGCTTTTGCTTGAAAATATTTTTATTATCTTTCTGGTAGTGCAGTTCATATTTTTAAAAGTACAAAATAAGCATGATAATTAGTATTTCTTAGAAATGAAACATGATGAAAATATTATTTAAACAACTTCTTATACGGAAAATGCATTTGAGTATAGTGGCAACAAAGTAAACTTTAATTTATGCCATAGAAAACTACTAAAACTGCCACACTCTACCTTTTATTTCACATCTTATAGTTTCTTGTTGCTAACAGCATCACAACTCAATTCAATAACTAATGGGATATTTAATGATGATGATCTTTTTAAGATGTTGTTTTTACTGATGAAATATTTATAAGAAGAAAGCAAGTTACTATGATTCAAGCCAATTATACTGCCTTACATCTAGAGAAATCAGTGCAGTGAGTTAACCTTCTTGAAGACCCTTAATGAAGTTGGATATAATTTGCTTATATAAGTCCTAGGGCAACAAGAAGGCTATGGTACGCTAGATGATTTTCAGGAAAGTTCTGTGATGTAGGAAGAAAAAGTTTCCGAACACAAAATTAAGTGATAGAAATGGATTAGGAAGGGAGCTAAAAGCTGTCACTGGGAAAACAGCAGCAGGCTCCCACATTATCTGGGAATGAGGGATATTTGGTCCTCTTCCTGGTTTTCTTACTTTCATCTGTGCTCAGATAGAAAGTATTTTGTCATATTTTGTCCTGTACAGGCACAGAATAACCTGTGCTGGTGTGGTGTTCCCTGAGACTGTCTATCTGAAGTAGGAAACATGCGGGCCTGGGTACTAGATGCAGGTCACTCGTATCACCTGGAAGGGGCTCCAGCTTTCTTTCTCAAGGCAAGTAGAGAGAGCTCCCATAATTCAATGATCAAAGCAATAGACACCCAATAAAAAATTAGTGAGGTTTTATGAACTGTTCAAGAGAAGAAAGAAAAGTAAGTAGGCACAGAAAGACATGTTCAACTGCACCAATAGAAAAACACAAATTCAAACAGTAAAACACTGTTGATAGAATTGTAAATTGATTCAGCCTTTTTGGGAGGGCAATTTGGCAATGTCACAATACTAAATGCATATACCCTATAACCAAGAACTCCATTTCTCAAAAGTTTTCCCACATAATTATATGCCCAAGGACAAAAGAAGAATATAAAGAATATGAACTGTAGCATGTTTGTAATAGTAAAAAATGGAAAGAAAAAAAAACTTTCAAAGGGGAATAATTAAATAATCTCTTGAAATACAAAAAATAAATTTTTTTAAACACCCGGAAACCCAAGCACAGAACTGCAGAGATGAAAGGCAATAAACAGTTGCCTGTGAGGACTACCTATGCAAATCTAAAGCCCCAGTGAACCACAGCAATTTGAGATACCCGGTACCTTTTCAAGAATCTTCATTAAGAACATTTAAGTTGAAATTATGGTTTTTATGAAGTCTAGCCTTGATGGCCTAATCATGAGGACTATGGCTCAGGCCATGCACTGCCCAGTAGAGCAGCCACTAGCCACTCAGGCTCTGAGTCCTGGAAATGTGCTCGACCACAGGAGACATGCTCCCACAGTAAAACACAACCACATTCCAAAGAATCAGAACTCTACAGAAGAACAGGGAGCATCTCATGACATTTTTGTCAATTCCATGCTCAAACAACAACATCCTGTATATACCGGATTAAACAAAACACATCTTTTCCATCATTTTCGTGTTTCCTTTTCCTTTTACATTTTACCTTTTCATTTTTAATGTGGCCACTCAGAAAAGAGAAAATGACCTATATGGCTAGCATTACAATTCAACTCAGCTTCAATTAAGTCATCTCACCCCACTCTGCCTGGATTTCCTTACCTGTAAAATGGGCTACAAAGAGAACATACCCTCACAGAGACATCGAGTAAGAATCAAATGATATATATTTTTAAATAGTCCTTATCATAATGGGTAGAACTTACCAACTTCTCAAAAAAAAGCATCAGCTGAAATATTTATTATTTAATTATGAATGTTCACCTTACAGACAACACTTACAATGGTTTTCAATGGAGCTAAACTTCACAACCAAAGCGAGGCATGCTCCCTGCTGCTAGGAAGAGACCATGTACTTCTGGAACAGAAACAGTAAAGAAAACAAAGGCAGATACCAGGGCAGGCAAGACGAGCTTCACGGGTTCAGGCAATGAGATGGAGTAACGGCGAGACTTCCTCACAGCAAACTTCTCCGTAGGGATGGATTTCCCGGCAATTCTCTGCTTCAAGCTATCCACCTGTCTGTGAAGAGCCCAGCCCAGCAAAAGGTCATTAGGACACAGACTATTCACACCATGGTGTTCTCACCATACTCCCTACCCTAGGCCAACAGCAGCATCATGTGGAAAACTGGTCCAAATGGTAATGTTCAGGCTTCTCCCCAAACCTAATGAATCAGCAACTCCTAGGCTGGATGGATAGATAGATGGATGGATACTAGTGTAAACAAAGCTAAACAGATTATTCACCAGAAGTGCCTCTCAGAATCTTTGACACACTAATGAAAACTAAGGATATGTTAAACTGTGTTTCTTAAGTTTATCTGATCACAGAATACCTTTGATACATAGCAATGGTTGACATCTTTTGCAACAATACCATTTTAGGAAACTGTTCAAAATGCAGTAGCAAAGTCCTAATAACAAAACAAAAAATAATATGTTCTCAAAATTCCTGCTAAAAGGATGCTATTTTGACTCTTAGCTAAATATATTTTTAAAGAGTTCCTGTGTTAAATAAGTAGATAAAGAAATATGAAGGTGAAGCATGGGAGCGCAGTAAGAAAAAAGAAAATGTACGCTCCTCTTCATATACGAGGCCTTGGTTATAGAAGTAGTATGTTGCTTACCTGAATAAAGTTACCACATTCTCTTTAGTTGCTCCAACTTCCTCCTCAGGAAGCATACTCAAAATCGCAGCTTTCAAGTACACATACGTTGCCTGGAAGAAGAGAAAAAAGCACGTGGCTGTAGAAGATCCATAGGAACATGGCACTTCTACCTTGCAATCAGGAATGATCTACAGGTCTTCCAGTCATAATATTTAAGAGGTATCAAAGAAATAAACGAAAAAAACTTGCAATGCCTGTTCCAAATGAGGTGAACACTTTTCACTTACTGCTGACCATCTTCCTACTACACAATTATAGGGCTTTTGGGTGAGAAAATAGACAAAATGAATGAGAGATCATTATCTCATTCCTCCCAACTTCTCACAAATGGATCAGAATCAATGTTGACTATTATGAAAAGCTTTGTCATCAGGGCATTGGAGAGTCTACAAAAAATTATCAAAACTATTGGTATTTAATAATTTTTTAATATAAGTGCAGTTTCTCTTCAGAGGGAAAGCCTCCTTGGAAAAGGACTCTTTGGATGGCTTTTAAAGTACGCAGTGCTGAGGAGCAATTGTGGTCATAACGAAAGGCTCTAAATGCACATTTCTTCCTTTGACAGGTCTCAGTGGAGAAAACCATGTCGACCTCATACTACTGAACAAATAGTCCTAATAAGTCCTGTATAATTATTAGTAAATAGATGACATTAATAAAAACACTGCTCTTTACCTTGGACCATTTACTCTCTTTGCAAAGCAGGTCTGAATAGTAATATGCCTTCATCCAATTTTGTTGGAATATATTAATCCACATCAGCTCCCAATAACAAAGATGGTGAAACTGTTTCCATTCTTCTTGAACTGTAATGCATTTTCGAAATACCTCTTGTGCCTATAAGTCAATTGCATAAAGCTGATCATCCAGATATTACATAAGGAGATAATAACCTAATGGAAAAATACATAAAACACTTTGTACAGAATGAACAACATCACCCCTCACTAAATCACTCAAAATGATGCTATGTTCCTTTTCTCACATGTAATGATACAGTTCTTTTTTGCCTATCTGTTTAAGTTTCTGAGGCAGCTGTAGTACTTTATAATGTGGGAATGGGGAAGTTATAGAATGTAGTAAGATATAAAATGTAGAGTCCATTAAGAAAAGACTGACAATAAAAGTCAGAACTTTCAGAGAGTAAAATACACCTTAAACAAAGTTAAAGGCAATGGACAGACTGGGAGAAGATATCATCAGCTACGTAAGTGGCAAAGGATTTAGCCTTATATAACAAGTATATCAAATCTTCTAGAAAAAGACAAAAAACTCAATGAGAAAATTGTCAAAGATGAATAGGCAAATTAGAAAGATACATGAGTAACCAATATACATATAAAGAAACTGAAAAAGTATAAATTTAAAAATAAGCCCAGCTTGCCCTCACTTATTTAGCTCAGTGGATGGAGTATCAGCTTGTGGACTGAAGGGTCCCAAGTTTGATTCCAGTCAATGGCACATGCCGAGGTTGTGGGCTCAAACCCCCGTTGGAGATGTGCAGCAGGCAGCTGACCCATGATTGATGTTTCTATCTCTCTCTCCCACTCCCTTCCTCTTTGAAATCAATATAAATAAAAATATAAAATTTAGGTTATCATTGTTTAGCTAAGAAAGAGGCAAAAAATAAAACAGATCATGTCCAGACTGGGTTAAGAGCACTGGAAACAAGTATTCTATCATTATAAGAGTTTAAATGGAATAACCTTAGGTCAGGAGGGCAATCTGGCAGAATTTATCAAAATGCAAACACTTTTGACCTGAAAATCCTAAAGATCAGCATGTCACACATATGCACAGAAATATACATATAATCATGTTTACAATAGCATTGCTTATAGTAGCCAGATGCTACTTTCATAGTGGACTACTTTCATAGGTATAGTACATCCATCCTAAGAAATGAAACCCAGCCATCAAAAGAAATGAATGAGAGTTACACACACTGACCTGGACAGAAATCCAATATGTATTGTAAGTAGAAAAGGGGAAAAAAAAAGAAAAGAAAAATACACATGTTTGACCCCATTTGTATAGAAGACAATAGCTTATAAGAATCCTATAAAATAAAAGCCTAATATGCATATCAACCAATGGCAGAATGACTGGCAAAACAACTGGTTGCTATGATGTGCACTGACCACCAGGAGCTGCCCCCCAGCCCACAGGCCACAGGCTAGTCAAGGTGGGTGCCAGCAGTTGCCCTGCAGAGGGAGATGACCAGCAGTGGAAGTGGGGGGTGGGACCAATGAGCAGGCAGTGCCAGGCCAGCCAAGGCGGGTGCCAGCGGGAGTCCCTGATCACCCACTGGTCACCCCACAGATCAGCCCTGATTGCCAGCCAGGCCTAAGGACCTTACCCATGCACGAATTTCATGCACTGCACCTCTAGTATTTATATAAAAGGCTCTTCAACTTCTTCAAGGTAATTAGTGAATAATTTGCTTTGATGAGGATCACACATGTAGTACAGTGTGGTTACATTGCATGCAGGTGCTAAATTCCAACTCAATATATAATACTAGAGGCCCAGTACATGAAATTCATGCACAGGTAAGGTCCCTAGGCCTGGCTGGCAATCAGAGCTACTTGGAGCCTTCCGGCTGCAGGCTGGGGCCTTCCTTTGTTCCACACTGCCCCCTGATGGGTAGTGCATAGCGAGCGATCGAACTCCCAGTGTCCTGTTTGAACTCCTGAGGGAATATTTTGCATATCAGCCTTTTATATATATATAGATAGATAGATAGATAGAAATTGATAATAGTCAAGTTTTTTTAAAAATCCCTTAAATTGTCCACCTGTATTTTGTATACTATACTATGAATTGTTTCATGTACTTTATGTGTAAATGTAGACTGTAATCAGTAATTTACTACATATAATAGCATACACACACAAAATTTAATTTTGGCTTTTTAATTACAGGGTTTTTCCTTTGCTTCTGTCTAGGGAACACAGCTAAATTGACTTATGTTGAATGAGAATGTGATGCAACTCCCCTACACAGACAACTTCCCAAATAATTTTTCCCAAAGAAATTACCGTTTCTACATTCCCTTTCAGCAGCTCTATTCGGGCGTGATAAAACAGTATGAGTGAGCCCTGAGGAGAGAGGAAGAGAACACACTGTTCAACAGTCAGCCATGGCCAAGGGAAACTACACTTGCAGCTGAAACTACAGTGCAGCTGAAACTACACTTGCGATTCTCGGCGTACGTTTGGAAACTGCTGCAGGAAGGGTGCCAGGAGACTCTCCGCTTCCTTAAGGTTCACCTCTCCTGTCCCTGCAAATGTAACAGGAACAGCCTCAGTTTCCAGGAGACATGCAGACCCTGATAATCAATTCTCCCAAGTTCATTAACATGTAGCAAAGGCCTAGTCATGGAAAAGATGAAAGCTGTTCATTTCTTTGGAAAATCTAATAAGACAAGCCTCATCTGTAACTTTCATTTAAGAAAGCTCTAAGACAGACTAATTATTAGGAACAGAGTTGGTTGTCTTAGATCTCTAATTGGAATTTCTGGCTTTAATAGCAATATTAACTTATTTTAGCCCACATTTTAGTTTAAAAGGAAACCTCAGATGCTAACATAGATCTCCTTCAACAAGTATTATAGAATTTTTTTTAGCTATGAACAGATTTTAAAAATTCAATGAAAGAAACCCTCCACCATTCCTGACAAATGTTATTATTTTCTATCTTTATTCATAAATAAATAAATAACAGATAGATTTAGACTATTACCACTTACTGACTTTTCAAAATTTTTACTTAGATGAAAGATAATACACTGACAATGACATAAAATGTAGCCCAGCACTTACCAAGTATTAAGGAGATGTAAGTATGGAAAGACAGAATAGTCAAGCAGCAGAGTGGAGACCTCATGCTTCTTCCAGACGCACCTTCCTGTAGCTGCAGGAGGCCCAGTTCCTGTGGGAATTAAATGCATTTTATAATAAGAGCATGCCTGGAAAATCATATTCAGAAACTTTAAAATGCTAGCTCCTGTATCCCCACCCACCACAAAGGTAGGTTCATTTTTCAAGAACTTAGAATAGTCATAATTCCTAGAAACAAACTTTACATTTTAATATGGCATAAGACAATCTCACAAATTCTTTTATATCATGTGATTCTAGGGAGAGAGAAAAGCAGAGCTCATTTCAGAGAAATGTTATTTCTCTGATATACTAAATATTTCATTTATTAAAACATAATGAGAATCTAGGTAGAAGGCACTATGGTAGGTACAAATAAATATAGTTCTATGTCTCCAAAGACCTATCCACCCAATAGAGAAGACAGTATACAAGCCCATGATTTTAACAGAATATAGTGAGTGCCTCATGAAAGATGAATGGTCAAGTGGAAGGGGAATGATTAAATACAGTCTGAATAGATAGAATATAACATGAAGAGATCCCAGTAAATACATAATGCCTTATGAAGAACAGATACAGTAGGATAAATGAGGGGGGAAAATTAAAGGTTTTTGCCCTAGCTGGATGGCTTAGTTGGGTACAGCATTATCCCATAGACCAAAAGGTTGTGGGTTTGATTCCAGGTCAGGACATCTATCTAAGTTCCAAATTTGATCCTCAGTTGGGGCATGTCTGAGAGGCAACCAATTAATGGTTCTCTTTCTCTTTTTCTTTTCTTCCCTTCTTTTCTCTGTTAAAAAAAAATCATTAAAAAACATATCTTCAGGGGAGAATTTTAAAAATTACAGGTTCTTGTACATATTACATTTCTTGAAACCTGCTCTCCTTAATAACAGGGATGGCTTTTGCAATAAGGCAACTTTGATAATAGCATATTGAATGCTATGATTAATAAATGTTATACAGTACAAAAACAAATTCATGCAAAACAAAATGTCTTTGCTTAGTTTTATAGTGAAGCCTGTAAAAACACAAGGAAATCCAAAATCCTGCAGCTATGCTTGATCATGTGAATCATAAAATGTTAGACTTGAAAATCTAGCCAATTTCCTGGTTTTACAAAAGACTCTGAGGGTTGTAAAAATGTTAAGGAAGCAAATTTTGAACCATACAAGTGTACTAAAGGTCCAGCAAGCACAACACAGGGTGGGGCAAAAGTAAGGTTTTGTTGAGTACACAAAACAGGCTTTATTCTTGTATTATTAATTACTGCATTATTTTCCATCTGAATAACTGTAAACTTACTTTTGCTCTACCCTGTCTTAGTAAAATAAAAGTTTTCATCTCAGAATTTAGGTAATAGAGATAAAAAATTTAACTTTCAGTAGAAAAAGCACCTCTAATTCCTAAGAAACATGATCAAGGACCAATGGCTCTTTATTATCCTGCAAACAAACTGCCTACAATTTTGTCATGTTGGTTGTGAGGACATGTTACATTGCTCTACTATTCAGTAAATAACATTTTATCTTCACTGTCAAAACTGAGATAAAATTAAATTTGTACCCTATTTCCAGAAAATCCTATAAATTCTAGTAGTCTGATAATCCGTGCTGGTAAAAGGGACAGCATCTGTAAGGAAAAAAGAAAAAAGAAAAAAGTGTACTCACATGTTATATATCTAACTGTAGGTAAATGTCAAACTCCAAACAACTTCAAGTTTTAATAATTCAGTAATATGAAAAATTAGAACTGAGTTGAAATCACCAGATGTGTCTCAAGCATCACTTGCTGCACAGGTTGCAATGATTACTTGTGAATTAATTTCATTTAGCTAAGACAATAATCTAAAAAAAAGTTTACAAAAGGAAATCCTGGCTTTTTTAGCATGCTCTAAAAAGAGGTGCTCCTTTCACGTGTAGTCATGAAATGATAAGAAGGCAATTCCTCAGGGCCCATCTTTCCAGCGAGATTTCTTTTAGCTTCCTCTTCAGACAGCACAGGTGTGCTGTATTCTGCATGACCTGCAGGCACCACCAGAAGTGGACAGCTGCACACTACAGCCCCTCCCTGGAAACCCCTGCGGAGCCCTGGTGAAGGGAAATCTTCCCCGTGCAGAACGTTCATCTCTGCAACCTGGCTGTTCACTTTGCTTAGAAGGAGAAATGGCCACATGTGTGATTATATGTGATTCATGGACTGTAGCCCATGGGTTTGCTTGAATGTCAGGGATTTGGGAAGAACATGATGGGAACATTGATGACAAGAAGGTCTGCGCGAGAGGTGTGTGGATGGACCTCTCTGAATGAGCAAAAGCCATGAGGATAGTTGCATTGCATTCACATGTTCACTGAAGGCAGAGGAGGATTTTAACAATCAGGAGGATGGGGTGACCCATTCTGTGGACAGTGGTCAGTCTCCTTGCTCAGCCACCTCTGTCAGCGATCCATGGACTCATGAACAAAGTGACTGTGGTAACATATATATACTCATGCATACAATTCCCTTTACCAACTTATTTTCTCAACAATTCCAGTCAAACCTTAATAAAATTTCAAAATTACAATTTGATGGGTATCTACTCCAAACGTTTCATCTCACCCAGAATATCAAAATCATTCCCCAAGTTATGTCACTCTGTCACCTATTTTTCATTTCAGAGCCGTCATTGCTATAGAAACATTTCTGGGGGTTTTTATTTAATTTTTTTTATTGTTTAAAGTATTACAAATAGTAGTACATATGTCTCCTTATTTTCCCCAATTGACCTTCCCCCAGACTCCTCCATCCTCCGACACATGCCCTTACCATTATCCCAGTGTCTTGCGCCCATTGGTTATGTTTATATGCATGCATACAAGTCCTTTAGTTGATCTCTTACCTCCCTTCCCATCATCCCCTGCAACAATATTTCTGATGTGGAAATGGAACTGGATTCCTAGGTTTTCTTACCAAAAAATGTTACTTCTCCATTCAGAGTGCTTTATGCTTCCCTTTTTATACAACCCAAAATTATTCTGGACATGTGCAGGACTTTACAACACATACTGACCAAAACCCCCAATGGGTCTCAACAGAAGAAAATTGATCCCACTCTACCATTTACCAACTAAACCCAGGCAGAGAGTCAGGGTGAGGTTCAAATGCAGTACAGAGGGAGACTCTCTGCTTCCACAAGGTTCACCTCTCCTGTCCCAGAAAACCTATGATCTTTTACAAAAGATTCTGGTGGTTATGTAATTATTTACTTACCAAATTAAAAGCCCCTATTCCAAGTTTGACACCTCCTTCAAACTCATGGAAGAACTGTTGCTCAACTTTGTTCTTCTGAAGTATATGCAGGATAGAAAGACATTCTCTGGATTGAAGAAAAAAGTTAGGGCACAAATTTGTTATGACACTGAAAATGATTGTTAAGTCAAATTTCATACTTACCCACCATAAAATAATTGTCATTGGCCAAAATTCTAGAGAATATCTAGGTGGATACTGCTGTGTTGAGTTTTACTTTTAAAGCTATTGCATAATTATCAGTAAGGAAAAATGACATGCTCATTTCTACACTGTTTAGCAGGACTAATCCTCTGGGCTTAAAGCAAGAGAGGGTCAAACATCAGCAAGTATGACACAGGAAACATAGGACTACAGCACCTCAGTCTCCCACAATGTGGTGGAGGGGACTTTCTGGTGCAGTCCATTCCTTAGCCACCCTATCTTCCATCAACTAATTGAGATGCTATTGACAAAAAAAAAAAACAACAGCTGAATTTCAGTGTGATCTCCACAGTGAACCAAATGAATTAGAACTTGTGACTAGGAAACATTGAAAGAAGAAAGCAAATTCCATCACAATAGCTCCATTTGTCGTCTTATTTTTTCCTGTTCCTCCAAGCAAGTCTTACTGATTTCTCACTTTAATATATTTTCTATGCACTTCCCCCTTTCCCTTCACATCTTCAAAAGAGAAATGCAAATTAAACTCAATGACAAAGATATAAAATTTATAATAATCAGGAATTGCCTACCAAATTGATAAATATATTTTAAGGGTATTAAGAAATAACCAGATATCATATATTATGATGTAATTATATTGCATGCACCTATATTATGTATTTAAGCCAAATTAATTTAACCGAAATCTAATAATCCTGTAGCTCAAACTTACAGATTACAGGAAATACAAGGAGTTATTAACTGAATTATGTCTCACCCCCCTCAAATTCATAACCACCCAGTCCACTGGTGGGACAATTAGAGAAAATTGAGTAAAGTCAATATATTAGTTCATAATATTGAATCAGTTAGTTTCTTGGTTTTAATAACTGCACTGTGGTTCTATAAGATGTTAACTTTTGTGAAACTGAGTAAAGAATATCTGAAAATTCTTATAAAAATTCTGAAATTATTTCAAAGTGAAAAAAATTAAAAACACAAAAATTTAAAGGTCTTTGTACTTTAGATATAAAAAAAACACTTTCCTATGTTTTATTAGTATTCTTTTTTTAATATTCTAATATTAAGTCTATATGGAATTTATTTTTACATTGTCAATTTTTTTTCAAAATGAATACCAATTTTCCCAAAATCATTTGTTAAAATCACCATCTCTTTTGAAAGAGATTTATGTATGTGTAGGAATTTAGTATATTTTAATAAACACAAGTGTGTGTACATGTCAATACATACACACAACACATCTGTTTCAAAACTTCATGTTCCATTCCACTCATATATGTCTGTGCCATTATAAGACTATTTTAATTTCTTCAGTTTTTTAAGTTTTGATGACTAGAAGCAATCAATTTTAACATTCCTTTATATCTTCTATAAATATTTTGAGAGAAAAACTAAAAACAGTTAATAGGATCCCACACTCCATCCCCCTCCAGGGTTTTTGAATAAAATTAATTTTATGAAATCATTTTGAGGAAAAGTATCTCTAAAAATACTAAATGCACACCAAAAAAAATGAAGAACACCCAAAATGGTGTTATATGGATACAGAAAGAAGACTCTAATATAAGACTGTTTCAACAAAGATTGATGCTGTATTGTGAGGTTTATTATGTGCATATGTGTACTGTCATCAGAATAATATAACCCTGACCAGTTTGGCTCAGTGGACAGAGTGTCAGCCTGCAAACTGAAGGGTCCCAGGTTCGATTCCTGTGAAAAGCATGTACCTGGGTTGCAAGCACATCCCCAGCAGGAGGTGTGCAGGAGGCAGCTGATTGATGTTTCTCTCTCATTGATGTTTCTAACTCTCTATCCCTTTCCTTTCCTCTCTGTAATAAATCAATAAAATATATTTTTTTTAAAAAGGAATAGTATAAAATACAACAAGTGGAACATGAAACTATATTTTTGCAAGTTCTTATATTTTATGTGTAATGGTACAATGTTAACTCTAAGTTGACCGTGACAAGAAAATACTGCAATCACTAGAGCAACTATTAAAAAAATTAAAGATGGCTATAACTGGGAAAATAGAAGGATTATTTATTTTTAATTTATTAAAGCAAAAGAAGGGAGGAAACAAATGAGGCAAAGTGAAAAAACAAAATGGTAGTCACAAGTGCAAACTTATTGTCATACTGAGTAAAAACGCAGGACACAATGATGCAAAGCTACAAAATAAAATGCAATTTAAATATTTTTTAGAAGGTTTAAAGTAAAAGAATATATGCCACACAGACTCTAATTGTAAAATAGCATGAATAGCTGTATTAATATCAGGAAAAACAAAAATTTCAACTCAAGGAATATTACAAGGAGTTAAGTAGGGACAATTCATACTTATAAAAAGGTTAATTTTTGGGGAAAATAAACAATTAAAAACATATAAGCCTAACAACAGAGTTTCTAAATATACAAAGCAAACACTGATGTAACTAAAGGGAGAAATAAATGACTCCATAAGTGACAGAGTTTTAACATTGTGAGTAAATGATAAAAGCACTAGATAAAAATCAGAAAGGTTATAGAAGCTATGAACTACCTTTTTTTAAAGTATATTTTATTGATTTTTTTTTTTACAGAGAGGAAGGGACAGGGATAGAAAGTTAGAAACATCAGTGAGAGAGAAACATTAATCAGCTGCCTCCAGCACACTCCCTACTGGGGATATGCCTGCAACCAAGGTACATGCCCTTGACCAGAATCTAACCTGAGAATATTCAGTCCACAGACCGATGCTCTATCTACTGAGCCAAATGATTAGGGCCCATGGTCTACCTTAATTGAACATTTGAATCACTGCAGAAATTCTATTGGGCAATGCTGCTCTAGAGGCTAAGCCAAAGATATATCTGTTATTTTAAATTTATGAATTGTTTTTAGAAGAGAGATACTAAGATTATCTAAATATAAATTATCAGCTAATATTTAGCTGTTTTCCCTTAAAATTACATGGAAATTGAAATTCTGTTGTCCCATAGCAGTCTATTAGTAAGCCAGAAATCAAGTACATTTTTACGAACATCAAATAAAATAAAATAAAAAACCCTAGTCATAAATTCTGAAGTGCAAAATGGTACACAGTACAGGAATCCTTTAAAAACTACATGATCATGGTCAAAGATACAAACTTCCAGTGATAAAATTTAAAAAGCCCACATCTTGCCCTAACTGGTTTGGCTCAGTGGATAGATCATCTACCTGCAGACTGAAAGGTCCCAGGTTCGATTCTGGTCAAGGGCATGTATCTTAGTTGCGGGCACAACCCCAGTAGGAGGTGTGCAAGAGGCCACTGGTGGATGTTTCTCATTGATGTTTCTAGCTCTCTATCCCTCTCCCTTCCTCTCTGTTAAAAAATAAATAAATAATAAAATATTTTAAATAAATAAATAAATAAAAAGCCCACATCTTAAATTTTAACTTACTTATATATATGGTAACTCGTTCTAATTTTGAGTCCACCTTTGATGAAGTTGATCATATTTTCATCCTGAAAACAATTCAATTAAATAATTAGATTATTTAGCAAGAGATTCTTAAACCTTCCCCACAGCTTTGTAGTTGTGTGATCTGAACAAGATACCATCTTATGAGAACATCATTTTTTAAATTAAAACATTCTTATTATTTTATATTTGAAATACCAATACTATTGCATCATTTTCCTTCCAAGTTAGAGGGCAACAGAAAGGAAACATTTTTTAAATCCTCAAATTACTTTTAAGAAAGTAATTAAGGAAATAACTCTCACAATTAGGGGCTATTATAGGTGAATACAAACCTACTTGAATGAGCAACTTTCTTCTTGGTTCAATAGAATCCAAAATGGTTGGCTTTAGGAATATAATCTAAGGCCTTTCCTGTCCCTAACATACTCCAGCCAATGGGATTACGGTTCTTTTTTCACGGGGTATTTTAATAGGCAGAGACATTTATCATTGTGAATGCCATTCATATACATTTCCAAACTAAAAATAACTGTTCTGGATTCTAAATTTGTTATCAGTATATGAAGTTTTGTTTTGGGGGGAAACGCACTTCTCTTTGCTCAATGGTCATCAACTATCAAATTGAGCAGTTGCCCTAAATGAATGGCATTTTTAGACTCAGCATTCTAAGGTCTAAGAGTCTCTTTAAAAAGTATACCAAATTACAGCTTGAAGAAAGTTACTACAGGGTAGCAAAAGGAAGTTTACAGTTGTCTGTATGGGAACTAATACAATAAATAATAATATAAGAATAAATGCTGTTTTGTGTACTCACAACTGTAAACCTACTTTTGCCCCACCTGGTATAATACATGATGCAAATGGAGATGGCCCCATGTTTCCCATTTCCAAGAATACTTTCTAAGCTATTAATATCAGAAAGATGCTCTGGTATTTATCTCCTGTGCACTTGAACATTGTCTAAGCAAAAGGAAAAATGACTTCGGTTTACTAATTTCATGAGATACTTAAATATTTAACATTTAAATTATTATAATATTAACAAATACAGAATTTACTACACAACTTTTATCATTGTATTTTAAGGCATTTTATGATTACACAGTTTGCAATAATAGCCAGAAAAAAATTGCTTAAATTAGATTAAAATCTGCCTCAAATAAAAATATTTCATTTCATGATTCACCAAACATTGGCTGAATGCCTATTTTACAGCGGGGCGCCCAGAAGCAAAATTAGACAAAAGCAGTGCAATGTGCTAAGGGATGGAGGACTGCGTACAGATGGAGACATGCATAGCAGGATGCTATAACAGCACAAAAGTGGGAGGGCTGGAGGACGGGAAGTATCAATGCTTAAAGCACATGTGTATTCACACCACACACACACAACACACACACACACACACACACACACACACAATGATTAGGAAGTAGCCTGGTGAAGAAAGGTAAAACAGATGTAAACTTCGCAAGCAAAGAAGAATTCAGTGGGAAGGCAAGAAAGCATTACAGATTACGGGGTGCTTGGCCATCCTCAACTCTGCTGCAAAAATCTACAGCAAGGGAAATGACGAAGGAGTAAGAAAGCCACCTCTATCCAGGCCACTCAAATATGCAACATAACTGCCATCTGAGGCCGTCGGAAAAAGGGGAGTAGGGAACTTGGGGGAGATACTGGTTTAGTTTGAAAAAGCCTCCTCCATTTCTGGTATTCTAATACAGAACCACTGCTGCAGTCCATGAGAGCTACTCCATGCTGAAGCAGAGGAATGACAAGATGAGGTTCCCCTCTTTGAGAAGGGGAGAAGGAGCGGGAGGTCAGAGAAATTTGAGTCACTGGGTTGCTATCCAGCCCGGGGAAGAGCTGAGGCGCACCTCCACTAGACAATTACAGTCAGAAGAAAGAGGAAGAGATGGAGCTGCTAACTCTTCCCAAAGTAAGAGGCATGACCATGAGACTGACTGGATATGGAGGCATGCGGAAGAGGAAAACCATGGATATCTCCCGGACATTTGATTACAAGTATCCAAGTGTAACATAAGCCTTCAAATCATAGATTTGATGGTCAAATCCCCATTTGGGAAACAAATCAGAAAAAAGTGAAGGCCTCTGTGACTAACGTTAGGTTTATTTACTAAGGCCATAAGACTTGTTTTTAATCAGCCTTCATAATATGCTGGGTTTTAGGAAACAGGGTCGTGGGCCTAATGGATTCAATATTGCCAAACCAGAATCCAACCTAAGAAGTAAACCTCCAGCAAAAGAGACAGCAATTCTCAATACAATGTGAAACACTGAAATTGAGGAAAATTCTTTCCATATTACAGCTGAATTTTTATCTCTTACAATCTCCACCCCACAGCTGCCCCACAGTGCCCATCACTGCCACCCAAGTTTTTTAGAAGCAGTGGGAGATACAAGGATAGGTAATGGTGACAACAGTCCCTAGAGGTGGAATTAAAATGCCTCCTAAGGAAATGATTCATGGTTTTGTTAGTGACTTTTTAAAAATGCTTGTTCAAAGGAAGAACTAAAAGCAAGACAGGGGAATGACAATAGAAAGAGGGAGAAAAATAAAATCTGAAGTATGTATGAAAAGTGTGGCTCTCGATGCATGCATAACTGAGCTTTGCTGAAGCATCTGATGCAAGAAGGGAATGGCCAAGGACTAAGGAAGCCTTTTATGTCCGGGCCACTGCTGTGTGCAACCCTCTACCAATAATCGCAAGCACAGAGGGAGAGAGAAGCTCAGTTTTTATACAGAAGAGCATCCTGAAATTAGGTGTGTACTTGCAAGACAGTTTCTTTAAAAGGCAGTAGTTTCCAGTAGACTGAAGTTTACTGGAAACAGACTCTAAGTACATATGAATAGGAATAAAGCTCCCTGGTTTATCAGAATAACGAGTATCTTTCATTGCAACTCTAAGTCAAAAAAACTGAAGCACTGACATCGAAGGAGCCATATTTTTTCTGTGGAGTTCTGGCAGGCTACCCCAGCAATATGGACTCTCGAGCAATGATTCATTACCTGTACAAACGTGAGTGCTGCTTTCTGTAGGAGACACTCGGCATAACAGATTTCGGCATGCATTTCCTCTATTAAAAAAACAAATAAAATCATATTAAGGAAATCCCAGGTCCACAGTAATTGCTCAGAGATGTTCATAAAAGACTGGTAGATACATGAACCCAAGAGAAACGCAAAACCCTAGATCGCACTGAGGCTTCTGTAAAAGTAGAACAATGATCTCCATTCTCAAGTCTCTCTACAAGATTTTCCCAGAATGTGCAAACTGGCTCAGGAAAGTCATCCTAGAGTTCCATTCAAATGGGAGGAGAAGGAGTTAGTTCCAGGGACCCAAATTTACCTCATAAGAGGAAAAGAAATTCAAAAGCATTAAAACGAAAACAGAAAACCACTTATTTTTATTAATAATATTCAAGTTTAACACAGTTATAAAGATTAAAAAAAGTAACTTACATTTGTGAATTCGAGCTTCTAAAATATGAAGGTAGGATAATCATGGCAATGATCAGACACATTAGTAACCTGAAAACATCCATTCTCTAGAGCTCTTTGAAAAAGAACTGTCCCGTGTGCACACGGCATGGCCCCTACACACAAAAGATGTGAAAAACGCACGAGCCAGGTTTTAGGCTACTTTGATGGCTGTGACACTGAGCATGGGAACAAAGCCCTGGCATGGGGGCTCTGTGCAGCTTGCGTATCCCAGGGGCATGTGGAGTGCCTCAGACACTGGGTCTATCTTCCCCAACAAGCCTATATACACTTGCAGAGAATGGGGAGAAGCAGAGAATCTTTGCATTTTTGCATTAAAAACATCAGCAGATTCCTGTTTTATCCCTGACATACAAATGGGTAGTAAGTGAGCTTGGGGAGTTTAATAGCCTGGGTTGGAGGAGAGTATTGCCAAGTACTTGGCGGTAGGACCTCAAGAAAGCTCCCTGCCTCTCTCTGCTGGTCTCCTCCTGTACCGGCCTGACTACAATGTCTCTACTTCAGAGCTCAGGAACCCCGTGAGATGCTGGGTGTGGAGCTCACCATTCAGAGAAGCACTTGATACATAAATAAAGCAGGACATTTGTGTGCTGTACTGAAAACTAGGGTGTTTCTGTGCTAGTGGAAAAGCTGTTGAATTAAACTGGATAAGAACTATTGCTTTTATTTACACACCAGACCTCCAAACACACACAAACACACACACACACACACACACACACACACACACACACACATACAAACACTACACACCACTGGTTTTTACAAATTGGTTCAATGTCCTGCCATGCTCATATTCCACAGATTGAATTTACAAAAAAGCAACTCTGCCGTTAAATCACCCACGAGCACCCATAAGGATGGGGCCACACCTGAGGAGTGATGGCCTATGATCATCCCGGCAGCATCGACGGGGTCTCAGTCCTTCGAAATCCCCACCTCCACATGTGCTTTTGGACTTTCCCAGTATATGCAGTTGATAAAAATTGGCAACTTCTATTTATAGAGTCACCTGAATATCCTCTCCCCCAGGTACACTTGTAAGGAAGTGGGCATGGTTAGGAACTATTCACTTGGAAAGCCTGCTCAGTAACCCAGACTGCTGGCGTGGGGCAGGTGCCGAGGGGGACGCTGCCATTGGGCAGGGAAGTGAAGATCACCTGCAGGTGTGCCTGTGGCTGAAGCACCAGGTGCAAAGGGAGGCGTGGCCACCGAGTCTGGAAATGTAAGTCGGAGCTAAATTATGGACGACCCTGAATGTCAGAATCGGGCTTGATTCAGGAGACAATGGTGAGTCCTCGCAGAGACCTGAGCAGAAGGGTGCCAGGGTCAGGGTTAAGTTAAAGACAGACCAAGCTATCAGCAGCTAAAGGATGCAAGCAGAAAGCAGAGATAAAAGGCAAGAACATTTGAACTCTATGTCCTACATGTACATATTCTTCACATTAAGTCCCTCTCACATCCTAAGCACTGCCTATAAGTATGTGTTCCTCAAGGCAATTTGAAAGCCATTCGGGGCAATATGCCAGCCACGAGAGAAGGATGGGAGTGTTCCATGTTAAACCCATGAAAAGTTTAATTAACTGTATTTCCTCCTGCACACAGCCAACCACTCAAGGATGAAAATTACCAAGAGGAAAAACAAATCACATGCTAAAGCTACAATGTTTTGACATGCTCCCTTGAACACAAAGCCTGTTTGGATTGCAGCGGCAGCCAAATTCATTAGGAATAAATGCAACTTAATTTATGAAAGTTTATTTCTTTACAACATCTTAGTTCGCTGAAGGAAATATCTTCATTTTGCATTGAAATGTTAGCTAAGCATGCCTTCAGGTATAAAAGTCTAAGTAAACCTATATTTCAGAATAGGCATTAGTCATAAGTTCACTTACTTTTTAACTGATGATTTTTTAATTAATTTTTATTTTTTAGAGCCATTTTACTAGTAGACTCAGCAAAATTGAGTGCATGGTATAGATTTCCCACCTAGCCTTTACCCCCACGCATCCATAATCTCTCCCACTATCAACAATCCTCCCCCTCTCCAGTGATACATTTGTTACAATTGATGAAACTCCACTGATATCAAAATCACCCAAAGTCCATAGTTTACACGAGGTTTCACTCTTGATGTTGCACATTCTCTATGTTTGGATAAACATACAATGACATGTATTCACCATTATGGTATCCTACAGGGTGCCGCAGTCCCTAAAAATCCTCCATATTCTACCTATTTACGCCTCCACCTGATCCCCTGGCAGCCACTGATCTTTTCACTCTCTCCATAGTTTTGCCTTTTAACAAATGTCATAAACTTAGAGTCATACAGTATGTAGCCTTTTCCGATTGGTGTCTTCCACTTAGTAAGATGCATTCAAGGTTCTTCCTATGATTTTATAGCTCTTTCTTATTCTTAGTGCTAACTAACATTCCACTGTCTGGATGTTTATTTATCCACTCACCTACAGGAAGACATCTTGGTTGCTTACAAGTTTGGGCATTTATGAAAAAAGCTGCTATAAACATTCAATTGCAGGTTTTTGTACAGACATAAAGTGTCAGCTCTTTGAGGGAGTATTAAGGAGAGTGACTGCTGGACTGTATGGCAAAAGTATGTTTCATTTTATAAGAGACTGCCAGATTAGCTTCCAAAGTGGCTGTACCATTCTGCATTCCCATTAGCCATGAAGGAGAGGCCCCAAGGCTCCACATTCTTGCCAGCATTTCCTGTGGTCAATGTTCCAGATTTGGGACATTCTAACAGGTGTGTAGTAGTGTCTCATTGTTGTTTACTTTTTAATATCTAGTAAAAAGTATTCCAGATTTACTAAAGTGCTATGTCCAAAGACATAATAAAAAGATCAGAAAACAGCACCATCTATTGTCAAGATCTCTAATGCAGGAACAATTCAACATTTCCCTTACCCATATATGACACATTCTATGACCTTTTCTACACGTCTACAGGAGAAAGTTTGGGTTACAGAGGAAAGAACTATGACGTAAGGAAAGGTAGACCAGGTTTGAACCCTGCTCTGCTGAGCCATGTGTTTAAACTTCTGAACATTAGTTCCTACTCCATAAAAAGGAAGTTCCACAGATTAGATTGAATAATGCTGAGGAAAGCATCAAGAACAATGTCTGACACACAGACATAATGGGGCATTATCACTACTACTTTTTAGATGATGATTATTATTTATACTAACACCAAAAACACTGTTATTCTTCCCAAAACTAAGGTAAAAAAAAAAATGAAAGCAGAAGGCAACAGGCCACTAGAGAGAAACCTGATAGAGGAAAACAGAAAAAATACAGATGAAAGAGTAAAATTTCTTCAGGGCCCATTTAAATTTCCACTGACCTACTTTAGTGGCCTTTAGAATTACTGGAGCCAATTTACTTCAATGACCCAAAAATGGAAAATATGAAACCATATTCTACCCCAAATTAATGGCACAAAGAAAATTCTTGGAGAAACCAAGATGGTGGCATAGGTGAACACCTAAACTGCTGCCTCGCACAACAATTTTAAAACTACAGCCAAAAGACAGAACAGATATCATCCAGAACCACCGAAAAGCTGGCTGAGTGGAAATTCTACAACTAGAAGGAAAGAGAGGGATTCATGGAGACTCAGAGGAACTGCAAAAAGCTGAGGTACAGAGACATGCACGTAGAGAGGACAGGTGGTGGAGTACCTGGCTGGCTTCCTCTAGTGGGAGGGTGACGGAAACGCCCGACTGCACTGAGCCCCAGTTCCAACTGCACTAAACCCCAGTTCCACATGGGACTCATACAGGGGGAGTCTGGACTGTCGTGAAAAAGGAAGAGTGCACGAAAATTTAGAGGAGCTGCAAAAAGTAGAGGTCTGGAGGCACGAGAGCGTGATTGTGCACACAGAGGGCTGACTGCTGATTGTGCCGCTGGCTTTCTCTAACAGAAGGAAGACAGAACCTTCCAACTGTGTTGAAATCCACTTCTGACTCCACTGAACCCCAATTTGGGGCAAGACCCTGGGGACCCAGATTCATACAGGTCCCCAGAATGCACAGAAACTCAGGGGAGCCATAAAGGCAGAGGTCTGGAGGCATGCAAGTACAAGGGCACACAGAAAGGGCTATAGTGATTACCGAGGGACACTGAGACCCAGGGGCCGCGTAGAGCAGGGCTGATGGGAATCCAAGGCTGTCAGCTCACCCTTGAGGCTCCATCCCATCCAAGCTGAACACAAAGGCTATTGCAATTTTGCAAGTCTTGTGTCATAAAGCTGACACCAACACAGAAGTTCTCCTGGAGTAGACACAGCTAATCCTTACAACCAATTGGCTTGGAGGTCAGTTCCCCCCAATGATACTAACAACAAGACTTAACTACACCAAGGCTGTACACACAGTCCACAAAGGGGTACACCAAGAGAGTCCAACTCAGCTAACTGAGGAGGTAGACTAACTGGGCCATATAGGACACCTAGCACACAAAGCCACTCTATTAACTCAGAAAAGTAGCGAAAATGTGGAGACAAAGGAACAGATCACAAACAAAAGAAATGGAGGAAAACAAATGACAGGATATAGAGTTCAAAACCACAGTTAGAAGGTTTTTCAAGAATTGCCTAGAAAAGATGGATAAATTTAGCAAGACCCAAGAGGAGATGTAAAAGGACCAACTAGAGATGAAAAATGACCAACTAGAAATTAAACATACACTGATTGAAATAAAAAAATATACAGAAACCTAACAGCTGACTAGAGGAATGCAAGAATCAAGTCAAAGGTTTGAAATACAAAGAAGCAAAAAACACTCTACTGGAAAAGCAAAAAGAAAAATAATAAAAAGTTGGAAGATAGTGTAAGGAGCCTCTGGGAAAACCTCAAGTGTACCAACATCAGAATTATGGGGGTGCCAGAAAAAGAGAGAGAGCAAGAGACTGAAAACCTATTTAAAGAAATAATGGAAGAGGAAAAATGGTGGCGGAATAGACAGACGCATCTGGAGCTTTGTCGCTGGGCAGAGGGAGAGAGAGCAGCTGAGAGTGGCACTGGGAGTGTTTGTTGGCAAGTTAAGAGTCAGTTATCCTCCAGGAGAAGGTGGGGGACTGCTGGACGGGGCTCTCCTGACCAGGCAGCCCCACTGCCATGGGGTTTTTGTCTGCCGGAGCCACCAGCAGAAATGCAGAGACCGCACCATCTTGCAGAGGGAGGTGGAGGTATGCGGCGGTCTGAAAGCTGCAGCTGCAGCACTCACTGAACAGCCAGGGACCCAGAACACTGCTCTTCAATCGGCACAGACACGCGGCAGACTCAGAGGAGATCCACACAGCACAGGGAAAGGTCAGATTTCGCCTGGGATAAGGTGAGGTCTCCTGTCCCGCAGAACAGAGATGCGCACACTGTGGGGACCGGGCTGAGGGAAAGCTGCCTCTGGAGAGGTGCATGTATGTGGGGCAGGGCATGATCCCTAAGTGTGGAAGCAAACTCTCGGAGCTGTTGACAGAGGGGAGCTCTAGAAAACAACTCATTTTGATCTGAAGCAGAAGGACAGCCTGGGGGTTATTACAGTGTCCCGGCTGCTTGAATCCCCACAAACCGGTTTTGAGAACCACAGAGTAGCAGGATCTGAGCACAGCCTGGAGAGGTCAATTCTGAAACACTGCCACCCAGTGGCTGACGCACAAATTGACTCTTGCATAACCACAAAAGAATAAAGAGATTAAAACACAACTCAGCAGTAGAAAACAGGGAACTGCAATACACTCCCTACTGGGAAACAGTAGTGCCAAGCGAAACAATAGTGGAAGTGAATGACCATTCCATTTTTTTTTCTTTTTTTTTTAATTTTTAATTTTATTTTTTTCATTTTTGCATATTTTAATTAAAAAACTATTTTTTTTCTTTCCTCCTCAATTGATTTTACCTTTTTAATTATTACATTTTTGTTTTCAACTGGTATTATTACTACTACTATTTTACCTTTTTGGAAAAAACAAGGGTTATTTTGTTTTCTCTTTATTTTACTTCAGGATTAGAGTTCTACATTCTATTTTCATCTTTCCTTTGGCATAATTTTACTCCATCCCAACTCTACCTTTATGCCAACACTTTCCTCCTAACTTTCCCCATTTTGTTGTCTTCTTTCTCTTTCCCTTTTCCAATTTTAGATGCTCCTTATTCTTTCTCTCTACCTGGTTAAAATTTCACCCCACTTATGTATCTAATTTCAAATCTCCTACTACAAGTTCATAAAAACCTCTCTCTTCTTGTCTTCACTATCCAAAAAATTGTATTTCTCTATGTCCTTTTGTTGCTATTTGCCTGAATGGTGATTATATCGATTTATTGTACATTTTGTGAGATTGTTTTAGCTTATTCAACTTGTTTCATTTTGCTTTTTGTTTGCTTTGTTTTGGTTTGTTTTTTACCTCTCTTTTCCCTCGCCTCCCTCAATACCGATTGTTATTTGTAGTTTGTATTAATCTCCAGGTACTGGTTGCTGGCCTTTGTTGGGATTAGTAACTGTTCTATTGGTGTTTTCTCCTGACATCTATATTTTGTTCCCCTTTTCTCTCTTATCCTGTTTCTTTTCTCTCTGACCTTTTTCTCTCTTTCTCTTTTCTTCTTCTTCTCCTTTTTATTTTATTTATTTTTATTTTTTGTTCATTTATTTACTTACTTTTCTTTCCCTCTCCCAATTTGATTTAGGCACTTCTTTCCATTCTTTTTTCCTCATTTTCCTCTTCTTTATTCTCTACTTACCCCTAATTTGTCTTTCATTGGTGGTCACATTATTTGTGATTATTAACATCGGGAATACATTTCTGTTCAGTGCCTTGTGTGTTTTACCGGGTCGTGTTGTAGTTTGTGCCTTTCAATCAACGTAGGAGAGAGAACTACATAACCAGACACCCGGAGAAGAAAGACCATGGGCAGAAAAGGAAACAGCCCGCATATGACAAAAAGGCAGGTATCACCAGAAAAGGAAGTGAACAAAATAGAAGCAGAAATAACCCTGCCAGAGAAAGAGTTCAGAGAAATGATCATAAGGTGGATGAAAAGAATGGAAGACAAAATTGACAATGTGAGTAGGAGCCAAGAGGAAATAAAGATGACCCAAGAGGAAATGAAGAAGAAGCAAGAAGAAATGCAAGAAAAAATGAAAACTGACATCACTGCTTTAAAGAACTCAATAGAAAGCATCAAAAGTAGATTAGAAGCAGAGGACCACATCAGTGAGCTAGAAGACATGGTAGGAAAAAATACCCAAGTAACACAGCTCCTAGAAAAAAAAAATTAAAAAGCAAGAGGAGAGCCTAAGGGAACTGTGGAATAACACAAAACAAAACAACATCCACATAATTGGGGTTCCAGAAAGAGTGGAAACTGAGCAAGGATTAGAGAACCTGTTTGAGGAAATAATGACAGAAAATTTCCCCAATATAGGAAAGAAAAAAACCCACACAAATCCAAGAAGCTCACAGAGACCCAGGCAAAATGAACCCCACAAAACCGACACCAAGGCACATTATAATTAAATTGGCAAACACCAATGACAAAGTAAGAATCTGAAAAGCAACCAGAGAGAAACAGAAAGTTACCTACAAAGGAACCCCCATAAGACTAGCTACTGATTTCTCAACAGAAACTCATCAGGCCAGAAGGGAATGGAATGAAATATACAAAGTCATGCAAAGGAAGGAACTGAATCCAAGAATACTGTACCCTGCAACACTCTCAATCACAATTGAAGGTGAAATCAGAAACTTCACAGACAAAAAAGGACTAAGGGAATATATTACCACCAAACCAGCAATGCAAGAAATGTTAAAAGGTCTGCTGTAATAAAAAGAAAGAGGAAGCGAAGAAGGAACTCGGGGGTAAGGACTAAAAATGGCAACAAATAAGTACTTATCAATAATAACTTTAAATGTAAATGGATTAAATACTCCAATCAAAATACACAGAGTAACCGATTGGATAAGAATATATGATCCATATATCTGCTGTCTACAAGAAACCCATTACAGATTGAGGGGGAAGGGATGGAATATGGTATTTCAGGCAAATGAAAATGAAAAAAAATCTGGGGTTGCAATACTTATATCTGACAAATTAGATCTCAAAGTGAAGGACATACCAAGAGATAAAATAGGCCACTTCATAATACTAAAGGGAACAATCAAACAAGAAGAAAAAACTCTGGTAAACATATACGCACCCAATATAGGAGCACCTACAAACAAACAAAAAACTCCTGGAGGATATTAAGGGAGAGATTGACAGCAATACAATCATTGTAGGAGACTTTAATACCCCACGGAAACCACTGGACAAATCCTCTAAACAAAAAATCAGGAAAGAAACATCAATCCTAAATGACTCACTAGACCAGATGGAATTAATTGACGTCTTCAGAACATTTCACCCAAAGCCACAGAATATACATTCTTCTCTAGTGCACATCGGTCATTTTCAAAGATAGATCATATGTTGGGTCATAAGAAAAGTCTCTTCAAATTCAAGAAGATAGAAATCATATCAAGCATTTTCTCAGACCACAGTGGCATAAAACTGGAAATCAACTATAATAAAAACAATAAAAAGAAATCAAACACATGGAGACTGAACAGCATGCTATTAAACAACGACTGGGTAACCAGAGAGATCAAGGAAGAAATAAAAAACATCATGGCAACAAATGATAATGACAACACAACAATACAAAATTTATGGGACACAGTAAAAGCAGTCTTGAGAGGGAAGTTCATAGCCCTACAAGCCTACTGCAAAAAACAGGAAACAATGGTAATAAATTACCTAACCCTACAACTCAAAGAGCTAGAAAGAGAGCAACAAGAAAAGCCCAGTGTAAGCAGAAGGAAGGAAATAGTAAAGATCAGAGCAGAGATATAAAACATGGAGACCAAAGAAACAATTCAAAAGATCAACAAAACCAAGAGCTGGTTCTTTGAAAGGATAAACATGATTGATAGACCTCTAGCCAGGCTCACCAAGAAGCAAAGAGAGAAGACCCAAATAAACAAAATCAGAAATGAAAGAGGAGAAATAACAACAGACCCCGCTGAAATACAAAGGATTGTTAAAAAATACTATGAACAACTCTATTCCAACAAATTGGACAACCTGCAAGAAATGGACATTTTCCTAGAAAAATATAACCTTCCAAAACTCAATGAGGAGGAATCTAAACATCTCAATAGTCCAATAACTATGGAAGAAATTGAAGCAGTCATCAAAAAGTTTCCAGCAAATAAAAGCCCGGGACAGATGGCTACACAGGAGAGTTTTACCAAACATTCAAGGAAGAATTAAAACCTATCCTACTCAGACTATTCAAAAACATTCAAGAAGAAGGAACACTTCCAAACACCTTCTATGAAGCCAGCATCACCCTAAAACCAAAACCAGATAAAGACAACACAATGAAAGAGAATTATAGGCCAATATCTCTCATGAACATAGATGCCAAAATCCTCAACAAAATTCTAGCAAATCAGATCCAGTAGTATGTCAGAAAGATCATACACCATGACCAAGTAGGATTCATCCCAGGAATGCAGGGATGGTACAATATCTGCAAATCAATAAACTTGATACATCACATAAACAAATTGAGAGATAAAAATCACATAGTCATATCAATTGATGCAGAAAAAGCATTTGATAAAATCCAACACCTTTTCTTGATAAAAACTCTCAGCAAAGTGGGAATAGAAGGACCATACCTCAACATCATAAAAGCCATATATGATAAACCCACAGCTAACATCATACTCAATGGGCAAAAACTAAAACCATTTCCCCTAAGAATAGGAACAAGACAGGGATGCTCACTCTCACCTCTCCTGTTCGACATAGTACTGGAAGTATTAGCCATTGCAATTAGACAAGAAGAAGAAAAAAAAAGCCTTCCAAATTGGAAAAGAAGTAAAGCTGTCCTTATTTGCAGATGACATAATATTGTACGTAAAAAACCCAAAGGACTCCATTCTAAAACTAATTGACTTAATTAATGGATTTGGCAATGTAGCAGCATACAAAGTTAATGCTAAGAAGTCTGTGGCATTTCTATACACTAATAGTGAAATTACAGAAAGAGAGATTTAAAATGCAATCCCATTTACCATCTCACCAAAAAAATTAAGATACCTAGAAATAAACCTAACAAAAGAGGTAAAAGACCTATATGTAGAAAACCACAGGACACTGAAAAAAGAGATAGAAGAAGATGTTAACAGATGGAAGAGCATACCATGCTCATGGATTGGGTGAATCAACATCATTAAAATGTCCATACTACCCAAAGCAATCTATAGATTCAATGCACTACCCATTAAAATACCAACGACATATTTGAGAGACCTAGAAAGAATTCTTCATAGATTCATCTGGAACAAAAAAAGACCACGAAGAGTGACAACAATCCTGAAAAGGGAAAATAAAGTAGGTGGGATCTCAATACCAGATTTCAAGCTATATTACAAAGCAACTGTTCTCAAAACAGCCTGGTACTGGCACAAGAACAGACATATAGACCAATGGAATAGAATAGAGAACCCAGATATCCACCCAAACCACTATGCTCAACTAATATTTGACAAAGGAGGCATGAACATTCAATGGAGCCAAGATAGCCTCTTCAATAAATGGTGTTGGGAAAATTGGACAGATACATGCAAAAAAATGAAACTGGACCACCAACTTACACCAAATTAAAAAATAAACACAAAATGGATACAGGACTTAAACATTAGAAGGGAAACCATAAAAATATTAGAGGAATCCACAGGCA
The DNA here is from genome assembly GCA_011751065.1 of Lasiurus cinereus. Classification (NCBI taxonomy): domain Eukaryota; kingdom Metazoa; phylum Chordata; class Mammalia; order Chiroptera; family Vespertilionidae; genus Lasiurus; species Lasiurus cinereus. Next base: position 43,029,800 of record JAAGEH010000226.1, read on the forward strand.
GCTCAATCTCAGACATATGCCTAAAGAACTTCTTCACTGATACTGCTCCAAAGGCAATGGAAGCTAAAGAAAAAATAAACAAATGGGACTACATCAAAATAAAAAGCTTTTGCACAACAAAAGAAACCATCTACAAAACAACAAGAAAGACCACTGTATGGGAGAAGATATTTACAAATGTTATCACTGATAAAGGTTTAATCTCCACCAACTACAGCCAACTTATACAACTTAATAAAAGGAAGATAAACGATCCAATAAAAAAATGGGCAACGGACCTAAATAGAGCCTTTTCGAAAGACAACAGAAGGCCAAGAGACACATGAAAACATGTTCAAAGTCACTAATTATCCAACAGATGCAAATCAAAATGACAATGTGATACCATCCTACAACTGTCAGAATGGCAATCATCAACAAATCAGCAAACGACAAGTGTTGGCAAGGATGCAGAGAAAAAGGAACCCTTGTGCACTGTTGGTAGGAATGCAGACTGGTGCAGCCACTGTGGAGAACAGTATGGAGTTTCCTCAAAAAACTAAAAATGGATCTCCCATTTGACCCAGCAATCCCACTCTTAGGAATTTATCCTAAGAAATTACAAACACCAATCAGAACGGATTTATGCACTGCTATGTTCATAGCAGCACAATTTACGATAGCTACAATTTGGAAACAGCCTAGGTGCCCGTCAGCAGATGAGTGGATCAGAAAACTGGTACATCTACACAATGGAATTCTATGCTGCCATTAAAAAGAAGGAATTCTTAGCATTTGCAGCAACCTGGTTGGAACTGGAGAGCCTTATGCTTAGTGAAATAAACCAGTCAATGAAGAAGAAGCATCACATGATCTCACTCATTTGTAGATAATAAAGAACACTATAAACTGATGAACAAAAGGATAGATACAGAGGCAGTAAAGCATCAAACAGACTGTGAAATTATAGCAGGAAGATTAAGATCAGGTGGGGTAGATAAGAGATCAAAGGACTTGTATGCATGCATATAAGCATAACCAATGAACACATTGGTTATGCTTAATGGGGGGTTGGGATATGCCTAGGAGGGAGGGGGGTAATGGGGAGATATGTATAAAAAATTAATAAAAGAAAAGAAAAAGAAAGAAAGAAAGAAAGAAAGAAAAGAAATAGTGACAGAAAATTTCCCCCACCTGGTGAAAGAAATAGACTTACAAGTCCAGGAAGTGCACAGAACGCCAAACAAAAGGAATCTTAAGAGGACCACTCCAAGATACATCATAATTAAAATACCAAGAGCAAAAGACAAAGAGAGAATATTAAAAACAGCAAGAGAAAAACAATTAATTACCTACAAGGGAGCACCATACAATTGTCAGCTGATTTCTCAAAAGAAACTATGCAGGCCAGAAGAGAGTGGCAAGAAATATTCAAAGTGATGAATAGCAAGAATCTACAACCAAGATTTCTCTACCCAGCAAATCTATCATTCAGAATTGAAGGTCAGATAAAGAGTTTCACAGGTAAGAAAAAACTAAAGGAGTTCATCAACACCAAATCAGTATTATATCAAATGCTGAAAGATACTCTTTAAGAAGAGGAAGAAGAAGAAAAAGGCAAAGATAAAAATTATGAACAACAAATACAGAACTATCAACAAGTTAATTTAAAAATCAAGTGAATAAAAAATCTAATGAACAGAATAAACTGGTGAATATAATAGAATCAGGGGCATAGAAGGGACTGAACTGACAATTTTCAAGGGGAGAGAGGTGAGGGAAGTGCAAGGAGAGACTGGACAAAAATCATACACCTATGGATGAGGACAATGGGGTGGGGGAGGTAAGGGCAGAGGGAGTGGTGGGAGCCAGGTGGAGGGGAGCTATGGGGGGGGGGAAGAGGAACAATTGTAATCTGAACAATAAAGATTTATTAAATCAAAAAAGAAAGAAAGAAAATTCTTATGGGTTCCTACAATTCACTCTCTTTAGAAAAAAGTAGTGGGCTTCGACTGCCTGGAGTGACACAGGAAATGCTGTTCTTTTCTGTAATGGTTTAAGGGCCAACATCATACCCTTTAGGAACAAATCCCATAGGCCTCTCCTGTGATCAAATGTTCCCAAGTTCTTCAATGTCTACAACAGGTTGGTGACAATGTTCTTCTAACAAAATAGAACCTCATAATACAACACATTAAAATCATTTTGGCTCAGTGGATAGAGCATCAGCCAGGTTCGATTCCAGTCGAGGGCATATACCTCAGTTGCAGGCTAGATTCCAGATCCTAGTCAGGGTGTGTGTGGGAGGCAACCAATAGATGTGTCTCTCTCACATCGATATTTCTCTCTATCTCACCCTCACTCTCTCTAAAAATCAATGGAAAACTACCCTCAGGTGAGGATTAACAAGAAATAATAAATAAATAAATAAATAAATAAATAACTGTGCTTGACATACATGTGAAGATCAGGCATGACTCTGACACCTGTATCCAGAATAGTTCTTGCCTTAATTAGCCACAGCCACCTCCACAATTGGTATTACCTCTTCCAGGGAGTCAGTTTGACAATGACGTCAGACATGTGCACAAATTGGATCCAGAGCTTTACTCTAGGCTGGCCACATCTAAAGAACATGGTTTTTTCTTGGATGGCAAAGCTTTACTCTATAGGCTGGCCACATCTGAAGAACATGTTTTTTTCTTCTGCAGGACATCTAGGTGTTCTTTTCTAACTAGAGTGTAACACTTATAAAACAGAGCTGATTAGGGACCTTCTGCCCTCATCTCAGTGGGAACACGAAGGAATTGACAACAAAAAGAGTCATCCCCTTTCCTCTCCAACTAATCAAAGTGCTATGGCCATTCCTGGATTCTCAAATATTTCCTAAATATCCACAAACCAAACATCTTTCATACTGTGAAACATAACCAATGTGTTTTCTTAAGATATCAAAATTACTCCTTTTACCTTGAAAACAATTTTAATAGTTTGCAAAAAAAAATAGCAGCTCTCATACATGGGTGGTAAAAATATAAACTGACCTAACTCTTTGGAGAAAACATAGGTAGCATCTATAAATATTAATAACTTTCAAATCCTAAGTCCCAGTCATTTCACTTTTAGGGCTTTATCCTCTGAAACACTTATAAAAATGTATGAAGATACAGGTCCTAGAATTTTAGGACATGCTCTGGCTGGGTGGTTCAGTTGACTGGAGCATCATCCCATTCACCTAAATGTAAGAGGTTTGGTTCCCAAACAGGGCACATACCCAGGTTGTGGGTTTGACCCCCAGTCTGGGAGAGTGCAGGTGGCAACCGATTGATGTTTCTCTCTCACATCAGTGTTTCTGTCTCTCCCTCCCTCTCACTTCTTCTGTCTCTAAAATAAATGAAAACATATGTGCGCGGGTGAAGATTTTTTTAAAAAAGAATTTTAGGACAGCATCATTTGTAATAGTGAAAAAATAAAAATGATTCAACTGTTTTTCAATGGATAAAAGCAAGTAATTTATAGTACCCTATCTAGAAGAGTACTACTTAACTATTAAACAGAATGAAATACAAGTTATATATACTGGCATGGGAAAACATCAATATCCCACAATATAATATTGTAGAACAATATGTACTGGTATATTATGTAATTCTATGCTTACAAAAATGAATAATATTTGAACAACTATAAACACCCCCATCTACCTTGTGTATATTTCTATATGTACACAGAAAAGTCTGCAAGGCTTCAAAACCAACTCCTACCAGTAGTTACTTTTGGAAGGTGTGATGGGGAAGAGAAAAAGACAATCCATTTACTTTATATGATATATTTAAGTATTGTATCTTACGAGCATGATCCTGTTTCGATTTTTCAAAGAAAGGAAAAAATGTAATCTTTTAAATGACTCTTACCTTCGGTCATCTGTTCCAATGATCCTCTAGAAAGAAGACTTGAGAAAGATTCTACAACCGTGCTTTTTTTCCTATATCTGCAGGAGGGAATAAGCAGGAGGGAAGGAAAGAGGAAGAAGAAATTAGCCCGAGCTCCTTTTTACTCAATGTTCACTTCATTCACAATCACACCAGAGAGCTCAACACCACCGTCCCCAGGGCAGAGACCACTCTTGTCAGCACTGCAGCCCCACCTCCCAGCACCGGGCTGGCATGTGGGGGCACTCAACCCCTGCTTGCTGAACACGTGAGTGGGCAGACCCACACAAAACAGTGACCCCAACCTGCCAAGCACCTCCCCTGATCTGTGGCTGAACTCAGCATTTCTGTGGTAAGACTCACCACAGATAAAAAATGAATGTAAGAGTGCAATGCTTGAAAGTTCTCTCTTCATATGTGGGCTTGCCACAAAATAAGGTGGCGAGGTTAAAATTCACCAATGCTAACAACAGCTTTTGCTAGGGTCTTCCTATGGGCACAGAGCAAAGATTAAAATAGAATTGAAAACCCATCTCATTTTCACCAACCAAAGTGTTCCACTACATTCTTTGTAAGCAAATAAAACAGTCCTTACTGAATTGGCAGCATCCCCTACAAAAAGAATAATTTGCCTTGCTTGGCCTGGTTAGAATTGCAGGTTACGGTACGTAAACTCACCACAGGGAGACCCTGGAGCAGCTTGCTGCTAACTCCACTAAAATCTCAGCCCAGCTGGGTACTTCAAATTATCACAAATGCCACACGTTTGGCCAAACGAGAAGCATACCCTAATTCCTAATAGGGATTTTTGTCTTTATTACATAAAACTACATGAGGCCAAGAAAGCTCTGAAGCTCAAGTCCTTTTCTTACAACTGTGGCCAACTTCCAACAGCTCTCAGTCAGGCAAACCACATTCATTTGATCACACAGACATATAGATTTATAGTCAGATCTCAAACATATAATTACTGAGTTCATACTTTTGGCAGGTTTGTAAGGCGTCCCTCATGGCAGAAATGCCATTTTGGATGTCCTGTTGCTCGAAGGTCATGATGGCCTGCAATACCACAATGGTACTGTAGCCCAAGGCATGGTACATGCTGTCCTTAGCCCTGGGGGCAACACAGGGAATTAGCACATTTCAATTCAAACTGGAAGGCATTCAGGTCTAGTCTGATAATACATGCATGTGTTGACTTTCACAGTGACAATCTTGACTCCTGTGCCATAGTCACTGAAAGAATAGAACTGTAAAAGGATTTAACCATTGAAGCTGACACAGGCAGCACAGACACACTACAGGTTGAAAAAGAAAGAGATGAGATGCTTTTCCCTGTTTCAGCACAAGGGGGCAGCCTGAGGGTTCATTTCTTAGAAAACATTTCAAAGCAAACCACTTTTTCCCAGTTGAATCAGGGGCAGTGTACTGCCTTTAGCTCTGATATAAGTGCTACAATAAAAGCCACTAGAGATATATTTTGTGACAGATTCTGATATTTTCTGAAAGATAAAGTCTCATTAAAAATTATCCCCTCTCTGCCCTAGCCGGTTTTGCTCAGTGGATAAAGTTTCAGCCTGAGGATCAAAGGGACCTGGGGTAAGATTCTGGCCAAGGGTTTATACCTTGGTTGCAGGCTTCTCCCCAGCCCAGGCCTGGGTCAGGGCTTGTGTAGGAGGCAGCCAATCGATGTGTTTCTCTCACATCAATGTTTCTCTGTCTTTCCCTTTTTCTTCCCTAAAATAACAATGTAAAAATACCCTCATGTGTTAATCTTCTTTCCTCTCCCAGGCAGAGTCAAAATTTTTGCAATAAAGTTAGGTAGGCAGATAAAAGCACATTTTAAACTCCTTTGATAATCTAATCCCATTATCTGAGATTCCTGATTAAAGTTCTTGATAATTCACATTACCAGTGAGAATCACTTAGATTCTTAACAAGGTCAGTTAATCCTGATATATGACAGACACCCCAGATTCTCAGGCTGTAAAAAAACCTCATCATCACTTTTTCAAAACTACTTAAGTTATGCTAATTATTTATAAGATGTAAAATATCAATGCACTATTCTAATTCAAATCACAACAGCCTGCTGCTGTGCAAAGTAAGTGCAAGTCACTTTATTCCCTTCCCCCACAGAGATAGTCTAAACATCCTTCAGTAATTTGCAGCTTGTCCTGAACAGTGAGGGCACTGGTTGTACAAAAGACCTCAAGGGATAAGAGCAACCCAAAGTTAATCAGTAACTGGAGTTTTAAACCTCGTATTTAAACCGGAAGGTCCTCCAAGAGGAAAAAAAATATTCAAGTAGGAAAAATATATTCTTAAGAGTGAAACCTGCATAAAGATCAGAGAATCTATAGCTCCATTAAAAACAATACTAAATCACTTATTTTCATTCCATATTATGTCCAGTTGATTTCAGTGGAATAAAAAAAAAAAGGAGACGTTTGACTAAAAAAAAGGAGGAAGTGAGAAGGCAGGTTGAGAGAGGAGAGACAAAGAAAAAAAATACAGACAGAGAGAAGACAGGGAAAGGTAGAGACACAAAATAGAGAGATGGAGAAGTCTTTGTGCGGAAAGACTGGATACAGGCAAGGTAGAGGTTGCGAGACAAGCGATGAAGGCAGTACTGGACAATTTCTGGAGGCTACGGGCTTCACCATCTATTTGAACATATGTTCCTAACCTCTGAAATGCTAATAGATCAAGATCACCTAAATCTGAATAGAACTGCCTTCACAGTTTCTCAATAGGTAAATCCACTTCTAAGATTCAAGATCAAGGACAAGAATCACATCACCCTACTGATGGCTCATAAGAATAAGATTCACACTTTTGTGCCCAGTTAAGCTTCTAGAAAATTATGATATGAGGTCTAAGCTTAATCCAAGGAAGTGACTATGTCTGAAGAAACAATGTCAGAGTAAGCATTCCTGTCAAGCTATAGTCACACCATGGGGTTGGGGACTGTGGTCAAAGTGAGGTCTAATAAGAAGGCTGAGCATGAGGTGGTAGGGGGAGAATTAACAGGTACTATTAATTGAAATTAAATTGTTTAACCTAAGTTTATCACATAAGCAGGGAGAACTTATAATATTTGTATCATTTTAAATTTGTTAGCACTTGAGATTAACATTTTCTTGTTCTTCCCTTTCCCAATTCACAGGAAACTCTTCTCAATTATAATTAAGGTTAAGAGGAACATCCATAAAAATAGTTCACTGACAAAAGCAAAATGGAGCTCTACAAAACTAATTTACTATTTAAATAAGTATAAAAATTAAAGGATGAGAAAAAATCAGAAATTTTCTACTAAGTTGAAAAGACAGATTTCCTAACTGGATATTAAGAGGGCTCAAATATTTAGGTGGAAATACAAATAAATTAACTGACAAGTATGATATAAATGACATGAATGTCATCAAAAACATGTAAAAAATGTATTTTACCTAAAAGAAATAAAGTTAATTACCATGGTTGAAGCAATTCTAAGGCATCTTTAAATTTGTTATTCAGAAATAATTTCAGTGCCACTTCACATTCTTCCAGGCCATTCTTGAGATCCATCTTGGTTGCTGATGACCTAAAGATCAAGAAATATATATATATATATATAATTTCTATAGTTTTCTACTATTAGCAAGTTGTCTCAGGGAGTGTGTGAGTGTGTGTATGTGTGTACACACACACATACTTTGCATACAGATAGGCTAAAATTCTAATTCTGCCCCTTACTAGCAGTGTCTTGAACCTCTGGGAGCTGATTTTCTCATCTGTAAAATGGACATTACACACTACTTCATAGGGCCATTGTGAAGATGGAGTTAATGACAAATATTGTGAGCTGTGAATAAATGATAGTTATGCCTTGCCTCCCCCGCTCCCCCCCCCACCACCACCACAAGTAGAGGAACTACCTTTTTTCATGTTTTTGTTTGTGTTTTTTTTTTCTTCAAGGTTATTTGTTTTAGTTTGGTTATATAAAGGGGACATAAAGGGGAGAAATGTGCTTCAGTGAAAAACTGAACTGTCTAAAGGGAGACCCTCCCCTCCCCGCCCTAGTCACTTGCTTTTGATTTTATGGTTGTCTTCTTACAACTCTGTGAATTGTAAGTAACTGATAGCAATGCAAACTATTTGTTGTCTATAGACATATCAATTTAGTCCCAGCCAGTAGAGGTTCAACTAACTTTCCTCCAGTGTAAAAGAAACTAGTTGTTCCTGAATTTACACATTCATTTCAATACTTTTTAGTGCATATAAATTTGTGCTGTCTTCATTTCTCCTTTGAATCTGCTATAACATCTGCTTAGTTCCTTCAATGATTAATGAGTTAAGTAAAGCCTTTCAAATGTGGTGATTTCTGTATCTCTAGGAGAGTCATGATTACACACTATTTGAAAATTATCTGCTAATGATTTATTATTGATAGAAATATTTCGGTAAGCAAATGAGTAGTACAATTTATTTCAAAGTACTTAAAGTTGAATTGTCATGCCTCCAACCTCTCCAAATTCATTCTTTCAAGCATGAAAACAAAATCTTACCAGTTACTCATCTACCAGAAATGGGTTCTGAAGGTTCTACAGGAAGACGTCCTGTGCTTCCAAAACTTCTCATGGTTCATTCCTTCCTTCCTGTTATTCAGATCTTAACTCAAGCAGCATCAACTCAGAACTGTCTCAGTGACCCCACACACTGATGCACTCTTTTTTCACTCCACAACACTTATTAGCACCCCCCACCACCCCGTCCCGTATCCCAAGCAGCATTTTGGTCATGTTTGTCTTTATCTATCTTCCTTCTCTAGAACATAAATGCATAGTACATACTCATTCAATATTGTTGAGCTGGTGGGTGGGTGGGTGGCTAGGTAAAGCTGATCTGGGTAGGAACATAGCATTCCTTATGCCTAAAGCTTGAAGGTGGTGCAGGAATGAGACAAGTTCTTGGTGGAGGGGTAGCTGAAGAGTGAAAATTTGTGATGGTTAATTTTACGTGTCAACTTGACTGGACTAAAGGGATGCCCAGACAGCTGATAAGACACTATTTCTGGATGTGTCTGTGAAGGGTGTTTCTAGAAGAGACTAGCTGTTGAATTGGTGAACTGAATAAAGCAGATGGCCCTCCCCCATGTGGGTGGGCATCATACAAGCAACGCAGGGCCCAAATAGAACAAAACGCAGAGAAAGAGTAGATGTGTATGCTGGGCCATCCACATTCTACACACTTGAGCTCCTAGTTCTCTACCCTTACAGACCCGAATGAATTGCACCACTAGCTTTTGCTGGTTCTGCAGCTCGCAAAGAGCAGATTGTGGGACTTCCAGGCCTCCATAATTACATGAGCCAATTCCCAAGACAAGTCTCATCTATATATCCTATTGGTCCTGATTCTCTGAAGAACCCTGAAAAATCCAGAACTGTTTGCTCTTGAGTATTCAGTGACTACAGAGGCCAAATAAGAATGCTAGGAGTTCACAAACCTCTCTCAGTAAGATTTGCACAAGACAGTTGCTTGATATCTCCCTTCAGTCCATCACTATGTTTGGTCAGTGTTACTTCCTGAACATCTCTTGGATTTACCTTGTTTCACCTCCACTGCCCAGTCCAACTGAGCTGTAATTTGCTGTCCGGTGTTTACAGACACATTTCACCCATTTCCTACCCCTACCTCTCACCCCAGTCAGATCGCTGCCTAGAATTCATTCAACTAATATTTATGGAGCTCTAAGTATGTGCCAGGCACCCTTGTATGGGCTGTAATATAACAATAAACAAGACACACAAGCCCTAATCAATCTGGCTCAGTGCATAGAGCATCAGCCTGCAGACTGAAGGGTCCCAGATTCAATTCCGGTCAAGGGCATGTCCCTTAGTTTCAGGCACATGCCCAGTACGGGGTGTGCAGGAGGCAGCTCACCGATGTTTCTCTCTCATCTATGTTTCTAACGCTCTATCCCTATCCCTTTCTCTCTGTAAAAAAATTAATAAAATATGTATTTTTTTTAAAAAAGACACACAGGATGTGGGCTCTAAAGTAGTTTCCATTATCCTGGAGTAGGAGTGCAGACTTAAATGAGAAGACCTGTAGCTAAGTTCATCTCAGGCTGGGTTAGACAGTCTGGACAAGAAACTGGTTTGGGAAGCTGGGTGGGTAAGGCCCACCATTAATGAAGATGGTCATGGAAAGCTCTCCAAAAGGATGACCACTGAGCGCTGTAATATGGACCCAGCCATGAGAATATCTAGGTTGAAGGGAAAGGAGGAGATTCTAAGCTGGGAATATAATAAGCAAGGCAGAGAGTGAAAGAAAATGAGGATAGCAACTAGGCAGAAACCAGAAATCATAGTGCCAGAAAGGTGGGTTTTATTTCTTTTAATTCAAAAAGAAATTCTTAGCTCAGAAATCTCCATTCCCTTTCTAACCACCCCTTCAACTATTAGGTTTTCCAGTTTTACCACCTCTCATTCCATTCTCTTATTCTTTTCTCTCACCACTTCTCTCAGGTTACAGCTCAGCTTTTATTACAAGGAGATGGGCTGTGAACAAATACTGGTCCCCTTGCCAAAGGACAACCGCCCCTGCATCTCAGCAAGCCACAATCACCGGGAGGACCCACTTAGATGCCCAGCTTACAGAGATAAACAAAAGTGGGAGCTCAGCACCTCCAAACACAGTAAACTCAACCCTTCTAAGCAGTTTACTAAGATGTTCACATGAAGTTAAGAATCACTGCCCGTATCCCTAGAATACCAGAGCTACCAGGTGTTTTGCACGGAATGACCAAGAGAGCAAGTTGAATCTCAGCAAGAACTTCTCAGCATCTGTGGAGTCAGTTTTCTCCATGTCCATTGCCATCACGTTAACTGAGACCCTTCTCACTCCCAGTCAAGAATGCTTTCCCGACCGTGCTGCTTTGATTCCATGGTTCTCAAACTTCAGCGTGCAAAACACTTACCTGGAGGACTTGTTATAAACCAACACGCTGCTGAGCCCCACCATCAGCATTCTTGACTCAGTAGGCCTGGGAAAGGCCCAATAAGTTCCCAAACAATACTAATTTTGCCTCCCTTCATCCTGCACACCACTCTCACACTGCTCTTCCTAAAACTGATGTTTAATCACTCTGCCTCCTTAGATTAAGAATCTTAAGGGGCTGCCTGTATCTACCAGAGGAAGTTCAAACACTTCTGCCTAGCCCCCACCACATCTGTTTAATCATATCAGAACAAAGAGTATGGCTATTTGAAAACAGATAAGGATCTTGCAAGAGGCTCATCAGCATGCATTCTCCTCAAGCCTGATGTGACATAATGAGAATTCCTGAAATGACAAGGGAAGTCAGTGTTGCCATTCTCTAGCCAGGAGATAGATCTTCATTCAAAAAGTCATCTATCTTCCCTAAGTCCACTGCCTCACCTTTTACCAGTAAATGCCCTCCCATTTCACAATGTGTGCAGGATGGACAAAGGCATAAAGGTTATATTCCCTATAAGATAGTCAGCATATCAGAAGTTTATTATTTATGCCAAAGTGAGGGTACGTATTGGTGAGTGAAGAGAGGGCTCCAGGGAGCAGGTGGAAATCGGCATTTTAGAGTCTTTGTTAAGTGCATCCAGAGAAAGTTCCACTTTGTTCAGGAGCTCAGGGCCCCTTTGCCCCAAAAGCTACAATTCAAGCCATCCTGTATATAATGATTCCTCTCAAACTGTGGTCCCAGGTGAGCAGACCTCAAACTCTCAGTCCACTTTCCACATTTACCTGGAGGTGTTGCTTCCTACTCTCTGAGCACTCACAATTTATACTGACTTATGTTGGGTAGAGAGATAATTGGTGACTTTTTTCTCCTCGTTGCAAATTATTTAAAATCTTTTCATCTTACTTTTATGATGAAAAACTGATTTATATAAATCTTACAAACAAAAGTAATGTTTTAAAGAAAAACAAAAAGAAACGTCCTATTTGTACCACTTCCCAGCTCTGTAACCTCAAACAACCACACCACCTCTCCAAGTTTGTCTCCTAATCTATGCCTGCTGTTACTACTTTACAAGGTAGTTATAAAAACCAGGTAAGTTCATGGAAATAGAAGTATAAGCACTGTTTATATTGAGGCATTAGTGCAATTTTCCAGGAATGTCTAAGACAAACAAGAAGGACAAAGAAAGCTAAGTTGAACTCTATAATAATGTCTAGGCATTCTTTTTTCCATTTCTCTTTTATTATGGTAGGAGACACAACATAAAATGTACCATTTTAATCATTTTAAGTGTACATACAGTTCAGTGGTGTTAATTATATTTACATTGTTGTGCAACCAATCTCTAGAACTTTTTCATCTTGCCAAACTGAAACCCGATACTCATTAAACAATAACACCCTCTATCCTTCACTCTTTACAAACCAAGGAGAGAGGGTCCCCTCTTCTCTTGTAAGCCTCTAGTCAAAATCTGGCCATAACCTTAATGATTTAACCACTGGGAAACCTTATCTCACTAAACAGATACTGGAACTCAGCATCCTGAGGGACCAGAATTCCCTGAATAAACTCTGTGATTCTTCCAAACTTCATTAAGTAACTAAAGTTACCAGTAGTCGTGCCACACTTTGCTGACAATCTAGGCTGTGAAGACTTCAAAGATCTATAAAAGGTTTGATTTCTATATCTTTAATCCTGAGGCCCTAGACCCTGTTCTGCTTCCTGCTTTTAATGAATTTCTCAAGTAGATCAAGAAGACAAAATACATTGTATCTCAGAGATTTTGTTAAAAATATATTTTTGTTGATTTCATAAGAGGAAAGGAGGGAGAGAGGTTTTAACATCAGTGATGAGAGAGAATTGCTGATCAGCTGCCGCCTGCACCCTGGGGATCGAGCCTGCAACCTGGGCATGTGCCCTGACCTAGAATCAAACTATGACTTCCTGCTTCATCAACTAGTGTGGCAACAGATTTGAACCAATGAACATAAAACTTACAAACTCTGTGTCATGGTGCCAGGTTAGGGCACTAGTCGTAAACTCAAACTCAATAAATATCAGAGTTGCAAGGCATAGGGATCCTTATAAGGGAAGACTCTCTCCTGGCTCTTTCAAGTTGAAGACCAATCAAAAGAAACCATGGTTGTCAATACACTGTAACAATAAATATATGAGAAGGGTTATAACTCGGGGGGGGGGGGAGGCGCGGGGTAGAGGGGTGCGGGGGTAAGGGGTGTACTAGCCTAGAAATGAGAAGACAGAGCATCAAGTTGCAATTCAACTACAGTCTTGGCCGTGACACCTTGGGGATATCATTTGATACCCAAGATTCCTTGTCTATTAAATAATGACCAAAACACCCTCCTGGACTGCCACACAACTTTGTTTGAGGAATAAATGCTTTGGGTTTTGTGGAGTGAGCAGTCACAGGAGGTGTGGTGCATGAGGCAGGGTGCTATTTTGTTCTCAGCAGTCTATCCACACACTTGTCCAAATCTGAAGATTTTTTTCCACTTTAGACCTTCTAGGCTGCTCCAGAATACATTTACAACTGCTTGTTTTTACAAATGCACTAAAAAACTATTGACTAAAAGGCAGAGGAGGAAATTTATTGTTTAATATTTAAAAAAAAAAGGCTATGAAGTTTGCAAATGGTAATACTATATACTTGACTATGCCTCTAAATACTGTAATTTCTTACATTTCCCTCCATTTCTTCATTTATATATTTTTGTTTGTTTATTCTTCAATTAAAGTTGACATTCAATATTATGTATGACATTCAGGTATCGCCATGATAGGTGTTATACATCTACGGTATATAACTTAACAAAGTGATCCTCCTGGTGAATCTAGTACCACATATGGTTATCATATTATTTTTGACTACTTACCCTATGCTGTGCTTACATCCTCAGGACTAATCTGCAACTGCCAATCTGTACTTCTTAATCCCTTCATTTTATTCATCCAGCCGCCCCAACTCCCTCCCATCTGGCAGCCAGCGGACTGTTCTCTATATTTGAGTCTGCTTCTGTTCTCTTTGTTTATTTATTTTGTATTTTAGATTACACATATAAGCAAAATCATATGGTATTTGTCTTTCTCTCTCTGATTTACTTCACTAGTATAATATCCTCTAGGTCCATTTATGTTGTTGCAAATGGTAAGATTTCTTTGATAACCAAGTAATATCCCATTGTATATACAACCCACTTCTCTTTTGTAACTGTGGGTTTTTTTTTTTTAATATATTGTATTGATTTTTTTACAGAGAGGAAGGGGGAGGGATAGAGAGTCAGAAACATATATAAGAGAGAAACATTGATCAGCCACCTCCTGCACATCCTCCACTGGGGATGTGCCCGCAACCAAGGTACATGCCCTTGACCAGAATGGAACCTGGGACTCTTCAGTCCACAGGCCGTCTGAGCCAAACTAGTTAGGACTTAAATGTCTATTTATTGATTTGAGAATGAGTGAAAGAAACATTGATCTGCTGGTCCACTTACTAGTACCTATGCATTAATTGGTTGATTCTTGTATGTGCTCTGAGGGCCGAACCTGAAACACTGGCGTATCAGGATGATGCTCCAGCCAACTGACCTACCTGGCCAGGGCCTGCCCAATTCTTCTTTATCCAGTTGTCCATCAATGGGTTGTTACTATATCTTGGCTATTGTAAATAATGCTGCAGTGAACATCGGGGTACATATATTTTTTCATATTAGTGTTTTGGATTTTTTTAGATAAATACCCAGAAGTAGGATTGCTGAGTCATATGTTAGTCCTATTTTTAATATTTTGAGGTAACTTCATACTGCTTTCCACAGTGGCTATACCAGTCTGCATTACCACCAACAGTGCATGAAGGTTCCCTTTTCTCAACATCCTCCCCAACACTTGTTATTTGTTTATTTATTGATGATAGCCATTCTGTCAGGTGTGAGGTGATATTTCATTGTGGCTTCTTTTTTCTTTCTTTAATGATTAAGGTATTACATATGTGTCCTTATCCCCCCGTTGCCTCCCCAACCCTGCTCATGCCCTCACCCCCCTCACCCTGTGGTCTGTGTCCATTGATTAGGCTTATATGCATGCATATAAGTCCTTTGGTTGACCTTTCCCCCTAACCCCCACCCTCCCCTACCTTCTCTCTGTGGCTTGAGCATCTGATCGATGCTTGTCTGTCTCTGGATCTGTTTTTGTTCATCAGTTTATATTATTCATTATATTCCACAAATGAGTGAGATCATGTGATATTTATCTTTCTCTGACTGATTTATTTTGCTTAGCATAATGCTCTCCAGGACCATGCTGTTGCAAATGGTAGGAGTTCCTTTCATTGTGGCTTTAATTTGCATTTCTGATGATTACAGACATAGAGCATCTTTTCATATGTCTATTCACCATCTCTATGTCCTCTTTGGAGACATGTCTATTTAGATCCTCTGCCCATTTTTTAATTGGATTGTTTGTTTTTGGGTGTTATGTTGTATGAGTTTCTTATGTATTTTGGATATTAGGCACTACTGGATATATTATTGGTAAATATCTTCTTCCATTCAGTAGGTAGTATTTTGGTTTGTGGATGGTTTCCTTTGTTGTGTAAAAACCCTTTTAATTTGATATAGTCCCATATATATATATATATGTTGACAAATGGCAAAACAACCATATATATATATATACATATATATATAAATTGACAAATGGCAAAACAACCAGACCAACCAACCAGTCGCTATGAAGCGCGCTGACCACCTCTCGTTCCCTACCCCTGGCCAGCAGACTCCGATCCTTCCATGACAAACAGGGAACTGGGAGTAGTGGTGGCAGCTGCTGGTGAGAAGATGGCTCTGATCGCCTACGGACCATACCCATGCACAAATTTTGTGCACCGAGCCTCTATTTTGTTTATAATTTCTTTTGTTTCCCTTGCCTAAGGAGACATATATAAAAATATATTACTAAGAGCCATGCCAGATATATTATTGCCTATGTTTTCTTCAAGGAGTTTTATGATTTCAGGTCTTACATTTACTAGTAAGTCCTTAATCATTTTTGAGTTTATTCTTATAGTATATAGTGTAAAAAAGTAAAGTTTACTTTCCTTTTTTACATGAAACCATCCAGTTTTCCCAACATCATTTATTGAAGAGGCTGTTTTTAACCCATTATATATTCTTCCCTCCTTTTTCATAGATTAAGTGACCATAAAGGCATGGGTTTATTTCTGGATTCTCCATTCTGTTCCATTAATCTATGTGTCTGTTTTTATGCCAATATCATGCTGTTTTAATTACTATAGGATAGTTTGATAGCAGCATGAAACCTCCAACTTTGTTCTTCTTTCTCAAGATTGTGTTGGCTTTTACCAGCACTTCTGTCTGGGAGAAAGCTGCCCCTCCAGGTCTTGGCATTTTTTGAGCTGCTACCCCAGTGCTGGAGCTCAGAGCAAATGAGTCCATCAGTGAGTAAGACCACACAAAGGCTCTTTATGAGGAAAGCCTGGAAGTCCAGCTACTTTTCATCTTATCAAAATGCACAAAATCCCTACTGATTTTCACAGCCAGAAGTTGTGGGGATTCCTCTTCCCAGGCTGGAGAGCCCAGTGTGGGTCTGAAACCCCTCACTCCTCAGGGAAAACCTCTGCAAACGACATAGCCCCATTGATTCTTAACCACCACACCTGGGTGTGAAATCAGACTGTTCTGCGTCAACCCCTCCTACTAGCCTCAACTTAACTGCTGCTTTACATCCTTGTTTATGAGTTCTGTCAGCCAGTCTTCAGGTGGTTCTCTAGGGTGTTGTTCTATAATTTAGTTGTAATTGGATGTGTTTGCGGGAGAAGGCAAGCACAGCATTTATCAGCATTTATCTGCTCCGCCATCCTGACCGAACTTCCTTTATATATCTTTAACCTCTTCTTCTTTGACCCCTTTTCAACTCAGAAACACACACAAATCCTACTTATTTCTACTTAATGTTAACCAAGCAAAAAAAAGGTAACTGTCTTTCAATCTTGTTTTCCTTCTTAACACCATACCCTTTATTTAGTACTATTTTCAGTAATTTTTTTAGCTATTTTATTACAGCTTTCAAATTCAGCATTATGCATGTGGATGTAGTAGGAACCTAGGAAACTATCATATAAATTTGAGGATAACTCTGAAAAAAGGGCATATATTTCTGAAGAAAGCTCGATTTCCATGATCAGAGACATATGGAACAAAATAGTACTGTGAAAAATAAATGCCTTAAGATACTTACAAGTTATTTTCAAGTTCTTCTCTATTCCTCAACCCTCATATTATTGCACCCCTTTCTTACATTGACCCACTGAGTATTATGAACACATTCATAAACAGCTAAAATTTCAAATGCAAAATATAAAATGCTAAAGATCT
The DNA here is from genome assembly GCA_011751065.1 of Lasiurus cinereus. Lineage (NCBI taxonomy): Eukaryota > Metazoa > Chordata > Mammalia > Chiroptera > Vespertilionidae > Lasiurus > Lasiurus cinereus. The sequence continues at coordinate 43,047,106 of JAAGEH010000226.1, forward strand.
GTTGTATAGTTAAAGTCTAATAAACCTGTAGGATAAATGAAAAGCACTTTTTAAAAATATATTTTTTATTGATTTCAGAGAGGAAGGTAGAGGTAGAGAAACATCAATGATGAGAAAGCATCATCGATTGGCTGCCTCCTGTACGACCCACACTGGAAATTGAGCCTGCAGCCTGGGCATGTGCCCTGACCAGGAATCGAATTGTGACCTCCTGGTTCAGAGGTCAGTGCTTAACCACTGAACCACACCAGCCACACCTAAAAGAAACCAGCTTTAACAGAGTTGTCTTAATAACTGATAAAGGAATAACCTACATGTTTAAAAAGAAACAACTAGTTAATTCCAGAATATACAGGAAAAGAAAAGAACTTAGCTATGAAATATGTTATTACATAAAATACTTGAGGAAAAGAAAAAAATATTATGATTAAATTTTAAAAAGCAGGGTACTGAGGGGGAGAAAGATGGTGGCATAGGTGAACACCTAAGTTGCTGCCTTGCACAAAAATTTCAAAACTACAACTAAAAGACAGAACAGACACCATCCAGAACCACAGGAAAGCTGGCTGAGTGAAAATTCTACAACTAGAAGTAAAGAGCAGAGCACATGGAGACTCAGAGGAGCTGCAAAAAGCTGAGGTATGGAGACACACTCGTGGAGAGGATGGGTGGAGGAGGGTCTGGCTGGCTTCCTCTAGCAGGAGGGAGATGGAAAATCCCAACTGCATTGAACACCAGCTCCAGGCGAGATTCATAGAGGGAGTCTGGACTGTTGTGAAAAGGAAGGAATGCAGAGAAACTTAAGGAGCCGTGAAAAACAGAAGTCTGGGGGCTCGCAAAAGTGCATGCGAAAGTGCGTGGAAAGTGCATACACAGAGTGCTGACTGCTGACTGTGCCTGGCTTCCTCTAGTGGGAGGAAAATAGAACCTCAGAACAGCACTGAAATCCAGGTCCAACTACACTAAATCCCAGTTTCGGGTGAGACCATGGGGATCCAAACTCATACGGGTCCCTAGAGTATACAGAAACTCAGGGGAACCGAAAGGCAGAGGTCTGGAGGCAAGCCCACATGCGCAGACATAGCTGATCCTCACAACCAATTAGTTTGGAGGTCAATCCCCCCCCCCAGTGATACCAACAACAATCAAGAATTAACTACAACAAGGTTGTACACACAGTCACAAAGGGGTGCATCAAGAGTGTCCATCTCAGGTAACTGGGGAGGCAGAGCTACTGGGCCATATAGGACAGCTAACACACAAAGCTACTCTTCCAACTCAGGGAAGCAGCAAAATATGCGGAGACTAAAGAACAGATCACTAACGAAAGAAATGGAGAAAAACAAATGATTGGATATAGAGTTCAAAACCACAGTTATTTTTTTTAAGAATTTCCTAGAAAAAAATGGATAAATTTAGCGAGACCCAAGAGGAGATGAAAAAGAACCAACTAGAAATTAAACATACACTGACTGAAATAAAAAATATTATATAACAGCAGACTAGAGGAATGCAAGAATCAAGTCAAAGATTGGAAATACAAAGAAGCAAAAAACACTCCACTAGAAAAAAAAAAGTATAAAAAAAATTGAAGATAGTATAAGGAACCTCTGGGACAACTTCAAGCGTACCAACATCAGAATTATGTGGGTGCCAGAGGAAGAGAAAGAGCAAGATATTGAAAACCTATTTGAAGAAATAATGACTGAAAACTTCCCCCACCTGGTGAAAGAAATAGACTTACAAGTCCAGGAAGCGCACAGAACCCCAAATAAAAGGAATCCAAAGAGGACCATACCAAGACACATCATAATTAAAATGCCAAGAGCAAAAGAAAAGAGAGAATATTAAAAGCAGCAAGAGAAAAAATAGTTAATTATCTACAGGGGAGCACCCATACAACTATCAACTGATTTCTCAACAGAAACTATGCAGGCCAGAAGAGAGTGGCAAGAAATATTCAACGTGATGAATAGCAAGAACCTACAACCAAGATTACTCTACCCAGCAAAGCTATCATTCAGAATTGATGGGCAGATAAAGAGCTTCAGATAAGAAAAAGCTAAAGGAGTTCATCAACACCAAACCAGTATTATATGAAATGCTGAAAGGGATTCTTTAAGAAGAAGAAGAAAAAAACGGTAAAAATTATGAACAACAAATACATACTTATCAACAAGTGAATCTAAAAATCAAATGAATAAGAAATCTGATAAATGGAATAAACTGGTGAATATAATAGAATTAGAGGCATAGAAAGGGAGTGGACTGATAATTCTCAGAGGAAAAGAGGTGAGGGGGAGTGCAGGGAGAGACTGGACAAAAATCATACACCTATGGATGAGGATAATAGGGGAGAGGTAAGGGCATAGGGTGGGATGGGAACCAGGTGGAGGGGAGATATTGGGGGAAAAAAGAGGAACAATTATAATAATTTGAACAATATAGATTTATTAAAATTTAAAAAAGCAGGTTACTAAACAATATATTTAATATAATCCCAATTAAGCAAAAAAAATGTATCTTTATATATAAGGGGGAAAAGAAAGAATATACATCTAAAAATTGTTGTGATATTTATGGATATAGTAATACATATTTTATTCTTTATGATTTTTCCATATTTCTTGAATTTTCTACAATGGACATTTTTTAAATGTACTTTTAAGCCAAGATTACAAGAAGAATAACCAAAATGCTAATGGTATTAAAGTCATAATTAGAGTTTATGTTTCTCCTCCCTCTATTTTCCTTGCTGCTTGGTAATGTGGTTATATTATTTTATTTAAAAATTAATGGTTTACCCTAGCCAGTTTGGCTCAGTGGATAGAGTGTTGGCCTGCGGACTGAAAGGTCCTGGGTTTGATTCTGGTCAAGGGCACATGCCTGGGTTGCAGGCTCGATCCCCAGTGAGGGAAGTGCAGGAGGCAGCCAATCAATGATTCTCTTTCATCATTGACGTTTCTATCTCTTTCTATCTCTCCCTTTCTCTCTAAAATTAATAAGAAATATATTTTTTAAATTGATGGTTTAAAAAATTTGAGGTAGCAAAGACACAAAGGGAGCTGTGCCCCAAAGTTTAATTTTGTTTTGTTCCTGCTTTATGTAACAGAGACAACTACTCCCTGAGTCCCTTAGCCTCCTTCCCTAATTCATAAAATGGGCCCTCTACTTGCCGGGGCCTCTCCTCTTCCCACAGGTCAATAAAACACAGAGCTTGTTCTGACATCAGCATTGCAGTTCACCGAAGGGTAGAACTGCTCCCCCCGGAACCGCTCGCACCCTTTCTGACCTGCTCACTTTGGATGATCGGTGCTGTCCAGAGGCCTGTTTTGCATCCAGTGATGCCAAGTGAGGTTTGCTTGTTGCCATCTCTGTGCGAAAAGGCCTGTTAATAAAGAAGGCAGAGTTAGGTGTCTACCAGGAAGCATTCACATAAACTTAAGTACACAACACAAGTCCTTCAATTATTTACTGCATCTCACATCCATTTCTTCTTTATTTTAAAGATTTTTTAAATTGATTTTTGGAGAGAGAGGAAGGGAGAGGGAGAGAGACACATTGATTTGAAAGATAAAAATGGATTGGCTGCTTCCTGCACACCCCCTACTGGGGATCCAGCCAGCAACCTTTCAGGGCCATGGCCAACCAACTGAGCAACATCAGCCAAGGCACCTCCATTTCTTAGCAATTTAGAAAAACTGTTCAGTTACCTGGTGAACATTCCTAAAACACAGCCTCAATAAAATAAACTTGTTTTTCTTTTATTCTAGTACACACACACACAAAAGAAATAAACTGAAATCATCATCCCCCATAGCTCTCCACCCAAAGATAGCATTGTATCTTTTATATATCCTTGCATATCTTTTCCCAAGTAAATCTACACATATTTTTTTAAATTTTACTAGAGGCCCAATGCACGAATTCATGCACAGGTGGGGTTCCTCAGCCTGGCTGATCAAAGCCAATCGGGGCTGGCTGGGGCCAGCTGGCAGGGGGAAGGAACCATGGGAGGTTGTCTGGCCAGGGGAGGTTGTCTGTGGAAGCACAATGACTACCAGGGGGCAGCTCCTGCATTGGGCGTCTGCCCCGGTGGTCAGTGCACATCCTAGTGACTGTTGTAATGGTTATTTAGGTTTTATATACATAGATTAAAATAGAAGAGTACAGTAGAGGAGAAAAAAAGTTTTCTTTGACCCTCTTAGGGTTCATAATGAGGTCTGAAAAGTAAAGTAACAAAGACGGGTTAACAAGAGAAAAGCATATAAATGTTATTGAATTTTTACATGTACATGGGAGCCTTTAAAGAGAATGAAGTCCAAAAGAAGTGAACAATAGGAAACTTTTATACCTGTTAGACAAAGAAACAATAAAATAACTGACAAGACAAGGAGTTGGGCTAGGAGTAGTAAATGGTGAAGAAGTTAACTAGGAATATAAGGATTACTTCAATAAGGTTTGTCTATAGATTCTATGGGTGGATAGGTGTCTGTCTCCAATAAAAGAATTTATTTCCTGCCTTTATGTAGCAAAGGAAAGTTTTCACTGCCTTTTACTGCTTCTTAATTACTCTAAGCTCAAAATAATTTTTATGTCAAAAAGGCATATTTTGGGGTAGCATAGTCTAGTTTCCTTCATTATAACCTTCATTTATCCTGAATCTCACCTTCTAAATAAAAATAATTGCTCTATTGTAATTACTCTCTGCATAGCATTCTACTAAATGAAAGTACCATAATTTGTTACCCCATCTTCATTTTGGGGCGTGGAGGTTGCTCCCAATGTTTTACAACTACAAATAATACTGTAATAAGCCCCTTTATACACTTTTTCCTGATTATTTCCTGAGTTAAATTTTTTAATTAAAGGGGGTATGTTTTGTAAGATATCTTATTTGTAATAAATTGCTTCATCTCCCATTTTATATATATATATATATTGGAGGCCTGGTGTACAAGATTTGTGCACTTGGTGGAGGGACCCTCAGTCTGGCCTGTGCCCTCTCACAGTCCAAGAGCCCTTGGGGGCAGGCCTAAACTGTCAGTCGGACATCCTTAGCACTGCCACAGAGGCGGGAGAGGCTCCCATCACTGTCGCTATGCTTGCCATAGCTTCTGGCTGAGCAGCCTCCCCTCCCCCCCCCATGGGAGCACGGTGATCACCAGAGAGCAGCTCTTAGGTTGAGCACATCACAGCGACCAGTCATTCTGCCATTCGGTCAATTTGCATATTAGCCCTTTATTATATAGGACTAGAGGCCCGGTGCATGAAATTCATGCAGGGGGGAGGGGTTGTCCCTCAGCCCAGTCTGCAACCTCTCCAATCTGGGGCCCTTTGAGGGATGTCCAACTGCCCGTTTAGGCCTGATCCCAGACATCCCTCTCACAATTCAGGACTGCTGGCTCCCAACTGCTCACCTGCCTGCCTTCCTGATTGCCCCTAACCGCTTCTGCCTACCAGCCTGATCACCCCTTAATGACTCCCTCGCCAGCCTGATTGATGCCTAACTGCTCCTCTGCCAGCCTATTTGCCCCTAACTGCCCTCCCCTGCAAGCCTGGTCACTCCTAACTGCCCTCCCCTGCAGGTCTGCCTTCCCCCGCTGCCCCTTGCCAACTGCTCTCCCCTACAGGCCTGTGTCTCCCACAACTGCCCTCCCCTGCAGGCTTGATCATCCCCAACTGCCCTTCCTTGCAGGCCTGGTCCCTCCCAACTGCCCTCCCCTGCTGGCCATCTTATGGTGGCCATCTTGTGTCCACATGGAGGCAAGATCTTTGACCACATGGGGGTAGCCATCTTGTGTGTTGGAGTGATGGTCAATCTGCATATTACTCTTTTATTAGATAGGATAGAGGCCTGGTGCATGGGTGGGGCCAGCTGGTTTGCCCTGAAGGGTGTCCCAGATCAGGGTGGGTGTTCCCTTAGGGTGTGCAGCAGCCTGGGTGAGGGGCCTGTGGTAGTTTGCAGGCCAGCCACACCCCCCAACAACCCAAACAGAGACACTGGTATCTGGGATTTATTTATCTTCTATAATGGAAACTTTGTAGCCTGGAGCAGAACCAAGCCTCCTGCTCACTCTGTGGAGGCAGCCATTTCTGTTGGGATTTATTTATCTTCTATAATTGAAACTTTGTAGCCTTGAGTGGAGGCCTGGGTCCACCAGGGTGTGTGGAAAACTTGGCTTCCTCCATCATCAGAGAAACCCAAGCTTCCCTCCTGCTTGCTCCAAGGCTGTAGCTATCTTGGTTGGGGTTATTTTGCATACTCGCTCCTGATTGGCTAATGGGCATGGCTGGTGGGTGTAGTGGAGTGATTGCATATTACTCTTTTATTAGATGGGATACCACAGAGTGCTGAAGTGATATAGAGAAGGTGGACATGAATCTGGTTTACAGAATCTTAGGCCACTTTACTGACCCAGAGCTACTCAAGAGAAGGAAACGTATAGAGTTTAAGAATAAGCCCGCCCTGTACTGTAACAGAATCTCCAATCTCCTTCTGCTTCCATTCATCTTAAGAGCACACATCCCATAAAAAAGAGGAATATTGACTATCTTTAAGGGAAGCCTTTTTTCCAGTTCTAAGATATATAATGCCCTCAAGGACATGGAGTTTGATCATATTCCACCTCACAACCTTCCCAGTACCCTCTAATATTTTACATTCAACATTCACTATATATGGAACAGATCAACTTCCCTAAATTTTATACATCAGGTTAAGGGAAAATCAAAGTTCTTCTTACAAGAGTCATTGGGTGTGGATAGTGGGAGGGAAGAAAAAGCAACAGATAAAGCAGAATATAGCTTGAACTTAGGTTATATTCCAGCCCAAGAATTTTATACCAGAACAAAGGAAGCATTAGCACTTGTGTACACAAAACTCTGAGGCAGTTTATATGTGTTTACAAACAGGGAAAGAGGTAAAAATAGATTCAAAAGACTGAACCCCTTTGAACCATTCCTGCCCATCTGCTCTCTTACAGATTCACTGTTGGCCTTAATCATAAAATTATCTCCAGTGTTGAATTTTTTTAAATCAAAAGTAACCACTCTTGCCCTGGCTGGTGTGACTTGGTTGGTTGGGATCGTCCTGTGCACAGAAAGATTGCAAGTTCAATTCCCATCAGGGCAAATGCCAGTGTTGTAAGCTAGATCCCCAATAGGGGGCTGCAGGAGGTGCTGATCAATATGTCTCTCACATCTATGGGTGTGTGTGTGTCTCTCTCTCGCCCCCTCTCCCTTTCTCTCTTTGTAAAATCACATTTTTAATGTTTTAAACATATTTTTTTAAAGGCAAACATTGCTCTTTCTTTTAGCATTTTTGATTTTGAGGGCATACTCAGAAAACCTCCCCTCCACAAAGACTTTTTATCATTTTACCAGTGTTTTGGTATTTCATTTGTTGATTTATTTATAATTTGAGTGCATGATACAAGATAGTGCTGTGAATTTGTTTCTTAGCCTTCGGCCATTTTCCCAAGATAATTTTTAAAAGACCATATCTTTTCCCTCAATTATATGACAGAACATTATAAAAAAACATTAAAATTTTAGTAAGTTCTGCTAAAACCAACATTTACCAAGTAAACGTTGCATGTTTCAAAGCTACAATTATAGTGTCTTTACCTGGCACAATAGACTTGAATTTAACAGAACTTAATAATTATTAATATAATAAAATTAGATTTTATTCATCTTTTCTTTTTTTTTAATGTTTTTATTGATTTCAGAGAGGAAGAGAGAGGGAGAGAGAGATAGAAACATCAATGATGAGAGAGAATCATTGATCGGCTGCCTCCTTCATGTCCCCTACTAGGGATCGAGCCTGCAACCTGAGCATATGCCTTTGAATGGAATCAAACCTGGAACCCTCCAGTCAGCAGGCTAATGCTCTATCCACTGAACCAATCCAACTAGGACTTATTCATCTTTTCTGATGCTAAAGTAAACAACATGTCATATTTCAAGTTTAGATTAGACACCTTTAGTACTGTTTTCTTTTATATACATGTATACAAAGTCCCAGAAACTGTATTTTAAAATGTATATTAATATCACAATAAGTGTATCATGCTACAAAGTGATTTTTATTCAACAGTATTTTGATATAGACCTAATTCACCCACTTACACTATTACCTAGTATTTCATCAAGATTTAAAAAAATTTTTTGAGAAATGTTTCAAATACATGAAGAAAATATGACAAACAAGTAAATCTGAAATTCATTTTTGTGTACAATGTGAGGTGCACATATTTGTTTCCCACATGAATAGGCAATTGTCCCAATACCGATGAATAACTCATCCTTCAGCTACTCCTTAGCTTGGAAATAAGACAAAAGGAAAACCAATGTCCTTTCAATGTCATGTCTAACAGGCCCACCCAAATATATACCTTTGTTTGATTTGCTAATAAATAACTATTGATTGATTGATACTCTGTAAAATTATATGTTAATTTGTAGATTTCTTTTCTGGTAAATACCCAAATAATTAGTCTGGTAAGGTTATGGTTTAATGCCTTGTAAGATATTAACCAGTTTTAAATATAGCAAATCTTATTCCAACATGCTTTCTTCTATTCCCCAAATATTTTTAGAACCAGTTTTACCACCTTGATGACTGATAAATAAATCTGACATGTGGTCATCCTATAAGTTTTACACAATGACATACTGAATAACACTGCAACTCTGTAACACATGGCCAGTTTCCATATGTACACACATCTGTTCCCAGGCACTCTTGTTCCACTCATGTATCTGCCTCTCTGCACTTTTCACTATTATGGCTTTCTTTATATGCCAAAGGAGCAAGTCCTCTACTTTATTAAATGTTCTTTTTCAGGGAGGTGGGAGGGAACTGCTATTGTTTTACCTTCATTCTTAGTTATAAATTTTAGAATAAGTTATTACAGAGTTACCAAAACAAGTCCTGACATGGTTTTTCCTGGCAAACTTTGCAAAGAACTGCTATCTTTACAATATTATATTTTCACATCTATACACATTTATTCAAGTCTTATTTCTTTCACTGCAGTGAAGTACAAGCATCCTTGCAAAAAAAGCCATGCTAAATGTTCTTTAAATTGCTTCAGTTTTAGGGTCTGTTCCGCCAAAGTAGGTGCAGTTATTAAACATTTAAGTAGAATGACTTGTCTGTTCCACTCATGAGCATGACCAAGATGTTATACTGAGATGTTAGAAGAAACATATTTTTAGCTAGTGAAAAATATTACTTGGCTAATAGATGCTAAAGGAAACATCATATTTCAATTACTGTTATTAGTGTGTTGGAAAATATGTCCTCATTTTGCATTGCATTTACTACTCTAATTTATTTAAGTTTCTATAAAAGCTTGGGTATATACCTAGAAGTGGTATGGTAAACTGGTAACTCTATGTCTAATATTTTGAAAAACTGCCGGGCCATTTTCCAAATTGGCTGTGTGATTCTGCATTCCTACCAGTGATGTATGAGAGTCCCAATCTCTCCATATCTTGGCCAACTCTTGTTATTATCCATCTTCGTGTGGGTAACGGGTATCTCATTATGGCTTTGCCTTTCATTTGCCTCATGACTAATAATATTGAGCATTTGTTTAGGAACTTATTGGCCATTTGTTTATCTTCTTTGGAGAAATGTCTATTCAGGTTCTTTGGCCATTTGTTATTTGGGTTGTCTTTTTATTTTTGTATTTTATACTACTCTAATTTTTAATCATGTCTTTGTTTATACTTTTTTCTCTCATTCAAGTCATAATTAGCAGAATCAATTCAAATTTCATTTTCCTAATAAATTCAATGCAATGTGCTATGTTCCTACACAATAAAAAGCTAGTTCATTTTGAAAAGCAAAAAATGAAGTAAAATTTTCAAAAATTATTAAAAGACAATATCCTTTCAGCTTTTCATCCAAGTTAAAATCTCTCTTTAAAGGGAGAAAAGGAATGAACAGAGATTGCCAACCGTTATGCTATGAGAGGCACCATTTATATAATCTACAGTGTCCACCATTTTGAACATGGGACTGCAGTGGATACCACCACCAGATTTCCAGGAAATTTATTGCTTAATATTACTGACCATATGATTAGGTTGTCTTTCTTACTAAAGAAAACTGCTCGCCAGACCAAATCCTGCCCAATGGGCAATTCCTTCAAATAGCCATCCTCAGGGCCACTGATCACAGGCAAGGGGGACTGCTGCAGTTGCCGCTGGGAGAGCAAGAAGAGCCCAGAAACTAGCAGGTACCCCCACGGACCTCTGACAGTCAGCTCCAACCCAGACCTATCCCCAGTGCTATCAGAATCAAGCGAAAGAAATTCAACATTTTCTCACCACTCTTGCACGTGGAAACTCCCAACAAGACTGTGTTGATTAACAGACTGAACAAATGGACAAGCAGAGAAGCCACTGGCAGACAGCACTGATTTATTTTTTACTGGAAGGGACTGGCCCTCACTCTCAACTGGTCAATCCAACCACCTGAACTATCTGATGTTCCAGACACACTGTTCTAAGACAACCAATGATTGGAAATGCAACTAGAAGTCAACAGACAGGAAAAGACTAAAGCCAGTTCAACAGAAGGAAGAGTTCAAGGAAGTAGAGAAGCTTAACTTTAAAGAAAGAACAGTTGGAGGAAATCAGAGAAAAGGAAAGAACATGAGAGCTATTTCCAGATAGTTCCCTCTCTAATTCATCCTGTTGTGTATAAACAGAGAGAATAATAAAGCAAAATGTGGCAAAATGTTGAAAATAGATTAAGTGTACACATTAAATTCTCTATTATTCTCACGCTCCTTTGGAATTATTGCAAAGTAAGAAAACGTTTTTAAAAGACAGCTTAGATGGCCCTGTAGCAAAGGGCAGTAACAGGGATCAAATGAATGGTCACTGGACCTCAGTGACTGGCCTTGCCAATGCCAATGGAGAAAGCTAAGCCCTCAGGGTCATGGAAACACCAAGTCCAGCCACCAAAGCTGCCTGGGCAGCAGAGGCAGTGGACCAAACACAATGGATTTGCAGTTCTGGTTGTTTTATTCAAGAACAAGACATGGTTATCATTAGGTATTTTATGCAGCAACTAAAGGGGATTCACATCCAGATCTCTGTCTGCCCCAAGGGAGGCTTAGTCATTGCTTAGATACACTATTTGGTTAATTACATGTTGATTTCTTCTTTGCAGTTGACGAAATTATTAGGTTCCAGGCAAACTCCTCCAGTTACAGCTGTGTCTGCTAAATACTGTGCTACACTTCAATATTTAGCAAGAATATCATTAGTAAAGACTGCCCAGACTTTGAGACCCTTGTCCTATGTAGCAGCAGCAAGGACAGAGGGCAATGCAAAAACAACTGGATGGAGCCACCAACCAGAGAGCAAGACCCAGATCCTGCTCCATCACACTCCACTTCATTCTGCACCTGACACCACCCGGGAAGGAGGAAAGGGCCTCAGAGAAGGGAGGCATGGGCCTGACGCAGAGTTTAATGGTTTACGTGACTGGGCACTTGCCTCTGCCACTCCTTCAAAAAAACCTGAATCACTCCTAAAGAAACTGTTTGAAATTTGAGCAGATGATATCATCTTTAATTGGCAATGTTTTTTCCCATCCTCAATGGGGATGAGAATTCCAGAGGCAACTGAGAACAATTGGAAAGAATAAAAGTTCATTTTGTATATACTATAGTGTGTCTCAGACCCCACTCACTAAGAAAATGAAGGGTAAACTTGCAGTCTCTTCAGAAAAAAGAAACTATCCCAACATAGGCTTTTCTCTTGCCCACAGCCACAGCAAATCCCTGACACAGTGGAAATTAAAGAGCCTGTGTCCCTTCAAATTCTTTTCTTCGGCAAAGCAAACTGCACTCTTCACATTATTCAAAACAAACAGCAATGGAATGTGAGATTGGCAGGAGATAAGCACAGCTCGTGTTTCATTTCGCTGCTTTTCTTTACTGTGTTTTTTTTATTATTAAAAAAAAAAAAGGAAAAGCCCTAGCTAGTTTTGCTCAGTGGATAGAGCATCAGCCTGTGCACTGAAGAGTTTTGGGTGTGATTTCAATCAAGGGCACGTTCCAGGGTTGTGGGCTCGATACCCAGTAGGGGACATGCAGGAGGCAGTTGATCAATGATTCTCTCTCATCATTAATGTCTCTCTCTCTCTCTCTCTCTCTCTCTCTCTCTCTCCCTGTCCTTCCCTCTCTCTAAGTCAGTAAAAACAACTATATATATAAAACCCTAATATGTAAATAGACCAAACGGCAGAACAATCTGAAAACCAAACAACCAAACAACCAAACAACTGGTCACTATGATGTGCAGATGACCAGGGGGCATGCGCAAAACATGACATGCATCAAGAAAAGGTGGAAGAGCACAGAGCATGGCAGGCATCAGCTATGGCAGGATGGTGGAGCAGATGAGCAGGGGCGCCAGACCAAGTGGGGATCACCAGTCACTGTCATTGGAGTGAGCCTCTGGTGGTTACTAAAAATTCTCTGCTCCCATGCACTGCAGTGCTGCCAGCACTCGCATCCACTGCCAGCACCAGAGTCACCACTTGTACCCACTGCCAGGGCCTGGTGCCATTCCCAATCACTCGGCACTGTCAGCAGGTGCAAGCGGTGGCTGCCAGCCCAATCACCTCTGAGGGCTTCTCCACCTCTCCCTGCTCCTGAGAGGCTATTAGGGTAGCAGCCACTGCTTGCACCCACTGCTGACACTGGCCCCAATCGCTCCACATCATCAGCGGGTGCGAGTGGGGCCAGCGTCACCAGTGCATGGAAGCGGCAGCAGTGGAAGCAGGGCTGCCGGCAGACAGGGCACTGGGGAAGGGGGGTGGGCCACGGCTGGAGGGGTTGGGGGGGCATGGATGGTGGGCTGAGACCTGTTCTTGCATCCACCGCAGCTTCACAACTCACAGTTCCTCTCAAGGTACACAAAGTTGTGCACTGGGCCCCTGGTATATATGTATGTGTGTGTGTACAGCATATATATATAAAACCTTCTCTACTAGAGGACTCTCTTATTACTAACAGAAATATTCTGTCTAGTTTTTTATCTGTTCTCATCACCCTGTGGTAGGGTGATTTAGGAGAAAGCGTGCTGGGTTCCCAGCCGAGGTGAGCCCAGCACTGGCAAGCAGTGTGGCGTTGTACCCTTCGCTCACTTCTATAAGCCTAAGTGTCCTCATCTGCTCAAACTCAGAAAGGATACAAATCATAGAAATAGATATAATGGTGATTGCCAGGAGCTGGGGGACTGGGGGAGTCGGGAGCTATTGTTTAATGGGTGCAGAGTTTCAGATTTCCAAGGTGAATAGTTATGAAGATGGATGGTGGTGATGGTTGCACACATTATGAATGTATTTAATACCTCTGAAGGGTACATTTAAAAATGATTAAGTTTATGGTTTGTGTATTTTACCACAATAAAAACAAACTGGGGGGGGAAGCATGTGTCTGTGCGCACATGCATGCACACACACACAGCCAGAGGAGGGATAACAATATCCGCCCTGTCTACCTCAAGGGGTGTGATGAGAGGAAATGCGTCCTATTTTATGTTTTAGACTGAAACATCCCATACATGAGGTGCTAGTGTTGAAGAGATAAGTGACTGAGGCCAAGAGCCTCCCATCAGACCTACATTTATACTCCTGCTACTCAGTAGGGCAGTGTTTCCTGCACCCTGGGCAGAAGCCGCTTAGGCAGCACTCTGCCATTTTCATTACATCGTCAAGGGAGGGATGCAGAGCAAATGCAGGTTTTCAGTGTGGCACTGCATGGGTGATTAGTGTGTCTTTTAAAACATCACAACCTAAAACAAAGAAAACCAAAACAAGAAATTTTTAAAAATTGATGCTAAAAGTTTTCCTTTCATTTGACTCTCAAATAAAGACTACTCAATATGTCCTTTTCCCAGGCTACATAATATTTCTCTCCTTTCGGTTCCTTGGTCAGAATTTGTAACTCATCATAGTATAATTATTGGGTTACTTTTCAGTTATAGTGAATCGATTATGAACTTTTTAAGGAGAGGAACTCTCTGGCTTAGCTGAGAGATGCTCACTGATTTTTTTAATGAATGAATGACATTTTGATTGATTCTATACTAGCACCCTGTGCTAAGTACAATCATAATACTTGGCATTTTATGTCCCATATGTAGATCATGGAAAAATACCAATGAATATAATAACAGAGTCCTTTATTCAAAAATAAGCAGCTTTCAGTAAATACAAGGAATTTCTTTACTATTAGGTCAGACAAACAAACAAGAAAGTAAAACATATAAATACTCAAGTAATTAAGTGCAAAAGTTTCATTTTCTTTAGATCTGCAGTGTGTGACTATTTTCATAGTTGGTGTGTATTTTTTCAGCCTGTAATATCACGGTGACACACAAAATGGTTTTGCTACACAGGGATGCTATTGCTTAGAAAACAAAGCAACAAAAACACCTAAACTGAGGAGAAAATGGCGGCGGAGTAGACGGACGTGTCTAGAGCTTTGTCACTGGGCAGAGGGAGAGAGAGCGGCTGAGAGTTGCATTGGGAGTGTTTGTTGGCAAGCTAGGAGTCAGTTGTCCTCCAGGGGAAGGCGGGGAACTGCTGGAAGGGGCTCTCCCGGCCGGGCAGCCCCACTGCCACGGGGTTTTTGTCCGCTGGAGCCACCAGCGCGAACGCGGAGCCCAAGCCATCTTGCAGTGGGAGGTGGATGTCTGCGGCGCTCTGAAGCCTTCGGCTGGGGCACCCATCGAGCAGCCAGGAACCCGGGGACCCAGAACTCCGCTCTCCAATCGGCGCAGACACGCGGCGGAATCAGAGATCCACAGAGCACACGGAAAGGTCAGATTGCGCCTGACTTAAGGGGGAGGTGGATGTCTGCCGAGGTCTGAAAGCTGCGGCTGACGGAGGCACCCACAGAGCAGCCAGGACCCAGAGCGCTGCTTCCCAGGCGGCACAGACTCGCAGGCGGAGGATTCGGAGATCCACACTGCACGCGCGCGCAAGGGTCAGATTTCGCCTGGGCCAGGGTGCGGTCTCCTACCCCCGCAGGGCAGAGACGCGCACACTGTGGGAGCCGGGCTGCGGGAAAGCTGCCTCTGGAGAGGTCCGAGGAGGTGGTCAGGGCGTGATCCCTGAGTGTGAAGGCAAACCCTCTGAGCTGTTGACAGAGGAGAGCTCCAGAAAACGACTCTTTTTTTTTTTTCTTTTTCTCTGGGGCAGAGGGACAACCTGGGAGTTATTGCAGTGTCCAGGCTGCAAAACCCCACAAACTGGTTTTTGGGAACCACAGAGTAGCAGGATCTGAGCACAGCCTAGAGAGGTCCTGTGCTTTGTCTCAGAGATCAATTCCGAAACACTGCCACCCAATGGATGACACACAAATTGACTCTCGCATAACCACAAGAGAATAAAGAGATTAAAACACCAAGAGGGGAACACAGGGAACTGCAATACCTCCCCTACTGGGAAACAGGAGTGCCAAGCAGAATAATAGTGGAAGTGAAGGACCATTCTATTTTTCTTCTTTTTTTTTTTCCTTTTTTCTTTTTTCTTTTTCTTAATTTTTAATTCTTTATTTTTCATTTTCACATATTTTAATTAAAAGAATATTTTTTTCTTTCTGCCTCAATTGATTTTACCTTTATAATTACTACATTTTTGTTTTAAACTAGTATTATTAATTACTACTAGTACTTTACCATTTTTGGAAAAAAAAGTGTCATTTTGTTTTCTCTTTATTTTATTTCGGGATTAGAGTTCTACATTCTATTTTCATCTTCCCTTTAGCATAATTTTACTCCAACTCAACTCCACCTTTATGCCAACACTTTCCTCCTAACTTTCCCCATTTTGCTGTCTTGTTTCTCTTTCCCTTTTCCAACTTTAGATTCTCCCTATTTTTCTCTTTACCTGGTTAAAATTTCACCCCATTTATATATCTAATTTCAAATACCCTACTACAAGTCCACACAAACCTCTCCCCTCTTGTCTTCACTAGCCAAAAAGTTGTTTTTTCTCTATGTCCTTTTGTTGCTATTTGCCTGAAAAGTGATTATATCGATTTTTTGAAAAATTTTTTTGAGAGATTGTTTTAGTTTATTCTACTTGTTTTATTTTGCTTTTTGCTTGCTTTGTTTTCTACCTCTCTTTTCCCTCATCTCCCTCGATACCAGTTGCTATTTGCAATTTGCATCAATCTCTAGGTACTGGTTGCTGGCCTTTATTGGGATTAGTGACTGTTCTATTGAAGTTGTCTCCTGACATGTATAGTTTGTTCCTCTTTTCTTTCTTATACACTTTCTTTTCTCTCTGACTTTTTTCTCTTCCTCTCTCCTTCTCCTTTTTCTCCCTTTTATTTTCTTATTTTATTTTATTGTTCATTTACTTATCTTTTTTTTTCTCACTCTCCCAATTCGATTGTGGCACTTCTTTCTTTTCTTTCTTCCTCATTTTCCTCTTCTTCTTTCTCTATTTACCCCTAATTTGTCCTTCATTGGTGGTCACCTTATTTGTGATTATTAACATCTTGAATACATTTCTACTCAGTGCCTTGTGTGCTGTACCTGGTCGTGTTGTAGTTTGTGCCTTTCAAGCAACGTAGGAGAGAGCACTACATAATCAGACACCCAGAGAAGAAAGACCATGGGCAGAAAAAGAAACAGCCCACAAAAGACAGAAAGGCAGGTTTCACCAGAAAAGGAAGTAAACGAAATAGAACCACAAATAAGCCTACCAGAGAAAGAGTTCAGAGAAATTATCATAATGTGGTTGAAAAGAATGGAAGACAAATTTGACAATATGAGTAAGAGCCTAGAGGAGGTGAAGAAGCATGAAGAAGAAACGCAGAAGAAACTAGAGGAGGTGCAGAATAAACAAGAAGAAATGGAGAAGAAACTAGAGGAGGTGAAGAATAAACAAGAAGAAATGAATAATGACATCACTGCTATAAAGAACTCAATAGAAAGCATCAAAAGTAGACTAGAAGAAGCAGAGGACCGCATCAGTGAGCTAGAAGACACGGTAGGAAAAAATACCCAAGTAGAGCAGCTTCTAGAAAAAAAAGTTAAAAAGCAAGAGGAGAGTCTAAGGGAACTTTGGGATAACATGAAACAAAATAACATCCGCATAATTGGGGTTCCAGAAAGAGTGGAAACTGAACAAGGATTAGAGAACGTGTTTGAAGAAATAATGACAGAAAATTTCCCCAATATAGAAAAGAAAAAACCCACACAAATCCAAGAAGCTCACAGAGTCCCAAGCAAAATGAACCCCAACAAACCAACACCAAGGCACATTATAATTAAATTGGCAAACACCGACAACAAAGTAAGAATCTTAAAAGCAGCCAGAGAGAAACAGAAAATTACCTACAAAAGAACCCCCATAAGACTAGCTACTGACTTCTCAACAGAAACTCGTCAGGCCAGAAGAGAATGGAATGAAATATACAAAGTCATGCAAAGGAAGGGTCTGAATCCAAGAATACTGTACCCTGCAAGACTCTCAATCAAAATTGAAGGTGAAATCAAAAGCTTCACAGACAAAAAAGGACTAAGGGAATATATTACTACCAAACCAGCAATGCAAGAAATGTTAAAAGGTCTGCTGTAATAAAAAGAAAGAGGAAGCGAAGAAGGAACTCGGGGGTAAGGACTAAAAATGGCAACAGATAAGTACTTATCAATAATAACTTTAAATGTAAACGGACTAAATGCTCCAATCAAAAGACATAGGGTAACCGATTATATAAGAAAACATGATCCATATATCTGCTGTCTGCAAGAAACCCACCTTAGGAAAAGAGATGCACACAGATTGAGGGTGAAGGGATGGAACATGGTACTTCAGGCAAATGGAAATGAAAAAAAAGCTGGGGTTGCAATACTTATATCTGACAAATTAGATCTCAAAGTGAAGGACATAACAAGAGATAAAGAAGGCCACTTCATAATACTAAAGGGAACAATCCAACAAGAAGAAATAACACTGGTAAACATATATGCACCCAATATAGGAGCACCTAAATACATAAAAAAACTCTTGGAGGATATTAAGGGAGAGATTGACAGCAATAAAATCATAGTAGGAGACTTTAATACCCCACTGTCACCATTGGACAAAACCTCTAAACAAAAAATCAGGACAGAAACATCAATCCTAAATGACTCACTAGACCAGATGGAATTAATTGACATCTGCAGCACATTTCACCCCAAAGCCATAGAATATACATTCTTCTCCAGTGCACATGGGTCATTTTCAAAGATAGATCATATGTTGGGTCATAAGAAAAGTCTCTTCAAATTCAAGAAGATAGAAATCATATCAAGCATTTTCTCAGACCACAGTGGCATAAAACTGGAAATCAACTATAATAAAAACAATAAAAAGAAATCAAACACATGGAGACTAAACAGCATGCTTTTAAACAACAACTGGGTAACCAGAGAGATCAAGGAAGAAATAAAAAACATCATGGCAACAAATGACAATGACAACACAACAATACAAAATTTTTGGGACACAGTGAAAGCAGTCTTGAGAGGGAAGTTCATAGCCCTACAAGCCTACTGCAAAATACAGGAAATAATGGTAATAAATCACCTAAACCTACAACTCAAAGAGCTAGAACGTGAGCAACAAGAAAAGCCCAGTGTACTCAGAAGGAAGGAAATAGTGAAGATCAGAGCGGAGATAAACAAATTGGAGTCCAAAGAAACAATTGAAAAGATCAACAAAACAAAGAGCTGGTTCTTTGAAAGGATAAACAAGATTGATGGACCCCTAGCCAGGCCCACCAGGAAGCAAAGAGAGGAGACCCAAATAAACAAAATCAGAAATGAAAGAGGAGAAATAACAACAGACCCTGTGGAAATACAAAGGATTGTTAAAAAATACTATGAACAACTCTATTCCAACAAATTGGACAACCTGCAAGAAATGGACATTTTCCTAGAAAAATATAACATCCCAAAACTCAATGAGGAGAAAGCCAAACATCTCAATAGTCCAATAACTATGGAAGAAATTGAAGCAGTAATCAAAAAGCTTCCAGCAAATAAAAGCCCGGGACAGATGGCTACACAGAAGAGTTTTACCAAACATTCAAGGAAGAATTAAAACCTATCCTCCTCAGACTATTCAAAAACATTCAAGAAGAAGGAACACTTCCAAACACCTTCTATGAAGCCAGCATCACCCTAAAACCAAAACCAGATAAAGACAACACAATGAAAGAGAATTATAGGCCAATATCTCTCATGAACATAGATGCCAAAATCCTCAACAAAATTCTAGCAAACCGGATCCAGCAGTACATCAGAAAGATCATACACCATGACCAAGCAGGATTCATCCCAGGAATGCAGGGATGGTTGCAAATCAATAAATGTGTTACATCAGATAAACAAATTGAGAGATAAAAATCACATAGTCATATCAATTGCTGCAGAAAAAGCATTTGACAAAATCCAACATCCTTTCTTGATAAAAACTCTCAGCAAAGTGGGAATAGAAGGATCATACCTCAACATCATAAAAGCCATATATGATAAACCCACAGCTAACATCATACTCAATGGGCAAAAACTAAAACCATTTCCCCTAAGAACAGGAACAAGACAGGGATGCCCACTCTCACCTCTCCTGTTCGACATAGTACTGGAAGTATTAGCCATTGCAATTAGACAACAAGAAGAAATAAAAGGCATCCAAATTGGAAAAGAAGAAGTAAAGCTGTCCTTATTTGCAGATGACATGATATTGTACATAAAAAACCCAAAGGATTCCATTCCAAAACTAATTGACTTAATTAATGAATTCGGCAATGTAGCAGGATACAAAATTAATGCTACGAAGTCTGTGGCATTTCTATACACTAACAGTGAAATTATAAAAAGAGAAACTAAAAAAGCAATCCCATTTACCATCGCACCAAAAAAATTAAGATACCTAGGAATAAACCTAACTAAAGAGGTAAAAGACCTTTATGCAGAAAACTAAAGGACACTGAAAAAAGAGATAGAGGAAGATGTTAACAGATGGAAGAGCATACCATGCTCATGGATTGGGAGAATCAACATTATTAAAATGTCCATACTACCCAAAGCAATCTACAGATTCAATGCACTACCCATTAAAATACCAACGACATATTTCACAGACCTACAAAGAATTCTTCATAGATTCATCTGGAACAAAAAAAGACCATGGATAGCTACAGCAATTCTGAGAAAAAAGAATAAAGTAGGTGGGATCTCAATACCAGACTTCAAGCTATACTACAAAGCAACTGTTCTCAAAACAGCCTGGTACTGGCACAAGAACAGACATATAGATCAATGGAATAGAATAGAGAACCCAGATATCCACCCAAACCACTATGCTCAATTAATATTTGACAAAGGAGGCATGAACATTCAATGGAACCAAGATAGCCTCTTCAATAAATGGTGTTGGGAAAATTGGACAGATACATGCAAAAAAATTGAAACTGGACCACCAACTTACACCAAATACAAAAATAAACTCAAAATGAATACAGGACTTAAACATTAGAAAGGAAACCATAAAAATACTAGAGGAATCCACAGGCAGCACAATCTCAGATATATGCCGAAAGAACTTCTTCACTGATACTGCTCCAAAGGCAATGGAAGCTAAAGAAAAAATAAACAAATGGGACTACATCAGAATAAAAAGCTTTTGCACAGCAAAAGAAACCATCAACAAAACAACAAGAAAGATCAATGCATGGGAGAACATATTTGCAAATGCTATCACTGATAAAGGTTTAATCTCCAAAATCTACAACCAACTTATACAACTTAATAAAAGGAAGATGAAGGATCCAATAAAAAAATGGGCAACGGACCTAAATAGAACCTTTTCAAAAGATGACAGAAGGAAAGCCAAGAGACACATGAAAACTTGTTCAAAGTCATTAATCATCCGAGAGATGCAAATCAAAACGACAATGCGATACCATCTTACACCTGTCAGAATGGCAATCATCAACAAATCAACAAACGACAAGTGATGGCGAGGATGCAGAGAAAAAGGAACCCTTGTGCACTGTTGGTGGGAATGCAGACTGGTGCAGCCACTGTGGAGAACAGTATGGAGTTTCCTCAAAAAACTAAAAATGGATCTCCCATTTGACCCTGTAATACCACTCTTAGGAATTTATCCTAAGAAATTACAAACACCAATCAGAAAGGATTTATGCACCCCTATGTTCATAGCAGCACAATTTACAATAGCCACAATTTGGAAACAGCCTAGGTGCCCATCAGCAGATGAGTGGATCAGAAAACTGTGGTACATCTACACAATGGAATTCTATGCTGCCATTAAAAAGAAGGAATTCTTACCATTTGCAGCAGCCTGGTTGGAACTGGAGAGCCTTATGCTTAGCGAAATAAGCCAGTCAATGAAGGAGAAGCATCACATGATCGCACTCATTGGGGGATAATAAAGAACATTATAAACTGATGAACAAAAGGATAGATACAGAGACAGTAAAGCTTCAAACACACTGTGAAATTACAGCAGGAAGATTAAAGTTAGGTGAGGTAGATAAGAGATCAATGAAAGGACTTGTATCTATGCATATAATCATAACCAATGAACATAGACACTGGGGGTTGGGGTATGCCTGGGAGGGAGGGGGGGCAATGGGAGATATGTATAAAAAATTAATTTAAAAAAAAACACCTAAACTAATACTGAGGAGGGGTGATGGCTCATAAATGCTATAGAAGGCCTGGTTTGCTGGATCCGGGAATGGCTCAACATTTGCTTCACACACTAACTAGAAAGATAATGATTATAGTCCCAACCCACAAGAGAAATTCAACTCTTGGTTCCACCCTTTCTTGCTTTCTCAAACACAGTCATCTATAATGACTTGAAATGAGATAGTCCATAACACACTCATCCAAAACAATCACGAAAGATATCCATTCATACCAGGTGAATGATGTAAAGGCTTTCCACAATTGCAGACTGATGAAGTATCGAAAGAAAAGTAACTCATGCATGAAATTCATATCAAGCTCATGTTCATGTTCTTTGCCCATATATGCAGCCCCACCCATTCTAAAATGAAGCAAAGTGTAAATATGCTGTTAAAAAATGAAAAGCAAATGCAAAACATCAGGAAGACCTGTGGGCATGAAATCCAAAAATACTGAGCACTTATCATGACACATGTATCCAAGAGTGCACTGTGGATTTTTAATAAAAGGGAGCAGGAAGCTCCCACCAGTCAACCTAATGGGCACAATACAACAGCTGGAGCACAAATCTGCCAACCTTACCACAATGGGGTCTCCCCACAATGGGCAATTGATTTAGCCTTTGTGCACCTCATCTTCCTCATTCGTAACAGGGAACGGCAAGTCCAGTTATCACAGTTGCTGAAAATACAAGGACTTCCCACATGTACTGGACCTGGCACAGAAGACATTTTTAAAAGATTCTAGTTCATCCCTTCTCGACTAAGATATGAAAATGGTAACAAAGCAAAAAGGTGCTTAACATTCTGTAACCAGACAACCAATGGATCCAGGCTGTCTGTCACTACTTTAGCCAATTAAGCAGAAACAGGGTTGAATCATATATGACCATTTATTCCAATAATGCCCGTAGCATGGGAAAGCAGCATGTTATCCATGTAAATCTGTTCTCCCCTCCCCATAAGCCAGCTGTTTATACTGGGTAGAAGACAAAGATTAGGTGGGAGAGTAAGAATTACAGGCATGGGAAAGCAGACAAGGTATAATGGTTACAGGTTACAGAGGGCAATCTCTGGGACCAGATTATAGGCAATAGGGCTAGGGTTGCAAAGGGTGGGTGTCAGTGGAACTAGATTGTTTCAGCTATCAGGTTGTAAAACTTTCCATAATGCTAGGCAGTTCTCGGGAAAGGAGGGTGAACTGCATTCCAGTGTTAATTCCCAGGTCTCAGGGCATACAACTCACAGCTAGGTTAGAATGTGCTTTCTCTAATCAGAACAGAGCCATCACAGTTAACAGAAATATGAATATAATTAACATTTCTTATATTTATAGCTAATTCCCAGTATTCTTTTTCTGCCCCTAACACTTCCTTCCTGCTTTGAAGCCACATAGAGCAAGCATATCAAACTCACAGCCGATGGGCCACATGTTTGACATAGAGCCTCAAAATGTCCTGTCTCACCAGAGGCCCCAAAGCCTTCTGCTAATCAAATGAGAGATTTGATGCAAAAAATGGGAGGTTAGAAATGACACAAGTTGTAAGTAGGTCATTTCCTATATAAGTTTGTTTATAAATCACTTGGTTAGAAATCAAAGCATCTATATATATAAAAGCCTAAGTGGACCAAACAACTGAATGACCAGTTGACTAGTCACCATGACGCTCAATGCAAGAGCTGCCCCCTAGTGGTCAATGCACTCCCACAACCAAGCTCCTGTGGCTCCCTCCTCCCCCCAGCCAACCTTCCACCTCCCGGATCAGCCCCAATCACCAGCCAGGCCAATCACCACCCGTGCATAAATTCAGGCCTCTAGTATTTTCTATAAAAGCAATATAGATATGCACATACATGTTAAGTTCTCAACCTAAGCCATAAAAGCCTATTTGAGGCCTAATTTATTAATAATTTTGACCACAGTCTTAGAGCCAAGAATAAGGTGTCTTACTTTAGGATTGAGGCACACTTCCCCTCTACTAATCCCCACAATGTGGCCAGGGAGTCCTCACTAAATATAAATCCATGTGATCTTCCTGAGGAAAACACTTCTGTAGCTCGTCACTTCCCTTGCCACAGTTCCCTGGCATCTGTCTTCCTCTGACCAGCCTATCCTCACTAGAACTGCAGGCCTCCCAAACTTCTTTTTTTTTTTTTGCCCTCTCCTGCCAACCTGGTTGCCCCTCTCCCAAACTTCTTGGCAAACACTGAAAAGATGGGGTTGAAGGAGTCTGTTACCCCAGAATTTGACAGAAAGACTGTTTTGAGCTGAAAGCAATGAGCTCTCTGCCCTCCCCTTTTCTGTCTAAAAGCAAGACATAAATTTCCCTCTCCCATACTAGGAAGGACATGACCCCAGAGGTAACTCATATCACTTGAAAAGGATTTTTATTTGCATAATAAACTTTATAAAACAATCCTTTTTTACCCTACATTTTCTAATCCTTTCCCATAACTTACCCATCCGAAGCTCAGAAACTCTTTCCTGTAGTTCAGCCTCTTCTCCCGATGCATCATTCTGTGTTAAGATGGTATATAAGCCTCAAATTCTAATCACCTCCTTGAGGCAGATTTCTTTGTGAACTCTGTGAAGTGTGTGTGTGTGTGTGTGTGTGTGTGTGTGTGTAAACTGATATTATTTTTCCTTTCTCTTGCTAATCTGTTTTTTGTCCATTTAACTTGCAGAACCCCAAGCAATGAACCTAAGAGTAGAGGAGAAAGTTTTTCCTTTCGTACAAGGGCCTCATATCTTAGGGGCTCTGCATTTCTAATAAACCACCTCCGAAACCCGATTGCCCAAGTATCTAGCAATATCTGCCTAAATTGAGACATCTCCTCCAGAAAGGCTGAGGAGGTCACCCCTAGCCGGTCAGCATCTGCCCAGACTCCTGCCCATCACCCAAGGTTAGAATGGTCGCCCTTCATCATTGCTCACAGATTCTGGGCTTCTCTACACACAGTTTATCCTACCATGTCCCAAAGACGGAATTTCCTGTCTGTATTTCCCAACAAATTGTAAGTTCTTGAATGAGTATCTACCAATAGGCCAAGAAATTTGCTGTATTAAAAAAAAATCTTAATTATTCACTCTCAATTACTAACCATCAGGCAGCATAGGGAGCCCTCTGAGTCGGGGCTGTCAAGGCAAGTGGGTTAGGTCTGCCGGGATTCCTTCTTCAGAACCAAGACCAGCCAAACACCTTTACAGATTCAGACTCCTGTTGCTGTTACTTTGGTTTGTTTTTGGTTAGTTGATTTTGGTCTATTGTTTGCTTCCTATTCTGTTTTTGGTGTCTCGGCATCTTCTAAGATACTGGAATAAACAGTGGCCAAAAAATCAGGAAACCATGTTTTTTTCTTTTTTGTTTTTTTCCTTTTTCTTTTTATTGTTATGGGGAATTATTTTAACTATTGTATGATCTCTCTATATATAGAGTGTCCCATATATATACTTTACAGCTGATAGTTCAATTGATGTTTCTTTTCAGATTTAACCCATTGGGATTTATAATTATTCAAAGTGAATATACATTTTTGCGACACTTGTATATAGTACCTATCACATGCTTTTTGAAATAATTACATGATTTCCAAAGTCTCTTTCCAACACAAGCATCCTAAAGAACTGCGGCTTCAGAAAACCTGGGTCAAAATTAGTGGCAAGTATTTGTATGTCCTTTATAGGTCTGGCCACAAAGTACTGTACCTACACTTCTACAGTGGAAAAATGACCACAATTTTAACGAAATAATTAGGTAGTTTTTGAATGCCTCTTGCCTTCTAAAAATATCTGCACCATGACGAACAAATGTAAACATTGGATGAATGTTGAAATAAATTAATTAATGAGCAAATATGAATTTTACAGGTCTAAATAAGGCAGAATTTCTAATTTTTAGGAATCTTTTCCTAATTCAATTCAAAGTTGCTGCATTTAAGTATGACAACATGTTTAAAAATAAAACAGCAAATGTTTCACTTCTGGGTGGCGGAGAGTTTCTTTTTAAAATCCTTGATTTATTGTACTCTGCAGGAGGAAATCCACCAAAATACTGGCACCCACAAAGCTCTTATAATACGTCAACCTAAGCCAAACATATTTTGCAGCTACAAAGATGACTGCTACCAGTAGGTGTTTAAAAGCATTCTGACTACTGGTCTGGGACATATCAACTTTTAGAAACTGCTGCAGCTAATGTGATTTTAAGATAAAGAACTGAGATCAGGAACCAAACAATACGAATCAATTCACTAAAATAATAAGACTTACATTTAACAAAGGCAAATCAAGAATCACATATGGGGGTTATGGTGGGAACCATAATTTAAACTCTCTCTTTACAAAATTTTCACAATTGATTCAATGGTAACTCAGCAAGGTTACAGTTCTAGACTCCAGTCAACTCCAATGGGGGAAACTGGGACACCATGACTAAGGACAGATGTTTAGTCTAAAAGGGTCTGCGTCACCAGGGAAAAAATGGCACAGATTCAAATGCACAATTAGGAAAGGGTGATCATACAAAGCTCCCTTTTTGGTGACTCCCACTTACTGTAATCTTGCCACAAAGAGATAGACTGAAGCTGACACAGCAAGGCGAGGGGGGAACTCAACCCACTCTATTCTGAGAGCGTGACCCTGTATTTCATCTTTCTTAAGGTTTTAGGCACACTAGCAGAACAAAACCTATGATAAAGCCCGCAAAGGCTGTAAGACAAATACAGGGAACACAAAGTGAGCCAGTGTGACCCTTCCATTGTTCTGCAGCCCCATGCACACCTTGCAGCAATAAACCAGCCATGGCATCCAGGGAAACCACTGCCTCTGCAGCAGCGAGATTTGCTATTTTCTCTGATTTCAGCACTCACCCTCAGGGGGATCAAGGGGGGAGGGTGGTGGGAGGAAACCCCTGGCAAGTTTGACATAAAACCTTTAATAAAGAAAATGTCAACTTAAAAAAAAATAACAATTCCAGATCTCCAATTAAATTTAACTCGGGTTTAAAAAACTGTCATTGTTTTCCTTGAATTAAATCCTCACAGATCTAAAGAGAAGGTTGCAATCATACCCGGGGGAACAGCTAAATAAATGCAACATACTCACAGATTTAGACCAGCTGTGACTCTGGAGGAATGAATGATTTAAACAGCCAACAAAAAGAAGAGGCAGTCCTCAATTTAACAGTCAACAAAAATCCTCAATTTCTGTTTTATTTCTCGGTCCCCAGTGAGACTCTAAATTGCCAGGCATGAGAAAAGAAGTTGCTGAGGCGGCTGACAGCATCCCAGAGCTTCCCAGGGCAGAATTTAAGACTTGTCAGTTAAAGTGGCAGATCCGCTCTGGCTCTGCCCGTGGCTGATGCTTCTGCAGGAAGGGATGCCGGGAGATTTCCCTCCAACCCCCACCCTACTCCAATCTCTGCTGCAGCCTAATGCTAATCCATCCCTGTTTAATTGTCTTAGGGGTGAGCCACATGCGGCTCTTTGGCCCCTTTAGTGTGGCTCTTTCACAAAATACCATGGCCTGAGCAAGTTTATGTTGAAGAAGTGGTGTTAGAAGAAGTTTAAGTTTAAAAAATTTGGCTCTCAAAAGAAATTTCAATCGTCGTACTATTGATATTTGGCTCTGTTGACTAATGAGTTTGCCGACCATTGTTGGGGAACAGGAAATAAAAACACAAATGGCCTGGATTTATAAAATCTACAAGGTCTTTTAAAGATTTTTCAAATATATCCAAAAATTTACCTACATCGAAAAAGGGTCATTTGCAGTATGCAATGAATTTCTTTTGTTTCAAGGAAAATGTAAGAGCAGGCTGATACTACCAGGTTAGACTTCGATTGTATATCCCATGGACTTTTTAAAAACACCAAATAAGGGAAAATGACATTCTCAGAAGTTTTTACTCTAGTAGTTTGTTAAATGCAAAAGATAAATTAGTTAAGTGAATGAAATACACAAGACATAGTCACATTAATACCATCGTAAATAGCACTTTGAAATTAATATTAGACAATATTTGAACTGGCCTTGATGAGATCTTTTTAAGTAGCCTTAGAGATGGTCAGTGACTTGGCAACTTTTTTATCTTGCCTTCTTGTCTGGAATTCATCTAACCTGTATTTGAAGAAGAGCTCTTGTGCATACTAGAACTGAACTGTTGTGTATGTGTTGTTGTTTTTTTATATATAATGGGACTTACCATTTTATCTAATTATAAAAGTTTTAGGTACTGTGTTCTTGATATTTCCTGATTATAAAATAATAAGCTCCTCGGAGAGAACTGGCAAACAATGAAGAAAATTAAAGCCAGCCATAATCTCATAACCCAGAGATAACCACTGCTAATATTTTGCAACCACTGTTAATATTTTGCAACATTTACTTCATCTTCCTCCTCCAAGGGGGAAGGGACATGGGTGATTGGCCAGCCTGCCTGCTGGTCAAACTCCTGGTCAAGGGGACAATTTGCATATTAGAATTTTATTATATAGGATATACACTGAGTGGCCAGATTATTATGTGTTCAGAGATCATAATAATCTGGCCACTCAGAGTGTGTGTTTGTGTGTGTGTGTGTGTGTGTGTGTGTGTGTGTACACATTTTTCTTTAATTCTATTATTGTATATTACCTTTTCACATAGCATCATGTTATGATAACTGTGACCCAATATTTAAACACCCATATTTTTCAAAGTGCTCAAAATAGCATAGGACAGTCAGTCAACATGTATTTATATGCCTACTATGTGTGGGCATGGGAGATATAGTAGTAAGCAGAGCACACATGGTCCCTGCTCCCAGGGAGCTCTCCATCCAGCAGGTAAGGTAAACCAGAGAGTCAAATGATAGCAAATGTGATAGGCACTGTACTTTAAAGGAGAACCACAGGACATTTTAGAAATCTGTTTAAGAGACCTGGTCTTGCAAAGGTAAGATTTTCTCAAGAAGGAAAAGAGAATGATAAGGCCAACTGCAAATTATTTTACAATATATTTCCCTATCAACATAAGTTATTTTTATCTAATATTATTTTTCCTTTTCAATAGAAACTTTAAGTCCAGCAATATTTATTGTGAATAATGTGCAATATGTAAGAGAATTCATCTAACTTGCATTTGAACAAAACCTTTGAGAAATTACAAAAAGTAGACCACACAGTTAATTTCAGACATCCCTAAAATGGTGAGTTACCACATATTTCCAAGAACTCTTCAACCTAAAATTAACTTATCCATGATCAGAATCTCATACAGATTAAAATACTCCTTTGAGAGTGTTGAAATATGGAAATTTGACATGACCATCTTGATGCAATCTAAAATAAATAAACATTGAACATCCAAATAATTTATGTAGATTCTCTGCCCTCATTTAGGAGGAACATAACTTCTCCTCCCCAAAAAAAGTAACTTGACAGTGGAAAAATGTCACAAATACAATCGCTGCCAGGTAATTCAGAGCAACATCAACAATGATAAATAATCTTCAGAGTACAGATCCTGATATAATGTAGTGAAAATAGAACTTAAACTCTCTGCTCTACCTCCCAAAAATCTGGGACCTCAGTCTTTCTTACCTGGAGAAAAACATCATGCAAATTTCAATAAAGGGCATCTTACAAAATATCTGACTAGTATTCCTCAAAACATTCAAAAAAAAAAAAAACAAGGGAAAAAAAATGGCGGCAGAATAGACGGAGATGTCCTGAGCCTTGTCTCTGAGCAGACAGAAAGAACAGCTGAAGGTTGCACTAGGAGTGTTTGTTGGTGAGTTAAGGGACAGATATACTCAAGGAAAAGGTGGGGGACTCCTGACCGAGCAGCCCCCAACTGCTGCTGGGTTTTCTCCTGGAGCCACCAGTTCTACCAGGAGACATGCCATCTTGCAGGGGAAAGTAGATGTTATCAGTAGCCTGAAAATCTACAACTATGGCACCCACCGAACAGCTGTGAACCCCAGAACATTGGTCCCCTGTTGGAGCAAACACACAGATTCAGAGGAGCTCAACACTCCACAAGGAAAGATTGGATTCTACCTGGGATAAGGAGAGAGAGAACTACATAACTAGACACCCAGAGAAGAGAGACCATGGGAAAACAAAGAAACAGCCTGCATATGAAAGAAAAGCAATTATCATAAGAAAAGGATGTAAATGAAATGGAGGCAAGCAACCTGCGAGAAAAAGAATTCAGAGAAATGGTCATAAGGTGGCTGAAAAGAATAGAAGACAAATTCGATAATATGAGTAAGAACCAAGAGGAAATGAAGAACAACTAAGAAAAATGAAAAATGACATTGCTGCTGTAAAAAACTCAATAGAAAGCATCAAAAGTAGACTAGAAGAAGGACCGCATCACTCAGCTTGAAGACAAGGTAGGAAAAAACACCCAAGTAGAGCAAATTCTAGAAAAAAAATTAAAAAGCAGGAGAGCCTAAAGGAACTTTGAGACAACATGACACAAAACAACATCCATATAATAGGGGTTCCAGAAGGAGAGGAAACTGAACAAGGAATAGAAAACCTGTTTGAAAAAATAATGACAGGAAACTTCCCTGATATAGGGAAGAAAAAACCCACACAAGTCTAAGAATCTCACAAAGTCCCAAGCAAAATGAACCCCAAAAGACTGACACCAAGGCACATTGTAATTAAATTGGCAAACACAGAGAAACCAAGATGACGGCATAGGTGAACACCTAAACTGCTGCCTCACACAACAATTTCAAAACTACAACTAAAAGACAGAATGAACATCATCCAGAACCACAAGAAAGCTGGCTGAGTGGAAATTTTACAACTAGCAGGAAAGAGAGAGGCTCATAGAGACTCAGAAGAGCTGCAAAAAGCTGAGGTACAGTGACGCATGCATGGAGAGTGGGCAGTGGAGTGCCTGGTTAGCTTTCTTTGTGGGAGGGAGATGGAGACCCCAACTACACTGAACACCTTATCCTACTGCATTGAATCCCAGTTCTGGGCGAGATTTATATGGGGCAGTCTGGACTGCCATGAAAGGGAGGAGTGCATAGAAATTTAGGGAGCCGCAAAAGGGCAAAGTTCTGTAGGTGCACACACCACTGAATGCAGAGAGGATGTACTGCTGATTGTGCCACTGGCTGTCTCTAGTGGGCAGGAGACAGAGCCGCCCAACTGCACTGAAATCCACTTCTGACTGCACTGACCCCAGTTTTGGGTGAGACCCTGGGGAACCAGACTCATACGGGTCCTGAAATGCAAAGAAACCGGAAAGGCAGAGGTCTAGAGACATGCGCGTGTGCGCATAGAAAAGAGTGCACTGATTACTGAGAGACACTTGAGACCCAGGGGCCAGGAAGTATGGGGCTGACTGGAAGCCAAGGCTGACTGCTCAGCCCTGAGACTCCACCCCACCCAAGTTCAACAGAGAGGATTTTGCAGTTTTGCAAGTCTTGCATCATAAGGCTGACTCCAGCACAGAAGTTCTCCTGGTGTAGCAAAAATGCAGACAAAGGAATAAATCAAAATGAAAGAAATGGAGGAAAACAAACGACTGGATATGGAGTTCAAAACTGTGATTATAAGGTTTTTCAAGGGTTTCCTAGAAAAGATGGAAAATTTAGCAAGAACCAAGAGGAGATGAAAAAGGACCAACTAGAAATTAAACATACACTGACTGAAATAAAAAATATTATACAGAGAACTAACTTAACTAGAGGAAGGCAAGAATCAAGGCACAAATTTGAAATATAAAGAATCAGAAAACACTTGACTGGAAAAGAAAAAAGAATCCAAAAATGTGAAGATAGTGTAAGGAGCTTCTGGAACACCTTCAAGCATACCAACATCAGAATGATGGAGGTGCCAGAAGAAGAGAGAGAGCAAGATATTGAAAATCTATTTGAAGAAATAAATATTGAAAACTTCTCCCACTTGGTGAAAGAAATAGATTTGCAAGTCCAGGAAGCACACAGAACCCCAAATAAAAAGAATTCAAAGAGGATCACATCAAGACACATCATAATTAAAATTCCAAGAGCAAAAGACAAAGACAGAATATTAAAAGCAGCAAGAGAGCACACATGCAACTGTCAGCTGATTTCTCAAAAGAAACTATGCAGAACAGATGGGAGTGGCAAGAAATATACAAAGTGTGTGGAAAACAATGGCGGCGGAGTAGACAGATGCATCTGGAGCTTTGTCGCTGAGCAGAGGGAGAGAGAGCGGCTGAGAGTAACACTGGGAGTGTTTGTTGGCAAGTTAAGATTCAGTTATCCTCCAGGAGAAGGTGGGTGACTGCTGGACGGGGCTCTCCTGGCCTGGCAGCCCAACTGCCACGGGGATTTTGTCTGCCAGAGCCCCCAGCGCGAACGCGGAGACCACGCCATCTTGCAGAAAGGTGGATGTCTGCAGCGGTCTGAAGCCTGCGGCTGGGGCACCCATCGAGCAGCCAGGGAACCGGGGACCCAGAACTCCACTCTCCAATCGGCGCAGACACGCGGCAGAATCAGAGATCCACAAAGCACACGGAAAGGTCAGATTTCACCTGGGATAGATGTCTGCGGAGGTCTGAAAGCTGCGGCTGTCTGAGGCACCCACTGAACAGCCGGGGACCCAGAACACCGCTCACCAAACGGCGCAGACACGGTGGCGGCGGATTCAGAGATCCACACAGCACACAGAAAGTACCTTGTGTGCTGTACCTGGACGTGTTGTACTTTGTGCCTTTCAATCAACGTAGGAGAGAGAACTACATAACCAGACACCCAGAGAAGAAAGACCATGGGCAGAAAAAGAAACAGCCCACATAAGACAGAAAGGCAGGCTTCACCAGAAAAGGAAGTAAACGAAATAGAAGCAGAAATAAGCCTGCCAGATAAAAAGTTCAGAGAAATTATCATAAGGTGGATGAAAAGAATGGAAGACAAAATCGACAATGTGAATAAGAGCCAAGAGGAAATCAAGAAGACCCAAGAAAAGATGAAGAAGCAGCAAGAAGAAATGCAGAAGAACCTAGAGGTGGTGCAGAATAATCAAGAAGAAATGAAAATGACATCACTGCTATAAAAAACTCAATAGAAAGCATCAAAAGTAGACTAGAAGAAGCAGAGGACCGCATCAGTGAGCTAGAAGAAACGACAGGAAAAAATACCCAAGTACAGCAGCTCCTAGAAAAAAAAGTTAAAAAGCAAGAGGGGAGCCTATGGGAACTTTGGGACAACATGAAACAAAACAACATCTGCATAATTGGGGTTCCAGAAAGAGTGGAAAGTGAAAACGATTAGAGAACCTGTTTGAAGAAATAATGACAGAAAATTTCCCCAATATAGGAAAGAAAAAAACCCACACAAATCCAAGAGGCTCACAGAGTCCCAAGCAAAATTAACCCCAACAAACCGACACCAAGGCACATTATAATTAAATTGGCAAACACCAACGACAAAGTAAGAATCTGAAAAGCAGCCAGAGAGAAACAGAAAGTTACCTACAAAGGAACCCCCATAAGACTAGCTACTGATTTCTCAACAGAATGAAATATACAAAGTCATGCAAAGGAAGGGTCTGAATCCAAGAATACTGTACCCTGCAAGACTCTCAATCACAATCGAAGGTGAAATTCGAAGTTTCACAGACAAAAAAGGACTAAGGGACTATATTACCACCAAACCAGCAATGCAAGAAATGTTAAAGGGTCTGCTGTAATAAAAACAAAGAGGAAGAGAAGAAGGAACTCGGGGGTAAGGACTAAAAATGGCAACAGATAAGTACTTATCAATAATAACTTTAAATGTAAATGGATTAAATGCTCCAATCAAAAGACATAGAGTAACCGATTGGATAAGAAAATATGATCCATATATCTCCTGTCTGCAAGAAACACACTTCAGGAAAAGAGATGCACACAGATTGAGGGTGAAGGGATGGAAGATGATATTTCAGGCAAATGAAAATGAAAAAAAAAAGCTGGGGTTGCAATACTTATATATGACAAATTAGATCTCAAAGTGAAGGACATAACAAGAGATAAAAAAGGCCACTTCATAATACTAAAGGGAACAATCCAACAAGAAGAAATAACTCTGGTAAACATATATGCACCCAATATAGGAGCACCTAAATCTATAGAAAAAAACTCTTGGAGGATATTAAGGGAGAGATTGACAGCAATACAATCATTGTAGGAGACTTTAATACCCCACTGTCACCATTGGAAAAATCCTCTAATCAAAAAATCAGGAAAGAAACATCAATCCTAAATGACTCACTAGACCAGATGGAATTAATTGACATCTGCAGAACATTTCACCCCAAAGCCACAGAATATATATCTTCTCAAGTGCACATGGGTCATAAGAGTAGTCTCTTCAAATTCAAGTGATAGAAATCATATGAAGCATTTTTTCAGACCACAGTGGCATAAAACTGGAAATCAACTATAATAAAAACAATAGGAAGAAATCAAACACATGGAGACTAAACAGCATGCTATTAAACAATGACTAGGTAAGCAAAGAGATCAAGGAAGAAATAAAAAAACATCATGACAACAAATGACAATGACAACACAACAATACAAAATTTATGGGACACAGTGAAAGCAGTATTGAGAGGGAAGTTCATAGCCCTACAAGCCTACTGCAAAAAACAGGAAACAATGGTATTAAATTACCTAACCCTAAATCTCAAAGAGCTAGAAAGAGAGCAACAAGAAAAGCCCAGGGTAAACAAAAGGAAGGAAATAGTAAAGATCAGAGCAGTGATAAACAACTTGGAGACCAAAGAAACAATTCAAAAGATCAACAAAACCAAGAGCTGGTTCTTTGAAAGGATAAACAAGATTGATGGACCTCTAACCAGGCTCACCAAGAAGCAAAGAGAGAAGACCCAAATAAACAAAATCAGAAATGAAAGAGGAGAAATAACAACAGACCCTGCCGAAATACAAAGGATTGTTAAAAAATACTATGAACAACTCCATTCCAACAAATTGGACAACCTGCAAGAAATGGACATATTCCTAGAAAAATATAACCTTCCAAAACTCAATCAGGAAGAATCTAAACATCTCAATAGGCCAATAACTATGGAAGAAATTAAAGCAGTCATCAAAAAGCTTCCAGCAAATAAAAGCCCGGGACCAGATGGCTACACAGAAGAGTTTTACCGAACATTCAAGGAAGAAGGAACACTTCCAAACACCTTCAATGAAGCCAGCATCACCCTAATACCAAAATCACATAAAGACAACACAATGAAAGAGAATTATAGGCCAATATCTCTCATGAACATAGATGCCAAAATCCTCAACAAAATTCTAGCAAATCGGATCCAGCAGTACATCAGAAAGATCATACACCATGACCAAGTAGGATTCAACCCAAGAATGCAAGGATGGTACAATATCCACAAATCAATAAACATCGTACATCACATAAACAAATTGAGAGATAAAAATCACAGTCATATCAATTGATGCAGAAAAAGCATTTGACACAATCCAACACCCTTTCTTGATAAAAACTCTCAGCAAAGTGGGAATAGAAAGAGCCTACCTCAACATCATAAAAGCCATTTATGATAAACCCACAGCTAACATCATACTCAATGGGCAAAAACTAAAACCATTTCCCTTAAGAACAGCAACAAGACAGGGATGCCCACTCTCACCTCTCCTGTTCGACATAGTACTGGAAGTATTAGCCATTACATTTAGACAACAAGAAGATATAAAAGGCATGCAAATTGGAAAAGAAGAAGTAAAGCTGTCCTTATTTGCAGATGACATGATACTGTACATAAAAAACCCGAAGAACTCAGTCCCAAAATGAATTGACGTAATAAGTGAATTTGGCAATGTAGCAGGATACAAAGTTAATGCCAAGAAATCTGTGGCATTTCTGTACACTAATAAAGAGAGACTCAAAAAGCAATCCCATTTACCATCGCACCAAAAAAATTAAGATACCTAGGAATAAACCTAACAAAAGAGGTAAAAGACCTATATGTAGAAAACCACAGGACACTGAAAAAAGAGATAGAGGAAGATATTAACAGATGGAAGAGCATACCATGTTCATGGATTGGGAGAATCAACATCATTAAAATGTCCATACTACCCAAAGCAATCTATAGATTCAATACACTACCCATTAAAATGCCAACGACATACTTCACAGACCTAGAAAGAATTCTTCATAGATTCATCTGGAACAAAAAAAGACCACGAATAGCTAAAGCAATTCTGAGAAAGAAGAATTAAGTAGGTGGGATCTCAATACCAGATTTCAAGCTACATTACAAAGCAACTGTTCTCAAAACAGCCTGGTACTGGCACAAGAACAGACATATAGACCAATGGAATAGAATAGAGAACCCAGATATCCACCCAAACCACTATGCTCAACTAATATTTGACAAAGGAGGCATGAACATACAATGGAATCAAGATAGCCTCTTCAATAAATGGTGTTGGGAAAACTGGACAGATACATGCAAAAAAATGAAACTGGACCACCAACTTATACCAAATACAAAAATAAACTCAAAATGGATACAGAACTTAAACATTAGAAGGGAAACCATAAAAATGTTAGAGGAATCCACAGGCAGCACAATCTCAGACACATGCTTTGAACTTCTTCACTGATACTGCTCCAAAGGCAATGGAAGCTAAAGAAAAAATAAACAAATGGGACTACATCAAAATAAAAAGCTTTTG
Source organism: Lasiurus cinereus (assembly GCA_011751065.1). Classification (NCBI taxonomy): domain Eukaryota; kingdom Metazoa; phylum Chordata; class Mammalia; order Chiroptera; family Vespertilionidae; genus Lasiurus; species Lasiurus cinereus. The sequence goes on from JAAGEH010000226.1 coordinate 43,083,562, forward strand.
TACAGCAAAAGAAACCATCAATAAAACAACAAGAAAGACAACTGTATGGGAGAACATATTTGCAAATGTTATCACTGATAATGGTTTAATCTCCAATATCTACAGCCAACTTATACAACTTAATAAAAGGAAGATAAACGATCCAATAAAAAAATGGGCAACGGACCTAAATAGAACCTTTTTGAAAGATGACAGAAGGAAGGCCAAGAGACACATGAAAACATGTTCAAAGTCACTAATCATCCGAGAGATGCAAATCAAAACGACAATGCGATACCATCTTACACCGGTCAGAATGGCAATCATCAACAAATCAACAAACGACAAGTGTTGGCAAGGATGCGAAGAAAAAGGAACCCTTGTGCACTGTTGGTGGGAATGCAGACTGGTGCAGCCACTGTGGAGAACTCCAGTATGGAGTTTCCTCAAAAAACTAAAAATGGATCTCCCATTTGACCTAGCAATCCCACTCTTAGGAATTTATCCTAAGAAATCACAAACACCAATCAGAAAGGATTTATGCACCCCTATGTTCATAGCAGCACAATTTACAATAGCTACAATTTGGAAACAGCCTAGGTGCCCGTCAGCAGATGAGTGGATCAGAAAACTGGTACATCTACACAATGGAATTCTATGCTGCCACTAAAAAGAAGGAATTCTTACCATTTACAGCAACCTGGTTGGAACTGGAGAGCCTTATGCTTAGTGAAATAAGCCAGTCAATGAAGGAGAAGCATCACATGATCTCACTCATTTGTGGATAATAAAGCATTATAAACTGATGAACAAAAGGATAGATACTGAGGCAGTAAAGCTTCAAACAGACTGTGAAATTACAGCAGGAAGATTAAAGGTAGGTGAGGTAGATAAGAGATCCATCAAAGGACTTGAATGCATGCATATAAGCATAACCAATGAACATAGACACTGGGGGGTTGGGGTATGCCTGGGAGGTAGGGGGCAAATTGGGAGATATGTATACATGTAACACAATAAAAAATAAAAATAAAAAAATAAAACATAACCCATATATATGCTGTCTACAAGAAATCCACCACAGAAAAAAAGATTCACATAGACGGGATGAAGAGTGAAGGGATGGAAAAATGTTTTTCGGGAGAATAGAAATGAAAAGCTGGGGTAGCAATATTTATATCTGAAAAATTAGATCTCAAAGTGAAGGACATAATAAGAGATAAGGAAGGCCACTTCATAGTACTAAAGGTAACAACCCAACAAGAAGAAATAAGTCTGGTAAACATATATGGACCCAATACAGGAGCACCCAAATCCATGAAAATAAAAAATAAAAACACCTGGAGGATATCAAGGGAGAGACTGACAGCAATACAATCATAGTAGGAGACTTTAATACCCCCCTATCACCATTGGACAAATCCTCTAAACAAAAAATTAGCAAAGAAACATCAATCCTAAATGACTCACTAGACCACATGGAATTAATTGACATCTTCAGAACATTTCACCCCAAAGCCACAGAATATACATTCTTCTCCAGTGCACATGGGTCATTTTCAAAGATAGACCAAATGTGGGGTAACAGGCAAAGTCTCTTCAAATTCAGGAAGAGAGAAATCCTATCAAGCACCTTCTCAGATCACAGTGGCATAAAACTGGAAATCAAATACAATAAAAACAATCCAAAGAATTCAAACACATGGAAACTAAACAATTTGATATTAAACAATGACTGGGAAACCAGAGAGATCAAGGAAGAAATAAAAAACATCATGGCAACAAATGACAATGAAAACACAACAATCCAAAATCTATGGGACACAGTGAAAGCAGTCTTGAGAGGGAAGTTCATAGCTCTACAAACCTACTGCAAAAAAAAAAGGAAACAATGGTAATAAATTACCTAACCCTACAACTCAAAGAGTTAGAAAGAGAGCAACATGAAAAGCCCAGTGTAAGCAGAAGGAAGGAAATTATAATAAAGATCAGAGCAGAGATAAACTACATAGAGATCAAAGAAACACTACAAAAGATCAACAAAACCAAGAGCTGGTCCTTTGAGAGAATAAATAAGATTGATGAACCTCTAACTAGGCTCACCAAGAAGTAAAAAAAGAGGATCCAAATAAACAAAATCAGAAATGAAAGAGGTGAAATAACAAACCCCACCAAAATACAAAAGATTGTTAAAAAAAATACTATAACAACTCTATTCCAACAAATTGGACAACCTGGAGGAAATGGACATAATCCTAGAAAAATATAACCTTCCAAAATTCAATCAGGAGGAATCTAAACATCTCAATAGGCCAATAGTTATGGAAGAAATTGAAGCAGTCATCAAAAAGCTTCCAGCAAACAAAAGCCCGAGGCCAGACAGCTTCACAGGGGAGTTTTACCAAACATTCAAAGAAGAATTAAAACCTATCCTCCTCAGACTATTCCAAAAAAATTCAAGAAGAAGGAACACTTCCAAACACCTTCTATGAAGCCAGCATTACCCTAATACTGAAACCAGATAAAGACAACACAAGGAAAGAGAATTACAGTGGTACCTCGAGATACAAGTTTAATTCGTTCCGTAACCTTAAGGCGTGGGAAACTATGAGATGCTTGAGTCGCGGTAAACTGGTGGGTGTTGTGCAGCCGACCAATCTGCGTGATTACTCGTATCTCAACTGTTGCTTGTATTTCAAAGCAAAAATCGCTCGCTTGACAGCTCGTATCTCAAAAATCTCGTATGTTAGGGCACTCGTATCTCGAGGTACCACTGTATAGGCCAATATCTCTCATGAACATAGATGCCAAAATCCTCAACAAAATTCTAGCAAATCGGATCCAGCAGTACATCAGAAAGATCATACACCATGACCAAGTAGGATTCAACCCAAGAATGCAAGGATGGTACAATATCCACAAATCAATAAACATCGTACATCATATAAACAAATTGAGATAAAGATCATATAGTCATATCAATTGATGCAGAAAAAATAATTTGACAAAATCCAACACCCTTTCTTGATAAAAATTCTCAACAAGGTGGGATTAGAAGGATCATACCTCAACATCATAAAAGCCATATATGATAAACCCACAGCTAACATCATACTCAATGGGCAAAAAGTAAAACATTTCCCCTAAGAACAGGAACAAGACAGGGATGCCCACTCTCACCACTCCTCTTTGACATAGTACTATAAGTATTATCCATTGCAATAAGACAAGAAAAAGAAGTAAAAGGCATCCAAATTGAATACGAAGAAGTAAAGCTGTCCTTATTTGCAGATGACATGAGATTGTACATAAAAAAAAAACAAAAGACTTCATAAAAATACTAATGGACTTAATAAATGAATTCAGCTATGTAGCAGGAAACAAAATTAATGCCAAGAAATCTATGGCATTTCTATACACCAATAGTGAACTTAGAGAAAGAGAGACTAAAAAGACAATCCCATTTACCATCACACCAAAAAAATTAAGATACATAGGAATAAACTTAACTAAGGAGGTAAAAGACCTATACGTGAAAAAAGAAATAGAGGAAGGCGTAAACAGATGGAAGAGCATAACATGCTCATGGATTGGGAGAATCAACATCATTAAAATGTTCATACTACCCAAAGCAATCTATAGTTTCAATGCACTCCCCATTAAAATACCAATGGCATATTTTACAGACCTAGAAAGAACTCTCCAAAGATTCATCTGGAACAAAAAAAGACACCAAATAGCCACAGCAATCCTGAGAAAGAAGAATAAAATAGGTGGGATCTCAATACCAGATTTCAAGCTGTATTACAAAGCCACTGTTCACAAAACAACCTGGTATTGGCACAAGAACAGACATATAGACCAATGGAATAGAATAGGGAATCCACATATCAACCCAAACCTCTATGCTCAATTAATATTCAACCAAGGAGGCATGAACATACAATGGAGTCAAGACAGTCTTTTCAATAAATGGTGTTGGGAAAATTGGACAGATACATGAGAAAAAAATGAAACTAGACCACTAACTTACATCATGCAAAAAATAAACTCAAAATGGATACAGGATTTAAACATGAGATGGGAAACCATAAAAATCCTAGAGGAATCCACAGGCAGCAAAATCTCAAACATACACAGAAGGAACTTCTTCACTGATACTGCTCGTAGGGCAATGCAAGCTAAACAGATAATAAACAAATGGGACTACATCAAAATAAAAAGCTTTTTCATAGCAAAAGAAATGATCAATAAAACAACAAGAAAGCCCACTGTATAGGAGAACATATTGGCAAATGTTATCACTGATAAAGGTTTAATCTCCAACATCTACAGCCAACTTATACAACTTAATAAAAGGAAGATAAATGATCCGATAAAACTTGGGCAAAGGACCTAAGTAGAATCTTTTCAAAAGAAGACAGAAGGAAGGCCAAGAGATACATGAAAACATGCTCAAAGTCACTAATCATCCGAGAGATGCAAATCAAAACAACAATGCGATACCATCTCACAACTGTCAGAATGACAATCATGAACAAATCAACAAACGAAAAGTGTTGGCGAAGATGTGAAGAAAAAGGAACCCTCATGCACTGCTGGTGGGAATGCAGACTGGTGTGGCCACTGTGGAGAACAGTATGGAGTTTCCTCGAAAACCTAAAAATGGAACTCCCATTTGACCCAGTAATACCACTCCTAGGAATATATCCTAAGAAACTAGAAACACCAATCAGAAAGGATATATGCACCCCTATGTTCATAGCAGCACAATTTACAATAATTAAGGTTTGGAAACAGCCTCAGTGCCCATCAGCAGATGATGAAAAAACTATGCTACATCTATACAATGGAATACTATGCTGCCATAAAACAGAAGGAATTCTTACCATTTGCCACAACCTGGATGGAACTGGAGAGCATTATGCTAAGTGAAATAAGCCAGTCAATGAAAGAAAAATATCACATGATCTCACTCATTTATGGATAATAAAGAACATTATAAACTGATAAACAAAAAGATAGATACAGAAGCAGTAAAGCATCAAACAGACTGTCAAAGTATAGTGGGAAGATTAGGGAGATGTGGGGTAGATAAGAGATCAACTGAAGGACTTGTATGCAGGTATATAAGCATAATCAAAGGACACAAGACACTGGGGGGTGAGGGCATGCATGGGAGTGGGGTGGGGGTTGGGGAGCAATGGAAAGATATGTACACATGTAATACATTAATTTAAAAAAATGAAAAATAAAAAAAGAAAAGAAAAAACAAGCCTAAAAAACTGTCACAGCCAATTGGTTAAAAATAAGTAAGTCCGAAAAAGGATGGTCTTTAGTTAATGATGATGTATTAATATTGGTTCATTAATTAAAATAAACTAGAGGTCTGGTATATGAAATTTGTGCGTGTGTGTGTGTGTCCCTCAGCACAGCCTGTAGTCTCTCCAATTTATGATCGCTCTCACAATCCAGGACTGCTGGCTCCCAACCACTCACCTGCCTGCCTAACTGCTTCTGCCTGCCAGCCTGATTACCCCCTAACCACTCCCTGCCAGCATAATCGATGCCTAACTGCTCCCCTGCCGGCCCGATGCCCCTAACTGCCCTCCTCTGCCAGCCTGGTTGCACCTAACTACCCTTCCCTGCAGCCATCTTGTGGTAGTCATCTTATGTCCACATAGGGCCAGACATCTTGTGTGTTGGAATGATGGCCAATTTGCATATCACCTCTTTATTATATAGGATTATGATACTGATTTAAGATGCTAATAGGAGGGAAACGATGGTACAGGTAACTATATTATCTTCTCACCTTTTCTATAAACCTAAAACTATTCTAAAATATAAAGTATTTTATAATCCTTTTTCCCAAATTAAAAGTAATTTTATTTCTTCTTCTTTACTTTTTATTTCTTCTGATCATTAGTAAAATGCTTCCCATAAAGACTTTGACAATGTGAAGATATATAAAGGGGACCTTTTATAAGCACCCTATAGCTCCACCATGCTGAGATAACTAATTCCTAACAATATAGTTGTATGTTTGTGTATTGCTCTACCATACACACTATTTTTAGCCGTGTTAGGCTGAATAATGGCCCCCCAAAATATCCAGGTCCTAATCCCTGGCATCTATGAATGTTGCCTTATATGAAAAAAGAAACTCTACTGGTATAATTAAGTTAAGAGTCTTAAAGTGGGAAGATTATCCTGGATTATCTAGGTGGGCCCTATGTGCAATCACAAGTATCTTTATAGCAATAGAATTTTTATTCAAGTCTCAGAGCAGAAAATCTCATGAGAGGTTTCTTCCCCCCTACCTACTTCCGAGGTTGAAATATACAAGTCTCCTTACTGTGTCTTCCTGCATCACAGCTATTTTTCCCTTTCCTTAGGAAAGGTCACCTAAGAACACACATTCTCCATGGTGTGTGCTCCTTCCTTAGTGGCATATAAGATAACAATGTCAATGGCATCTTTTTAACTGCATGTTTTTCACTGATTTTCACCCTAAATAACCTTAAAACAGAACAAACCATTACATCACAAGTAACTGATTTAAGCTGACGAGGGGGGGAAACTGGCCTTAAAAGCTTTATCTCATTATAATCTACAATTTATGATTCATAAGAAAAGGTATGAAGCAGGAAAAAGCCTATGAGAAATGCTATACTACAACACATTCTATGTTTATCATAAGCTTCTTATCATCTGGCTAAAAATGTCACCATACCACCTTTATCAACTTCTAGAAGTAAGGACAAAAATCTGTACTTCCTGCTCAAAACCACATTCAGCCCCACTGCAGTCATACTGCCTCAGGACTTCACTGAACACATTTGATTCCGTATATTAGAATAAATTTAAAAATTTAATAAGGTGCTAGGAATATGAGAGATCACTACTGAAAACACATTAAACTGCATCTGTTCTAACAGTCTTTAAACATAAATTTAATTTATCCTGACTCTCTAAACTATCATAAAAAGAAAACCTTGATTAAGTAGTACCCAACAGGCCCCTAAGTTAATTAGATTTCTGTGTCATTTTCTACTGTGGTTTTTATATAAGAAGCCAATTAATTGAAAACACTACCAAGTCACAGTGATCCAAGTGGTTAGTCCACGCTTTCCACTCGATAGAGGCCAGGAAAACTCAGTGATTCAACTTCACTTTGTCCGCATGTCCCAGGTAACCTAGTGTCCCCTCAAAACCCAAAATCAATGCCAGGTGCTCCTGTCAACCAGAAAGAGCTCTCTTTGGAACTCCTGAGCATTTTATTTATTTTTCACATGTCTGTCACTGCTACTTTATGAACATGCTTTATTCACACTCCCCACAGCATTGTCAGAAATGGTAGTGGCACACAAACACTGAGAAAAAAGGCTACCCAGTCACCAGAGCACCAGATGCAGGTGTCAGCATGGAACTGTTAAATCAAAAAGAGCCGGGCTGGGGTGGCTCAGTGGTTGAGCCACATATGTACCAAGAGTTCATGCAAGGCTCAATTCCCCTTCAGGCATATGCCCATGTTGCAGGCTAGATCCCATCTAGAGGGTGGAGGCAGGTGATCAATGATTCTCATCACTGATGTTTCTATCTCTCTCTCTCCCTTCCTCTCTGAAATCAATAAAAATATAATATAAATAAATAAACTTTAAAAGCAATAATAGATTAAAAGGCAAAAGAGAGCACAGCTAATCTGGCAAAAGTCTATAGTTCATGACATAGATCTAATTTATAGGTCACCTCCTCTGCCAAGCAATTCAGAAAGTTCATAAACAATTTTAATTTTTAAAAAAGGATATATCACTAACTGTGGAGAGGTTTTTTAATCTCATTTTATTTCCAGTTCTAAATGGTGGAGATGTTTGTATGATCTAGCAGTTTGCAAACTTAGCAACTTTCCAAAATAGTTAAAATAATACAGTGGTTACCACAAAGATCAGAAGTAGAAAAATCTATGCCTGCGGTGGTCAATCCATTAAGCAGAAAGGGAGAATAGGAAATAGTTTTCTTTTGTGGAAACAATTTAAGGCCTCTCTCGTCTGTTAGCTCAAATCTTTTCATTACAAATTCAGGAGAAAATTTTCTCAGGAAGAAATTAATCATCAGGTTGGCAAGATGTCCATGTCTTGCTACAGAGGGGTTGAATCACTGCTATTTGCACTAGAAACACAAAACCAAAATGTGTGGTTCAATCAGCATGGTGAGGTTAGCAGTTAAGGGATCACAAAGGGAATGTTGTGGCATCACACATTTAGGAGGCAATGAAAGAAAAATATTGACCAATCCTGAAATTAGGACAAACAGTTCACACACACACACAAGAACAACAGACGAATTTTTTATAATTAAAACACACAATTTTTAAAGAAAAATATTGAACCCTAGCCGGTTTAGTTCAGTGGATAGAGGGTTGGCCTGCAGATTGAAGGATGCCAGATTTGATTCCAGTCAAGGGCACATGCCGGGGTTTCGGGCTCGATCCCCAGTAGGGGACATGCAGTAGGCAGCCAATCAATGATTCTCTCTTATCACTGATGTTTCTATATCTATCTCTCCCCATCCCTTCCTCTTTAAAATCAATTAAAAATATATATTAAAAAATATTGAGTAAGAGATTATTTCTGCAACATTTTTTATTTAAAAAGAGGTTAGTAATGCAGTAAACATAAATGCAGAAACATCACACTCTGTGTTAGGGAAATAAAAGGAACCACCCAAATGAGCATTCCCTGTGAATGCAGGGTATACTACTAACTTTCAAAATGCCACCTTAATACATATTTCATCATCCTGAAATTTTTTTTAACATATGTGATACAAGGCTCTACCTTTTTTAATGGAATTCAGTGGATATAATTTCACTTAAACTTCCCTCTATGTCTCAGTGGAAACTGACAGTAACTGGGGTAGGAGGATCAGTAAAGTACCAATATTTACTGAGCACCTATAGGTGCCTTACTTCCATAATCACATTTCATTTTTTATCTTTCCAATACATCTAAGAGAGGATGAAGAAACTGAGATTCAAGAGTAACTGGTCGCTGGCCTCCCAGCCAATCTATGGCAGCTGGGACCAGAGCTCAATTCTACCTGTGAGCTCCAAGGGCTTGTCCCCAGGAAGGTACATCTAGTTATGTGCACTGAAGCAAAACAAAACCAGGCTGCTGTGCTTTTGAGTTCTATGACTGCCTATCATGTTTTCTTCCTTCTTTCACTGCCATTGTTTGCCACTGTCCACAAACTGGATTCTAAAATCACCTCCTCACCATACCTCTCAGAACTCTGACAAAATTATGCCACAAACAATGCTTATTAGAATCAGGTCAGAAGTAATGATAAGTCGTCTCTGGCTGGAGGCCTCTACTACAAGTAAAGGACAAGAGTTTTAGAGCATGGACACTAATACGTACTTTGCCTATCTTTCTAGCTTTGGGCTCTATTTCAGATAGGTGAGGTTCTCTATTGGATGAAGTGTTGCTTACCGATGTGTTTCTACAACTACAGTGATGGGGGAGCATGTATCAAGGACATTTGGGCAACACTGAAAAAGGAACACCAAACTGTTTATGAGACATTCTTAAAGGACACAAGAAATAATGCACATCATAAACCTAAAAGAACAAGAAAATTCTGAAACCTCTGCATTTGCTAAACTGAGCAGGACAGGAACTGAAAATTTGAAGACAAAAGAAAATGCTGGCAACAGCAGATAAATACAGCTGGAAGAGAGGCTGAAAAGACAAGGGATGGAAAAGAAAATGGAAATGAAGGAGCGATAACAAACTATTGGTTTCAGGATGAGAAAAATTATAACATGAGGTTGACATTAGAATAAAAGAAGCCAAGACATGAGGCCTCCAGAATTCTGCATTTTAAAGCTCAAGCAGATTTTGGAAAATGGCGGCAGAATAGATGGACGCATCTGGAGCTTTGTCGCTGGGCAGAGGGAAAGAGAGCAGCTGAGAGTCGCACGGGGAGTGTTTGTTGGCAAGTTAAGAGTCAGTTATCCTCCAAAAGAAGGCGGGGAACTGCTGGACAGGGCTCTCCTTGGCCACGCAGCCCCACTGCCACGGGGTTTTTGTCGGCCGGAGCCACCAGCGCGAACGAGGAGACCATGCCATCTTGCAGAGGGAGGTGGATGTCTGCGGCGGTCTGAAAGCTGCAGCTGGCTGAGACACCCACCAAACAGCCGGAGACCCAGAACACCGCTCTCCAATCGGCACAGACACGTGGCGGATTCAGAGATCCACACGCCACATGGAAAGGTCAGATTTCGCCTGGGATAAGGTGAGGTCTCCTGCCCCTCAGAACAGAGACGCGGACACTGTGGGAGCCAGGCTGCGGGAAAGCTGCCTCTGGAGAGGTCCGAGGAGGTGGGCAGGGCGTGATCCCTAAGTGTGGAGGCAAACTCTCCGAGCTGTTGACAGAGGGGAGCTCTGGAAAACGACTCATTTTTTATCTGAGGCAGAGGGACAGCCTGGGAATTATTACAGTGTCCCGGCTGCAAAATCCCCAAAAACCAGCTTTGAAAACCACAGAGTAGCAGGATCTGAGCACAGCCTAGAGAGGTCCTGTGCTTTGTCTCAGAGATCAATTCCGAAACACTGCCACCCAGTGGATGAGGCACAAATTGACTCTCGCATAAACACGAATAAAGAGATTAAAACGTCAACAGTGCAACACAGGGAACTGCAATATCTTCCCTACTGGGAACCAGGAGTGCCAAGCAGAATAATAGTGGAAGTGAATGACCACTCTATTTTTTTTTCTTTTTCTTTTTTTCTTTCTTTTTTTTAAATATTTTTTTATTTTTCATTTTTACATATTTTAATTAAAAGACTATTTTTTTCTTTCTGCATCAATTGATTTTACTTTTTTGATTATTACATTTTTGTTTTCAACTAGTATTATTAATTACTACTAGTATTTTACCTTTTTGGACATTCTATTTTCATCTTTCCTTTAGCATAATTTTACTCCAACTCAACTCTACCTTGATGCCAACACTTTCCTCCTAACTTTCCCCATTTTGTTGTCTTCTTTCTCTTTCCTTTTTCAACTTTAGTTTCCCCCTATTCTTTCTCCTTACCTGGTTAAAATTTCACCCCACTTATATATCTAATTTCAAATCCCCTACTACAAGTCCATACAAACCTCTCCCCTCTTGTCTTCACTAGCCAAAAAGTTGTTTTTTTTCTCTATATCCTTTTGTTACTATTTGCCTAAACAGTGATTATATCGATTTTTTAACTTTTTCGTGAGATTGTTTTAGTGTATTCTACTTGTTTTATTTTGCTTTTTGCTTGCTTTGATTTTTACCTCACTTTTCCCATGCCTCCCTTGATACCAGTTGTTATCTGCAGTGTGTATTAATCTGTAGGTACTGGTTGCTGGCCTTTATTGGGAGTAGTGACTGTTCTATTGGAGTTTTCTCCTGACATCTATATTTTGTTCCCCTTTTCTCTCTTATCCGCTTTCTTTTCTCTCTGACTTTGTTTCTCTTTCTCTTTTCTTTTTCTTCTTCTCCTTTTTTTAAATTTTATTTTATTTTATTTTTAGTTCATTTATTTTTTTTCTCCCTCTCCCAATTTGATTTTGGCACTTCTTTCTTTTATTTTTCCCTCAATTTCCTCTTCGTCTTTCTCTACTTACCCCTAATTTGTCTTTCATTGGTGGTCACCTTATTGGTGATTATTAACATCGTGAATACATTTCTGTTCAGTGTCTTGTGTGCTGTACTGAGTCGTGTTGTAGTTTGTGCCTTTGAATCAACGTAGGAGAGAGAACTACATAACCGGACAGCTGGAGAAGAAAAACCATGGGCAGAAGAAGAAACAGCCCACATAAGACAGAAAGGCAGGTTACACCAGAAAAGGAAGTAAACAAAATAGAAGCAGAAATAAGCCTGCCAGAGAAAGAGCTCAGAGAAATGATCATAAGGTGGATGAAAAGAATGGAAGACAAGTTTGACATTGTGAGTAAGAGCCAAGAGGAAATGAAGAAGAGCCAAGAGGAAATGAAGAAGAAGCAAGAAGAAATGTAAAAGCAGCAAGAAGAACTGCAAAAGAAGCAGGAAGAAATGCGGAAGAACCTAAAAGAAATGCAGAATAATCAAGAAGAAATGAAAAATGACATCACTGCTATAAAGAACTCAATAGAAAGCATCAAAAGTAGACTAGAAGAAGCAGAGGACCGCATCAGTGAGCTAGAAGACACGGTAGGAAAAAATACCCAAGTACAGCAGCTTCTAAAAAGAAAGTTAAAAAGCAAGAGAAGAGCCTAAGGGAACTTTGAGATAACATGAAACAAAACAACATCTGCATAATTGGTGTTCCAGAAAGAGTGGAAACTGAAAAAGGATTAGAAAACCTATTTGAAGAAATAATGACAGAAAGTTTCCCCAATATAGGAAAGAAAAAACCCACACAAATCCAACAAGCTCGCAGAGTCCCAAGCAAAATTAACCCCAACAAACCAACACCAAGGCACATTATAATTAAATTGGCAAACACCGACAACAAAGTAAGAATCGTAAAAACAGCCAGAGAGAAACAGAAAGTTACCTACAAAGGAACCCCCATAAGATTAGCTACTGATTTCTCAACAGAAACTCATCAGGCCAGAAGGGAATGGAATGAAATATACAAAGTCATGCAAAGGAAGGGTCTGAATCCAAGAATACTGTACCCTGAAAGACTCTCAATCACAATTGAAGGTGAAATCAGAAGTTTCACAGACAAAAAAAGACTAAGGGAATATATTACCACCAAACCAGCAATGCAAGAAATGTTAAAGGGTCTGCTGTAATAAAAAGAAAGAGGAAGTGAAGAAGGAACTCGGGGGTAAGAACTAAAAATGGCAACAAATAAGTACTTATCAATAATAACTTTAAATGTAAATGGATTAAATGCTCCAATCAAAAGACATAGGGTAACTGTTTTGATAAGAAAACATGATCCATATATCTGCTGTCTGCAAGAAACCCACCTCAGGAAAAGAGATGCACACAGATTGAGGGTGAAGGGATGAAAGATGGTATTTCAGGCAAATGGAAATGGAAAAAAAGCTGGGGTTGCAATACTTATATATGACAAATTAGATCTCAAAGTGAAGGACATAACAAGAGATAAAAAAAGGCCACTTCATAATACTAAAGGGAACAATCCAACAAGAGGAAATAACTCTGGTAAACATATATGCACCCAATATAGGAGCACCTAAATACATAAAAAAAACTCTTGGAGGATATTAAGGGAGAGATTGACAGCAATACAATCATTGTAGATTTTAATACCCCACTGTCACCATTGGAAAAATCCTCTAAACAAAAAACGAGTAAAGAAACATCAATCCTAAATGTCTCACTAGACCAGATGGAATTAATTGACATCTTCAGAACATTTCACCCCAAAGCCACAGAATATACATTCTTCTTCAGTGCACATGGGTCATTTTCAAAGATAGATCATATGTTGGGTCCTAGGAGTAGTCTCTTCAAATTCAAGAAGATAGATATCATAACAACCATTTTCTCAGACCACAGTGGCATAAAACTGGAAATCAACTATAATAAAAACAATAGAAAGAAATCAAACACATGGAGACTAAACAGCATGCTATTAAACAACGACTAGGTAACCAAAGAGATCAAGGAAGAAATAAAAAACATCATAGCAACAAATGACAATGACAACACAACAATACAAAATTTATGGGACACAGTGAAAGTAGTCTTGAGAGGGAAGTTCATAGCCCTACAAGCCTACTGCAAAAAACAGGAACAATGGTAATAAATTACCTAACCCTACAACTCAAAGAGCTAGAACGAGAGCAACAAGAAAAGCCCAGTGTAAGCAGAAGGAAGGAAACAGTGAAGATCAGAGTGGAGATAAACAACTTGGAGACCAAAGAAACAATTCAAAACATAAACAAAACCAAGAGCTGGTTCTTTGAAAGGATAAACATGATTGATGGACCTCTAGCCAGGATCACCAAGAAGCAAAGAGAGAAGACCCAAATAAACAAAACCAGAAATGAAAGAGGAGAAATAACAACAGACCCTGTGGAAATACAAAGGATTGTTAAAAAATACTATGAACAACTCTATTCCAACAAACAGGACAACCTGCAAGAAATGGACATATTCCTAGAAAAATATAATCTTCCAAAACTCAATGAGGAGGAATCTAAACATCTCAATAGGCCAATAACTATGGAAGAAATTAAAGCAGTCATCAAAAAGCTTCCAGCAAATAAAAGCCCGGGACCAGATGGCTACACAGAAGAGTTTTACCAAACATTCAAGGAAGAATTAAAACCTATCCTCCTCAGACTATTCAAAAACATTCAAGAAGGAACACTTCCAAATACCTTCTATGAAGCCAGCATCACCCTAATACCAAAACCAGATAAAGACAACACAATGAAAGAGAATTATAGGCCAATATCTCTCATGAACATAGATGCCAAAATCCTCAACAAAATTCTAGCAAATCGGATCCAGCAGTACCTCAGAAAGATCATATACCATGACCAAGTAGGATTCATCAGGAATGCAGGGATGGTACAATATCCGCAAATCAATAAACGTGATACATCACATAAACAAATTGAGAGATAAAAATCACATAGTCATATCAATTGATGCAGAAAAAGCATTTGACAAAATCCTACACCCTTTCTTGATAAAAACTCTCAGCAAAGTGAAAATAGAAGGAGCCTACCTCAACATCATAAAAGCCATATATGATAAACCCACAGCTAACATCATACTCAATGGGCAAAAACTAAAACCATTTCCCCTAAGAACAGCAACAAGAAAGGGATGGCCACTCTCGCCTCTCCTGTTCGACATAGTACTGGAAGTATTAGCCATTACATTTAGACAAGAAGAAGAAATAAAAGGCATCCAAATTGGAAAAGAAGAAGTAAAGCTGTCCTTATTTGCAGATGACATGATACTGTACATAAAAAACCCGAAACAATTAGTACATCCCAAAACAAACTGACTTAAGTGAATTTGGCAATGTAGCAGGATATAAAGTTAATGCCAAGAAATCTGTGGCATTTCTGTACACTAATAGTGAAATTACAGAAAGAGAGACTCAAAAAGCAATCCCATTTACCATCGCACAAAAAAAATTAAGATACCTAGGAATAAACCTAACAAAAGAGGTAAAAGACCTATATGTAGAAAACCACAGGACACTGAAAAAAGAGATAGAGGAAGATATTAACAGATGGAAGAGCATACCATGTTCATGGATTGGGAGAATCAACATCATTAAAATGTCCATACTACCCAAAGCAATCTATAGATTCAATGCACTACCCATTAAAATGCCAACGACATACTTCACAGACCTAGAAAGAATTCTTCATAGATTCATCTGGAACAAAAAAAGACCACGAATAGCTACAGCAATTCTGAGAAAGAAGAATAAAGTAGGTGGGATCTCAATACCAGATTTCAAGCTATATTATAAAGCAACTGTTCTCAAAACAGCCTGGTACTGGCACAAGAACAGACATATAGACCAATGGAATAGAATAGAGAACCCAGATATCCACCCAAACCACTATGCTCAATTAATATTTGACAAAGGAGGCATGAACATTCAATGGAGTCAAGATAGCCTCTTCAATAAATGGTGTTGGGAAAACTGGACAGATACATGCAAAAAAATGAAACTGGACCACCAACTTATACCAAATACAAAAATAAACTCAAAATGGATACAGAACTTAAATATTAGAAGGGAAACCATAAAAATACTAGAGGAGTCCACAGGCAGCACAATCTCAGACATATGCCGAAAGAACGTCTACATTGATACTGCTCCAAAGGCCATGGAAGCTAAAGAAAAATAAATAAATGGGACTACATCAAAATAAAAAGCTTTTGCACCGCAAAAGAAACCATCAACAAAACAACAAGAAAGACCACTGTATGGGAGAACATATTTGCAAATGTTATCACTGATAAAGGTTTAATCTCCAACATCTACAGCCAACTTATACAACTTAATAAAAGGAAGATAAACGATCCAATAAAAGAATGGGCAAGGGACCTAAATAGAACCTTTTTGAAAGACAACAGAAGGAAGGCCAAGAGACACATGAAAACATGTTCAAAGTCACTAATCATCCGAGAGATGCAAATCAAAACGACAATGCGATACCATCTTACACCGGTCAGAATGGCAATCATCAACAAATCAACAAACGACAAGTGTTGGCAAGGATGCGAAGAAAAAGGAACCCTTGTGCACTGTTGGTGGGAATGCAGACTGGTGCAGCCACTGTGGAGAACAGTATGGAGTTTCCTCAAAAAACTAAAAATGGATCTCCCATTTGACCTAGCAATCCCACTCTTAGGAATTTATCCTAAAAAATTACAAACACCAATCAAAAAGTATTTATGCACCCCTATGTTCATAGCAGCACAATTTACAATAGCTACAATTTGGAAACAGCCTAGGTGCCCGTCAGCAGATGAGTGGATCAGAAAACTGGTACATCTACACAATGGAATTCTATGCTGCCATTAAAAAGAAGGAATTCTTACCATTTACAGCAACCTGGTTGGAACTGGAGAGCCTTATGCTTAGTGAAATAAGCCAGTCAATGAAGAAGAAGCATCACATGATCTCACTCATTTGTGGATAATAAAGCATTATAAACTGATGAACAAAAGGATAGATACTGAGGCAGCAAAGCTTCAAACAGACTGTGAAATTACAGCAGAAAGATTAAAGTTAGGTGAGGTAGATAAGAAATCAACCAAAGGACTTGTATGCATGCATATAAGCATAACCAATGAACATAGACACTGGGGGGTTGGGTTATGCCTGGGAGGGAGGGGGGCAATGGGGAGATATGTATAAAAATTTAATAAAAAATAAAATAAAATAATAAATAAATAAATAAAGCTCAAGCAGTTATGACAGGAGTAGAACAGGTCTCCATCACAGGGGTCACTTTTGAATGCTGTTCCGAGAACTGGTCATAACAGTATTACAACATCTAAAACAGTTCAACAAAGAGTAGTTTTTGTGTAAACACAGACATATAGATCAAAGGAACAAAACAAAAAGGCCAGAAACAAAACATTATTATTTTAATGAAATTATTTGATAAAGGAGACACGGTAGATACATTTTCTTTCCTTCACAGACTTAGCAAATGGTGTTGGAACAGTGGACTAGAAGATTTAGGGTTTGCATGAGAGAGGGGTCTAAATTAACTTCAGTTAAGTTCAGAAGGGTTGTTTTTTTGTTTTGTTTTTTAGTTCAACTATGTCCTTACTGATTTTCTCCCTTCTGGGTCTATCCATTTCTGAGAGGTGTATTGACGTCACACCCATCTGAGACAATAGCTTCATCGATCTCTCTGGGCAGTTCTATCAGTTTTAGTCTCACATAGTTTGATGCTCTGCTGTTAGATGCATATATATTAAGAACTGTTAAATCTTCTTGGAGAGTTGACCCTTCTGTCATTAGGCACTGCTCTTTTTAATCCCGGATAACTTTCCTCACTTTGAAATCTGCTCTCTTAAGTTAATATAGCTATTCCTGCTCTCTTTTTGACTAGTGTAAGCAGTCCATCCATTTTCTCATTCTGACAATATTTGTCTTTTGACACATTTAGAACAGTGGCAACTTCCAAGCTCCTGACATGTGAAACCAGAAATTGGATGTCAGGTTCAGAGTTTTGTTTGTTTGTTTGTTTGTTCCTCTAGGATTTGATTTCTTAAAAAAAATAAATGTTAAAAATAGCTGACAAGGCCTTATAGACCCAAAGGTCATGTCTCTGCCAGTGTAACGCAGCCAGTAAAAACTGAGGGAAACACAATGAAAATGTGCTGCCCTGGGTCACAGCAAGGATGTCTGACCTGCTCTCATCCCTTAGGCCAGACCCCTCTCTCTGGTGTGTGTGTCTCCTCCTGCCGGGAGCAGCAGAGCCTCGGCTGGTAAACTCCAATTACCAGCCTGCAGCCTGACCCTTTCCTACCTCCTGGACTCCAGTCTCCCATTACAGCCCCAGCTCAGTCCCAGACACCCAGCGGGCACAGAAGCCACAGACTTAAATAATTACAAGATTTCTGGATGGCAGATGACACACTGACCTTAAAAGTGACTTTTTAAAATTAACGTCACCTAAACAGATAATCTTCCAAAGAATACAGCATGAAAAGAGAAGGAAAAAGGGGGTCTTTACAGGGGAGAAATCTAACAAACACCATCTCCAACCAGGTAATCAGAGGTGCTAGCCTAGTCAGCCAGGTTGACAACACAGAGCCTTGAGATGATGAGGATGGCCGGTGACTTCCTCCCAAAACACATGAAAGAGCAAATAATTCTGCGAGGTGCGGAATGACCTCTCTGAATTACAAACACATGACTTCTCAAAACACATGACCTCAGTGAAATCATGAGGAAAAAAAAAGATACATCCCAATTGAGGGGCATTTTGCAAAAAAAAACTGACTAATATGGCTCAAAACTGTCAAAGCCATAGAAAGCAAGGAAGCCTGAGAAATGGTCAAAACCAAGAAGGGCCCAAGGAGACAGGATGACAAAGTCTAATGGGGCACCCTGAAGGAGATGCTGGACGGGAAAGGGCAGTAGGTAAAACCTGTAGAAATTCAAATAAAATGCAGATTTTCATTAATAATAATAAGTCCACATAGGATTATTAACTGTGACAAATATACTGTGCTAATGTAAAGTTAATAAGGAAAACCAGTGAGGGGTATACAGAAACTCTCTTTACTGTCTTCACTGTAATTCTGAAACTGTGCCAAAATAAAAATAGTAGTCACGATTAAGTTGGTTTTTTTTAGTCACATAAACAGTCAACAATATAAACATTAAAACTTTTGGACAATATAAAAATTTGTAACTCTAACATATAGAAAAACAGCAATTAAGGGGAAATATTTGTAGCTAATATAACAAAAGATTAAAGTGTATATAAAGTTCATAAGTATATAAGAAACATTGGAAATGTAGTTAACAAGAAAAAGAAAACTAACATTCATAAAAAAGGAAATACGATGTTATAAACATACAATGATAAACAAAGTTTTTAAAATCTAAAATAATTAGATATCATTTAAGGTGATTATACATTTTAAAACACTTAACTTCCACAGTATTGGTAGCCATGTAAACGGATAAAAACTCTTTTGAAAGTGCTATGGACTGAATTGTGTCCCTTCCCCAACTCTCATGTTGAAGCCCTAACCCCCAAGGGTAATGGTATTGGGAGATGAGGCCTTTGGAAAATAATCAGGTTTAGATGGGGATCCTGAGAATGAGCCCTTTAGATAGGATTAGTGCCTTCATAAGAAGAGATGTCA
This sequence comes from Lasiurus cinereus, assembly GCA_011751065.1. Taxonomy (NCBI): domain Eukaryota; kingdom Metazoa; phylum Chordata; class Mammalia; order Chiroptera; family Vespertilionidae; genus Lasiurus; species Lasiurus cinereus. The sequence continues at coordinate 43,102,916 of JAAGEH010000226.1, forward strand.
GAGAGGTAGTGTGTTTTCTCATTCCCTCTCTCTCTCTCTTTTTCCCTCCTTCCCCCTCCCCGCCTTTCCCTTTTTCTCAAAGCTACATGCAAGCCAGAAACAGTGCTCTGACCAGACCCCAACCATGACGGCATCCTGGTCTCAGACTTCCAGGCTCCAGGTCTTCAAGAAAATAAATTTCTGTTGTTTAAACCACACAGTCTGTGATATTTTTATGGTAGCCCAAGGTAACATCCAGAAAGGCAATTTGAGATATCATACATAGCACAATGCAAATATGCATCACTTTTAACCCAATGATCCTATGTCTGTGAAGTTAATCTTTGTTGATAATTCAAGAATATGACAAAGCTATACACATGGAAATATTCACTATTTAATTTTACATTTTTAAACCTTAATCTGTTGGAAAACATACTTTTCTCTTAGTTTCATTAATGTTATAAGAAATAATACTCAAAAATATATTTGATAGCAACTTCAGATAGATCCTTTCTTAAGCATATCCATATCCTAACTCTTGAATTACAGAAAAGTGACTTCCTTCTGACACTGGTCACTAATCTCAAAAGACAAAAAGAAAATTTACATTTTATATAAGAGAGCCATCAATTTTTATTTACTACACATTGTTTATTATAGTACTACTTACACAGAGATGGTTTCCAAGGCATCTTCAAAAATGTCCTGAGGGGAACAGAAAATACAATGAGTTTCTCAAGAAGCAAAAACTCTAACAATAAACAAGCAATGGGTGTGTGCAGCAGTGGGGCAGTTTGGGTGGGATGCAGTGGGATCACTCAACTCTCACTAAGGAAATGTCTGTCAGAGAAAGCAAGCATATGAATTTAAGTGAGGTTTAATTTTTTAAAAATAATTAAGACTTGTAAAATACTTGGCTAGCAATCAAACTGGCGTAATTTGAATGAGTGTGACTTCTTTAATGGAGTCATCTTTCACTCTTCGGTCTCATTCATCCCAGACAGAGAATAAAATAAATAACAGAATTTACCCAATCTAGTCTTTCCTTTTTCCATGGCTAGCCAAGTACCCATCCTCTGGCCCCTTTTTCACACCTAATTTCAGTACCCTCCTAGCTGGCCTTCCTGCTACCAGCCTTGCTCCCAGGTCAGTATGTAAATCTGTGCCACATAGGACAGCCCTTAAGGAATATGCCAAAGGCCTGTCCAAAAGCAACAACAGGAGAAAAACCCATATCCATACACACACACAATCTATATCCACTCACAAATCCACAAATGCACCCCACGTTCATCCACACTAAGACTCACACACTCACAATCTCATAAATAAATTCATAATTGTACACACAACCTCACTCACAAATTCACACATACACAGAGCTCCCTCAAAGCTGCAAAATCAAATCCGGACCCACCACAACCTGGTCAAATTGTCAGAGCATCTTTCTCTCACATCCCTTCCACCTTCACCCAAACTCAAGGTCTGCACTGGTCCCCCAACTCCCAGCTGTCCCCTTCCTCACTCCACATAAGGCACAGGTGTGAGTTTCTGTTTCTTTAACAAAACAGACTCATCCCGCACCTCTCTGAATTATTTGCTCTTTTATAGAATGCTCTTCACTCAACTCTTCCTGTGACTGGCCATTCTCCTCCTTCTGTTTTCAGCTCAGAAAGCCACCTCTTCAAGGCAACTGGCTCTGATAACACTAATTAAAATTACTAAAAATAGCAGTTTACTTATAGTTTTGAGTCATCTGATTTATTTCATTTCATAATCTTATCATAATCTCTAAAACCTTGTTTGGTTCTGTGTCTACAATCTGTCTTCATCAAGGCAGGTTCCTATTGATCATGTGTACAGGAAACTCGCCAGGGCTTGGCACAGAGCTGTTGCTCAGTAAATACATGTTGTCTGATGAATGAATGAATAGAGCACAGACTGTCAAGGCACTGATCGTATTGCCTTATTGAGAACTATGACGTACAAATGAGGAAATAGGGTCAGAGTGTTCCTTTGTGTGACCATTAATATTGAACAATGTTTAAACTACACTGCACTTTGTCTTGAGACAGGACAGGCAAAGACTGTATAAATAAGAAGAAACAGCAATATAAGTAGTGGCAGAACTGAGTTCAGAATTGGGGTCCCTAACCTATTAACCTACATTAATACCATGTCCTGCAAGGGAGGGAGGCAGAGTAGAGGGCAATTCCATCTTATCCTCACTCCCCGAAGCCACATCAGAAGCTCATCAACAAGCCTCTGGCAGAAAAATGAGCCAGGCCTAAAGTAAAATCTCCTAAGCCAAAAGTAAGAAGATGCTTCTCTGACCTTTATAAAAGTTTCTCGCTGAAACAGGTTTGGCTCAGTGGACAGAGCGTCAGCCTGCGGACTGAAAGGTCCCAGGTTCGATTCCGGTCAAGGGCATGTACCTTGGTTGCAGGCACATCTCCAGTAGAGGGCATGCAGGAGGCAGGCAACTGATCGATGTTTCTCTCTCATCGGATATTTCTAACTCTCTATATCTCTCCCTTCCTCTCTGTAAAAAATCAATAAAATAAATAATTTTTTTAAAACGTTTCTAACTAGAAACAGACTTCTTTCTTCAAGTCAAAAATGTGAAGAGGCTCTTGATATCACAGTTTCTGCCATTTTGAATCACAGGTCAATACCCCACACGCCAGCACATGCTAGCACACACCAGCACACGCCAGCGAGGGGCTGTGGAGGAGGGAAGAGTATTTGCTCTACAGAAACCCCAATTCAACATGAGGAGCAGCTGCCTATATCAGACACCAGCTCACAATCCCTCTGGCATCACTATAAATCCCCACCCTGGGCTGACCTTTAAGAATAAGAAGAGAGGTGGAGAGCAGGCTCCTGGAAGGCATCTGTGTGTCCGTCCCCACTCTGGCAAAGCTCAACCCAGACCAGGCATCGAGCAGACACTGAAATGCCGAGTGGCTTCAGAAAGAGCAATTCAGGAAGCCAGCTCTCCTTTTTAAAAAAGCCCAGGCTGATATTTACACTTCAACAAGAAATACCCCATTACCAACCTCAGAAAAAGAAAACCAAATATAAAGTAAAAATCATATTTAATTAAATAACGTCTCTCCATTTTTTTCATATGTATATGGTTATCTAAATAAAGCATACTACCCAACATGGTGACTATGGTTGGCAATACTGCAGTGAATATTTGAAAGCTTCTGAGAGTAAATCTTAAAAGTTCTCACCACACAAAGAAAAAAAAACCACGGTAAATATGTGAGGTGACAGTTGTGTTAAACCTTCCATGCTAATCATTTTGCAATAAAACCTATCTCAAATCATGATGTTGCACCTGTAATATGTTAATTATCCCATTAAAGATGTTATTTTTTTAATTAAAAAAATGTTAAAATTGCCCTGGTTGGAGCCGTGGCTCAGCTGGTAGAAGCATCATCCTATACACCAAAGAGTTGAAGGTTAAATTCCCAGTCAAGGCACATACCAAGGTTGTGGGTTCCATCCCAATGCTAGAGGCAGCTGATCAACGTTTCTCTTTCACGTGGATGTTTCTCACTCTCTCTTTTTTTCTGTATCTCTCTCTAAAAAAAGAGTCAATAAAAATGACCTGGGGTGAAAATTTTTTAAAAAGTTAAAATCTTTTTTTTCCATTTAGATGAAAATAGGATACCTCTATTGACAATGCAGAAAATCCATGGAATTCTAGGCCATTATTCTAATAAACTGGAGATGAAGAAGGAAAAATGGGAGGGAGGGAGGGAGGGAGAGAAGGAGGGAAGAGGGAAAGAAGAAACTTTTCCTATGAAGGCCAGACACAAAGGTAAAAAATATTTTTTCATTTTATGAAGAGGAAAGAGCAGAACTAAGATTTACTGATTGCTGATCATGTGCCAGGGACTTTACAGAAGCTATCTCATTTGCTTCTCCCAATTTATAGCAAGTAAATCCAGTCACAGGTAACTACCTGCCCAATATTGCACAACTGGTAAGTGAAAAAATTAGAATTCAATCTCAGATTTCTTAACTCCAACGTAGTTTTCAAATGGTAATAAAACTATCCAAATCTTGGAGCTGAGGCAGTTGAGCAGGAGCGGAAAGTGTGTGTGAGAGGAGTGGGCAGCACACCCTCCATATCACACTGTAGCGCTGTGGCAACTAGCCCTCCACGAAGTGTTTCCTTCTCTAGGGCGTACTTGTGTTTGACTTCGCTATTTACTGTCTGATTAGAACCCAGACACAGTGAGATTACATGCTAATGTGTAGATGTCTGACTGGTATAAAAAACTTAAAGGTTGTAGTTATACTGCCCTACAGGACACTGCTCAGTGTTGTATATAGCCTAGCAATCTTAATCTAACATTCTTTTTTTTCAAACCTGTAAATACCCAGTTCCTCAAATACCCTTTGAATCAGTTTGCCATCCCGCTCGTTTCTGCCATGACAGATGAAATAAAATGTTGACATATTCATTTTCTATCTTTATAACAGTCATATTTCTAAGTTTTGAAAATTATATTTTGACAGCATACTCTCTCCCTGGTTACATACAAATACAGTTTCCCAGCTTCTTGGGGAAAGTTATGTGGGTTCACCTTGGGAATAAAATACCAGACCTCCTGTACCATATACCCGGGGACCAATGGCTTCCTTTTCCTCAAATTCTATTCCTTCCTGCTGCTGCCTCAGGGGGCTCCTTTCCTCTGTGGGGTTCCCATCAGGACCCCTAGGTCTGGCACTGGATCTGCAGTGGACTGATGGTCTACAGCCTCTCCCCAGCATTAAGTATTCCCACAAAGACACTGAGTGGCCAGATTATTATGATCTCTGAATGCAAATAATCTGGCCACTCAGTGTATAGCCTATATAATAAAAGACTAATACGCAAATTGTCCCCTTGACCAGCAAGCAGGCCAGCCATCTGCCCTTGTCCCCTACCCCTGGCCAGGCTGGCCGGACCCCACCCATGCACAAATTCATGTACCAGGTCTCTAATATATATACTGAGTGGCCAGATTATTATGTGTTCAGAGATCATAATAAACTGGCCACTCATTGTAGTCATCACACAGCGATAACTAGAGTTTTCTACCTCTGGTCTCTCTGCTTCTCCAGACTCACCATCAGCTTCCCATGACTTCTTGGTGTTCGTTTTCATTTCCCCAGTGATTACCATAAACTGGTTTCCCTTCAACCTCCCAGTACCAGGCATTTCCCCAGTGATTACCATAAACTGGTTTCCCTTCAGCCCCCCAGTACTGGGCAGGCACACAAAGTGGACAACAATTGAAACATATACAGTCAGAGAAGCATCCCAAGTCTTCCCATTTAAGGAAAATAAGACAGGAGAGCTCATGTCGCTGACCAATAGGATTTGCTCATTGGAAAGCTTCAGTGTTTCCTTCTTCTCTTGAAGGCAGCTGTCTTTCTTTGCCTCCCCACCTTCCCAACAAAGGTTTAACTGACCACACATGGCTCCAGATTACACACTGCCTCAAAATGGTACCTGACTTTTTCCAGAGTTTATCTTGACTTCCTGGCTAGAGTCAAGTAAAGGGATATCACATTCCTTTTGAACCCACTTTATAAGCCAGCACAACACTTCACAGATTCTTAGCAAATACCTGTCAGCTGACTGGCTGGCTGGACAGCCTTTTCCTGAGGTGAAGGCTCCTTACCTTGAACAGTTTCGTTTTGCAGGTTAGCAAATAGCTTAACCCTGTGAGGTGAAAGAGTCCCTGGAGGACCTTCAGACTAAGGCTGGCCCTCCAGGGCCTGCTTTCTACTGAGGGGAACCCTGGTCATGGAAATGGACGAGGAAGTGAGGAAAGGGGCTGAGGGTACTGTATCAACTATTAACGCTTTTCTGAACAATTTTCATGTTGATTGGTTAACTGGGTTATATTCTGAGTATAAAAATGCATGGAAGTGTGTTGCAATAACAGCAGATTCTTTTTTTTTTAATATATTTTATTGATTTTTTACAGAGAGGAAGAGAGAGGGATAGAAAGTCAGAAACATCGATGATAGAGAGATATTGATCAGCCGCCTCTTGCACGCCCCCTACTGGAGTTGTGCCCGCAAGCAAGGTAGATGCCCCCAACCGGAATCGAACCTGGGACCCTTCAGTCCGGAGGCCGACGCTCTATCCACTGAGCCAAACCGGTCTCGGCAGATTCTTAATAAATGTTTAATAAACTAAGAATTTAAATAATGAAGATATTAATGATAAAAATATTTACATGATTTTTATCCCGAAAGGGAAGAGGCAAAGAATAAAGATGACATCAAGGGATGTAAAGTACAGCATAGAAAAGAAATATTGTAGTAGCTATGTATGGGCCGGGGTGGGGGGGTGGTTTACTAGAAATTTGGGGAGAACATTTTATAAAGTATATGATTGTCTAAACCCTATGATTTATACCTGGAACTAGTAGAAAATAATACTGATTATGAACTGTAAAAGTAAAAAGTAAAAGTAAAATAAAAAAACACAAAAATGAATAAAGATAACAAATATGCTATTAACAGTAATAATTTAGATAGTCTGTATTAATTTCCAAAGAAACCAGATAGATTTACAAACTCTTCAGGATTCCCCTTATGAATTTTGATGCACTTTGTGGCGTGAAAAGGAATGTACTCCAAAAGGAAAGAGGAAGTAGGAAAGAACATAATAAATGTTCCTTCAAAGGGTCCCACAAATCCAAAAAGTTGACTCACTTCTCTAGAGCCTCTTCCTCTCTCCCCTTACCTCTTCCTCTTCCTCTTCCTCCTCCTCCTTTTCTCCCTCGCTCTCATGGATAACTTCATGAGGTCTGTGAGCTGATATGACCAAGTTCTCATGTATCTGTTCTTTAGAGAGGGACTGCACAGTGTGATAGGACTCTGTAGACACCTTCCTCCTCAGGGAGAACCAGCCCCACATGGCCCCAGACCCTCCTCGCTGGAGCTTTCACCCAAGATTCCCTTCTATTGACCAATGATGCCATGTGTTTGGTTCCGTGGGCTCAAAGAACCCTAGAGCTGCTGAGAACTCTGACAAGTCACAGGTTCTAACTACACCTGGCTCCAGGGCACATCTGGACCGCTCGCAGGAAACTGAGGCATGAAAAGAGTGCCCAGCCTCCCCTGGGACTAGGGCAGGGATTAAAGGCCATGAATACTGAGGTCCCAAGTGCACACGCTCCTCTGCATGGCCTTCATGCCTGGTGAATCAAAATATTCAAAGTGGGAAACCAGGCTGACATAAATCGTTAGACTTCAGTAATACCATAGTGACACACCAGGAAGTTTCCTCAAATATTGGCTGTAAATCTTTTCATACATCCAGGAGAAGGCATACTGCTGGTTAAAGGAATCATATGAAAAGCACATACCCTTAAATGGCATCATTTCCCACTCTAGCATCGATAAAGTATTGATTTTTCTAAAACAGGATGAATTTAAAATACATCTTTACTATATATCCATGAAGTGACTTTTAGAAGATTGGGAAAAGACTTTAAAAAAAGATATTTTTTCCCTGAGCTGATCTGTCAGCAATGAGTTTTCATTATGCTCATATCTGTCATTCATTTTCTCTGCCATCTTATCTATTTGTAAAAAGCAGGCATGGCCTTCATTTAAACTCCCAACTACCTCTTGAGGTCTCCATAGTTGCATGTTTATGTAATGCTACTTGCTTTTTTAACTTCATGCTGCATGATGAGTGTTAATACCCTGAGTCTCGCTGGTGGACAAATGTAAAACTCAGCCTCAGCATTCCCATTTCTGGGTCTGCAGAGTGCAAACACCACCCATACCTCCCCTCAAAGGATTACCAGCAATGCAGGTTCCCTCAGAAGCCTTTACTGACTCATAAGGCCCTTACTCAAAGGGAAGAAAAGCAACTGGGGTCCATACAGTAGAGACTATTCACACTTCAAGTCCCCACATGGCCCTTGCAGAGAACAAAATGTGACTTTCCCAGGGTTTAAAAAGACCAGGCTACGGGCATAAGTTCTCCACTATCTCAGAGAGGAAAAAAGAACATGACGTAGAGTTCATCTTCTGAACCTGCCCAGATTTGTAAAATCTGATTTTTTTATACATTAGTAAAAAAACTGGAGGTTTGCAGACATTATTCAAATGCAGAGCTTTATAACTTTTAAAACTACATACCATAAGGAGAAAAAAATTATGCCTTAGAAAATTTTATTTCAAACAATCATCACTTGAGATTGAAAATAATTTGACATATTCTCTAAGTATAACTTTAATATAGTTCTCTAATTGCTCTTCTCCAGGGGGTGGGGGATGCTCTAATATTACCCCATAAATTATGTATATTTTCTCAAAGTTTCATATTTCCTATCAGATCTGATAAGTGAAAATTAGTTATACAAAAGAACAGTCATTTCACTAGAAAGGATTACGTTGAACACAAAAATTGAGCACATTTTTTTAAGCAACTATCACATGTTGGTGAGTCAAGTTTTACTCAATGATTCACTCAAACACTGCAGTAATAATGCAGTACATTTCAACATAGGACAGTGGGAAATATATATTTCGGCCTGAAATTTTTATTTAGACCTGTCTGGGTCTGAATCTTAGATGTGCCCCAGACCCTGGGAAAGTCTTACCCTTTCCGTCCTCCACTTCCTGATGTGTAGAATGGGGTTTTCAACAGCTTCCCTGATTTTTGTAATGAGCCGAAACCAGTATGGCTCAATGGATAGAGCATCAGCCTGCAGACTAAAGGGTCCCAGGTACGATTTAGGTCAGGACCACATACCTTGGTTGTGAGCACATCCTCAGTAGGAGGTGTGCAGGAGGCAGCTGATCGATGTTTCTCTCTCATCAATGTTTCTAATTCTCTATCTTTCTCCCTTCTTCTCTGTGAAAAATCAATAAAATATATTTTATTTAAAAAAATTCTCTTCTAAGAAAAAAATACCAATGAGATCATGCATAGCTAGTCTGACTCAAAACAGGCCAAATAAATACCATTTCAGAGAGTCCTAAACTCTCAGATATGGGATGAATCAGTGGACTCATGGAGCCAGATCCCCCACTATACTTCCTCAACAACTCTTTTCATACCAAAAATTCTACACCTCCTTTTGCAAGAGAGAAAAGAAGCCAAATGTGGGACTATTTACAGCAAATAAGTACTCAAAACTGTTAACTGCCTTTACTTCTCCTATCTTAAAATGCCTTCACCTCATTCTTTAATGCCCAGACCCTTCTTACTCAGTCGATTACCCAGCATGATAAAGGTAAGTTATGGGCACAGAGCCCAGGCCTCGGCTCAATGAGGAGCAGAATGACCTCGGCCAACACAATGTGAACTTGGCCAATACAGCCAATGAATGGCTAGGGGCTCCAGCCTCCTTATGAGGTAAGCAGAAGGGTTGGCATAGATGCCATCCTTTCCTCAAAATCCTAAATTTAACAGAAATCCTCCCCAATGATGAAGATGGTTGTCCATCACCCTCAGAAAAGCCTGGCATTCAAAGGGACTGCATCTAAATAGACTGCTGAACTTTTCAGATTTTGAGCTGTATCGGTGGTATCAACTTGATCCTCAATAGTTAGCTAGTATGTGAAGTACCAAGCAAAGCAGTTCACAAAATGACTCCTTGGCATTTGCAACAGCTTTTAGCCAAGTACAGAGGAACTATGAGAATTAAAAAGGAACCACCAGATATCATTCTCACAAAAAAACAATAATGAGGGGAGAATCCAAGATGGTGGCATAGGTAAACACCTACACTGCTGCCTCGCACAACAATTTCAAAACTACAACTAAAAGATAGAACGGACATCATCCAGAACCACAGGAAAGCTGGCGGAGTAGAAATTCTACAACTAGAAGGAAAGAGAGGGGCTCACAGAGACCCAGAGGAGCTGCAAAAAGCTGAGGTACGGAGACGCATGCGTGGAGAAAGCAGGTGCCGGAGTACCTGGCTGGCTTTTTCTGGCGGGAGGGAGATGGAGACTCTCAAAGGCATTGAACTCCTTATCCTACAACACTAAACCCCAGATCCAGCCAAAACTCAAACGGGGGGAGTTTGGACTGTGAAAAGGGAGAAGTGCACGGAAATTTAGGGGAGTCGCAAAAGATCAAAAGTCTGGGAGCACGCACGGCACTGCACACAGAGGACCAACTGCTGATTGTGCCGCTGGCTTTCATGAGTGGGCGGGAGACAGACCCACCCAACTGTGCCACTTCTAACTCCACTAAACCCCAGTTTCAGGCAAAACCCTGGGGATCCAGACTCGTGTGGTTCCGGAGCGCTGGGGAGCCAGAGGGGCAGCAGTCTAGAGGCACTGCGAGAGAGCACGTGCTCGAACAGGGACCGCTCCAGTGATTACCCAGTCACGTGAGACTCAGGGACCGTGGAGGGTGGGGCAGATATTGGAAGGCAAGGCAGATCCTTAAGCCCTGAGCCTCCACCCATCCCAAGCTCGAGAGGCTTTTGCGGTTTTTCAAGTCTGGTATCATAAGGCTGAATCCAACACAGAAGTTCTCCCAGCATAGTGAAAATGTGGAGACAAGGGAAGGGATCACAAACAAAAGAAATGGAGGAAAACAAACGACTGGATATAGAGTTCAAAACCACGCTCACAAGGTTTTTCAAGAATATCCTAGAAAAGTTGGATAAAGTTAGTGAGACCCAAGAGGAGATGAAAAAGGACCAACTAGAAATTAAACATACAATGACTGAAATAAAACATATTATACAGAGACCTAACAGCAGACTAGAGAAAGGCAAGAATCAAGTCAAAAATATGAAATATAAAGAAGCAGAAAACACTCAACTGGAAAAGCAAGAAGAGAAAAGAATCCAAAAATGTGAAGATAATGTAAGGAGCCTTTGGGACAGCTTCAAGCATACCAACATCAGAATTGTGGGGGTACCAGAAGAAGAGAGAGAGCAAGATACTGAAAACCTATTTAAAGAAATAATGACTGAAAACTTCCCACATCTGGTGAAAGAAATAGACTTACAAGTCCAAGAAGCACACAGACCCCCATATAAAAGGAATCCAAAGAGGACTACACCAAGACACATCATCATTAAAATACCAAGAGCAAAAGAAAGAGAGAATATTAAAAGCGGCAAGAGAAAAACAGTTCATTACCTACAAGGGAACACCCATACGAATGTCAATCGATTTCTCAACAGAAACTATGCAGGCCAGATGGGAGTGGCAAGAAATATTCAATGTGATGAATAGCAAGAACCTACAACCAAGAATACTCTATCCAGCAAAGCTATCATTCAGAACTGAAAGGCAGATAAAGAGCTTCACAGATAAGAAAAAGCTAAAGGAGCTCATCAACTCCAAACCAGTATTATATGAAATGTTGAAAGGTACTCTTTAAGAAGAGGAAGAAGAAAAAAGGTAAAAGACAACAAATTATGAACAACAAATACATATCTATCAACAAGTGAATCTAAAAATTAAGTGAATTAAAAATCTGATCAACAGAATAAACTGGTGAGTATAATAGAATCAGGAGCACATAAAGGGAGTGGACTGATAATTCTCAGGGGAAAAGGGGTGAATAGTGTACAGGGAGAGACTGGACAAAAATCATACATCTATGGATGAGGTCAACAGGAGGGAGGTAAGGGTAAAGGGAGGGGTGGGAACAGGTGGAGGGGAGCTATGGAGGGGAGAAAAGAGAAACAAATGTAATAATCTAAATAATAAAGATTTAATTTAAAAAAATAATGAAATTTGACAGCTTGGCTTTATTTTTTTTTTAAAAAAATTCCTGCTTACCCTTTATTTTATTTTTTCTATAATTTTTATTTTTCAATTTTTTAAAAATGCCCCCTTTCCCCCCCCCCCCATAGCTCCCCTCCCCCTGATTCCCCATCCCCTGTCCCATGCCCTTACCCCCCAGCACTGTACTCATCCATAGGTGTAAAACCTTTGTCCAATCTCTTCCCACACCCCTCACACCCTCTTCCTCCTGAGAATTGTCAGTCCATTCCCTTTCTATGCCTCTGATTCTATTATATTCACCAATTTATTCTGTTCATCAGATTTCTTATTCACTTGATTTTTAGATTCACTTGTTGATAAGTATGTATTTGTTATCACTTTGTTGTTCATAATTTTTGTCTTTACCTTTTTCCTCCTCTTCTTTTCTTTTGAACTCTAAGACTTTATTTTTTTATCAGTAAATATATTTTTTTTCATTTTAATATGATTTAAAATTGCTTTTTTAATTTTTATTAATTTTTTATAAATATCTCTTCTTCTTAAAAAATAATAATAATACTGGTTTGGTGGTGATGAACTCCTTTAGCTTTTTGTCTGTGAAGCTCTTCATCTGACCTTCAATTCTGAATGATAGCTTTGCTGGGTAAAGTAATCTTGGTTATAGGTTCTTGCTATTCATCACTTTGAATATTTCCTGCCACTCCCTTCTAGCCTGCATAGTTTCTGTTGAGAAATCAGCTAACAATAGTATGGGTGCTCCCTTGTAGGTAACTAACTGTTTTTCTCTTGCTGCTTTCAAGATTCTCTCTTTGTCTTTTGCCCTTGGCATTTTAATTATGATGTGTCGTGGTGTGGTCTTCCTTGAATTCCTTTTGTTTGGGGTTCTGTGTGCCTCCTGGACTTGTAAGTCCATTTCTTTCACCAGGTGGGGGAAGTTTTTCGTCATTATTTCTTCAAATAGGTTTTCAGTATCTTACTCTCTCTCTTCTGGCACCCCCACAATTCTCATGATGGTACAACAGCTTGGCTTTAGTTTCCACTGACACATAAATCCGAGGGTGAAGAAAAATGAAATAGATAACTTTATGAAGAAGGAAAAAATTGCCCTTCCTACATTTTGTCATAAATATGGAGTTGTATCTGGCTTATGGCAAGGGTTAAGTCCTGAGGTCAATACTTAAAAGGAAAATATATAGTCAAATTTGACATTGAACAAATACTTTAAATTATCATCATAACTGTCATTATGAATGGTTTTGAATATAATCTCATAGAAGATATGTACAAACATAAAATGTATAAAGTGAAATATGGTGTGTAATAAAGAGTACATATGCAAAACAAGATTTTTACAATTGTGTATTATTGAATTTATTTAATATAAATAGCAAATTATCTTACTCCCCTTAAGCCTCTGCTACTAGCTTTATGGCTGTGAAATGAACCTTAGCAATCACTTAATATGTCGAGCACTTCTGTCTTCTAGGGCCAACCTATCCAATCTGTACTTCACAGAGGAATATTGAGGGCATGCCATTTCTTCAGGAGAATAATTTTACACAGAACAAACAGCAAAACAGAACCACGAGACTATTTTAAACTAATTAAACTAAAGTAATTTTGAAATTATCACTAGTAAAGATCCTTTAAAATTAAAATGGAGAGCTAATAGCTTCTTCCTATGAATAAATACCATAATTCCATTTATTAATACCCAGGCGCTCTGTTGGACACTTAGACGCTTATTTCTAATTCACAAGAAAAATCAGAAAAGAAGTGAACATTTCACCTTTACTATTACTACTATCACTGTGTCTGACAATGACAGGTAACACAGCTGAGAGCCAAAAACTGCTCTAAATCCTTACATTCATTAACTCATTTAATCATTGTGACCTTAGGAGCTAAGACTACTATTTTGTCCAAATAAGAAAACTAAAACTCATAAACATTTAATTAACTTAGTATCAGTTAGTTTACATCATTGTTGTGTGGTTTAAATGTGATAATGTATTCAATGCTTCAGCACAGTGTTGACACAACTAATAAGTGATTTCTTCTGTTATCATTAAAGTGGTTCTATAGATAAAAAGCTCCAGTGCAGCCTAATGATGAGCAAAAAGAAACTTCTTGCATCATTTTGCTAGAGACGCTCAAATTTTCTGGCTACCACAGAAAACTGGCAGTGAGTATTCCTTTACTCATAGCTCTGCTCCAAAGTAAATGTCTTTAAAAGAGAATATAGCCCTAGCTGGTTTGTCTCAGTGAATAGAGCGTTGGTCTATGGACTGAAGGGTCCCGGGTTCAATTGCAGTCAAGGGCACATGCCCGGTTGTGTTAAAATAAGCCAAAGGAAAAGCGGGTAGGCAAAAATAAAAAGGACCCCAAGTCAATTTTATAGAAAAGATTTATTTATTAACTTTGTAAAGACAGTACACTAGAGGAGAAATCCAGCAGCCAGTTAACTTGGAAATGTGCACTTAAAAAGTATTATTTTTTTAAGTGGTATTATTTTGTCCATGGGAATTGGCAAAATTTGCAAGACTAATAATATCCACAGTTTGCATTGTAGAGAGGCTGGAAAGTGAACATACACTGTTGCCTCAGGCTATTTAGATGTCAGTCTGGCAATATCTATTTAAAAAACATGTATGTGCATATACATTTACATAGCAACAGTACTTCTAGGATTCTACACTATAAAATATTTATATACATGCACAAGGACCTATGGTAGGCAGTGAGACAGGCTTGAGCAGAGTAAGGACGATGGGTCAGGAACAGAAGATCACCAGGGCAGAAAGCCCTCGGTGCCTGGCAAAAAACAGTCGGAATGTGACCTTATCCTCAGGGTGACCTTTTCGCCCTAGACATAACATCTAGGCTTCAGTTGTATTTCAGCTCCAGGCTCAGAAAAACAGTAAAATCGGATAAGCAACACCACAGCTGACCTCAGAATCAGCTGCGCTGGATCATGATCCCTTACCCTGAAAGGACACACCTGGAAACCACAGTAAGGAAGGTGATATTTCAACTAAACTTATTTTATAACCCCAATCCTCCCACACCTGGAATAAATGAAGAGCACTTTTCATCTCTAGTAGTAGAGCTTTTTTTTTTTAATATTTTTATTTAGAAATAATTTCAGACTTATAGAGAAGTTACCAGAGTAAGAACAGTTCAAAGAACACTTGGTGTTCTTTATCCAGATTCATCTACTGTTAACATTTTTGGCCCATTTGCTTCATAATCTTCTTTTTCCTCTCCCTTTCCTCCTCCCTTTCCAAACTTCTCTAGCTAGCTAACTAGATTTTTTTCCCCCTGAACCATTAAAAGGTAAATTACATGTAATGCAGCCCTTTATCTCTAAATATTTCAGTGTATATTTCCTAAAATTAAGGATACTCTCTCATATAATCAGTCAGTACATTTGCCTGCTCTAAGCTAACGTCCATATGTCAATGTTGTCAATTAAGCCAACAATTTTCCCTGCCAGTATTTCCCCGCTACTGTGTAGGAGCTAGTCTCGGGTCAAATACATTTATAGTCAGGTCTCCTTGGCCTCCTTTAATATGGAACATTTTCACAGCCTTTCTTTGCCTTTTATGACACTGGCATTTTTTGAGAGGACAGCCCTCTTCTCCTTTCCTTAAAAATAGAACCTTCCTCATTTAAAGCTTCTGTTGTTTCCTCGTGATTAGATTCAGGTTAGACGACTGCGGACCCGGTCACATCATTTATACCTGGAGGCAGAAAGGTTCGCTGTCCCCAATGGTGAGGTGAATTTTGATTACCTGGTCAGCGTGTTATCCAGTGTCTCCCTTTCATAGTTACTATTTTTGTCTTGCAAGAAATCTGTAGAGAGATGGTGTAACACAAGGTATGTATCATGCTCCTCACCCAAATCTGCCTGTGGGTAATTCAGCACTCTGATGGTGGCTGCCAGACTCTCTCTTTACTGTGATAGCTGAAAACGATTTTCAACTCCAACACTCTGCCCACCTTTACCAGTCGGCCTGTGGCATTCTCCTGAAAGTAAAAGCCCTCCAGTCTCCTCCATGTATGTATCTAATTCTCATCCATATAGATTTCAAGGAGTTCTACTTTTTTAAAAGGTTTGTAATACACTACTGACTTTAATTATTTTCATGCTCAAACTATCACAAATTTGGCCTGGGGAACTTTTAAATGTCTCACTATTTACCCCTCTGAGCAAATTCTAATAATAGAACTTGCTTATTATGAGGATTCTGTTTGCCAAGAAATCTTACAAGGTTAAGATTCAATTATTTTTCTGATTCCCCTAATGAAAACTGAGATATGTAGCCACTGACTTACATACTTGATCCACCATTGTGCATTACGAAATGGACTTGATTAAAATGAGGCTACAGTGAAAAGAACTGCCAACATTACAAAGCAGAGAAACAGCTAGGGAAAACAAACCAAGCCAATTGTACTAGAGTTTTGCTCAGTCACAACAGAAATTTGAGGAACTTCAGCATAATCCACAAAGGTGGGAGCTCCTGTAAGCCTAATAGATGTGTGGCTGTGTGGCAGTAGCGGAAGTGGGTTGACTCTGGGTGAAGAATTAGGTTACACCCTTTCAGATGTACCTTATGCAAGATCCAAGAGGCTGAGGTCATTTCCCTGCCCCTCTCTGACTTTTCTTGCTGTGATGCAAATGCTGAGGAAACCAGCAGTACCCCAGCATCCACTCCCCATCTTCCTGCCCACAAAAGACAGCAGCCACAGAAGCTTCTCCATTCTGGCCGCCGGATCCCTGAATCACAGCTACTGCAAAGTGCTGTAAGCTCCCAGCTCTAGAATCACCAGCCACAGAACAGAGCACCTCCCCTATGGCAGTGGTCGGCAAACTCATTAGTCAACAGAGCCAAATATCAACAGTACAATTGAAATTTCTTTTGAGAGCCAAATTTTTTAAACTTAAACTTCTTCTAAGGCCACTTCTTCAAAATAGACTCACTCAGGTCATGGTATTTTGTGGAAGAGCCACACTCAAGGGGCTAAAGAGCTGCATGTGGCTCACAAGCCGCAGTTTGCCAACCACAGCCCTAGGGAGTCAGTTCTGGGTGGGACTGTGGGTCATTCCTGGAGGCCCAGCCTAGAACCCCTCCTTCAGCTCTCCATGCATTTTGTAAACACCTATTTCCCTTCATAAACTCTTCTGATTTAAACTGCCTACAGCAGTTTCAACTTCCTGCACTGAAACTCTAGGGAGTGAGACAGATGACAGAGAAGAAAATAAACAAGATAATATAGAGTGTGATCACATCTAAGAGGAAATAAACAGGATGTGTAATAGAAAAAAGAGAGAGGCTGCTTTGACCATGGAATCTGAGGACAGCGGCACTTGGAACCTGATCTCTGAGGTGAGGACGGTAAGTTAAGAAGGAGCCAGTCATGTGAAGGGCTGGTGAAGTCCGCCAGGCTGGGAAATCGCCGGAGAAATTGCCATGCAAAAGCACCAAAGTGGGAAGGAATTAGGCAGGTTCAAAACACCTGCCAGCAGCTAGGGTGGCTACAGCAGAGGGAAGAGAGGAAGAAGGGCAGGAGGTACACTGGAGAAGGAATGCAAAAGCCACACCACCCAGCCCACAGGAAGTAGTGTGGGGTTTTACTCTAAATGTTACAGAAAGCCACTAACCAGTTTTAAGCAGGGAAGTCCCCTGTATGAATGTTTGTACAGGAGCACTTGGCAGAGGGGAGCTGGGAGACCAATTAGGTAGGGATGCTCTCCCAGGACCACTGGCATGAGAAGGCAGTAGTGTGTTGTGAGGAGCTGGTAGTGGAGACAGACAGAAGGCACTGGTTTGCAGTAAGGAGCCATGTTCTGCAAGTAGCTGCAACAGGACTGACTAGCTGATGACAGAGAAATGGAACAAAAGAAGGGTCAATTGTGGGAAACAGAAAGGGAAAATTAAACATCAAGCAAGGGGAGGGATTCATTGGTTGTGCAATGCTGTTTTAAATTGTTCCCCCAAAGCCTCGTGTTTGCTCCTGAAATAATTTATGGGAAGGGCAATTGTCTCCAAGTTGCCACAAGTGAAACATAATGCTTTATAGTCTTTCACAGAAAGATAGGAATTCACTTAAGCATGTCACATGTCCCTCAGCAGGAGCCTAATCTGTTGTCAACTGAAACTTCCTTTCCCCAAATAGCCAAGTTCTGATGTGGACAGAGCCTTATTTAAGTTAAAATGTAACTTCCACCTCCATAAGCTATAAAGTAAAACGGTAAGTCTTCAGAAGAAAAAAGCATCCTTTCCAAAGCTGTATCTTTACTTTTTAAATTTCAAATATAATTACCAATGCGATTAGACTCTACAATTTATGAAATCAGAGGTTTGCTTTATGTCGGATGTAAAAAGAACTCCATCAGTCTCAATTTTTCCATTTTGAAAAGTTAGGAGGAATGCCAAATTTATTATTACTATATAAGCAGCTTGTTAGAAATGTGAATACTTCAGGCTCCTAAAAGCATTAGGTGTATGAATAAATTATAATCATCCTCACTTTGTGAATGCTCCCAGCTAGACTGCTTATTCTACTTAAGCCCCACTGCAGGGGTCACTTCTCCAAAAGGACACCTACCACTGTATTTTAAAATAAAAACAAAACAACTTCCCTCCCCACACTAGTTCTTAAATTAATATCAGCAAATAAATATTTAATATCAAGATGTTCAATATGACTAGTTGCAGTATTTGATACAACATTACGACTACTCTTCCCTGCTCTATAAAATTCTGAATGTACTGATAAAAAGCAAAATATATACATATTGTCAAATAAATGGTTGCAACTAAGCACTTACACTATGGCAGGCACCAGGTGGAAATTCCAGGCTACACACAGGGACACTATGAGGTGGGTATCAGAAGCCCCATTTGACAGATGAGAGACTGAAATTCACAGAGAAATTAAGCAATTTGTCCAAGGTTAATAAAAACGAGCAGTCAGCAGGTGACAGAGCCCAATCCAGCAGGTGACAGAGCCCAATCCAGGTCTGCTAACCTGCAAGCCCACCTGTGTTCTGTCCTCTCTCCCACAGGCCTTCCTAGGCACAGACACAACAAATCTGAAATTCGGGGGTGCCTGACAAGAGGCTGATTTTGCTGAACTCTTTGTCCCACTTGAGACTTTAGCTATGGTGCGGTCTCTTTCATCCAACTGTTAATGGCTTAGAAATGCAAATCTTTGTTCATCTTTCTAGCAAGACGTGGCTGATAAGTAGCAACTGCCTGGGGGAATGAACTAGAAAGTCCAGGAAAACCATGGCTATTTTGGACACGGTTATTCACACAGCCCTCAGGCCTCTCTTCTGATGATGTCACAGCGTAGGAACCCAGTCAAGCACTGGCCCAAATGTACCCTGCTCTCCAGTCTTGCTCTTCAATACCTAACACATTTGCTTTATCCCCATCATATATATTGGCTGCTCGTTTTTATTTCTGCCTGGGAACTCCTATTTTACCCTGGTGAATTTTAATTTTTCAATTAATTTAAATGCAAAAATTTACTGAAGTGAGAGCAAATGGGCATAAGGAATCTTAATGGGATGATGGAAATGTCCTTAAATTGATTATAGTGATGGCTGCACAACTCAGTAAATTTACTAAACATCATTGAATTGTACATTTAAATGGAGTGTGTTTATGGCATGTAAATTATACCTCAATAAAGCTTTCTTTTAAGCATATTGAGATAATGCTAGTAGATGATGGTGGTAAATTCTCCTTTCTGGTTGAGAGGATAAAAATCTCACACTGTTAGAAAGCACTAAAGGGAGTTCCTTTGCTGCTTTCTGTGCTGGTTTCTTTGGGAACACCTGGGCACCTACATCCCATCCCACTGCCAAAAGAGAAATATTGCTCCTTCCAGGCAGCCAAGCATGTTAAATAGTTGTTGAGCATCTGCAAGGGAAAGGAGGAGGGGATGCGTATCGGAAAGGCTGGAGGAGGAATGATACCTAAGGAAGGTCTGAAATGCTAAAGAGTAGTGGCCAAGTGAAGGAACAGCAGATGAAAAAGCTGGGAAGTGAGAAAGGACTGACCTTGGGGGAGGTGAGGTATAGATGGGATCTACAAGCACTGCAGCATGGTTGATGTTAAAGGTCATGTTAGGAATGTAAACTCCTGGGAGCCACTTGAGAATGGGTGGTGGTGGGACCTAGGAACATCCATCTCAACAAGCCACCCACCCCCTAACCAGGTGATCTATGCTCACCAACGTGTGAGAACCACTGAGCTGGATCCTAAGCAAGGCCTTATGTACCATGCTAAAGAGTTTGCATTGTACCTCACAGGCTATGAACAGATTTTTAAGCAGTAAGGTGACAATGGATTTGAACTTTACAAAGAGCAGGCTGGCACAGCACATTGCCTTGGGGCAGAACAAAAATCCCAGAGCTCCCTCCAGGGTCCAGGAATCCACAAACATTGTCCTCTCCTTTACCTTTTAACCTCTTACAGTAAGTAACCTAACACAAACATACCTTTCATAGGTCCAAGTCTCCAACTAAAACATCTAGGTGCTACATGGAAAAAAAAAAACACCTGTAAAAACCATTATGACATTCACTAATATTAGCGAGGGGACCCTTCCACACAGCAAAATGTTTGGAGAAACCAGAGGTTACCACACATACTATTTATCTGTTGGTGGGCAAAGCCATTTTCAAAGTATTAGTGACATGGTCACTTCCCTTGCTCACAAGTCTAACACTGTTCTGCTGAGACAGATGGCCCTCTGAGTCCATGCTGACACTCTTTTGTGGTGTTTGCCCCTCTCCCCTCAGAGTCAACCATCCACATCCTACATCCTTAATAATAATACTTAGAGCCAACATTTGCGCCCCACAACCCAAACGCATTATAGGGCTTTAATCCTCACCATAACCTTCAGAAGGAGGTTCTATTATCTCCAATTACAGGTGAAGAAACTGAAGCTCAGAGAGGTTAATTTATTCAAGGTTGTACAGGGAGGAGAAGGGACATCCATGTGACTCCAGAACTTGTACGATACCACTTCGTGGAATATGCCAACTAGATTTATATTTCCTCCTAGTTTTTTATGACTATACAAGTATTTAGGAAATAAGCAAATTTATAAGGCTTATTATAACACATTATAAACAAACTTACAGTGTATAGTTACATACAACTCTAGAAATCACCTTGTACGAGGTCAGCAAACTTTTTCCATAAAGGACCTATAACTATTTAGGCCACGTAGGCCATACAATCTGTGTCCCAACTACTCATTGCTGCCATTGTAGTGCACGGGCATCCAAAGGCAACACCTGAATGAAAGGGCATGGCTGTGTTCCAAAAATACTTTATCTACAACAACAGGCAGGAGGCAGGCAGGCTACATTTGGCCTTCTTGTGGTGTTCCCTAACGCAGTGGAAAGGGCACAGTATGTAGAGTCAGAGTATGTGGCTGCTAACTCTGATTCTGTCCCCAGGCAAGCTGAACGACCTTGGGCCAGTCACTTCCTGACTGTTTCTAGGATGTGTACTTCTGTCGAATTTTCTTCTCAACTGACTGCAAAAATAAGGTGAAACTATTTGAGTACACTAAAACATCCATGGCATATTTTTCACCAAACCCATAAGTAATGAGCAGTAACAGCAATACCTTAGGATAGAGCATAAGGGAAAAGAGAACTGGCTTTCAAGAATACTTCTATGTCCAGGTGCTTTGTAAAACAGAATCTTATTTCATCTTCATCATCAACCTTGTAGGGTAGATATATTCCCATTTTATAAATGAAAAGCATCCAAATAATCAATAGCATGCCACAGGTCACAGGGCAAATGAGAAGCCAGGGCCTGAACCCAAGCTGGCCGCTGCTCAGAAGCTCAGTACCGCTCTGTGTAGCAGCTGCTTTGGCCTACAGGTCCTGGGTCAATGATCCTGTACAGGTGATGGCTCTGAATGCTTCTGGGAGACAGTTCTGGAGTCAGGCCTCATTCCCTCATTCTCTCTTCAGGACTCTCTCTCTTACTCTGTCATCTGTCTTACCTGCCTGCTCTCAAAAAGATCAGACCCCACCGAAACCGGTTTGGCTCAGTGGAGAGAGCCTCTGCCTGTGAACGAAGGGTCCGAGGTTTGATTCCGGTCAAGAGCATGTACCTTGGTTGCAGGCACGTCCCCAGTAGAGGGTGTGCAGGAGGCAGCTGATGGGTGTTTTTCTCTCACATCGATGTTTCTAACTCTCTATCCCTCTCCCTTCCTTTCTGTAAAAAAAAAATCAATAAAATATATATTTTAAAAAAAACAAAAAAGATCAGACCCCATTGGGCCTGAAAAATGAGGTGAGTATCTGAGGTTTGTTTCCTTTAGGTCTGAATGAAAGAATTGTGACTCATAAGCAGACAAAGACCAAGAACCCCAGGACTCTAGGAGAAAGTGCTCTAAGGAAGCAGGGAAGGAGAAAAGAAGGACTGAGGAGCCCCTAAGAGAATGCCTGACTGGTCCTGCTGACCACATCAGAGGGGTTCAGGGTGGCTCTGTGTCTCAGAACTCAGCCAAGGGTTAAGTCTATGTGATGAAATATAAGCCTATGGAGTTACCCAACCGTGTCTGACTCTGTCTCCTTAACCGCTGCATTGCAGTGTATAGTTATCAGTTTAAAACGGCACTTTGGAAACGGGGTTGGAAAGGAGAAAGTGAAACCAAGAAATGTTATCATCATTGCTTCCTTTATTCAAAAAGAGAAAGAAAGAGAGAGAGAAGGGAAAACACTCCATAAATATGGGAGAATATATGTGCTTCTCAACTGTCAAAAAGAAGAAGAAAAAAACTCCTTAGCTGAGGGCTCAGGCTGGATCTAAATCTGCTGGAACACACAGCGCTGCTCTACTGCCTCAACCACTCACACACTGCACTCCCGCACCACGGCCCCTTCATGTTTCGTCCATGCCTGAGAGTGTTCCCCTGCCGCTGCCTCTGCCTCAAGCAATGAAGGTGTGATCTGCTTCACCACTGGCCGTTGAAATGCCACCCTCAAGGGCCAGGTCAAATGTTACCCTCTAGATCACAGATGTCAAAGGGGAGAGGAACTTCAGAAACAGATCGGTAGTGCCAGTTCCTTCATGTCACTTCTGAGGACAGGAGGCCCACAAAGATTAAGTCACACGTCTGGGCAGTAAAGACTTGGTTTGCAAACCAAGTTGACGGACCTAGGTAGGGGCATGCCATCAGCACGTGCCCACGGCAGCCCTGTGAATGCTCTCTTCTTTCTCTTTCTAGGAGCACCAGGCTGCTCACACTCTCTCTGGACTCGCCCCTTCACGTCAGGTTAGTGTTGTTTGTTGTGTCCACATTCCTGACTGGCTGCTCCAATGAGGAACCATATCCTGCCCATCACGTTACCCTTGTAAATAGTGGGCTTTCAGTGGACAGCTAACAGTCATTGAACAGACAAAACAAAACACCAGAAAACCAAGTGCCTCTCCATCCCTGGTGTACCTCCCTCCAATCAGCCTGCATGCACTCCAGAGAGAGCCATCTACCAACAGTGCTGATCCCTCCACACCTCTCTTCAGCTTAAAACACTAAATACACACCATAATAGCCACAATTTGGCATGATAGACATGGAACGGCCCTTCCTGCCCTTCCAGTACTGTTCCCTGCTACCCAGAGCACCACAAGCTCTCCCCAACCTCCATGCCTTATGACTGCTAGGTCCTCTCCCTGAGACAAACTTCAAGAGTTCCCTCCTGCCCAGCTCTCTGCTCAGCCCTACTTACCCTGCAAAATCCAGAATTCCAAACAATGGTCTCTCCAAGGAAACCATCCCTGACTACCCATCCTCCCCCCCCCCCC
>JAAGEH010000226.1:43126591-43138149 GCA_011751065.1 Lasiurus cinereus
CCCCCCCCCCCCCCCGCCAGAATTCATAGTATCAGATTCTCATCTTGGATCATTAGTAACAGCACCTGAGAGCAGGGAACTAAGAAAATAAGTGAAATGGTTAATTCAAGGAAGAACTGACACCTGCCCAGAGGTAAGGTGCCCTCCTCTGTGTACCCAAAGCAGCCTGGCATCCCTCCTCCATGGTTCCCAGCATGCAGAAGTACATCTATTTGGCTACACACATGCCCCTGTTCCTGACTAGACCATAATTTACGACAACAGCTATGTTTGCCTGTCCTGGACCTAGCACAAAATCCAACACATTAAATTAGACTCAGTAATTCTCACTTACTAGTTACAATGAGACACAACAAATGTAGAGAGTCCCCCAAAATGTACACACATACTTTGAATAATTATAAAGGTAGTGTATATATGTAATATATATATATATATATATATATATATATAATTTTACTAAAATATTTTAAAATATTTAGTATATATATGAGTATGTGTATATACATATATGTGTGTATATATATATATACATGTATATATGTCTATATAATAAAATCCTAATATGCAAATCGACCAAACAGCTAAACGACTGGTCAGTATAGCATGCACTGACCACCAGGGGCAGATGCTCAATGTAGGAGCTGCCTTCGGTGGTCAGTGCACTCCCACAGGGGGAGTGCTGCTCAGCCAGAAGCTGGGCTCATGGCTGGCAAGTGCAGCGGCAGTGGCAGGAGCCTCTCCCACCTCACCACAGGCAGGCAGTAAGGAACAACAGGCCCAAACTGGAGAGCCACGGACTGCGAGAGGGATGTCTGACTGCCAGCTTCCTGGGAATTGGGCCTAAGCTGGCAGGCAGACATCCCCAAAGGGTCCCAGACTGCAAAAAGATATGCAGACCAGGCTGAGGGACACCCCCGCCATCAACTGCATGAATTTCATACACCAGGCCTCTAGTGTGTGTGTGTGTGTGTGTGTGTGTGTGTGTGTGTGTGTAATTTTACTAAAATACTTAAAAATATGTAGGCCTTATGTATATATCAGCAATACATTCAAGGGGACATGTCCCCAGATCTCAGCAGAAAAGTATTTACTACACACCCACAGTCTTAAAGAGCTTTAGAAGCATACTGGAATGATGAACTCCCAGGCATTCAACACTTGAGGAGTCCTTGTGAAGAGGTGTGGTGACCTGACCAATGCAGCCATCTAGCCAGAGTGGCTCTGAGTACAGGGCCAACTTCCATGAAGCACAGGAGAGGAAGGGGAGAGCACTGCGGACCAGCAAAGGTTTGCAAAGGAAAACTCTCCCAGAAGCCTCACAAGTGCCCAGAGAGTCCCCACGTACTCAACCTCTGCCTGAGCCTAGGGGCTGGGGCGCTGTCAACAGATGGCTTAAATGGAAACCACCAGCCTCACAGAATTCACGGAATCAGATTCACCTGTGGATTGTTAGGAACAGCCCCCGAGGACAGGGAACTAAAACAAGACGGTAAACAGCTAACTGAAGGAAGAACTGATACCTGCCCAGAGCAGCACACCTGCACTACTGGACTGGAAAGGAAGAAGGGAGTATCCAGGTGTGCGGGAAAGAAAAGAGAAAATGAGGGCAATTTTCACTGAGAAAGGAGCAGCAGCCTCTTGCTCTTCCTGCTGCCACCTTCACAATCTGGCTGCATCAACTTTACCAGATTTATTTTCCTAAAATAACCTAGCATATTGTATCTAGGGGTTGGCGAGCTGTCCTGGCCTGGTTACTCAATGGTTAGATCATTAGCATGTGCAGGGAAGGGTC
Source organism: Lasiurus cinereus (assembly GCA_011751065.1). Taxonomy (NCBI): domain Eukaryota; kingdom Metazoa; phylum Chordata; class Mammalia; order Chiroptera; family Vespertilionidae; genus Lasiurus; species Lasiurus cinereus. The sequence goes on from JAAGEH010000226.1 coordinate 43,128,387, forward strand.
ATGGGTTCGATCCCCAGTCCTGGTAGGTGTGGGGTATCGGAGAGGTAACCAACTGTTGTGTCTCACATAGATGTTTCTCTCTCTCCCCCTTCCCTTCCACTCTCTCTAAAATCAATGGAAAATATATCCTCGGATGAGGATTAACCAAACAAATAAATTAAAATTTAAAAAAAACCTTCCATCACAGGGATGTAAAGTACATCATAGAGAATATAATCAATACTATTGTAATAACTATGCATGGCGCCAGGAGGGTACTGGAAATATGGGGGCGGCATTTTGTAACTTATATGATCGTCTAATCACTACGCTGAATACCTGAAACTAATACAAAATGATACTGAATGTTAAAAAAAAAAATGTACTTTTGATTACTTGAAAAAAGAAATCCAGATTCCCATTTCTTTTAGAATAACCCAAACTCCTTAGCCTGACATTCAGACACTGTGCCACGTGATCCAAGCAGGCTGTGCAGGCTCAGCCCTCACCAGCTCTCCTTCCCATGGCTGAACCCCTGCTAACCTAGGTCACTCGCATTCCCACCCGTCTCAACGTCCACCCAGGCCTGAGCTTATCCCATTGTTCTTCTCAGCATCATCTTGCTCACCCTTCAAGCCCCAGTCCAAAGACCATCCCTTCTTTAAAGTCTTTGCCAGCCACCAAACTAGGGTGTCAACCATCACTGTCGTCTTAGGGTAACTCCTGAAAGCACCATCCCGCTCACCCCTGGTTTACTCTCATAGTGTCCTATTATGACAATAAATTTCATGGCCCTCCTACAGAAAACCTAACCTGGCCCAAGGACAGAACTAGTTACTGTGTACTGTGTCCTTTGCAAGAGTTCTTCTGCAGGCAATGTTGTCTTACCTTAGTGTGTGTGTGCTTCCAGCATCTAAAGGTTGTTAGCATCTAAAGGTTGTTAGCACCTAAGTGCTCAAGAAACACTGTGCCTAAGGGAATGAAAGGATGAAGCTGATTCTAAGAAACAATCAATGTGATCTACACATCACCTAAAATTCCAAAGAAAGAAAGTTTTTAAATCAGAATAAGACTTAAAAAATTCTGGGCCCAAAAAGCAGGGAACATCTGTCACACAGACCATTTCCTTCCCTAACTTAGTAATTCTCAACTTGTTTTCATTACGGCCTCCTACGAAACTTTTCAAGGCATTTTTTCCTAACTACACCCCCCGCCCAGGAGATTTTAATAGCACCCAGATATATCTGTGCTGTACACATAAAAGGAGCAAGTATAGTTTAATCTTTTTGTTCAATAATGGATTCAGATTGACTTCATAGAAAATTTCAGTTATTAAAAGTTGAAAGCTATGAACATTTAACTTTGTAACTGTATTTGCTGAGTAACTTTTAATAGAACTTTAATATAAAATATAATTCATCTATTTACATGTGCAAATTACCAATTTTCTACCTAACAGAAATATAACCAAATTTTTAAAAGACATTCAAAACTATTATTTTTCCAGCAAAGATAAAAGTTGAAAATTTATTTTCTTAAAAGTTATTTTTGCCGGAACCGGTTTGGCTCAATGGATAGAGCGTTGGCCTGCAGACTGAAGGGTACGAGGTTTGATTCCGATCAAGGGCATGTACCTTGGTTGCGGGCACATCCCCAGTAGGAGGTGTGCAGGAGGCAGCTGATCGATGTTTCTCTCTCATTGGTGTTTCTGGCTCTCTATCTCTCTCCCTTCCTCTCTGTAAAGAATCAATAAAATATATTTTTTAAAAAGTTGTTTTTAATGAAATTAACTTTTGTTTCATATGAGAAAATAATTTTTAATTTAACTAGCTCCTACATATTCATTCAGATATTGTCAATATATTCTCCTCACCCAAGGAGAGAGAAGAAATAAGCAAAGGAGGAAGGAAGGACGGAGGGAGGGAAAAACTTCAATGTGAGAGAGACATCAGTTGGTTGTCTCCCACATACCCCCAATGGGGCAGATGATGAAACCTGTAACCTAGGTATTTGCCCTTGACAGGGAATGGAACCCTGGACCCTTCAGTGCAGGGGGAGGGTGGGAAGCAGATGCTCTAACCACTGAGCTACTTTGGCCAATTCTCAAATTCCAAATAACACAAAAGCACGGAGAGCCAAACATAGCAAGAAGAATGAGGAGTTCCAGAGAGATCCAACTTCAAGATCAAGCAACTGATAGTCCTCCAGTCATAGGCATCTATTTGCCATAGATTTGTAGTATTGACCTTGCACAATTTCTGTATACCTTTCATGAACCTGATGTCAATGTTGCTTGTGTAATTCTCAAGAAAACCTAATGTTAAAAAATGAGATTTTGTTAACCAAGGTTTGAAGGACCACACACCATTGTAAAATCTAAGATGTTTTTGTCTCCCCTCCAGAATCAATTTTTGGCACCTTTGAGGCTGCAGGTCCTAATCTCTGAATTCTCACATTTATCCTCATAGGGGAAAAAAATCCATTTACACTGCATCCCGCAGTGTAATGCATCTTTACCATCATCTCTTTAGTTACTTTGAAAGAAAAGAGATCCCCATCTTATAACTCTTCTCCCAAAAAGGAGTCCCGCTCTGCTCCAAAAGCACAGACCTTTAGAGCTGGAAAAAAGTAAGGCTCATCCAGCCCCTCCTTCTTCATCTGAAGAAACAACAGAACCCTAAGAAGTTGAGAGGCATATCAATTAAAGTCACCAGTTATGGGCAAGGTCCTTGTTCACTGTTGTGTCTCTGGGCTAGCACTGGGTTTGACACATGAGAAAGTCAGAATTTTGCACACATAAGGAATGAATGGTTATCGGGCAAATTAGTGACAGAACTGAGAGCCCAGTTCACCTAATTCAAAGGCAGTTACTTTTCCAATTATACCACTTGGCACTTCTACTACCCTTTCCAACCACACCCTTCTATTTCCCTGGAGTATCAAAGAGTGGCCACAAAGACTGTTAAATGTTTAGTGTTTGAAAAACTTTCCAGCTGAAATAAGCTATTTTAGTTCACACAACCAGGAAAGTTGAAGGGTAGGGTCTTGTTCAATCGTGTGCAGAGCATTTCAGCCCACTAAAAGTTAAGAGCTTTCTGCAAATAAGGATACCCAGCCCTTCGGCAGCCCCTCCCCTTCACACTATTTCTAACTTGCTTACCTTACCTTAAACTCTCTTCTAGAATCCTATATACACGTCACATCCCCCTACCCATAGACTGAGAACCCTAAATGGTCAAAACTGTGTCTTGTCTTTCTAAAGCACCTACCAACTTTGAACACAGAGCAAATGTTCAATAAATGTTTGTAAATTTCTACCAATGGAACAGGTGCACCATGAGGGACAAAAGTGGACTTGGCATGAATACTTGTACCTTGCTCATCTCCCAGAACCAGTACGGAACCTAATATGTAATAAGTGCCTAATAGTTATTACATTTAAAAAGTGGATGAAATATATGGCAAAATATAAGAAATTACTGAGCAACATTTTTTCTGCAGTCACTCATTTGTTTCTTCATTCAAGAAATATGTATTCATCGAGTGCTGTATCTGTGTGCCAGGCTCTCTGCCGCTCTGAAACCTAACTTCCCCCACAGAGCTACAGCCCTTCTAATGCATCTCAGCACATCTGCTTATCTTGCAGGCAATAGGCACAGCCAGGTTGGCCATATGTTCAATATGCCCAGGAGTGTCCCAGTTTACACCTATTGTCCAAGCATGAATTATTAATAACATCTGTGTTCTCTCTCAACCATAACCTGGTCTAGACAATTATATAGCCCTAAGTGTAGCACTTTTTTTTTTTTAATGAGCAAACTAGGGATTCAAAATTTTCACTCCAAATTTACCAGCTACTCTTTGTCTTGTTTCCTCACTTATAATATGGGCATAATACTGATTAAACCAAATGGTTACACAGAGAAGCAGCTGGGGACAAGGCTGGAACATCAGATTGAGACCATACTGTACCGAGCCTTGCATGCCAGGTGCATGGATACTAAATTCAATATACAACAGGGAGCCATAACAACTTTTGAGGAATGGAGTGCCTGTAGGGTCAAAGCACCACAAAAGTGCAACCACCTTGATTACAGTGCAGAACTAAGGAATGAAAAAGAGCTGGTTCCGACACACCAAAAAGACAGCCTAGAGTTATAAAGAAAGGTTGTCACCGATGAAATTAGCAACGAATGTGATACTGCATCATTTGCTTTTTTTAAATAGGTAGTTTTAAAGTTTCAAAAGAAAAATAGATGCAGTTGAGCAAGCTCTAGCTCATTGGTCTGTGATCTTGGTGCCCTGGTCTCAAGGAACAGGCTGTAAGGAAGGTTCTGAACCGCCAGGCTTGCCATCTTGTCTGCAGGTCACGTAGAGGAGGTATATAGTTCGGGTTTGGTTTTGTTTTTATTTTAAGGGCTACATTTAAAACATCGTGTTCACTGTCAGGAGTTTCCCGGCTTTGAGGAGATGGGTGGGAGTCTTAACCCGCCTCCTCCAGATCTTCCACTATTGCATCATTTGAAACTAAGCCTCCTCAGGCAGCGACTTGTAAGATTCAAGTCAGGTAAAAATGGCAGCAGCAGCGGCGGCGGCGGCCGGCCTCAACGTCCAGCCCCAGAGAGCGCGTCTCCCCGGAGCGGCCAGGAGCTGAAAGAAGAGTCTATAAAATCAACAGGTCCGGCGCGCACGCCCCAATGTGCCCAGACCCGGGCGCGCCGGCCGCGGGAGGAAGTGGTTAATCACTGAAATGCAGCAGAGACGACAGGATGCAGCGCCTTCTCTCCGTCTACACCGCCGACGCTGGGGACCCGCTTGGAAAGGCCGGGCCCCGTGGACAGCGCGGGGAGCGCCGCTCCTGGACGGCTGCTCCCGGCCCTTTGCGCCCCAGCCCTGGGCAGCCCCTGCCCTTGGCACCCAGGAAGACACCCCTGGGGTTCTTCCTCCTCCGGCTGTCCCCTTCCTCTCATCGACTGTAAGTAAGCCTCTCGGTTCTGGCCCCAGGAAACTTCCATGGAAGGTGCGTCTCCATCCCAGCTCAAGACACGAACTACTGCACGGACCGGCGAGGGCCAGCGTCGGGACTCCGGGGCCAGCCCTCAGAACGCCTGCTGTACCCGGCGAGGCCCCGACTAGCTCCGTGCTGTGGGTCCAGCGCCCGCGCACCCATCCACCGGGCGACCGGACCAAGTGTCCCCCATCCACACAACCCCAAGGCGCCGGCACCCCGAACCTCGGCACCGAGACCCGCCTCGCTCCCGCGGGGACAGAGCTCCCTTCGCGCTCCTGCCCATCCCTCCAGGCGGGAGGCTGCCGGGGTCACACTGGGACCAAGGGGGCGGGACGTTGGCCATCCCGGCCGGGTCCAGGCGCAGTGCCCACACTCCCCCGCCGGCCAGTACCTCGTCCGCTTCCAGCTCGGCTCCGTTGCCTACGAGCGCCATATTCCTCCTCCGCCTGCCGCCACCCAAAACCCAGCAGGGAGCTCAGAGCCGACTCGGTTTCTCCGCTCCGGGCTCAGCCCAGCGCCAGTGTGGGAGGAAGGGGGCAGCCCCGCCTCCCGCCGGCTCCCGGGCGGGGCCGGGGAGCAGCTACACAGGCGCTTTCCCCGCCCCCCTGGCGCCCGCAGACCTGCGGAGCATCCATCTCCCCAAGGGGCGCCGGACAGCCCTCCTCGCCTGGGCTCCGCCCCCACAGGCCTCGCCCCGCCCTCCCACGCGGCTCAGTCGGTGCAGCCAACCAGGTTCCCCCGACAAGCCTCTGCCCCCGGTCCGCTTCTGCCTTCGATCCCACGTGGGTGGGTCACTCAGTGGGCGGAGTCACCTCGCACACCGAGGCTTAGGGGGTTGGCCCACCCTCCGCTGAGGAACCTGAGGTCCCCGCTTCCAGCACTCGGCAGAGGGCAGGTGCTCCCTGGAGCCAAGAGAGGGCAGTCCAAGGTCAAAGCCAAGCTACCCCTGAGTCCTATGAAGCGTCCACATGGCCCTTGGACAGGTGCCAGTCCTCTTCCCTCGCAGGTGGACACCGGGTCTCACAGATGGTGTGGCCAGAGTGCCTTGTGTCACTACCATCAGTCACCCAGAGGCCTCTGTCATAGGTATGTCAATGGCATCATCTTCAGACACAGGGATACTGTGTTTGCTTCCGTGTATTTTTTTTTTTTTATCCTTGCCCAAGGATATTTTTTCATTGATTTTTAGAGAGAATGGTAGAGAGAGGGAAAGACAGAGAGGAACATAGTTGTGAGAGAAACACATCCTGCAGAAGCCCTAACCAGGCCCTGGGCCAGGGAGGAGCCTACAACCCAGGTACATGTCCTTAACCAGAATCAAACTCAGGATTCTGGTCCACAGGCCGATGCTCTATCCACTGAGCCAAACCTGCTGGGGCTGCTTCCAAGTATGTTTGAAAACTAAAAGAAAAATCATAGACATATATTTATACTACTTAGTGCTCCTCTACCCTCCTCCCACTACCTTGTCAGCATCCCACACTGACCCTTTTTGTCCCCAAACATAAGTTTATAATATGTGCTTGAACTATAAGCAACTGAAGGGATGCTGTTTACTTCAAGGCTGTATCCCCAGCACCTAGAACGTACAGTGTCCTGTATGTGGTAGGTGCTCAACAAATATTTGTTGCCTGAGTTTAGAAATTGATTCTTGCTTCTAACATGTAAAATAATCAAAGTATCAACTGGTAAATTCACACCTATATTTCAGGGGTAGGTTTTATTTTACACACCATAAAATTCACCAAGTTTAAGTGTATAATTGGATGACAAATGTTTACAAAACACATCCTGAATATAATACAGAAAACCCTCAGAAGTTTCCTGTGCCTCTTTGCTGTTAACTTCCTATCCACAGTCCCTGGCCTCTGGCAACCACTGATCTGCTTTCTACCTCCATCGTTTACCTTTTCTAGGATCCTATATAATAAAAGCCTAATAAGCTAAGTGTCTGGTCATCTGGTGGTCTGTTCAACCAATCTAAGTGTAATATGCTAATGATAAGCTAAGGCCTCTCAATCGCTGGCTATGACTTGCCCTGACCACCAGGGATTGAGACTGAGCGAGATGGGTCAGACACGCCTGGAACCCTCCCAAAACCCCTCCCCAGCTGGTCAACCTCCTGCGTCCCCCCCAGGTCCCAATTGTGCACCAGTGGGGTCCCTCGGCCTGGCCTGCACCCTCTTGCAATCTGGGACCCCTCAGGGGAAAGCCAATTTCAGCCTGATCCTGCAGGCCAGGCCAAGGGACCCCACTGGTGCACAAATTTGTGCACTGGTCCTCTAATTTCATATAAATTGAATCAGAGCATGTGATCCTTTGTGGCTGCTCATGAAAGACTAATGGTCAGCAAGTGATAACTATAAAAGTAGTTAACATTTACTGAGTATTTCGTATATGCCAGGAGTATGCTAAGCCCCTTGCATATATGATTTCATTCATCCTTCATAACCCTATGAAGTAGGCACTGTCAATGTACAGATGAGTAAACCCAAGCTCAGAAAGTTTAAGTAACTTGTTTGAGGTCAGGCAGCTCTGAAGCAAGTAGGAATGCCAGAATCTGAGCTCCAGCAGTCCAACTCAGGGTGTGGCTAGTAACCATTTCTCTGCACTTCCTCCAGCCACCCTCCCTCTCTTTCTCCCTATTAGTTTCAGTAGAGCAACTTCCTGAACACGTCAACTATCCATATTTTCAGTGAATCATCTTTACATCCTTGAATTGCTCTACAATTTTAATGAATCCGTAATGTAACTTTATACTAGAAAAATAAATAACATGGCTTCTACCCTATAAAAACCCATGGGGGAGGGAAAAAATGGGTTAGATTATGGTGATGGTTGCACAACTCTATGAATTTACTACAAATCATGAATTGTATACTTATAATAGGTGAGTTTTATAATTTTGCATATTATATCTCAATTAGTCTTTTTAAGAACTGATTAGTACACCTGTTGGGTGTCCTCAGAATGAGATATAGGGGGCTAAAAGGGACCTAGAGACCATTTAATTCCTGCAAATTTCCATTCCTCCCCACAACCTCCTGTTTATATTTCACTTCCCGAGATTTCCTGTCTGAGTCCAGATTCTAATCTGTATTACTCACGCATGATTCTGTTTTATAAAATTCATTTGTTCTTAAATTGATATCACACATCTTTTTAACATCTCCTTGCTGGCTTCTTCCTCCCCCATATGCTTTCTTACTGTCTTACTTCTGAATTAACACCTTGAATTTTGAAAAGATACAAAAAACTTGGCTCTAATTACTGACATGATTATGTTATAATGAGAATCAAATCTAATTTTCCAAAATCTATTCTTGTAGATGAAGGTTGGTGTGTTATTTCTTTTAACACTGAGGGTCAAATCTGAAGTCCTATATATTTTAAATTTGCATCATTAGATGTGCAACACTCATATTTCTGAGGAAGCTAATTATAAACACTGAATGAATAAATGTGTTCTAGCTACTAGAACATCTAATCAAATTTGCTTTGCTCCTGGTAAATGCCAACTTTCTTTTCCTGCACATGTGTGATTTTACAAGATCAAGAATCACAAAAAGAAAACAGCTTTTTTTTCAAAGAACAATTACGATGGTTTCATTTTTATAACAAAATTTCCCTTGCAGGTTTGCTGATAACAAACTTTGTAGATTACTCAGATATTGTGTAACTAACATAGGGATTAAATTTTTTTGTCATTGAAGAAACACCTGCTGGGAGCTGTTTGGGTTTCAAAATAAATCTAATGTTGCAGAAATCTAACCTTTAGTATTCCTAAACTTGTTACCCTTAGTGAATGCAAGGCATTTTTTGTTGATACTTGATTTAAATAAAAATTGAATTTTTATCATTTATTTAGTGGAAATAAAATGATTTTTTATTTACAAATAAGATGCTTCAGACGTCCATATCCATAAAGTAATTGCTCATTGTAAATTATGAATTTGTCAATGGCTTTGTCTTACATTTAGCCTTAGCTCCTCAAAGACTTCCCTTCTAAAATAGCCCCTCCTTCTCAATCCCATGCTACCATATCATCCTGTAGTCTACACTAAGCATTATCTGGAACTATCTTATTTGTTTATATATTTACTTGTTTTGTTTTGTTTAAGATTACGTTATTTTCTTACAAGAGAAAAAGTTTAACAAATTTTGCAAGTGTCAATCAACCCTTGCTTAATTGGGCACACATCAAATCTAGCATTATGGAGTTTTATTCAAAAGTGAACTTAACTATTATTTTTTAATTCAATCTTTATTATTCAGATTATTACATTTGTTTCTCTTTTTTCCCCTCCATAGCTTCCCTCCACCTGGCTCCCACCCTTCCCTCTACCCTTATCTCCCTCCCATTGACCTCATCCATAGGTGTATGATTTTTGTCCTGTCTCTCCCTGTACACCCCTCACCCCTCTCCCCCTGAGAATTATCAATCCAATCCCTTCCTGTGCACCTGATTCCATTATATTCACCAGTTTATTCTGTTGATCAAATTTTTAATTCACTTAATTTTTAGATCCACTTGTTGATACATACATTTTTGTTGTTCATAATTTTTTATCTTTTACCTTTTTCTTTTTCCTTTTCTAAAAGAGTACCTTTCACCATTTCATATAATACTGGTTTGGAGTTGATGAACTCCTTTAGCTTTTTCTTATCTGTGAAGCTCTTTATCTGCCCTTCAATTCTGAATGATAGCTTTGCTGGATAGAGTATTCTTGGTTGTAGGTTCTTGCTATTCATCACGTTGAATATTTTTTGCCA
>JAAGEH010000226.1:43138159-43153634 GCA_011751065.1 Lasiurus cinereus
TTTTTCTCTTGCTGCTTTTAATATTCTCTCTTTGGCTTTTGCTCTTGGTATTTTAATTATGATGTGTCTTGGTGTAGTCCTCTTTGGATTCCTTTTATATGGGGTTCTGTGTGCTTCCTGGACTTGTAAGTCTATTTCTTTTACCAGATGTGGGAAGTTTTCAGTCATTATTTCTTTAAATAGGTTTTCAGTATCTTACTCTCTCTCTTCCTCTGGCACCTCCACAATTCTGATGTTGGTACGCTTGAAGCTGTCCCAGAGGCTCCTTATATTATCTTCACATTTTTGGATTCTTTTCTCTTCTTGCTTTTCCAGTTGAGTGTTTTCTGATTCTTTATATTTCAAATTTTTGACTTGATTCTTGCCTTTCTCTAGTCTGCTGTTAGGTTTCTGAATAATATGTTTTATTTCAGTCAGTATATGTTTAAATTCTAGTTGATCCTTTTCCATCTCTAGTTGGATCTTTTTCATCTCCTCTTGGGACTCGCTAACTTTATCCAACTTTTCTAGGATATTCTTGAAAAACCTTATAAGCGTGGTTTTGAACTCTATATCCAGTCGTTTGTTTTCCTCCATTTCTTTTGTTTGTGATCCCTTTCTTTGTCTCGGCATTTTCACTATGCTGGGAGAACTTCTGTGTTGGATTCAGCCTTATGATACCAGACTTGAAAAACCTCAAAAGCCTCTCTGTTGAGTTTGGGATGGGTGGAGTCTCAGGGCTTAAGGGACTGCCTTGCCTTCCCACCCTCTACGGCCCCTGAGTCTCACATGACTGGGTAATCACTAGAGCGGTCCCTGTGCACACATGTGCTCTCTCACAGTGTCTCTAGACTGCCTCTGGCTCCCCTGCTCTCCGGGACCATATGAGTCTGGGTCCCCAGGGTTTCACCCGAAACCGCGGTTGAGTGGAGTTAGAAATGGCACAATTGGGAGGATCTGTCTCCCGCCCACTCGTGAAAGTCAGTGGCACAATCAGCAATTGGTCCTCTGCATGCAGTGCCGTGTGCACCACCAGACTTCTGATCTTTTGCGACTTCCTTAAATTTCTGTGCACTTCTCCCTTTTCACAATCCAAACTGCCCTAGTATGAGTTTTGGCTGGATCTGGGGTTTAGTGTCATAGGATAAGGGGTTCAATGCTGTTGAGAGTCTCCGTCTCCCTCCCACCAGAGAAAGCCAGCCAGGTACTCTGGCGTGTGTCTTTGTACCTCAGCTTTTTGCAGCTCCTCTGGGTCTCTGTGAGCACCTCTCCTTCCTGCTAGTTGTAGAATTTCCACTCAGCCAGCTTTCCTGTGATTTTGGATGATGTCCATTCTGTCTTTTAGTTGTAGTTTTGAAATTGTTGTGCGAGGCAGCAGTGTAGGTGTTTACCTATGCCACCATCTTGGATTCTCCCTTTTTTTTTTTGAATCCTCAACTGAGGACATGTAATTGAGAAAGGAAGGGAAAGAGATAGAAACATTGATTGGTTGCCTCTCCTATGTTTCCCAAGCGGAGATGGAACCTACAACCTAGGCATGTGCCCTGATAGGGAATCGAATCTGAGAACTTTTGGTGTGCAGAACAAGGCTCCAACCAATTGAGCCACATTCACCAGGGCATGAAGGCATTTAGTAAATAAATAATTACCTTTGGTCACCTTTGGCAATTCAATTCTCATTGCCTCTTTTGGGCCTACTATTTACAACACTTCTGATTGGGCACTTTGGGGTTCTATCAGGTGTTCCTTCACTAACTTAAAGGAGGAGATACAGATACAAACCTTCTTTTCTAAAACTTAACATTGTGACATCTACATTCTGAAATCGGTTTGACTCACGATTAGTCCTAAGTATCTCTAATGCAATGGTTCACAAACTTGAGTGGTATTAGAATCACCTACAAAGGCTTCAAGAACACTGATTCCTGGCCACGACCCCCAGAGTTTCTGATTAAATTGTTCTAGGGGTAGTGGCAGCTTGTGTCCTGGCTGCTGCTACTAATTCAAGAATCAGGCCTTGCAAACCACTGTTCTAACTTGTGGTAAGCAACTCCAGTTTGGGGACACAAGCAGCCTACCTGCCAGACAGCCCCCCACTAAGATTTCAGAAGCAAACACTAGAAAGGTGCTCTTGAGTTGCTTCTTAGCACACAAGGTCTGCTGTTAACATTAACATTGCATCTCAATGAAAATCTGTGACAGTTTCCTCCCTGACATTCTTCCAATAACAATCTAAGTGTTAAGAATATATCTTTGTTTTCTATGTGGCCCAATAAAATAATTTACATTTCATTTCCAATAATTTTTATTGTTGTGAATTGACCATTGTAAAAAAAAAAAAAGATACTCCTCACTGCTTCAAAGGATCCTGACTCGGGTACTGACACTGGACTCCCAGTAATAAAGCCTCATTTCCTAGCTTCTTGGGACCTGCTTTTTGTGACCTTGAACAACGCACTGCAATGCTTTCAGCTTTTTGTGTGTGTGCATGTCAAATATAGAATGGGGGTTTTGTGTATCCATTTCTAAAAGAGTACAATCCTGGGATTCTAATAGCTGAACTGAAGAAAGCTCTCCTTGGCTTGTAGTTACTACCGAGAGTGGGGTGTAGTGACTGGAAGTAGCCAAGTAAATGACTTTACATATTCCCAAATCACCAGGTATCTCAAGGGGTTTTCCAGAAAGAAGGTCATACTAGCTCCTGTGTTGGGTGGGAAGTGAAATAATTTATGCTATTCTATCTACTATATACTATCTCTAGACCATCACCTCTTTCTGATGTTTCCATCTGACTCGGAATTCCCCATTGGTTTCTCAATAGAAAGATTTCTCTGGAAACATATTTAAATATTGAAAAAAGCAGGCTGCAGAGGGAGGGCCTCCAGGTGTAGTCTGGGAACCTCTGACCCACTCAGCAGTTACAGTCGGAAGCAGCATAGTATATGGTTCCTGTATATCTGAACTATTTTATCATCTGCTAAGCACATTCACAACAACCCTGAGAACTAGGCAGGGCTTACATCTCACAGATGAGGAAACTGAGCTTCTGATGTTTAATGGCTCACCCAGTCATTAGTCAGTGGGAATAAACCACAGGGAAGGCCCTTTTCTGAAAGGTATTTTATAAAGTGTACTAGAGGCCCGACACAGCCGACTGCCTCATGGCCCCACAGCCCTGCTCACTGGTTGTTCTGGAAAGTCATCCAGAAGGTTGTTCTGGAAGGGTGTTCCACCATCTGGTCTAATTAGCATATTTGCTCTTTATTATACAGGATAACTGAGGCCTGGACCATGTTTTTTAGAGAGATTAGGAAAGGCTTACATACCCTAAATCTGCCTCAGTACAATACATACACGCCAGAAACTTGTGAGCTCCCTTACCACTTACCCTACTGGCTGGCTATTTTGTCTTTATCGGGCAATTCCAAGGCCTTTGGAGACATAAACCCTTGGTGAACTCAAAAATGTATTTTTCTGGCACTGTTCATACACAAGGGGGGTCTATGGAAATCATAGTTATCAAACTGTGAAGAACATAAAATACGTCTAAAGAAGACCCAACTGTGTGTAAAAACTCTTGGCCAAAAAGAAAACAAAAACCCACCTGAGGGCACTGGAAGCGACCCAAAGAAGGTGATTCTGAAGGCGGTGGGGGGAGTTGGGGGTGTCATGCTGAGAGAGAAGTACTCTGTGGCTTTCTTGTTCTCAGTGGCACGACCCTGAGGATAGCCTGTGAACTTGAAAGAACTCAAGTTCAGAGCAGCTAGAAATGAAGAAGAGATAGATGTCCAGGACAGGAAGCAGAAGGGGACCTTCACTTGTATGGGTGGACACTCTTGCCCAGATCTCTGACTGACCCTAAAAGGTGCACATGTGAGGCTGACTCAGATTAGCGCTGCCCCACCGCCCCGCGCCCGCCCCCCCGCCACACACTGAAAGAGAGCTGACCTGAAATTTCCGCAGCCACTCAGCACAGGGGAAGGGTTCACTGCTTGTGTTCAGCCCAGTTAACTGATTTAAAAAACAATAATAACTCAATATTCTTCAGAAAATATAAAAGAGTCTAACTCAATCTCTATTTTCCTAGCACTTTACTTCTTTACACTCTTCTTTTTGAGCATTGTGAGTGGGAATGAGAAAATTGGCACATCTTTCCTGGATAGTTTCCCAAAAAAGGATCACAAGAATTTTAATTTTTTATTATATTTATTGGGGTGACATTGGTAAATAAAAACATACAGGTTTAAAGTGTACAGCTCAACAAAACATCATAACTTTTAAATCAAGCATTCTAGGATCTCATCTTTAGAGATAAGCAAAGTGCAAAGATACATGTAAAACTTTTTAATTTGTTGCACTGTTTTTAATTTTTTAAACTGCATATTAATTATCCAGTAGGCAGATTGAAAGGTTTGATAAAATGCGATGCTGAAAAAACAGTAACCCTAGTGGATTTCTGAGTGGTGGAATTTTGAGTGTTTTTTCTACTTTCTTTTTCATACATTCCTCTGTTGTTTACATTATTTTGCAATAAACTTGTTTGGCTTTTAAAATTAGAAAAGTATTAATACAGTTTATTCTTTTTTTTTTTTAATATCTTGGTCAGCCTGGTTAGAAGTCCAGGTTTTTTGTTTTTTGTTTTTTTTTAAATATATTTTTATTGATTTTTTACAGAGAGGAAGGGAGAGGGATAGAAAGTCAGAAACATCGATGAGAGAGAGACATCGATCAGCTGCCTCCTGCACACCCCTTCCTGGAGTTGTGTCCACAAGCAAGGTACATGCCCCCAACCAGAATCGAACCTGGGACCTTTCAGTCCACAGGCCAACGCTCTATCCACTGAGCCAAACCAGTCTCAGCTACAGTTTATTCTTATTGTTCACAATACTTACGTTCTATAAAGTTGTCACAAACACTGAACTAGCAAATAGGGGAAATAAAGGGTAAGTTTCCTGTAAGTTTCTGGTCACATTTTATTTAAAAAATATATTTTTGTGTTTTTAGAGAGAGGGAGAAAGAGAGGGATGGGGGAGAGGAAGAAAGAGAGCGAGGGAGGGGGAGAGGGAGAGGGGGAGAGAGACGTATGAGAGAGGTACATCCATCAGATGCCTCTTGCACACTCCCTACCAGAGATTGAGCTGGAAACCCTGGATCATGTGCCCTGACCAGGAATCAAACCGGCGACCTCCTTCATTTTTACCTGGCTGGTTTGCGGACTGGATGGGTCATAAGAAGGTACATAGTTCTTCCAAGTACCTGAGGATTCAGGTGGGGAGGATATCTGATTGTTGGATGAGAAAAGTAGCTCGATGGGGCTGGAGGGAGAATAGCTTGTGTTGGAAATGGCAACGGTGAGGGTGGAGATGGAGTTCGAGTTGAGATGACTGTAGAAGATAGAAAAGGAAAGACAGATCATTAGCTGTTTTTTTAATGCTCCGTACTGACCCTAAAGCATGCTGTGAAACAATAAAAATGATAGCTACTCATTCCCCACCACGATTTAACCAAAATCTCCTAAAATAGCAGTTAGTCTTTTATTCTGAATGCCAGTACTGCTAAGCATACACAGACACAACCCTCACTATAGAGAATAAGCAATCTTGCTTTCTAGATCTGTGAATTATTTAAAAAAAAAAAAAGAAAAGTTTTTCTTTCATATGTTTAAAGTTTCTCTTTCAATGACTAAAAATGAATTTTCAATTGAACCACACTGGCCAGGTCTAGTCATATTATTTTGGTCAACTGATCAAAACATAACCCTTGTCTTATGTGTGTTTCCATTAAAGACATGTTTTTATTTAATATATATTGTTGACTTGCCAACACTGCATTCACAGCAGCACTATGACTCAAGCCCGAACAAAGCTTATCTACACACGTATTTTTTTCTGTAAGGCACATCACAGCGTTCCTGTGCCTAGGAGCTAGAGAGCACTTCTACACTTTCCTTGAGGGCCATTTTAGGCAGTAAACTCACCGACAAAAAATGTGAAAACCATGGCACCAACTAGACTACAAAAAGGACATTGGTTTACAGCCTAAAAGTGAAACGAGAAGGCAGACATTTCCTGGTTTGACCTCAGCTGGGAATGTAAGTGTTGGATGACTCCAATTTTCCACCACATCATGCACTATGATTTAGAACATATAACATTAAAGTCCTAAAATTGTAATTTTAGAGTGTCAGAAAGTTAAAAACATGACTGATATAAGTATATTATATCTGAAACATATACATATATGTGTATTTATATTATATTATACAGTGGTACCTCGAGATACGAGTTTCATTCGTTCCATAACCTTGAGGCATGGGAAACTATGAGACGTTCCAGTCGAGGTAAACTGGTGGGTCGTGTGCAGCCGGCCTTTTCGCGTGATTACTCGTATCTCAAATGTTGCTCGTATTTCAAAGCAAAAATCGCTCACTCAACAGCTCGTATCTCAAAAATCTCGTATGTTAGGGCACTCATATCTCGAGGTACCACTGTAATTATATTATATTATATTATATTATATTATATTATATTATATTAACACATGCTAAACACCTACTTAATGCACTAATAAGGGAACCAGCAGAATCAAGATGCTGGCTCCAAGAAGCACAGGAAAGACCTCAAAAGCCACAAGTACTGATTTAGGGTGACGATAACTTATAGCAAGTGGGTGAATTCAAAATACCAAATCCATAATAATGAGGATTGACTGTATAGCTATATTGACCATTTGAAACTAAAGTACAAAAGCTTTTTTAAAAAACACCTCTGTAGATTTTGCCTCATGTATTGGCCCCTGAGCTCTAGAAGACAGGGATGATCTCTCCTTCACCACTAGACATCTGACAGTTAGCTAAGTGCCTGCAGTAAGTGCTCAATAAATGTCCTTTTCTCACTATTGCCCACTTCTCTGAATGACCAACTTCAGGGCATACAAAGATGGATCGTCAGTCTTGTAATGAAGTTCTGCAGTTTGGAAATCACCAAGTGGAAGCACAAGACACTAGAGGGGATATCTGCCATTGAGTTAGCCACCCTATAAGGCAAAGGTTACCTCCCTCTCAAAAAGCTGAAAATCCCAGACTTGCTTCCTGTGCCTCCTTTGTAGCTAGAACACAAACTAAGACTTAGGTTCTACCAACGGATACAAAGCTTGTCTGTGAACCAACAGGCTGCAAGCCATTTCCAGAAGCAGCTGTAGCAACAGCCTGGCAATAGCGGTCAGTGTCCACCCAGTTCACTAGCTGTAGCAACCCCTGTGGACAGTGAGACAGCGCTGTGGCATGACAATGGGCATCATTTCTGGTTGTGAAGTCTCTGAGCTGGTTCTCTGAGTCCTCTGGAAAACAAGTTCATGGCTCACGCTTACTGATTTGCCCTAACACATGTAAAGAGTCCCTAACATAGATGGAGCAGCTGACACCAAAAACTCAAGTTCTTTTTACATGGGGACAAAGAAATTTCTATTTAGCTTAAACAGAATAGGTTGGTTTAAGTAAAATAGGAAATGTATTAAACTACATAAATTAAAACTCCAAGGGTGAAGCAAGCACTGGGCATGTAGATCTAGAGGCTTAAACTAGGTATCAAGAATGCAGACTTTAAAACAAAACATGAATGTGCATGTTTATATTTTCTTTGTTTTTTTGCCTCATGTATAAAAGCCTTGGGGATTTGCTATCTTCCCAGATTGGATGAAGCTTCCAGGATAGCCATTTTACCTTCCACGTTTCTTCTCCCAATTAGCCATTCCGCTGAAGAGTTTCTGGCTTCAGCAACTTGAGTGAAGCATAAAAAGCACAAAGTATTATGTGAAGAGATTCAAATATTTAAAATATATTTTTAAACAGGAAGGGAGAGAGAAAGATAGAAACATCAATGAGGAGAGAGATTCATCATTGATGGGCTGCCTCCCACTGGGGATTGAGCCTGCAACCCCGGCATGAGGTCTTGACCAGAATGAAACCTGGGACACTTCAGTCCTCAGGCTGACACCCTATCCACTGAGCCAAACCGGCTAGGGCTCAACACCTGCAGATTTAATCTGCCTCTTACTGTGCCAGGTGCCTCAGGAGAAATTGAAATGGGACACTGATTTTTGGCTGCTCCACAGTTTGTGATGGATGAAGGGATATATTTGAAAAACAATCTCCTTCATCAAGTTGAGTGTGATTCAAGGACTTCAACTGTAAGTCTCTCTCCACAGTGGCCAGCAGTGGGAGGGACAAACGGATGACGGACTCTGACCCCAAATTGTTCGCATCAAGTGGAAGCATCATGCTGGTATATGAATAATCAAACTATAACATAGAGGGTATAAACAAAAGGATTTCAGGATTTCAAAGAAGGAAGCAATTTCTTGCAGCTGATGGACATGAAACTTCACTAAGGAAGTAGCTTTAACGGAAGGAGAAGACGGAGGGGCAGAGCGGGGGTCAGGAAATGCCAGCCAGAGAAATTATGAGAAAGAGAAGGTCAAAAAAGAGGTGAACTTTTAAAATCTTAATCACTGACACCAGAAAAAGACAGACATTCTTTGTTTGGAAAAATACTTTGGTAAGCTACTAGGATTAAGAGTAAGAACTTCAAATTCATGGATGACTACATGGTCCAAGCAACATCATGATTCCTACACTGACACACAGCCAAGTTGAGGGACCAACACCCTGAGCCATAACACCCTCCCATATTACACCAGAAAACACTAAGCATTTTGGGAAATGACAAAGTGTTCAAAGGGGCTGCAATACTGGGATTGCCTAGGCATGTCATGGGAGATAGACTAAAAATGTAAGTCAGGTCCATATCGTAAAGTGCAAAATGTGTAATATAAAATTTGGAGTTTTTTCTGATACTAATAGCCTCAGAGCATGGCTCTTTCCAGTAATGTTCCTACTACCCACTTTTTCATTTTTTTTTTAACTGAGATCTTATGCACACTTTACCAGTTTCCTTCAATGGCAACATTTTGCAAAAATATAGTATTTAATCACATCCAGAGCCCCGCAGGCATGGCTCAGAGGTTGGGCATCAACCTAAGAACCAGGTGGTTACAGTCAATTCTTGGTCAGGGTACAGGCCCGGGTTGCAGGCTTAATCTCCAGTGTGGGGCATGCAGGAGGCAGCTGATTAATGATTCTCTCTCATCATTGATGTTTCTACCACTCTCTCCGTCTCCCTTACTCTCTGAAATATTAGGACAGTGGCTCAGTCAAGAGACTTAATGTTCACTCTATATTATCTGTGCTATATTTATATTATTTATTTAAGCACTTATTTTTACATATTTTTAAAGCTACTTTTCTTTTCTTTTTTTTTCCTTAATCCCTACTCAATGATATGTCTATTAAGTTAGGAGAAAGAAAGAATGAGAAAAAAAACATTGACATGAGAAACATTGATTTGCTGCCTCCTATACACACCTGCAATCAAACCCACAACCCAGGCATGTGCCACAACCAGGAATCGAACCCTCAACCTTTTGGTATATGGGATGTTGTTCCAACCAACAGAACCACCCGGCTGGAGCTAAAAAACTACTTTTCAAAAATGCATTTGAAGATTATTTCTAAAAGAAACAAGTAACCTTGATTCTGTAACCTTCCCCAACCCTTACCCTTGTAACACAACACACATTCATCAGTTAACACATAAACACATAAACATTGCAGCTCACAGGGAGCAGTTTCATTATATATGTCAACTCCAAAAATAATAAATGACTTCCGCTTCTCAGTAAGGCAGAATAACAAGTCTCAGATTTTACCTATCTATCTGAAATGACTGAAAAATAGTGTGCGTAACAATTATGTGTGAAACAATGTTTTTCAGACAGTGTACATTAGGCAGTACAAGATAGTGGTCCCACAGAGATAGAAAACCAACCAAGCGCTATGACTTCCCAGCCTGGCTACCAGGAAAGAGTTTCCAGGTTGCAACTTAGGGTGAGGAAAATGAGATGAGGCCCAATAATATCCCTGAATGGAGGAGACAGGCAAAAGCACAGGTAGGCCAAGGAAGGTGACTAGAGCTTAGGGACAGAGGCTGGAGAGGAGAGACTTACAGAAAGAGAGAAATCTGCAAGTCCTCAGCCAATTATCAGCACATTGGTGATTAGAAGGAACATTCTGGGCGATCACACAGTGGTGGTAATAGTTCATGTGACACCAGACAGAATAGAAAACCTCATAACTCAAAGGACATCATGTAGAGTAGTCAGGAGGAATTGCCTCAGCAGTGGGGCAAAATTTGCCCTGGATCAAATGCTGCTCTAGTCCTGTTTAACAAAGCTTAAAAGCAAGGCCCATAAGTAGATCAATGTTTCCAAATAACATAACTGTGTTACAGAACAAAGTTCAACACTATTTATAGGAGTACAAAAGTATATAGCACTCAACAAGATTAAATAAACAGCATCTAGCATTCCATTGAAAATGACCAGGCATGCAAAGAACTGGGGGAAAATGAAAAGAAGAAAAAAATTCATCATTAGAAACAGATTCAGAATGACAGTAATAGGCAAGGGCATTAAAACAGTATGTGAAGAACTTTATTGTAGACATCTGCAGTGGTCTTAATGTTAGTGTTGCCTCAACATTTGTAGATTGAAATCCTGTTGCCCAGCGCGATGGTTCTTGTAGGTGGCCTTTGGGAAGTGCTTAAGCCTGAAGGTGGACTCTCACAATAGGATTAGTGCTCTTATTAAAGAGATCTCACAGAGCTCCCTAGCCCCTTCTGCCATGTGAGAAATTTGCAACCTAAAAGAGGGCCCTTATCTAACTGCACTGGCACCCTGATCTCAGAATCCCAGCCTCCAAAGCTGTGGGAAATAAATTTCTGTTGTTCATGAGACACCTGTCCATGGTTTTAGGTTACAGCAGCCTTTGAGTGTCTTTGACTTTAATACACTCACAGTGCTAAAGCATCTGCCTGGATTTAGTTTTCCTACGTCAGCTGGCCAATGAGGATCTCAAACTATCTATAATATTAAAAGCATAATATGCAAATTAGACCGGATGTCCTTCTGGACGATCTTCCAAATGAAGCCGGGTCAGTGAGAGAAGCCTGGGTTGGGTGCCAGAGGGAAACCAGTGCCAGCAGCAGGGGCAAGAAAGGCCTATTCTTGCACATTTTTCATGCTTCAGGCTTCCAGTTATATGATAAATTCACTAGGAGAGTAGTTTCAATGAGATGTTTTGGTCAGACTTAGGCAAGGTATCAGGGAAAGTTTCTTGCCTTCACTTATGGTGTCAACATAGAAACCCCTCCTCCAGGTCTTACCATGATCATATTCCCATCCCTACCTTTTGCCTGAAGAGACCACAGATCCCACAGTGCCAGATATCTGGAGCCCTGAGCTTATCTCCTCCTCCCTCCCACACTTCATGCCATGCTCTGGGAAATCCTACTAACATCACTTAGCTGAAAGCAATGTCTCCATTTCACCTTCCTGCCTTTTCTACCTTCACAGATGCCCCTGAAGCCTCTACCTCATGCCCAATTGCCTGTCTCCAAAGAAAGAAGCCCCTACAGCAACATATTTTTTTAGGTCTCTGGGAATGTATTGCTCTTTATAACATGTGAGTCTGGTACTTGACTTTCAAGCACACAACTTAGAAACACGCTTCTAAGAAGATGTTAGGAACAAAGGTAGAGACTTCCTGTACTGGAAATGATGAAAGCTTCCTAAGGATAGCATGGAAAAGGGAATGCACTGTGTTTTGTTCAAGAGGAATCATCCCTAATATATTACAAATCAATAACCTGGCTTTAGGAGAAAAAAAAATCCTTGAACATTATTTGTACTGTATACTACCATTCCAATTTTTACTTCTAAGTCAAGTTTGGAATAAATAAGGTATGACTAGGAGAGTAGTTTCAATGAAATGTTTTCGTCATCTCTCTGACCAACACACTCACAAAATACCAACATATTTGTAAAATCTTAGCCAGGAAACATAAATTGCCATACACGTGCACATATGACCTACACACACTTACACATTCCCTCCTTCATTTTGCTGTTCTGATTTCCACACAGCTATGTGGGTAGAATTTGTAATGATTGCAGAAGAATTGCTTCTGAGCAATCTCTTGAAATAAAAAGAATATAATCACCACCCTGCAGAAGTAGGAGTTTGGCTGCTGATTCAGAGTTAGTCACCTTCCCTGAACAAAGAGCTCAGTGATCATTATAAATGGCAAGGCAGTACATGCTGTCTGCACTGGGTAAACACAAGCCCCCTGCTACAATCCCAGTGGAAGCACCAATCAGTTTTACACACACAGTCTGGGCCAGGCATAGAGCTAATATTGTGGCAGGTGTGGTGGCAGGTGAAGGAGGGGGGAGCTCAGTCCTTGACCTAAAGGCCCTTGTAAAATCTAAGAAGCAAAAGAGGAAGGGGGAAAGCCCAGTGGACCCTGCCCTAAAGATGTGCTTGGGGTATGGATACTGATTACAAATCATTTGAAAGTGGACCAATACAAATGGTAGCATAAAGGATTTTATTTTAAAGATAAGGACAACCAAGCCAATATGAGGTTTGTGACATGTCACAGTGGGTTCCCAGGTGGAGCAGGGACATGCTTCCCAATTGCTAGCTTAAAATAACGAACAATTGCTCAGGTGGTTTCTACTTCGTGCAGCACCTGGATCCTTAGAGAGCCCTGGGCTTCTGTAATTCTGGGGAGGGTTAAGGTAGAGAAGGGCTTGTCAACAATATGAATTCATAAAAGGAACATAAGACTAATAATTTGCATCATACCCTTTAGAAGTACACACTCTATCAGAGAGGAATATTATTCTAAACACTTTCTTTCCTCCAGAAGAAAAAAAAGATGGGCCTACCTCCAGGAAGTCAGAGTCCTATTCCCTGTTGGGGCACATGTTCAGGCTATGGGCTAGATCCCCAGTAGGGGCCATGCAGGAGGCAGCCGATCAATGATTCTCATCATTGATGTTTCTCTCTGTCTCTCCCTCTCCCTTCCTCTCTGAAATCAATATTTTTTTAATTGCTTTGGAAGTTCAAGATGTTCTTATAGGGGAGAAATCAAGATGGCAGCATAGGTGAATACTTAAACTGTTGCCTCGCACAATTTCAAAACTACAACTAAAAGACCGAACGAACATCACCCAGAACCACAGGAAAGCTGGCTGAATAGAGATTCTACAACTAAAAGGAAAGAGAGGAGCTCATGGAGAATCAGAGGAACTGCAAACAACTTAGCTATGGAAACGCGCACTGGAGAGGATGGAGCGGGGTGCCTTGCTGGCTTCCTCTGGCAGGGGGGAGACTGAGAATCCTGACTGCACTGAACTCCAGTTCCGGGCAAGACTCATATGGGAGAGTCTGGACTGTTGTGAAAAGGGAAGAGTGCAGGAAAACAGGAGAGCCACGAAAGGCAAAGGTCTGGAGGTGCATGAGAAAGTACTCACACAGAGGACTGTCTGCTGATTGTGCCCCGGGCTTTCTGTAGCAGAAGAAAGACAGAAGCTCCCAACTGCACTAAAATCCAGATTGGACTGCACTGAACCCCAGTTTTGGGCGAGACCCGGGGGACCCAGACTCATACGGGAGCACAGAAACTCAGAGGAGCCGTGAAAAGCAGAGATCTAGAGATGCACGCGCGTGTGAGCACAGAGAGGGCTGCAGTGATTACCAAGGGACAGTGAGACCAGGGACTGACCAGGAAGGCAAGGCTATCTGCCCCACCCTGAGACTCTATTCAAACCGAGCACAGAGGCTTTTGCAGTCTTGCAAGTCTTAAGACAGATTACAGCACAGAAGTTCTCCAGGCATTGACACAGCTGATCCCCACAACCAATTGGCTTGGAGGTCAACTCCTCCCAGTGATACCAACAACAATCAAGACTTAACTACAACAAGGCTGTACACACAGTCCACAAAGAGGTGCGCCAAGAGAGTCCACATCAGATAACTGGGGAGGCGGAGCTGCTGGGCCATATAGGACACCTAGCACACAAAGCTACTCTACCAACTCAAAGAAGCATTGAAAATGCGGAGACAGGGGAGAATCCTGCATTGAACCCCTTATCCTACCACATTAAACTCCAGGTCCAGCCAAAACTCATACGGGGGGAGTTTGGACTCTGAAAAGGGAGAAGTGCACAGAAATTTAGAGGACTCGCAAAAGATCAGAAGTCTAGTGGCGTGCACAGCACTGCGCACAGAAGACCAACTGCTCATTGTGCCGCTGGCTTTCACAAGTGGGAGGTAGACAGAGCCTCCCAACTGCTCCACTTCTAACTCCACTAAACCCCAGTTTTGGGCAAAACCCTGGGGACTGAGACTCATATGGTCCCCGAGCGCAGGGGAGCCGGAAAGACAGCAGTCTAGAGGCACTGCAAGAGCGCACTCGTGCACACAGGTACTGCTCCAGCAATTGCCCAGACACGTGAGACTCACGGGCCATGGAGGGCGGGGCCCACTGGAAGACAAAACGGTCCATTGAGCCTGAGACTCCACCCATCCCAAGCTCAACAGAGAGGCTTTTGCAGTTTTGCAATTCTTGTATTATTAGGCTGAATCCAACACAGAAGTTCTCCCAGCATAGTGAAAATGACGAGACAAGGGAAGAGATCACAGAAAAAGAAATGGAGGAAAACAAACGACTGGATATAGAGTTCAAAACCACACATATGAGGTTTTTCAAGAATCTCCTCGAAAAGATGGATAAATTTAGCGAGACCCAAGAGGAGATGAAAAAGGACCAACTAGAGATGGAAAAGAACCAATTAGAGATGGAAAAGGACCAACTAGAAATTAAACATACACTGACTGAAATAAAACATATTATTCAGAGACCTAACAGCAGACTAGAGGAAGGCAAGAATCAAGTCAAAAATTTGAAATATAAAGAATCAGAAAACACACAACTGGAAAAGCAAAAAGAGAAAAGAATCCAAAAATGTGAAGATAATATAAGGAGCCTCTGGGACAGCTTCAAGCGTACCAACATCAGAATTGTGGGGGTGCCAGAAGAGAGAGAGCAAGATACAGAAAACCTATTTAAAGAAATAATGACTGAAAACTATCCACATCTGGTAAAAGAAATAGACTTACAAGTCCAGGAAGCACACAGAACCCCATATAAAAGGAATCCAGAGAGGACTACACCAAGACACTTCATCATTAAAATACCAAGAGCAAAAGATAAGGAGAGAATATTAAAAGCAGCAAGAGAAAAACAGTTAATTACCTACAAGGGAGCACCCATACCATTGTCAGATGATTTCTCAACAGAAACTATGCAGGACAAATGGGAGTGGCAAGAAATATTCCAAGTGAGGAATAGCAAGAGCCTACAACCAAGGTTACTCTATCCAGCAAAACTATCATTCAGAATTGAAGGGCAGATAAGGTGCTTCACAAATAAGAAAAAGTTAAAGGAGTTCATCAACACTAAACCAGTATTATATGAAATGCTGAAAGGTAGTCAAGAAGAAGAAGAAGAAGAAGAAGAAGAAGAAGAAGAAG
>JAAGEH010000226.1:43164998-43566415 GCA_011751065.1 Lasiurus cinereus
ATAATTTTTTTTTGGGGGGGGAGGAAGGGAAAGGGAGAGAGAGATGGGAAACATCAGTGTTGAAAGAGAATGAAAGAGAACCATTGACAGGCTGCCTCCTGCACACCTCCCCCTGGGAATGGAGCCTGCAACCCGAACATGTGCCCTTGACCGGAATGGAACCTAGCACCCTTCAGTCCGCAGGCCCTACGCTCTATCCACTGAGCCAAACCAGCTAGGGCTAGACCATAGCATTTTAATTGTGTTGTAGGCGGCAGAAACGGCATTGGGCATTAGAGCCATGAGTTCAGGCTGGACCCCAAGCAACCTCTGGCTAGGCAAGAATTCAGAGCCAAGACCCAAATTGTAAAAGAACATTCATCTGATAAATCATAGAGGTAGAAGGAGTAATTCCTAGAGGAAACGGGCTTAGGAAACAAGTTATAGAGGTAAAGGAAGGACCCTTGGCGTTTTGGAGTAAGGAAGCTAATGGTAAGGTGCCTGCAGTGGGAAGGATAAATAAGAAGGGAAAGGCAGGGGTGGCAAACTCCCTGGAGGGAGAACACACTGGGTCCCCCAGCCTAAGGGTTTGAAGAGTAGAGATTTTAGGGGAGGTGCCATAGGAGGATCTCAATAGAATATTCAGCAGTTTTCCAGGTGTGTCCTTTCAGAGGTGTGGTTTCCACTGATGGATTGGCCGGTTCCAGGGCAGGGGGTCATTATTCAATGCTGTTGATCCTGAGACTGAGTTTGTGGTTTATCTGGCTCTGGAGCTGAAATACAACTAAGACATAGATGTTATCTATAGGGAGGAAAAGTCAGGGGGTCCTGGTCCAAACCTCATGTCCAGCAATAAGTTGGGGGAGGAAAAGTCACCCTTACAATTGATTGCCTGTTGCTAGGCATCTAGGACTTTCCGTTTTGGGGCCTTTCCGTATCTGGCCCATCTAACTTGCCTAACAATTTTACATTATAAATCATAAACAGCTTTCCCACATCAAGGTATTTTCTCCTATGGCATCAATTTAAACAGCTCTACAGTATTCCATTGTTTGGATTTACTATATTTATTTAACCAATCCCTAGGTATTAGAAATGGCATTTGATCCCAGTGTTTCCCTATTTTTAAACAACACCATGACTGACATTCTAGTAAATTGTTCAATTGCATGTGTATTTTCATTTGTTTCCTAAAGATTCGCATTCTAATGTGCTTTTTGAAGGACGTGAGCCTTTTTAAAACATGCACCTTGACAAGCATTGCTTTAAGGAACCTGTAAAGGTGACCTGGATTACTGTTCCTGCCCATGAGAGCACAGACTGTGGAGACAGGGATAGAGAAGCACTGCTGACTGGCAGAGACAAAAAGTGTTTGCCTAGAAACGCTGGGGACAAAGATCCAGCAGTGTGTGCCAGAAACATCCAGGCTCACACGTCAGAATGTTTACTACTGGTTAAGAGACATCCAGATGAATGTTTCTCTCTTCTAGAACTTTGAAACTTGTGAACACCCAATAAACATTTAAAGAATATTAGTCAGTGTGTTTTAGGAGACAATATGACATTTCTCCTAATGTTATCACTGTTCCACGTATACTTTTAATAACAATTTTTCTTCAAAATAACTCCCTTCAGATTTTGTCTTTTATTTTATGTTATAGCTTCAATTCATTTTAAAAAAGCCAAGTCGCCGAAACCGGTTTGGCTCAGTGGATAGAGCATTGGCCTGTGGACTGAAGGGTCCAGGGTTCGATTCCAGTCAAGGGCATGTACCTTGGTTGAGTGCACATCCGCAGTAGGGGGCGTGCAGGAGGCGGCTGGTCGATGTCTCTCTCTCATCGATATTTCTAACTCTCTATCCTTTTCCCTTCCTCTTTGTGAAAAATCAATAAAATATATTAAAAAAAAAAAAGCCAAGTCACTCACAGCTGATTTTAGGTAAACCTGGAAGGGTGCAAAATAGTTTCAGAGAATGACTATGAGCCTAGGATGCTACTGTTTACTTTTGTTATTTGTTTGTTTGTTATTTTTCACATTACTGGCTTCAACTTAAAGAACAATGAGTTGATCAGACAAGATGGTCTGATTGATTACTTTTGTTCACAGAATGAATTTCTTTTTTAAAAAAAGTAAATCTTTATTATTCAGATTATTACATTTGTTTCTCTTTTTTTCCCCTCCATAGCCCCCTCCACCGGGCTCCCACCCTCCTTCTACCCTTACCTCTCCCCCATTGACCTCATTAATAGGTGTATGATTTTTGTCCAGTCTCTCCCTGCACACCCTCACCTCTTTCCCCCTGAGAATTATCAGTCCACTCCCTTTCTGTGCTCCTGATTCTATTATATTCACCAGTTTATTCTGTTGATCAAATTTTTAATTCACTTAATTTTTAGATTCACTTGTTGATAGATATGTACTTGTTGTTCATAATTTTTTATCTTTTACCTTTTTCGTCTTCCTCTTCTTAAACAGTACCTTTCAGCATTTCATATAATACTGGTTTGGAGTTGATGAACTCCTTTAGCTTTTTTTTTAATCTGCCCTTCAATTCTGAATGATAGCTTTGCTGGATAGGGTATTCTTGATTGTAGGTTCTTGCTATTCATCACCTTGAATATTTCTTGCCACTCCCATCTGGCCTGCATAGTTTCTGTTGAGAAATCATCTGCCAATCATATGGGTGTTTCCTTGTAGGTAATGAACTGTTTTTCTCTTGCTGCTTTTAATATTCTCTCTTTGTCTTTTGCTCTTGGTATTTTAATTATGATGTGTCTTGGTGTAGAACTCTTTGGATTCCTTTTATATGGGGGTCTGTGTGCTTCCTGGACTTGTAAGTCTATTTTTTTCACCAGATGTGGGAAGTTTTCAGTCATTATTTCTTCAAATAGGTTTTCAGAATCTTGTTCTCGCTCTTCTTCTGGCACCCCCACAATTCTGATGTTGGTACGCTTGAAGCTGTCCCAGAGGCTCCTTACATTATCTTCACATTTTTGGATTCTTTTTTCTTCTTGCTTATCCAGTTGAGTGTTTTCTGATTCTTTATATTTCAAATTTTTGACTTGATTCTTGCCTTCCTCTAGTCTGCTGTTAGGTTTCTGTATAATATTTTTTATTTCAGTCTGTGTATGTTTAAATTCTAGTTTGTCCTTTTCCATCTCTAGTTGGTCCTTTTTCATCTCCTCTTGGGTCTCGCTAAATTTATCCATCTTTTTGAGGAGATTCTTGAAAAACCTTATAAGCATGGTTTTGAACTCTATATCCAGTTGTTTGTTTTCCTCTATTTCTTTTGTTTGTGATCCCTTCCCTTGTCTCAGCATTTTCACTATGCTGGGAGAACTTCTGTGTTGGATTCAGCCTTATGATACAAGACTTGCAAAACTGCAAAAGCCTCTCTGTTGAGCTTGGGATGGGTGGAGTCTCAGGCCTTAATAGACTGCCTTGCCTTCCAGTCAGCCCCGCCCTCCATGGCCCCTGGGTCTCACATAACTCTGGATAATTGCTGGAGCGGTTCCTGTTCGCCTGCGCAGTGCCTCTAGATCACTGCCTTTCCGGCTCCTCTGCGTTCCAAGACCATATGAGTTTGGGTCCCCCAGGGTTTCGCCCAAATCTGGGGTTTAGTAGAGTTAGAAGTGGCACAGTTGGGAAGCTCTGTCTCCCACCCACTTGTGAAAGCCAGGGGAACAATCAGCAGTTGGTCTTCGCGCAGTGCTGTGCGTGCCATCAGACTTCTGCCCTTTCCTGACTCTCCTAAATTTCCATTCACTTCTCCCTTTTCACAGTCCAAATTCCTCCCGTATGAGTCTCGCCTGGACCTAAGGTTCAGTGCTGTAGGATAAGGGGTTCAATGCAGTTGGGAGTCTCCATCTCCCTCCCACCAGAGAAAGCCAGCCAGGTACTCTGGCACCCGTTCTCTCCTCGTGTGCGTCTCCGTACCTCAGCTCCTCTGGGACTCAGTGAGCCCCTCTCTTTCCTTCTAGTTATAGAATTTCCACTCAGCCAGCTTTCCTGTGGTTCTGGATGATGTCTGTTCTGTCTTTTAGTTGTAGTTTTGAAATTGTTGTGCAAGGCAGCAGTGTAGGTGTTTACCTATGCCGCCATCTTGGATTATCTCCACAGAATGAATTTCTGATTGTCTTCATATGGATTCTGCCTGTAATTTTGACAGTTTTGGGATTGGGGAGAATGTTCTGCCACAGACTTTAATATATTTTTTTACAGAACATGGCAGAAAAACCAAGCTTACTTCCAACTGTTGTTTTTTTTAAAAACATACGTATCCAAAACTTTCTTTTCAGCTTCCTTTAAAATAATAGTCTTGACTGATGGTGTTCATTATTCAGCTGAGTGGTCGAATCTTCACAGAAATATTTTCTCATTCAAATGTTCTTTTTAGAAAAGAAAGTTTCTTTAGCTAAATTTAGCCCTTGTGGTTCATTTTAAAATATAATTATTTAATGCTTACTCTTGTAGGAAAAAACAAAACAAACACCCTTTTTCCTCTATCCTTTTAGATTTAACTGGGCCCCACAAACTAGACTGAAAAAAAAGTTTATCAGGAGAAAAAGATTTATTACCAATGCATATAGGAGGACTTAGAGAAATGAAATGAAAATCCCAGAGGTGGTCAGTCCTAGATACTTATATACCATTTTAACAAAGAGCAATAAATTTGTGGAGAAGTGACAAGACCAAGGAAAAGGGTTGTTAGGTTCTAGGGGCAGTAAATTATGGAAAAGTAAATATATGGGAAACTAATGGAAGATAAGGAAGGTAAGGCTTATGCAGATCATCTTGGTGTCAATTTTCCATTTTCTTATATCCATAACACTCCCCTGAGTGAGGGAGTTTATGACAGTCTTCATTTCTCACAAGTTTCTCTGCATAAGGGAAGATCTAATAAAGCTTCTTGGATCTCAGATATCTTCAGCTCAAAATAAATATACCAAAGAGGCATATTTTGAGGTCACACACTCTGATCTCCTTCACTCCCATAACTAAAAATCTTTTTAAGTACACTAAACCTCTAGAGAATGGCTTGCTACAATGTCATAGACATCTTTCCCATCATCCTTTTAAACAGAAGTTCCCCATATTTTTTCAGTCATTCATGTTGCTTACAAACCTTTGCTTTATACCTTAATTTTCCTCTTTTTAACTGTCAAATCTCTCACTTGCAGTTGATTTTACACAGAATTTTATATTGCTTAATTCACATAGCAATTACTCATGTCAATTATGCAATTACTCATGTCAATTATGCAATTACTCATATCAATTATGCATGTTCACTCACCACAAGAGTTAGAACAACTCTGATCAGCCCACAGTGACCACACCCCCTGGATTTCCACAGCCATATAGGAAGCTTACTTGTTTAGAGATATACCTTGAATTGGGAAACTCCACATTATGTCAACACTACTTACTTTATTTACTTTCAAAACATCTTCATTCAATTTCATTCCTACTATATAACATTATGGGATAAAAATAGCTATGAAGGATAAAATAACAAGTCTAGTTTAGGGTGAATTTCCATATAGCAAATCAGTGTGTAAGCAAAGTTGAGTAGAAGCAACAGCTCCTGACTACAATGATCATTTGACAAGGGACCTTGTTCAGAACAGGAAGTAACTATACAGCTGCTTGTTAGTTATAGTTAATTAGTAGTAAATAGCTGTTCTTGG
Source organism: Lasiurus cinereus (assembly GCA_011751065.1). Classification (NCBI taxonomy): domain Eukaryota; kingdom Metazoa; phylum Chordata; class Mammalia; order Chiroptera; family Vespertilionidae; genus Lasiurus; species Lasiurus cinereus. Next base: position 43,170,668 of record JAAGEH010000226.1, read on the forward strand.
AGGGTGGCAAAGAAGAGAACAAGATTTGTAAGTCAAACATTTCAAAAGGCTTACAAAAATTTTTGTAAATATATTTTATTTTTTACAGAGAGGAAGGGAGAGGGATAGAGAGTTAGAAACATCAATGAGAAAGAGACATTGATCAGCTGCCTCCTGCACACCTCCTACTGGGGATGTGCCCGCAACCAGGATACATGCCCTTGACCAGAATTGAACCTGGGACCTTTCAGTCCGCAGGCCGACGCTCTATCCACTGAGCCAAACCGGTTTCGGCCAAAATTTTTTTTTAATGTTATAAAAAGCAAGTCAGGGCAGGAGGGCTGCATAAGGAGCTTCAGATGCCTTATTAACTTATATTTCTAGAGCTTCCCAGGGAGAAAGAAGAGGAAGAAGAGAGAGGAGGTTGTTATGAGGATTTAAAGCCTAAATTGACCACAGAAGAGATTCTGATTCCATTAGACTAGGTTGGAGTTGGAGCTTTTAAAAAAAACACGGGCGGCCTGAGGTGAAATAGCTCATTTCACTTACAGAACAGGAGAGCTGTTAACCCACAAACGAAAAAAGTTGGTTCCTGGTGCCACCATTTAAAAGACATTTTAACCAACTGTCATTTTTGCAAAACCAAAAGCAATCAATATGTTTGTTTCTCCCAGTATCATTTTAAATAAAGTGGCATATTAGCACATAGACAACTCCATGATTATTTTTCATTTTACTTTGTTTGTATACAGTATATGTACCTATTTATTCAGCCAATCTGCTATTGAAAGACTTTTTTCCTACTCTTTACATTCACCAATAATGATGCAATAATAAACCTTATATAGACATTTCTCTCCCCCCACCCCAAGAATATCTATAGCATAAATTTCTAGAAGTTGACATGCTGGTTTGAAGTCTGTATGTGGCTGTACGTGTTAGTTATTAGGTGGGTGTTACCAAATCCCGCCCACATGCATTGAAGTACTTTACACACCTACCAGCTGTGTATGAGAACACTATGTCCACACAACTGCACCCACAGAATACATGATCAGACTTGGAGTTTTGCTAACCTTTCAGGTGTTCACATGCTTTGCTCATTCTTCTTTTGGATTACTAGTCTGTATTCTCAATTTCCAGTAGCTCTTTATATTCTAGAAAGGCCAGCACACTGTCTATAACATGAGTTGCAGATGTTATCCCCCAGTTGTTTGTCCTTTTATTTTATGTACTTGCTTTTGTTTGTTTTTGGGGTTTGGTTTTATTCTCATGCAAACTTTTTTTTTTTTTATGTAGTCAGTTTATCAGACTTTTCTTTTATGGCTTCTGGATTTCAAGTCATAGTTCAAAAGGCCTAGCTCACTCAAAGGTTTTGAAGGAATCCCTTCTGTTTATTTCTAGAACTTTTAGGGTCTTATTTTTCACATTTAAATCTTTGATCCATTTGGAATTTATCCTGGGACAAGACGAGATGTATAGAGGTAACTTTGTATTTTTCAGACCCCAAAATTAAGAGGTTTTATAATAAGTTTCATATTCAGTTTTGCACTATGGCCAGTGTGGCTCAGTTGGTTGGAGTATTGTCCTATGTACGTAGGTTTGATTCCCGGTCAAGGCATATACCCAGGTTGCAGATTTGATCCCTGGTTGTTTAATCCCTAGTCAGGACACATACAGGAGACAACACATAGATGTTTCTTTCTCACATTGATGTTTCTCTCTCTCTTTCAGCCTCTTCCTCTCTCTCCCTTCCTCTCTCTTTAAGGTAAATAAAAACATATCCTCAGATAAGGATTCAAAAATATTTAATATCCAGTTTTGCTATCTTCCTCTATATTGTTCTTCCAGGTTTTTCTAGCTATTTTTAAAATATTTTTAATTGATTTCAGAGAAGGGAGAGAGAGAAACATCAATAATGAGAGGAAATCATTGATTGGCTCTGGGAATCAAGCCCACAACCTGGGCAGGTGCCCTGACCAGGAATTAAGACATGACTTCCTGGTTCATAGGTCGAGGATGCTCAACCACTGGGCTGCGCTGGCCAAATTTAGCTACTTTTTAACATATAATTTAGGATCGAGTATCCAAAACTAAATCATCACAACAAAATACACGTATTGAAATTGTGGACGAAGCTGAATTAAATTTGTGAACTACCTTAGGGAGAGTTAAAATATTTACTAGTATAATGCTGAGTCTTCCCACCCAAGAACATTATCTGTCCTGCTATTTGTTCAAGTTTTTTATTTTACCTCTAAGAATTTTTAAAAGTTTTCTTCATGGGTTTTGCACATTTTTTGTTTAGTTTACTTCTATTTTAATTTTATTGTTGTTGTCATTTCTATTGTAAATGAGGTTTTTCTTCCTTTTAACCGATTCTGACTTGTAAATATATGTAAAGCCACTAAGTCTACAATCACAACATCTGCAAATAGTAATTTTATTTTATTTTTCCAATTGTTACTCACATAAACTCTTTCTCTTGTCTAATTGCATGAGCTAAAATCTCCAGCATCCTGTTAAATAAAAGTAGTAACAATGGACATATTTTAGCTTGTTTCTGACTTCATTGGAAATGTTTTTAAGTTCTGCCATTAAGTATGATGTTGGGCTTTGAGCTGAGATCAGTCTATTTTACCATGTTAAGGAAATATCTATCTATACCTAAGTTATTCAGTATTTTTATCAAGCATAGTTGTTAAATTTGATCAAATACATTTTCAGCATCTTGGAGGTAACTATGATTTTTCTCCTCAAATATGATAAAATATATTAATATATTTGCAATATTGAAATTTCTATAATAAATCCCAACCCACATTTTATTTCCTTCTGTTTTCTAGACATGTCTTTCCTTTTCTCATCATCGCCTCCATCAATTCTTATAGTTTTGACAAGTGCATATGGTCACATAAGCACAACCAAGATATAGGAAAATACCATCGCCCTAGCAAATTTCTTCATCCTACTTGGTTGGCAGTCCCATCCCTAATTCCAGGCCCTGGCACCACTAATGTATTTTCTACCCATACATTTTTGCCTTTCCCAGAACTTTATTTTAAAAGGCTTATATGGACTTTTGATACTGGCTTTTTTCATTCAGCATGATGCTTTTGAGACTGTGTATACTAATAGTATTATACTAATAGTATCATTACTATTACTACTTTTATTGCTAATATTCCATTGCATGGTTGAACCATGGTTTGGTCTCAATTCACCAAGTGAAGGGCATTTGGTTTCCATTCTTGGCAATTGTTAACGAAGCTGATAGAAAATTCACAGGTAGGTCTTAATGTAACCATACTTTTTTATTTTTCATAGGTAAAAACTTAACGTTATGATTGATGAATTGTATGACATATTACTCGGGATTCTCCAGAAAACAGGACCAATAGGAAATTTGATCTACCCATCCTTCTATCTAAAGAGGCAGGGGTTGAGTTGATGTTACAATCTTGAGTCCAAAATCAGCTGGCAGGCATCCTGAGGCATAATTATATCTTCTTTGGGAAATCTCAACCTTTGCTCTTAAAGCCTTCAATTGATCAGATAAGGCCCACCCAAAGTATGGAAGGTAACTAGCTTTACTCAAAGTCTACTGATCATAAATATTAATCACATCTAAAAAAATATCTTCACAACTATAACTAGACTAGCATTTGGCTAAATAACTGAGTATCATAACCTAGCCAAGTTGACACATAAAATTACCCATCACATATGATAAATGCATGTTTTAACTGCCAAACTACTTTCCAATACACTTCCGTATTTCCACCAGCAATGTATGAGTGTTCATAGGAGTGATTTTTTTAAGCATTTCTTTATCACATACAAACCATTTGCCACAAGCACTGGGGATGTAAAGAAAGTCAGGAAAGTATCAACAATCATCTAAAGGAGTGTCAGCCTTAAAAGGAAGCACATGTATTTTGACACAAGTTTAGAAGGTTGAGTATACTGTTCAATGTTATGTAGCTATTAACCTAATTTACTAGTATATCACACTCTTCAAAATGTGGCTGGCATTTTAAAATTTAATCACTTTATATATGCCCTCAGCAGAAAACATTATCTTAATTAAAAGCATAAACCAGAAAACATAAGTGGTAATGGTGAATCACCAACCCCCTCCCCACCGTTACATTGTTCTTACTATTCTCCCCACTCCAAGGTATCAGCTTTTAATGAAGAATGAGGGGGATATGTAAGTCAGCTATGATTCAGCAGGAATGAGAGTGAGGAACAACCTTTTTCTATTCTTCTATAGAAGGTGCTTAGCTCAGTGCTCAGCCAGTCATCTCATCGCCATGGTAACACTGTCCTTCCCTCCCAGTCTAGGGATCTCTGCACCTCAGCTAATGGAAGGGCATTGCTGCTTTTGCATCCGAAATCAAATAATGCTTTCTACTTAAAATCTCAGTGACTAACTCCTGCACAGGGGCTGGGAACACAGAGATCAGTGGCCTTGATGGAAATGATAATTAGCCCAATGTTTATAACATTCATCTTTAGCATCATTTCACCCTTTAGTAGCATGGGAAATCGATGACTCAGAACTCAGTGAGATCATAAATGAGGAGGATTAGTACCAAATGGAAGAATTTCCTTTTCTTTGAAGAACTGGAGCTTCCTGTAGCAAGCCTGCCAGGTTTTTAAGAGCTGTTCCCAGCTGGCGCTCCTCAGGGCCTGCCCCCGCTCTGCTCCAGGGCTTGCAGTTTCCTTTCAGGCTTCATCTGGAGAGACTGCTAGCCTAGATAATGGGCCCAGCCCCCTCACTGCCCCTCCTCTCTTCTCCCACCTGATCACTGCTGGTAGGCACTGCCATGTCTGGACACGGATCCTGCTTATTCTTCATCCCAGCACTTGTTTTCTCCATCTACCCTTTCCTCTATTCTCGTCCTACTCCCTACTCCCACACTTCCTTGCTCATTTCTCTCTCTTGCTTTTCCTTTGCTGCTCTTCTCCCCCACTTAAACCTTAGCACCCTCCAAAAGGCAGCCACACACATTTCACCCCACAGGAAACACTCGGGGCTATGGTGATGGGCAGCCACCACAGTCCACGCCATAAAACACAGGCCCCAAAATCAACGCCGGTGAACAGATATCCATCGTCAGTTGATGTACATTCTTCACAGACCTAGGCCATTGGCTACAGAGCCATATCAGTATATGGTCATGAATGAGGTCACATTTACTTCAATACATTGTCTGGCTGGATCATTCATGTGCCCCTTCTTCTTCTCCTCCCCTCCTTACCTGAATATATTTTTAATGATTTCAGGGAGGAAAGAAGAGGAAGAGAGAGAGAAAAATATCAGTGATGAAAGAGAATCATTGATTGGCTTCCCGCTGCATGCCCTCACTGGAGTCAGAGCCCACAACCTGGGTATGTGTCCTCATTGGAATGGAAACGTGACTTCCTGGTTCATAGGCTTCCCCTTTCTTCTTTTCCAGCCAAATCCCAAGCTTAATAAATACAGTAAAGTGTCAAGTTGTAAAAAAAAAACAACCAAAAAACCTATGTTTCCTGCCTCTTCACAAAGAGATGCACATGGCTGTGGGTTGGGGCTTCAGGGAAAGTCCATTAAAGAGGGCTGAGCAGCTGAGGCCTACCCTTTTGTTTTTCCTTTTTGCTATGCGCTGGCTTGTATCCCCTTCCAAAGTGTATATGTTCAAGTCCTAATCCCTAGAACGTGACTGTATTTGGACACAGGGCATTTAAAGCAATAATAGTTATTAGTTTGGATCCAAATTCAGTATGACTGGTGTCATTAGGACACACACTAAAAGGGCCAAAGAAAGACCATATGAGAACACTGGGAGAAGGCGGCCATCTACAAGCATGGACAGAGGCCTCAGAAAAATCTAACCCTGCCACCACCCTCATCTCCAACTTCTAGCCTACTGTGTCTGCTGTTTAACCACCAGTCTGTGATACTTTGTCATGGCGGCCCTAGTAAATTAATACATCCTGATTCCACTTTCCCACCTCAAAGTGGATGTGATAGGAGAAGCTGCCACTGCCTTCATGAAACCGAGAAAACCATTGTGCTCCTGGTTAAGTTTGAATAGACCCAGGATTTGATGACACTCTGAAGCAACCCGAGCGAGCTTACATCGTTTAAGCCTCTGTCATTTCAGATCTCTGTAATAGCAGCCAAATGCAGTTCCTAAGGAATATGCCCTTACTGACTTTGCACTTTTTACTCAGAGAGGATCTCTAACCTTCCAGGCAAAATCCCCCACTGCCTCCTTTCTGATTTTCTGGGACTCCTCAAAGCCCCAGAAGAACTTGCTGGCCCCAGGTTTTTCTCCTCTGCCTTTTGCTATAGACAACCCCTGTCCATTGTGTCACTCAGAGTTTCCCCCATTGCCACTGCTAAGGATGGCATCTTTGGGAAATCTCCAAAGCCATCCTCAAGTGTGTTCTCTCCCAAATCTAACCTCCTGTGCCAGCACCTGTCCTGGGGGCTCGCAGCCCTGAAGTCTCTCCATAAATCAGCTCTTCCAGCTTCCAGCTTGACCCAGTGCAGGGAGCTGGGCAGGAGCACACACCACAGCATCCTCCGGTCCTGGGTTCCTCTCCTCCATTATTTCAAAACTCCCCTCTTCAATTTCAAAGTAAAATCATCCTTTATTCACTTTTTACTTTCCCAAAATGTCTGTGCCAGTATAAATTATCCCCAAAACCTTTTTCAATTCCAAATTCTACTTGGATATTCAGGAGAATGGCCATTTGTGACTTGTGAAAAGACCAAATGAAGTTGACCTTGGGCTAGTACTGCTAATCACTGTAATGTAACGAGGGAAAAGGTTGTGTCTATGAGAACCTGTGAGCGTGATTGGGCAATCTTACAATACACTTGTCCTCTCTTACTCACAAGAGATTATGTCAGAGCAAGGGTAGAACGCACTGAAAGATTTCCCAGCCAATTCACCTTTCTCCCTTTAATTCTGAACAATCATGTCACTGATCTAATTATTTTGCCGCAGGATTCTTTTCATCTGAAAAAAACACACACCTCCTTTCCAGGATGGGGGGAAACATACACTATAAAGGTTTACATAGGCTGTCTCATGCAGGAGGGAGTTTAAACTGTTATTTCTTTTCACACTTTCTGTAATTTCCAACGTTTCCAGAATGAGATAGCATGTGTATTATAAATAGAAAAGGACGCTGTTTTTCAAAAGAAGAAAGAACCCTAGCCTGTTTGGCTCAGTGGATAGAGTGTCAGCCTGCAGACCCAAGAGCCCCAGGTTTGATTCTGGTCAAGAGCATGTACTTCTGTTGGGTTGTAGGCTCCTCCCCAGCCCAGGCCCTGATCAGGATACCTGCAGGAGGCAACCAATCGATGTGTTCTCTCTGTCTTTCCCTCTCTCTTCCACTCTCTCTAAAAATCAATGGAAAAATATCCTCGGGTGAGGATCAAAAAAAAGGAAGAAAGAAATCTGTTTTTCTTTCACATTTATCTTTATAAAAACCCAATTTAAACTATTAGACATTTCTATTACTTCCTTCCTGAATGGAAAAAAATGAATGTACCAGCAGCTTGCACTTTTTTTTAAAAAATTGAGTTTTATTTCTTTACCATTCATTTTCTTTTAACATATGTTTTTATTGGTTTTTGAGAAAGAGAAGAAAGGATATGGGGAAAGAGATAGAAACATTAATGAGAGAGAAATATCCCTCGGCTGTCTCCTGCACACCTCATACTGGGATCAAGCCCACAAACCCGCTCTGACCTCCTGGTTCATGGGTCGACCCTCAACCACTGAGCCACACAGGCCGGGCAGTTTGCAGTTTTTTAGCATCACTTTATTAGATTCTAAGCTTAGCGCAGAACAGCTTTTCCCCCACTTAGCACCCTTATTAAATTGGTTATTTTTTAGAGAATGATAACATAATCTTAATAGTCTAGGTCAGTGGTCGGCAAACTGCGGCTCACAGTTAGCTCTGTTGACTAATGATTTGTCGACCACTGGTCTAAGTTATATAATTTAAAATTCTAAGGGCAGAAGAAACCATTGGCAATTACAATAGGAAAGTCAATCTAAAACGTGCCTCTAACACAGTATTTTGAGAAGCTGAGCAAGTATCAACATGAAGAATGTGCTTTTGTAAGACTGCCCAGGCAGTCCTTTTTTGTTATAAGAGACTTTTGGAAATCAACAGAAGAAAGGTGCTGCAAACCAGCTGTCCAACATTCTTAACAACCGGTGGGAAAGAACATTGGACTTCATTTGGGATCATTTTAGAAAAATTGTCTAATTTCCTACTTTCATTTTCCTTCTCTGTAAAGTAGAAATGGTAATACCAACAAAGGTGTCATGCGAATAAGGAAGATGTTCATGCATCTATTCAGTGAAGAGTAATTTAATTTTTTTATAAATATATATATATTTTTAATATATTTTATTGATTTTTTACAGAGAGGAAGGGAGAGGGATAGAGAGTTAGAAACATCAATGAGAGACATCAATCAGCTGCCTCTTGCACGCCCCCTTCTGGGGATGTGCCCGAAACCAAGGTACATGTCCTTGACCGGAATGGAACCTGGGACCTTTCAGTCTGCAGTCCCACGCTCTATCCACTGAGCCAAACCAGTTTCGGCAATATAAATATATTTTCATTGATTTCCAAGAGGAAAGGAGAAGGAGAGAAAGAATCATTGACTGGCTGCTTCCTGCACGCCTCCCACTAGGGATCCAGCCCATACCTGGGCATGTGCCCTTGACAGGAATCAAACCTAGGACCCCTAGGTCTGCAGGCCAATTGAACCAAATCAGCTAGAGCAATAGTAATATAATTTTTAAAAATATATATTTTATTGATTTTTTTACAGAGAGGAAGGGAAAGGAATAGAGAGTTAGAAACATCAATGAGAGAGAAACATTGATTAGCTGCCTCCTGCACACCTCCTATTGGGGATGTGCCTGCAACCAAGATACACACTCTTGACCAGAATCAAATCTGGGGTCCTTCAGTCCACAGGCCAATGCTCTATCCATTGAGCCAAACCACTTAGGGCAATCAATTAATTTTGATGTGATTAAAGAGTTTAAATATTTCCCTGCCCTTCTGTTTCTCATTTTGTCCTGCTACTGTCTGGTTTTAGAGATAAAGCTAGTCAGGTCTTACTTGTAATTAAAAAGCCACAGCCTTTGATATGAGGTCCAGAGGATAGAAGTAATTTAGAGAGACATCAAAAGAGAGATAGCTATCTGTCCCTCTACTTAGAAGTCTGAAACTCAGAGGAAGTGTTGCACCTAGCAAGAACTAGTCCTAGACAGCTGGATGAACCTAGAGCCTAAGTGAAATAACAAATACCAAATGATTTCACTTATATGTGGAATCTGAAAAACAAAATAAATAAACAAACAAAGCAGAAGCAGGCTCTAGATACGGAGAACAAGCAGACTCATTGCCAGATGGGAGTGAGGTTGAAGGGCTAGGTGAAAAAGGTGAAGGAATTAAGAACTATATATGGGCAGTTAAAAAATGGTCATGGGCATGTAAAGTACAGCATAGGGAATATGGTCAATAATATTGTAATAACTATGTATGTGCCATGTAGATACTAGACTTAAGGGGGGGCGGGAATCACCTCATAAGCTATGTAAATGTCTAACCACCATGCTGTATACTTGACACTATTATAGTATTGAATGTTAACTGTAACTGAAAATTAAAAGAAAAAAACTTATACCAAAACAAAACAAAATAAAAAGTAGCCCTAGTGATTATGGATTCCCATCTAGTAGCCATAGGTGGCAGACACAGCCCCAAATGAGGAGTCCCTAAGAAGTTGAAAATAAAGGAAAAATTCTTCCCTCTGGTAGCTGGATTATATAAGCAAAGAAATAATTATATCAGAGGGAGTGAACCTGGTGGTAAAGAGGCAGATGGCAGGATTCCCAGGCTAGTCAAAGATAATACTACTGCCGAAACCGGTTTGGTTCAGTGGATAGAGCGTCGGCTTGCGGACTGAAAGGTCCCAGGTTCGATCCCAGTCAAGGGCATGTATCCTGGTTGCAGGCACATCCCCAGTAGGGGGCGTGCAGGAGGCAGCTGATTGATGTTTCTAACTCTCTATGTATTCCTCTCCCTTCCTCTCTGTAAAAAATAAATAAAATACATTAAAAAAAAAAGATAATGCTACTTGAAGTGTTTTTGTTACATATTCAAAGAGACAGCACATCTCTCAGTTGTGGCTGGGGTGGTAAGTGAAGTATGAATGAGAGTCAGAGGCGCCGAAAAGACTTGGTGCCCCTAGCAGGGGCCAGGGCAATGGGCTAAGTTAGCCTGACAGCTAGATTCCTGCTATTTGTCATACGTAGATGACCTTTAAGGTCCGAACACCTGAATTTTAGAATCTATAAAGCTTAGTATCATACCCTGAAAAAATAGCACAAAATAGTGCTGCTCTACAGAATTGGGTTAGGGCACACACAAGCACGCGTGCACACACACTGAGTGGCCAGATTATTATGCGTTCAGAGATCATAATAATCTGGCCATTCAGTGTTCGTGAGTGCTGTAGTGAACAGAGGTCCTGGTATATGAGGATAAAGCAAATTTATCTCCTACCCTCCTTTTAAATACACTTGTTGGGACTTGTTTTTCCTCCTCCCCTTATAAAAACCAAAGCAGTTCCTATGGCTTGTCTACTTATTCTCAGGTCAATATTTAATACATCCATCTCATGTAATAGTTCAAATTTTGAAATTCATATTTGAGCTGGAGTCTCTCCTCCTGTTGCCCCAGCTCATGTCAGCTTCTCTCTTTCTCCAACTTTGGGCTTTTAATATTCTGCCTCTATCTCACTAATATTGCCAGGGAAATTACTACTTGCACTGTTAGGATGAACTGGTTGGCACTCTTGGAACTGCCAGATTAATTGCAGTTTTATCTTTCTCTAGTGAGTATACTCATAAGATCCTTGGAAACCCCTGATTAGACGAGTCCTATATATATAAAAAAAAGGTCCTTTGCCCAGACTGTGCTGAAGAACCTGCTTATAGAGGCATGCACAGCGTTAATGGGATACAGAAGGAATGGTGTCACACACCAATTAGGAACTGTGGAAAGCCATGAGCATCCAGGTGTGAGGAGACAAGGGAAGGGAACAGTAGCAACAGAGGGCAGTGAGGGCTGAGACTGTGAAAGAGGAGCCGCCTGGCCATAGTGTAGTCCTGGAAGGATGGAAACACCAAAGACACAATTCCAAAGCAGGGAGGGCGCAGAAAGAAATACACCTAGAACATTCTCTTCTTACTTGGAGATTTCCTGCCAGTGCCTCACATTGGCCGAACCCAACTGGTGGCTAGCCAGCAAGGGAGCTCAAATAATAGCAATCTCAGGAGACAGCTTCTGGGGAGAATAACTGGTCTAGGGTGACAAACAGAAGAACCGGTACACCCGTACCGCTGGGGATCTCTCACCTTCAGGTCCCTCGATGAAGGCAAGTGCATCTCTGTTATGACGAGTTGCTTACTCTTTCCTAATCCTCTGGGAACTAATCCTGCAATGTAATCACTTCCCTGCGTTGGAAAACATACATCTTATATAGAGGACCATAGAAAATACACATACTTGACATATAATATTTACTATTTCATATACAACATGTGCTATTTAACATCCTGTTACATATAATGCTTACTACATCACTGAACTGCTTAGAGCAAGGCATTGTGCTAAGATTCCCTGCGTGTGCTTTCTTTAACCCCCACAATAGCTCATTGAGGTTTAGTTAAATAACTATGCTGTAAGAAATGAAGAGATAAAGTACAAAGAAAGTTCAGAAGGAGAGGAGGGCATGATGAGAGAGAATGGGGAAGCAGAAGCTAATCCAGAGTGGTCAAGTGACCTAAGCCACAAGCCTGTCTTTCTCTTCCAAGCTGTCTTCAGGAACAGCAAAAATGCTGCTTGGTTTATCATTTATTTGTTTGTTTTCCACTCTGCCTCATCCTAGAAGTTGGGATATTGGTAATTTAGCTTGGTTTTGCCAACAACTGAGCTCGGTTCTGGTAGCTGAGACTTCCAATGGGACCTGGTTTGTGTCAAGCTGGTTAAAGAAACCAAATCCTATACGCCCTCCTTAATTGCTGGCTCTTGTTTTTATCTCATTGGATGTTTTATTGGGAGTCCTAAGGAACAACTACCCTCTCATTCTCCCCCGAGGGAGAGCTCTTTCCTGTGTTAAGACAGAATGTAAATGGCTCCCTAGGGGTGTGGACAAGGTATAGTGTAGTTATTTCCTTCTGGTAAATTCTGAAATGCTAATGTTCGGCTTTTGCCCAGAGATTGGTTTTCATCACAAGCTGTTTTCTTTCCTGATCAGATCTTTAGAGGAGCTAAATCTGGGCCTATGTGCTCAGCCCTATGGGGATCCTCTGGGGCCAGCCCAGCACTGCACACAGCCTGTGTTTCCACTTACAAGTTTGCTCTCTTGGGGTTATTCCAAGTGTGGAGCGAAGATACCTGGCAACACTCTTCTGATGTCTTAACCAAGACATGCTCTGCAGGAGCAAGGCAAGCTTCCCTTGACTAAATAAGTAATAGGCCTTTATTTTTATTAAGTGTTAATATAACTTTTTAAAAATGTATTTTTTGCCCTTGCTGGTTTGGATAGAGCATTGGCCTGCAGACTGAAGGGTCTTGGGGCTCCATTCCAGTCAAGGGCACATTCCCTGGGTTGCAGCTCGATTCCCAGCAGGCAGTGTGGGGAAGATAGCCAATCAGTGATTCTCTCATCATTGATGTTTCTATCTCTCTCTTCCTCTCTGAAATTAATAAAAATATTTTTAAATTTTTATTTTTCAATTATAGTTGACATACAATTATAGCCCATGCTATCTGTTGTCCAATGCCTGAACACAGTTGTTTCATATATTTTATTCAGCTTTAGAAATGTTTGTAGTAGAAACACACACACACGCGCGCACACACTGTTTATAGTAGAAAGGAAAATATAGAACCAGTTACTCCTTCATGACTAAATGTGGAAATTCAGAGCACTTAGATTTTTTAAAAGAAGGAACTCTTTTTTTACTGTTTCTTGCTTAATCTGTAATTATTAAATATAAATCCTATTGGAAAAAATATAAAGATGTTGAGTTTATGTTATGCTTAGTAAGAAAGAACTTCTCTGGTCATTCATTTTAAACAAGAAGAGATCTCCCTCTAAAAGAAGTAGCAGTCATCTTGATCCAGGAAATGAGTAACATTTTTTTAACAGTCTTCCTCCTCCATGTCCCACATGCATGTATGGAGGGCTGGAGAGAGAGCCAGTTCTAGGCACCCCAAATAAGACTAGAAACCCTCCCTGACTCAGCCACTCTGAAGCTGTCTTGAAGTTGTGTGTTTTGGGGGAAGGGAGAATTAAGTAGCTGGATAAATAGAGCTCCAGCACTGAGGCCCATGTCTGCAATAGAGCTATCATAATAAACACAGCACTAGGGGAAGAATTCCAAAACTTGAGTAACTATTAATGGGAAGACAGTCAACAGGGGTCAACTGTAATAGTCATGAGTCCTTCTCCTTTGTAAAAACAAACAAACTAGATGTAATTTTGAAGTTACCACAGGAGGGAGTAAGAAACCCAATGAAAGAAAAAAGCATTTTCACAATAGATAAAATGTAGATTCAGAATTTTGTCTTCTAATCCAAGGTGGTAAAGCAAAAAGTATCATTACACATGTAGAATGTTTTCCTACCTAGGTATCTTTTTTTTTTTTTTAAATCTTCAATCTAGGACATGCTGGAGAAAGAGAGAAAGAGAGAGACTGGTTGCCCTATGTATGTGTCCCAACCAGGGACTAAACTTGAAACGTAGGTATGTGCCCTGACCAGGAATCGAATCAGTAACCCTTCATCATGCAGGAAGAACTTAACCAATAGAGCCACTCCAGCCAGGCTGGCTATCTAGGTATCTTGGCTTAGATTTTTCCTTGCCTGGAATATGTTTCTCAAGGCCATATCACATGCCATTAACCCAATACATTTTTTTTTTCTAAAGTTTCAAGGATAAAAGTCAACCTCAGCCCTGGCTGGTTTGGCTTAGAACATAAAATGTCAGCCTGGGGACTGAAGGATCCCAGATTTGATGCTGGTCAGGGCACATGCCCAGATTTGGGGCTTGATCCCCAGTAGGGGGCGTGCAAGAGGCAGCTGATCAATTGTTCTTTTTCATCATTGATATTTCTATCTCTCCCTCTGCCTTTGTCTCTGAAATCAATAAAAATATATTTTAAAAGACAGAAAGAAATAAAAATAAATAAATAAAAGTCAACCTCTTCCTCCTCTCCTTCTGAACTCTCTTGGTACTTTCTCTTCATGTCTTACGGCAGTTCTCACTTCCTACATTGTATTATACTTATGAAATATACATTTTATGTTTCTCACACAGCCCCAGGCTTCTCAGGATCACTCCTGTTTATATGCTCAGAATGCTTTGCAAATAAGAGGAGCTCAAAAGATGTGTTTCTAAAAACAAAAACTAAAGAAAACCCACCAAAGTCATAGAAAAAGGGATCAGATGTATGGTTAGCAGGGCTGAGGGCAGGGAAGGGGGGATTGGAGGAAAGTGGTCAAAGGAATAAACTTTAAGTTATAAGATGAAAATTGTATGCCTGAAACCTATTTCATTTTATTAGCTAATGTCAGTCCAATACATTCAATTGTAAAAAAGATAAATAAATACTGGGGATATAATGCGAATCTGATGACTATAGTTAACACTGCTGTATGATACATAGGGAAATTGTTAAGAGAGTAGGTTCTAAGAGTTCTTATCACAAAACAAAAATTATTTCTGTTTTCTTTTTTTCTATTGTTTCTATATAGATGATAGATGTTAACTAAACCTATTGTGGTAATCATTTCATAATATATGTAAATCAAACCAGCATGCTGTGCACCCTAAAACTTATACGATGCTGTATGTCAATGACTTATCAATAAAATCAGGGAAAATGCTGCATGAATGAATGAAAATAGTGGCTCTGCCAAGACTGGTTTGGCTCAGTGGATGAAGCATCGGCTTGCAGACTGAAAGGTCCCAGGTTCGATTCCTGGGGGCATGTACCTTGCTTGCGGGCACATCTCCACTGTGGGGCGTGCAGGAGGCGGCTGATCAATGTCTCTCTCTCATCGATGTTTCTGACTTTCTATCTCTCTCCCTTCCTCTCTGTAAAAAATCAATAAAATATATTTTAAAAAAAATAGAAGGCATAGCTCGCTAACAGGTTCAAGTTTTTGTAGTCCCAGTGCCTAGACCCCTGTCTAACATGAGCAGTCATAGGCTAGTGACTAGGTAAGAAATCAAGTTTTGGAATCAGGCGAATTTGAATTCAAGTCTTATTGTCACCACATGCTCCCTGGGTTATTTTGTACAAATTAATAATTTTCTCTAAAATTTAGTGTCATCATCTCTAAAATGGCTATTCATATAGTTCCTAGGGTTATTTGGAAGATTTAAATGTGCCATTTATATTGCCTGGGACCTAGAAGCACTCGATAAGTGGTAGTTTCTTCATTTGGTGAATTAATTTACGTATGAAGAAACCAGGCCTTTTCCTTATTTTTCATCCCCACCCACCTATCCTACACATTTTTCCTGATATTAAAAAATGATTTTCCCAGAAACCGGTTTGGCTCAGTGGAGAGAGCATCGGCCTGCGGACTGAAAGATCCCAGGTTTGATTCCGGTCAAGGGCATGTATCCTGGTTGCGGGCACATCCCCTATAGGAGGCATGCAGGAGGCGGCTGATTGATGTCTCTCTCTCTCATGGATGTTTCTGACTTTCTATCCCTCTCCCTTCCTCTCTGTAAAAAATCAATAAAATATATTAAAAAAATAAATAAATAAAAAATAAAAAATTATTTTCACTACCAAAATTGGGGGAGGAAGTTTAAAAATAACTTTTATGGACCTTAAAAGTAGAGAAGGCAATGACTGTTACACCTGAGAGAGTGCACAAAGTTTCCTTGAGAACACCAACCATGCAGATATGGCACTCAATTCTGCGTTGTTGAATTACATCTCATGTGAAAAAGTTAGCTAAGAAAAAAAATTTTAAATGCCAATAATACAGCATTTTTAAAATGTTTATTTTTTTGCAGAGGCTAACATAATCGAGTATCCATGTAGCTACAGATCAAAATCAAGTTCTCTAAAACAGAAGTGACCTCTCATTGCCTCCAACGTGAGGAAACCAGAAACTTGGCATTTTTTGGAGCAATAGCAGAGCATTATTGTCAGCTAATTCAGCCCCCTCTTTCACAGATGAGGAAACTAAGCTACCCCCTAATTAATAACACAGCTGAGCCCAAAAATAGAGGTTTCTTGATGCCAGTGTATTCCATTGCCCATGACATCATGGCTATCATATAGTCACCATCAAGGCAGGCCCCAGAAGATGGGATGAGACCCAAGAGAATCTAGACAGTGCTGTGAAAAGGAAATATGAGCACCAGGGCTGGAGAGAATTTTGTTCAAGCTATTGTACCTTCTGCTACAGTCTGCATGTTTGTGTTCCCCTAAAATTCATATGTTAGAACCTAACTCTCAAGGTGATGATGGTATTAAGAGGTGATTAGATCATTTGAGCAGAGCTCTTATGAATGAGCCTAGTGCTCTTATAAGAGAGGCCTCACTGAGAAAGCTGCCTCGCCCCTTCTGCCTTTTGAGGTTACTGTGAAAGGACAGCTGTCTAGAAAGTGGGCCTTACCAGACACTGCATCTGCCAGCTCCATGATCTCGGACTTCCCAGCCTCTAGAACTGGGAGAAATGTGCTTGCAGTTTATAAGCCACCAGTCTGTGGTATTTTGCCATAGGCAGCCCAAATGGACTAAGATACTTTCATTGGCCCAAGTCAGTGATTGGCAAACTGAGGCTCGCAAGCCACATGAGACAGACACCCCCACTTCTTCTAACACGACTTCTTCAAAATAGAATTGCCCCAGCCGAAAACCAACTTTTGCACATGGGCCACGAAGCTTTGATCGCACTGTATGTGTGTGCCTGCACGTGGTATTTTGTGGAAGAGCCACACTCAAGGGGCCAAAGAGCTGCATGTGGCTCTCGAGCCGCAGTTTGCCAACCACTGGCCCAAGTTAATTCGTCCATACAAAAACTGGTGGCTCAGTTGATTGGGGCAGTATCCCATACACCAAAAGGTCATGGGTTTGATTCCCAGTCAGGGCACATACCTGGGTTGTGGGTTCAATCCTTACTTGGGTGCATACCGGAAGCAACCAATCATTGTTTCTCTCTCACATCGATGTATCTCTCTCTCTCTTTCTCTCTTTCTCTCTTCCTCTCTGTCTCTTCCTCTCTATAAAACCAATAAACATATCCTCAGGTAAAGATTTTAAAAATCAGGAGCTAATCCTTCTCTCAAAGGGCTATTTTGAATATGTTTTAAAATGCACTAAAGCACATGGGACCTCTGTCACTATGTCTGAAACACAGCAGGCACAAAATGAAGGACAGCATCCGCCCTTCTCTCAGTCACATCAGCATTAAAGTTGGATTCAAGGCCAATTACCATCAACTAGGAAACATAATGAGCACCAGTAGCTGAGAGACAATGAAATATGTGAGCATTTTTGTTGGTACACTTTGCTGGGATCAAGGCAGCTGGGCCTGTCTCTCATTGCGTCAGCGGAGGAGAAATGTGTTCCAAGTTCTGTATCAAGGAATGGTGCATGCCAGGCCCAGCCTGGTTTCCAGCCTGCACACTCTTTCTACTGGTTCCCCACTCATTCCCAAGGGCAGGCTCAGTCCTCTCCTAGTTCCCAGAGCCAACCTTGACCTGGGGCCAGATGTGCTCAGATGACTCCAACTCCACATTTGGCTGCCGGTCTAATCCTGACCTATTGCCCAAGTCTTTATTTATTTATTTTTAAATATATTTTATTGATTTTTTACAGAGAGGAAGGGAGAGAGATAGAAAGTCAGAAACATCGATGAGAGAGAGACATTGATCAGCCGCCTCCTGCATGCCCCACAGTGGAGATGTGCCCGCAAGCAAGGTACATGCCCCCAACCGGAATCGAACCTGGGACCTTTCAAATCCACAAGCCGACGCTCTATCCACTGAGCCAAACCGGTCTCGGCTGCCCAAGTCTTTATGGCTGGGCTTCTACTCGCTCTCCTACCTGATTCCCTGCCCCACTGACCTGCTTTCTACTCTCCCCTGGCTTCCTTGTCATTCTGCCACACACATCTGATAGGAAGCCCAAGGCCTTGGCAGCTTGGCCCTGTTACAATGGCTTACTGTAATAATGTTTTCTCTAAAAGCCATACCTTCATTACTCATCCTGACTTAGCTATGCTGATCTATCAGGTTCTTCCCTGGGAACTTGGAGAATTGAGACAGAAAAGTGGTAAGAGCCAGGTCACCTCTTACAATGCTCAGCTGAGAAGCCCACAGCTCTTCCTGTTTCTGAAGGACTGGCCCTGTTGCCACCCTTCCTGAGACTCAGCTGGTCAGCTCTGTCTTTTGTGTGAGCCTCCACAATAAATCTAATTTTTGCTAAGTGACAGATCTGTTTCTGATGCTTGCACCTATAGGAACTTTATCCAGTAAAGAGGATTAACAAAACAAAAGTTATATATTTTTTAAATGTAAATAAGTTTTCAAATAATACATTGCAAGGAAACAGCAAAGTTAGATACAGGGCTCAAAAGACAACATTTCTTTTCTTTTTTTCTCCTTTTAGCTGCTCTATGAGTCAGAAATTTACTGGCAAAAGAAAATAAGGAGAGAATGTTTTGCTTTACCTCCCTTTTATGTGGGTAGCAATATTGCAATAGCTAACCTGCTCAAACAATTTCAAAATATGAGAACAAGCACCTTTGAAAACACAGATATGAGTGGAGATTTATGGCTGGTGCAAAAGCAAAACATTGTTGCCAGGGAAACTTAACATACATATTTGGAAGCAGAATTTTTATTTCTTCTTATGTGGGTGTATTCATTCAAATTAAACCACTTTCCTTTCATCTTATTTTTTTTTAAGGATATAAAAGCTTTTAATTTAAGTCCTAACCAGTTTGGCTCAGTGGATCGAGCATCGGTCTCTGGACTGAACGTTTCCACGTTCGATTCTAGTCCAGGGCATGTACCTTTGGTTTCAGGCACATCCTCATTAGGGAGTGTGCAGGAGGCAACTGATGAATGTTTCTCATAGATGTTTCTAACTCTCTATCCCTGTCCATTTCTCTCTGTTAAAAAAAAATCAATAAATATATATTTTTTTTTTAAAAAAAGAAAAAGAAAAAAGCTTTTAGCCAAAACCAGTTTGGTTCAGTGGATAGCACGTTAGCCTGCGGACTGGAAGGTCCCAGGTTCAATTCCGGTCAAGGGCACATACTCTGGTTGCAGACATATCCCCAGTAGGAGATGTGCATCTCTCATGGATGTTTCTAACTTTCTATCCCTGCCCCTTCCAATCTGTAAAAAAATCAATAAAATATATTTTTTAAAAAATCCATTCTAACACTCAAATGAAAGAAGATAATCATAATTAAGTAAAATCAGTATCATTCAAATGTATCCTCTGATATTTATCATTACCTGAGAATTCAACCCTCAATGTAATAGTTTCAAAACTTTTGTTTTAATTCAACAAAGGATGACCAGATTTGGGGGGAATGGGTCATTCTATCAAAACTCGGAAGAATCCTGCTTTTTGTAGACAGCTGTTGATTCTGTCTGTCTGTAACTGTGTCTCTTCCTTGCAGAACTGTTCTTCTCCCATCCACTTGCCAACTTTATTTTTGAGTCTGATGGAGCTATCAATCACAGTACCTAATCATGTGGCGACAAGATGATCTTGATCTGGCCAAATCTAGGAGCTCATTCCTCTAGGCCCATTCATTGGTTCAAAGGAACGAGACACTATGTGATGGGCATGTATTCTAAGATAAATTAAACATTCTCTTGGGTTGTTGCTATTTGGAGCTAGATGAGAAGGGCTTGCCTCTCAGATCACAAATGCTGGGGAGACATGAAAATGAATCAGCCAGCAGCCTTATAAAGTACATGTGCATATTACAAAACTTGGAAGATTACTCAAAATATTTTTTAAAATTATTTTATTGGCATTTTGAGTGTTTTTTTAAAATCACTATAATGTAATGCTATAATTTTTATTTTCAAATAAAAAAACAAACTAACAGGCCAATTAAATTTTTGAGACAATTAAGTATATAGGACAACTTATATAAAGTTTGCACAGAACAGTACAGACTGAAGTGGGAAAAACATCACAGAACTGAGGGATATTAGTTTAATCTTAAATAATTTAGATAAACAGAGAAATACAGTGACCACATTTTGTGCAGAAAAGAGGCCAGCAAGAAGGTCAACTTGACAGGAGCAAAAAGTACAGGTAAGCAAATAAGTGGGCCAAAAACGTAAGATTCATCTCTGAGAGTCTTTTTTTAAAACAAACAAACAAACAAACATATTTTTATTGACCTCAGAGAGGAAGGGAGAGGGAGAGAAGGACAGAAACATCAATGATGAGAGAGAATCATTGATTGGCTACCTTCTGCATGCCAGAATTGAACCTGGGACCATTCAGTCTAAATGCCTACGTTCTATCCATTGAGCCAAACTAGCCAGGGTCATCTCTGAGAGTCTTGAGACTAAGGGAGGAGAGGGCCCAGCATGGAACTGAGATAAAAGGTACTACAAAGGGAGCCCCTGACCTAAGGTAGACAGTAGTGAGGAAGCCTTGTAGTAGACATATGTGTGCTAGACATATGTACATGCCGCACTGGCTTCTGCCTATGTAAACAAACTCTGTATGTGCCCTACACCCGCTTCGGTCCCCAGCACCTGGTTAGCCCTGAGGTGGAGATAGGACAGGGCCATCTGAATGTTGACCAATGGCTTAGCATGGCTTGGAGCATAGGGCCTTTCTTAAACAAGGAATACTGGGCCAGTCCTCTCCTCTCCTTTTCTGCCTTTAGCCTTTGCCCTTTCTCAGGAGATTCAGAGGGAAGTTTCTTATAATCCCATGTGCTGACCTAAAAGTTGTAAGGTAGACTGTTGGTCAGGGTTTCCAAATAAAATACAGGACAGTTCAATTTGAATTTCAGGAAAATGACAATAACATTTTTAGTATAAATATGTCCAGGTAGTGAATGGATATACTTACACTGAGAAGTTATTTGATCATTATCACCTATGGGATTCAAATGTAACTGGTTGCTCTGAATTTTTCATTTGCCAAATCTGCAACCTTATCAAGAGCCCTTTCGCAGTATGTGAAAATGAAGTATGTGAGGTGAAGCAGTGCGGGTCTCTCCTTTTTCCGCCCTGAAGAGGAAGGCAGGCCAGGAAGGCAGGCCACCGTCCCTGATGCTGAGAAACTGTGCCCTGATGCTGCAGGTGTATCTCCCGTCCTCCCTTTGCTGGAGTCCCACCAAGCTATTGAACAGCACGTACTGTTCCATCTGGGGAATCTTGGCTGCTCAGTCTTCCCTGACTAGACACACACAGGCTCATCATTAGAGGTCAGACTCTAACTGTGTTAGACTTTATTCTTTATTCTATTACACACCCGGGAAAACCTTCCACACTAGATCTTCAAAAGGAGGGAGTCTAGTATCAATGCTTCCTCTCTCCCTCCTTCTTCAACCCTTCTCTGATTAATGTAACTTCTCTTTGAAGCCCCAGTTAAGCGCCATCATGCCATCTACTCCCTCAGGAACACTTTGCTCTCCCTGTAGGAAGAGGACATTCGTCCCTTCTGTCTTGGCAGGGATTTGCAAACTAGAGCACCTAAGAGGCTGCACTTTGCTTATTCACACCTGACTCTGGAAGAATGATGTAATCCCTAGTGTTAAATGCACTTGACATTCTTAGCTATGTACCCAAAAAGCAAGGCACACCCTCCAAGGTGAGTAGTATTTTCTCAGCCATAATGTCTAATCACAAACAAGGAAAGAATAGGATTCCTGAAAATGGCCTTAATTTGACAATTGGCAAACGAGTAATTGTGTTGAGAAGGAATTGCTTTTCTTTTTTTTTGCACCTTGCTTACATGACCAGAGGTATACTTGTCTCCTTTTACCATCCTACAGGGTGGTTCCAGCTCTAATCAGATTCTTCTTTATTAAAAATCCAGTGAAATAAGTCAGTGTGAGAAAGACAAGAACCATATGATCTCACTTATAGGTGAAACTGAATGAACAAAATAAAACTGATGAACAAAATAGAACCAGAGGCATGGATATACAGGAGAGGGGGGGATATGTGTAATGTGTCAACAACAAAACTGAGGCCTGCTAAGATGTTGTGACTTGTTCAAGGGCACACTGACTCAACTATTTTTGTTCTACCTTCATCAATTGTAAAAGGTGGAGGTGAGAGGCATCTAGGAAGCTTTTCTGTAAATCTAATTGTATTCCAAAATAAAAGTGTTATTTAAAAAAAAAGAAGAAATCTTCTCCCTTCTCAACAGACCTAGAAGGAGAGATTCACCCACAATAAGCATTGTACACAAGGAAGAAAGAAAGGAAAGGAATAAAATGCAAAAAGCCATGCAAGAAAATATAGTGCTGATTTCCAGTATCACATCCTATGAACCCTTTGGTTTGTGTTTTGGGGTTTCATAAGTTCTACCGCTGTAGCCTTATAGAAATAAGTACAACCACCACTTTTGTTTAGAAAAGGGGTCAGCAAAACGGCTAGAGAGTAAATGTTTCAGGCTTTGCAGGCCATACATTCTCTTGCAACTATTTAACTCTGCTACTGTAATGCAAAAGCAGCCATATATAATATGAAAATGAATGAGCGTGACTGTGCTCCAATAAAACTTTATTTGTAAAAAAAAAACAACAATGGCAATATCATTGTCCAATAAAAAAGAACCAAGAATCTTTGGAGAAATGGCTGATTCTAGACATTGGGCAAGGATTATGTGAGTCAGGAGCATCTTGCCAGAAAGGAAGGAAGCACTCAAAAACAAGAGGCCAGAGCGGGAGTGAAAGGGACAGAGGCGCCAACTGGAAAAAGCTCCCAAAAGCCAAAGCTGGAACAATTTGAGCAAAAAATAAGTAGTAATTGTGTTAAAGTGTAGGCTAGGGAAGCATTTGAAATCTAGCATAAGTCATAAACTCATAAAACTTTTAAAAATAAACAAAGTGGAGGCTATGCAAGTATGGTGAAGGGGCAAATCAGGAGTTGACTGCCATTGAAAATATAGTGTATTACAGTTCCCAAGAGGAGGGACACCCCAGGCCACAGGGACCACATGAGGAAGCACTGGAGTTGATTAGGAGGCAGAAGGAGCAATGGGGAAATGTGAGCAAGAGCCTTTATTGTGATTCTATAGGAAGGATCAGGCAAGACATTAGCAGGTTTAGGATTGGCTATTATGATTAATTTCAGTAGCTCTGCTGTTCCTAGTTATCTGGTACCTTTCTGGACATGGCTAATTAAGGTTGGGGATTAGTAGTTCTGAGTATGAAAACCTGATAGACAAGGTGGTAGGGATGCAGGTCCTGGATTGGTTGCTTGACATCTGAAAGGCCCACTCAATGGAGAGTCCTTTACTATATCTAGGAATTGCATGCCCAGGGAGGGGCAGTCTCCCCAGAGTCAGCAAGAGCCAGATGCCCAAAAATCAGAAACACACAGCTGATACAGTAGTATTGGATGATAATCCAAAGCATAAAATAAATGGCCATGAGTCCATACTGTCTAAATAAAATATTGAATATTTAAATAAATGGAGAAGAGACAAATCTCCCTTATAGAATTCCAAATAATTATGCAGCCACTCCCCATTTCAAGGTAGACAGTTAGACAGGAGCACAGCAAGGATGATGGTTCAGGTACGGAAGTTCATCAGGGTGAATTGCAGGTCCGGCCTGACCCCACCAGTCTAACACTGGTGTCTTTCTCACCGCTGCCAACAATTCCAGGAGATAGTCTTCCCACTCAATTATGAACTGCACTCAGAGACTTACTTTCAAAGAGTACTATATGGAAAGAAGGGAGAAGAAACTTCACAGTGGAAAGATGCTTTTCTTCGGAAGTGAGGGTAGAATCTTTTCAGAGAGTATTCTGTTATCTGATCCCACCGTTTCTAGACTTTAATTGTTTTATACCATTAAGATAACGTAAGTAGATAAAAGAATGTTTGGATGATGACCGGATCATCCTAAGCTGTCCTCCTCCAAGTCCCCTCCCCCCACAAAAAGATGACAGCTTCTCCCATCTTTCTCCAAGTTCACAGTTCCTGTAACCAAAAGGGGCTAGAAAGTTTGCTAATATTTTTTCTCTGATTCTATATCTCTTGCCAGTAGACTTTCTCACTCTCTTTGCTAATCCAAGATTTAAAACCTTATGATAGGCCTGGCTGGTGTGGCTCACTTGGGCTGGCTTGTAGTGTGTGGGTCAACCTATGGAGGTCACTGTTCTATTCTGGTCAGGACACGCCCAGGTTTCGGACTCAATCCCCAGTAAGAGTATAGGAGGCAGACAATGAATAATTCTCTCTCATTATCGATGTTTCTATTTCTCTCCCTCTCCCTTCCTCTCTGAAATCAATACAAATATTTTTTTAAAAAAAATTACACCTGCCCTCACCAGTTTGGCTCAGTGGATAGAGTGTCAGCTGGGGGACTGAAAGGTCCCAGGTTCCAGTCAAGGGCATGTACCTTGGTTTCTGGCACATCCCCAGTAGGGGGCATGCAGGAGGCAGCTGATCAATGTTTCTCTCTCATTGATGTTTCTAACTTCCTATTCCTCTCTCTTCCTCTTTGTAAAAAAATCAATAAAATATATTTTTAAAAAAATTACAACACCTTACAATAAATTTGGCATTGTCCTTGGAAAAAACAAATTACTTCATTTTTACATATCAATGGAACTGAGATGGTGGTGATGAGAGAACAAGGAACAATAGAGGTTTCCTAAAGCAATTAATTGGAGGCAATTTAGAGAATAACAAGTCATTATGCAAATATAGGCCTATTAACAGTTATTCAGCAGTGAAACATCATTGCTCAGAATAGTAGAGGACACTAGGTTCAGGTTTTCCACCTCAGTTGCTAAGATTCTTTTTAATTAATGTAAGCCCTTTGAATGGTTATAAATCTTACTAAATGATTATTATGACTAAGAGTACCCTAGCTGTCATTCCTGTTCACACGGTTCCCTTTCCGTCCTTCTCTACACCTTTCTCTGGCAGAAAAGAAGCCAACTTAGTCGCCTGGTTTCTGAAAAGCAATTCTCCACCTGAACAAGCAATCAGTTGAAGCAGAGAATCCATGAACAATACACACACAAAAAAATCTCCTTCTTGTATCCTCGAGGAGGAGTCCCCAACCATTTTGATGAGAAGAGATAGCTAGTACTTACTTTTCTACAGCCTTGCAATGTCTAAGGGGTGGGTGAGGATTAGACATTTGCCCTACCCCCTTCTCACTAGAAATGCCAGAGTTGCCTGTGGCCAACTTTGAACCTGGTGGGAATGCCTGCCCAACAGAGTACAAGAAGGGTTGGGAAACCAACAGCCAGATCACAATTCATAATCCTGGTTTTTGTCACTACTCAGAATCCCTACTTTAAACCTGTGTCACCACCTCAACCTCCAGAAAGGGGCTGGGTGGGTCTGCCTTGGGCTGGCCTGTAATGGTTTTTTACTTCATGCAGGGAAGATTTCACAATGGGATTACAGGTGATTTTGAGAGTAGAATCATTAAAGCTTGCTTCTTCTCTCCTAGGTCTTTGTTTCACGGTCCCCAGCTTTAATAAATATACTCTGAAGTCATTCTCACACAAAGACAAAAACCCATACACAACAGGCAGCTGGCCCGAGGTAGACCTGCTCCAGGCTGGCCTCTTTCCGATAACATCTAGAAATATTATAGGAAAGAAGTGAGCCACCCTGAGCTGTGTGGACTCACTGAGAAGTAAAAGTCACAGTGGAAGAAGTTAGCCAGGGTGGGGCTGCTGTTAGCTAGATGAAAAGTCAGAGAAAAGGGGGCCTTGGAGACAGGTTCAGGGGGTTACTCCAAGATGAGCTGCCAATGCCTGATGCTCCCCCTGGTTGCAAGTTTCCTGGGGCCCTTTAGAGTTTAGGAGAAAAAAATAAAGGTCCACTGCTGAGACAGAAGAAAGGCATGGGCATACTCCAGAGAGAGCCCAAACTGGGTCTTTGTCTTGAGGGTTCTTACCTGTTGTTTAAGGGAAGAGAATTTTATGAGAGTCCTAGGGGAAGATGTCAGAAGACTAGTCATCAGCTTTATGTTGATGTGTCCAAATGATACTTGTTCCCCTGATTTCATCTGTCCTGGGGTGTAGTTGGCACAAATTGTATTTCTGTTATCTATCTCCCTGACTAAGGTGATTTAAGCTATTTACCCTCTGGTTGGGGAGAAGTAAAAACCATTTACTCTAAAATGTCCTTGGTCAGAAAAGATAGAATTTGGCAATTTACTAGATGGTTATAAATGGGTTGGTCATTTACCTATCAGTTTCCCTTTTCCATTTGTCCTGACTTACTAACCCATTTCACCCAATTGGGAAACATTAGGGTTTTTTTCTTCCTCAAGAATCGTACAAAGCTCACCCAGAATCAGAGGGACAATATCGGTACTGGACCTTGGAATCATTTTACCTCTTTTCTACTATTTGGTTCTAGTGCCAGGTCTAGCAATACTCTCACCTGTCAAATTTGCCACAGGGCCAGCAGTTGCCTTTGCCATGGTCTTCAGGGGGAGAAAAACCCTTCCCTCTACCCTCTAATGGTCACTGGGGGCCTGCAAATTAAACTAAAAAAAAAAAAAAGCAAGCTTAGCAACAGAAAGGACAGATTTTTACTCATATGTGTATGGCAGATAGAAGAGTTCAAAGAAAAATGTGACTTCAGAAAGCCCTTAGAATTTTGAGCTTATTTACCATCTTAATAGAAGGTGGGGAAGGGGAGAAGGGCAGTTACAGGAAAATAAATTACTTCCTAATTGGGGATGAAGGGTGGGGAGGGAGGAAGGACACTTAAGAGAAAGCAAATTACTTCTGGGTAAGATAAATGGGCCTTTAGGAGAACAGATGGGAGTTTTGCAACAATGTCTCTGGGTGTGGTGCCCCCTTTTAGTCAATCTTCCCCGGTTTCAGAGAGGGGCTTTATGACAATTCAGTGCTTTTGGCAGGCTCATAGTTTAGGTAGATAAGGAACTTTAAGGGAGGGAGGGGGGTCTAGTCTTAAATGCCTTCAGTTCAAAATAATTTGTATGCTGCAGTGGCTATTCTGGAACCCTTCAACCTTATCCCAAGGATTGGTTGTTGATGATAAGATTGAACAAAGGGCGGTGTTGTGATTGTTGGTGGTACTTACTACAAATCCTATCTACTAATGCCTCAAGCCACTGCTACCCCATGCTGCACCTCACAGCAACAACTAACCACCTTCTCCTGGGAACTCTTCTGGTCCTGCCCCTAGCCCTTGCTGCTCAGGAACCATTGTGGTCTCGACTCCTGAAACCATTATTATTTCATCTCCAGATATACGTTGAGTTCTTTTCACCTGAACTGTGGCTTCATTCTCTGGAGTGAGAGCTCCCCCTGTGGAGAGATTTGGACTAAGTCATACAGGTCCAGGGGTAGACTATTAGTGTGTATGTATGTATGTATGTATGTATTGTGTAAAGTATTGCATATGTCTCCCTTTTTCCCCGATTGACTCTCCCCCACTCCCACCTCTAAAGGGAAGCCCCCACTGCCCCAGTGTCTGTGTCCATTGGTTATGCTAATATGCATGCATACAAGTCCTTTGGTTACTCTCTAACCCCCACTTCCCTGCCGTTTGTCTCTGGATCTATTCTTGCTCATCAAATTATGCTGGTCATTATATCCCACATATGAGGAAGATCATGTGATATTTATCTTTCTCCAATTGGCTTATTTCGCTTAGCATAATGCTCTCCAGGTCTATCCATGCTGTTGCAAATGGTAAAAGTTCCTTCTTTTTTATAGCGGCATAGTATTCCATTATGTAGATGTACCACAGGTTTTTTTAAAAAATATATTTTATTGATTTTTTTACAGCGAGGAAGGGAGAGGGATAGAGTTAGAAACATCTATGAGAAACATCGATCAGCCGCCTCCTGCATGCCCCCTACTGGGGATGTGCCCACAACCAAGATACATGCCCTTGATGTGTATCGAATCTGGGACCTTTCAGTCCGCAGGCTGATGCTCTATCCACTGAGCCAAACTGGTTTTAGCAGTACTACAGTTTTTAACCCACTCATCTGCTAATGGGCACTTAGGCTGTTTCCTAATCTTAGCTATGATAAATTGTGCGGCTATGAACATAGGGGTGCATATATCCTTTCTGATTTGTGTCTCTAGTTTCTTGGGATATATTCCTAGAAGTGGGATAACTGGGTCAAATGAGAGTTCCATTTTTAATTTTTTGAGGAAACGCCATACTGTTTCCCACAGTGGCTGCACCAAGAGAATATTAGTCTTTAGGTTGAGATTCCAACTCTAACTAATTTAAGATTATATTAACTTACGAATTAGCAAACCTAGGGAGGAAGATGACATCAGCACAATTATTCCAAGTCATGTAACTTCTCTTTTTTTCCATTTTCTGCTTTTGCTTATTTAAGCTCTTGGCTTCCTCCCTTCTAACTCTTCCACTGGTCAACATAGGCTGTGTCTAAGGTGCATCCTTAGATCCTCAGAAGGGAGGGAGAATTTCTAGTTATAAGTAAAATTCCAGAGGAGGATTCTGATTGGCTGTAGTCAAGTCACTTGTTCATCTTTTAGCCAATTACGGTGGCCAGAGAAGGAAGGTTTCTATGATTGGCAGCCACCCCAGAAGGTAAGTTCTAAGAATAAGAATGTTAGGCAGACAAAAACAGCTGATATCTATAAAGCTCAGGGTTCCTATAAAAGGACATACAACCTTATTGTGAAATGGGGAATAGACTTGAATAGACAGTTCTACAAAGAAGATATACAAATGATCAATAAGCAAGAGATGCTCAAATCATTAATCATCATGGAAATACAAATAAAAACCACAAGATACCATTTCACAACCACTAGGATGGCTATAATGAAAATGTCAGATTATTGCAGAAGACCAAAGAAAATACCAAGCACGCTTCCTAGAGAATGGGAGAGACCTCATTTATTAACACTAGTGGACTCCGGGAATAATTTCCAAATCAGAGTGAAGAAACACACAGAGAGCTTCACTTTTTATAAACTTCTGGGATCTTTGTCTTGCATATATAGTCCCACCCCCTTTCGTGAGCTTAAAGGAAGGCCCCCAGGTGTTGGGGGTAGCCAGGCCATATCTGATGATCTGTCCCTAGGGCCAGCGATAATGACCCTTATCCCCTCTGCCCCAGGGCAGTGCATTGTTCACAGTTTTAATGACCTGACACGCCTTGCAAGACCAGTTTCCTCCTCAAGATAATGAAAGTGTTGGTGAGGACGCGGAGAAATCAGAATCCACATATAATGCTGGTAGGAGTGTAAAATGAGGCAGCCACTATAGAAAGCAGTAGTTATTAACATTATTTAACATACAGTTATCATGTGACCCAGCAATTTGACTCCTAGATAGATACAGATACATATATAGATATATTTAAGAGAAGTAGCAGCCTCATTCATGATAGCCAAAAGTTGGAAACAACTTCTTTATGAATGGAAAACCAAAATACAATATCCATGTAATGCAATGTTAGTGGACCATTAAAAAAAAGTACTAATACATGCTGCAATATGGATAAACATTGAAAATGCTAAATGAAAGAAGTTGTCACAGAACATCATGCATAGGAGTCCATTTATATTAAACTAGAGGCCTGGTGCATGAAAATTCATGCCCTCCGCTCAGCCTACTCCCTCTCACAGTCCAGGAGGCCTCTGTGGCGGGAGGTGACCCAGCAATCAGGAGAAGGAGATGCCCCCATCACACCTCTACTGCTGCCACTGCCAGCAGTGCAAACCTAGGCCAGCTCTGGTTACCTGAGCCTCAGGCAGCCCTGGGTGGCTGTGGGGCTGAGGGGATTGGGCATTGCCATCTTTGTGAGGGCGTGATAGTCAGTTAGTACATTCCCTCTTTATTAGATAGGATGCCCATAATACACAACTGTTGCACAATTCTGCAAATATACTAAAACCATGGAATGAACACTTTGAATGGGTGACGTATATGTGAATTATACCCCAATAAATAAATAATCAGGGCTTGCTCTGTGTGTCCTGTTCCTTCCTTGGAGGTCTCTGAGAGATGGAGAAAGCTCAATCTGAAGCAAGACAGATTAAATTCCAATCCTGTTTCTGTGTCCTAGCAGCTATCTCCATTCTCAAGAGCAACATAGGGATCCCGGAAACACTGTAATGTGTAACAATACATATTAGGGTTAATGATGTGTAGTGTCTGATACACAGACACTCAATAAACTCTATTGTTGCCTAACCAGGTGTGGCTCAGGGGTTGAGTGTTGTTGACCCAGGAACCAAGAGCTTACCTGTTCAATTCTGGTCAGAGCATATGGCCGGGTTGCTGGCTCTTCCCCAGTGGAAAGGCGTGCAGGAGGCAGCCGATCAATGATTCTCTCTCATCATTGATTTTTTTATCTCTCTTCCTCTGAAATCAATAAAAAAATAAAAAATAAACTCTATTGTTTGTGTGTGCAACACTGCATATGTGTATACACACACACGAACTTGGGGCGCTTGGAGAGGTTCTGGAGGGACCTGATCTGGGCCCCCAAGTCTCTCAGGCCCCGGAGCAGCGAGGCAGCAGCGCCGCCCACCAACTGGAAAGAAGGACAAGTCCGGCACCCGAGGGCGGAGGAAAGGTAGAGAGGGAGACCCATGGGCGTGTGGAGGCCGCCCAGGCCAGCTGACAGAGATGCTACCTAACTTTGGGGACCAGAAACCAAAGCGGACCAGAGGTGGGGGATAGATATCCACAATCGCTCCCTGCCCCGCCCCAGTAGAGAACAATGAGCTCAACCCCACACACTGAGGCTCGCAGTGCCTCTGACCTGGGGTCTGCCGGGAAATGTAGTATGTGAAGCTCCGTCTGCGCAGTCCCGTCGTCCGCCGGCCAGACCACATGCAACTACAAGTCCCATCACGCTGCGCGAGACCTTGATCCTCCGGCTTTTGCTGGAAAGGGAGCGGGGAGAACATGGCTGAAAGCAGCCAGGGCGTCCCAACGAGCGGCGGGGCTTGCAGCGAGCAGGACCCGGTCGCCAGCAGCAACTTTCCAGAGTACGAGATGCCAGAGCTAAACACACGCGCTTTCCACGTGGGCGCCTTCGGGGAGCTGTGGCGTGACCGGCTGCGCGGGCAAGGGGATCTGTCACTGAAGGAGCCGCCGGCCTCCGAGCTGCCCGGGCCAGCAGGGGTCGCCGACCCGGCCTGGGACGATGCCGCGGTGGCACGGGATCTGGGCTGCGATCTGGAGGCAGCGACCGAGCTGAGGGCCGTTTGCGGGTGAGTGCGGGGCCGAGGGGCTCTTGTGGTTTGGTGCCAGCCCGGCGCTGCTGTGCTCCCGCGCTCCCTGGGGCCCTTGCTTGGGGTGCCAGGGGCTGAGCCCGGGGCTGGGAGCCGCGGGTTCCGAGCTTCAGCCTGCGGGCGCTCTCCCCGGACACCGGGAGGAGGCCCGTGGTCCGAACGCATGCTCTCTCCGCGTTGGAGTGAAGGGACGAGGGAGCTGCCTGCAAGGCTAATTTTCCTATTCGCTTTTTATTAAAGTGCTTGTTAATGTAGAAAAGCAGTTAGAGTAACAGCGACGCGTACCTGCCATTGACAGGTGCTTTGGCAACGGAGGAGCCGTAAGTAACGGTAAGGCTGGAAGATTGAACCAGAGGAGTGTTAAACCCTGATTAACTGTGGATTCTTTGGGGACTGTCCCGGTATGCTGTTACTGCCATTACGCCCCAGCTGCCTTATTTGGAGGGAAAATACAAAAATGACTTTAAAAGCGTATTTTTCTTCCTCCATTTAACAGTGTTGGCCTCCTTTGATTGGCCACGTATGCTTGTATTTGTAGAATATCCGCACCGATGTTGCCTTGAATTATGGCCTCCTCTGAGCCGCCTGCTGGATTTTTATCTCCCTTCATTAGTTGGTGATGTGTTTGGGGTACCACCCTGGCTCACTAGGAACAAGATGCATGATTGCTTTGCCTTTTTTCGTTGGTTTGTTTTAGCCTTGATAAACTGCGGTGCCGTGAGGAGGACGAGGACCCAGAAGTCATCCCAGAGGATACTGACCTAGTGACTTTGGGGTATGGAGGACCTTGCTTTTATTATGTGCTATTTACTTAAATATTTTTCAACATTATATTATTCAAAGGTTGATTGTGGTCATCCCAACCCCCTCGGTTCAACCATCAATCACATTTTCTCGTGTTTGCTTAACTATGTGTCCTATTCTATTGCTGAACCCATTAAGTGCGGATAGCCTAGAGCTCCGAAAAGTATCATTCTCCTACTTAGACTGGGATTATAGCAACTGAGAAAATTAACAGTAAATATATAACTTATAATATCTAGTCCACATCCAATTTTGTGTTTATTTTTAAAGGTGTAATGATCTTAGATATCAGATGCAAGCTAAATATTTTGGTGGTGCCTCTCAAACTATCTGGTAAAAGATCAGTTTTGTTTGTTTTTTAAATTTTTGACATCCATATTTTTGTAAAATATGGTAAAAATGAATTGCTAGAAAAATGGTATTAAGAGATAAATGCAATAAAAGTCCAAAAGTTCAGGCAGGCATTGTAACTCTGCCTTGTTTTTTTTTTTGTTTTTAATAAATCTTTATTGTTCAGATTATTACAATTGTTCCTCTTTTTTCCCCCCATAGATCCCTTCCACCTGGTTCCCATCCCACCCTCCGCACTTACCTCCACCCCATTGTCCTCATCCATAGGTGTACGATTTTTGTCCAGTCTTTCCCCACACCCCCATCACCCCTTTCCCCCTGAGAATTGTCAGTCCACTCCCTTTCTATGCCCCTGATTCTATTATATTCACCAGTTTATTCTGTTCATCAGATTTTTAAAAATATATTTTATTGATTTTTTTACAGAGAGGAAGGGAGAGAGATAGAAAGTCGAAACATCGATTAAGAGAGACATCAGCCACCTCCTGCACACCCCACAGTGGAGATGTGCCCGCAAGCAAGGCACATGCCCCCAACCGGAATCGAATCTGGGACCTTTCAGTCCGCAAGCCGACGCTCTATCTACTGAGCCAAACCGGTCTCGGCTGTTCATCAGATTTTTAATTCACTTGATTTTTAGATTCACTTGTTGATAGATACATATTTGTTGTTCCTAATTTTTATCTTTACCTTTTTCTTCTTCTTCTTCTTAAAGAGTACCTTTCAGCATTTCATATAATACTGGTTTGGTGTTGATGAACTCCTTTAAACAATTGTATGGGCGTGTGCTCCCTTGTAGGTAATTTATTCTCTTGCTGCTTTCAAGATTCTCTCTTTGTCTTTTGCCCTTGGCATTTTAATTATTATGTGTCTTGGTGTGGTCCTCTTTGGATTCCTTTTGTTTAGGGTGCTATGCGCTTCCTGGACTTATAAGTCTATTTCTTTCACCAGATGTGGGAAATTTTCAGTCATTATTACTTCAAATAGGTTTTCAGTATCTTGCACTCTCTCTTCTGGCACCCCCATAATTCTGATGTTGGTACGCTTGAAGTTGACCCAGAGGCTCCTCACACTAACTTCACATTTTTTTTTTTTTCTCTCTTTGCTTTTCCAGTGGAGTGTTTTCTGCTTCTTTGTATTTCAATTTTTTTACTTGATTCTTGCTTTTCTCTAGTCTGCTGTTAGGTCTCTGTATAATATTTTTTATTTCAGTCAGTGTATGTTTAATTTCCAGTTGGTCCTTTTTCATATCCTCAAAGGTCTTGTTAAATTTATCGACCTTTTCTAGGAAATTCTTGAAAAACCTTATAACTGTGGTTTTGAATTCTATATTCCAGTTGTTTGTTTTCCTCCATTTCTTTTGTTGTGATCTGTTCCTTTGTCTTCACATTTTCACTGCTTCCCTGAGTTGGTAGAGTAGCTTTGTGTGCTAGGTGTCCTATATGGCCCAGTAGCTCCGCCTCTCCAGTTATCTGAGGTGGACACTCTTGGTGCACCCCTTTGTGGACTATGTGTATAGCGTTATTGTAGTTAAATCTTGATTGTTGGTATCATTGGGGGGAATTGACCTCCAAGTAAATTGGCTGTGAGAATCAGCTGTGTCTACACCGGGAGAACTTCTGTGCTGGATTCAGCCTTCTGAGACAAGACATGCAAAACTGCAAAAGTCTCTGTGCTTAGCTTGGATGAGGCAGAGTCTCAGGGCTGAGCAGACAGCCTTGGCTTCTCAGCAGCCCTGACCTACAAGGCCCCTGGGTCTCAGTGTCCCTCAGTAATCACTGCAGCTCTCTCCGTGCACTGGTGCACACACCTCCAGACCTCTGCCTTTCGTGACTCACTTGAGTTTCCGTGCATTCTGTTGAGCTGTATGAGTCTGGGTCCCCTGGATCTCGCCCGAAACGGGTTCACTGAATTGGAGTTCAGTGCCGTTGGGAGGTTCCGTCTTCCTCCCGCTAGAGAAAGCCAGCGGCACCATTACCAGTCAGTCCTCTCTGCGTGCACACGCGTGCACCCCTCCAGACCTGTGCTTTTCGTGGCTCCCCTAAGTTTCTGTGTACTCCTCCCTTTTCCTAACAGTCCAGACTCCCCTTTCCCCCTCCTCCCTCGTATGAGTCTTGCCCGCAACCTTGGCACATCAAAGAACACTAAGTGTTGTAGGCAAAGGCCAGCAGTGAGAGTATATCGCAGGAACTGAAAAAGAGCTGTAGTGTGGCTGGAGCACTGCAGAGACAGCTGAAAAAATCAGCAAGACCCATTCTATAGAGGCCCTTGTGAGCCATGTGTAGAACCCAGGACTTGTGCCTAAGAGCCACTGAAACGCTTGCAGGGAAAGTGACACACCTGATATGCAGATTAGGAAAAATCTAATCAATCAACAATAGTTAAAGAGCGCCAATGGGAGCAAAGCAGCATAATATGCTTAAGGGCAATACACATATGAAAGAGTCTGGATTCCCAAATGTGTCTTCAAAGACTTTAGAAATGTTAGAAGTGTTTCTAGAGATTCCAGAAGGGACAGAAATGGGTTTTAGTAATGTAGAAAGTAACGTTAGGGCCTCAAAGATGGGGTAGTTTCAGATGGGAGAGGGGCCATGTACATCCTAACATCTGAGAAAGTGATTGAAAATGAATCAAGAAGGAAAATTTGAGCTATGTATGTGGAAGGTTTCAAAGGTCTAAGCAAGGAGTCTGAAATCTGTCCATAAAAGAGGGTCGAGCCATTGACAATTTCTCAGTAAATGAGATTATTTCAGATGACAGCACAATGAATAAATTAGAGAGGAGCCTTCCATAGCACTCCAAAGGTTGCTAATGTAAATATTAGCAGTAGGGAAAGGAAACAGATTTATTTAAAAAAAAACACAACAACAACAGGGGAGAAACCCGGATGGCGGCATAGGTGAACACCTAAACTGCTGCCTCACACAACAATTTCAAAACTACAGCTAAAAGACAGAAAGAACATAATCCAGAACCAAGGAAAGATGGCTGAGTGGAACTTCTACAACTAGAAGGAAAGAGAGGGGCTCAAGGAGACTCAGAGGAGCTGCAAAAAGCTGAGGCACGGAGACACGTGCGTGGAAAGGACAGGCAGCAGAGTGCCTGGCTGGCTTCCTAGCAGGAGGGAGACAGAAACTCCTCAATGCACTGAACCCCAGTTCCGACTATACTGAGCCTCTATAGAATGGGTCTTGCTGATTTTTTCAGCTGTCTCTGCAGTGCTCCAGCCACACTACAGCTCTTTTTCAGTTCCTGCGATATGCTCTCACTCCTGGCCTTTGCCTACAACACTTAGTGTTCTTTGATGTGCAAAGGTTGCGGGTTCAGTTTCCAGTTAGGGCACATATAAATCAACCAATGAATGCAAAAATAATTGAAATGACAAGTTGATGTTTGTGTGTGTGTGTGTGTGAGTATATATATATCTGTGTCCCCTTGCTTTCCCCTCTTCTCCCTCTCTCCAAAAATAAATAAATAAATAAATTTTAAATTAAATTCTAAAAAGAATTTATTGTAATAGCAGGATACAAAATTGATACATGAAAAACAATATCCTTCATGTACACAAACAACAATTAGAGGACATAATGGTAGAGAAAATCCCATTTACAGTAGTCAAAAAGTTTAAATATTTAGGAGTAAATTAATGAGAAATGTGTAAAATTTAGGAAACACAAATAAGGAAAATTTCAAAAAACTCCTGAAAGACAAAAAAAAAGGCTTGAAAAAATTAAAAGATATTCTTTGTTCTTGAGGAATATTAAACATGTAATGATGTTAGTTATTTTTACGTTAATTTATAAATGAAGTGCAATCCCAATAAAAATATCAGAAATATTGATTACTTTATGGAATTAGACAAACTAATCATAAAATTCTTATGGAATATTTACAATAATAACTAGAAAAAATTCTGGGGGGAAAATTATGAGGACATAGTAATTTTACCAGATATTAAAATATACTACAAAGTCCTCATAATTAACACAGTGGGTACTAGCCCAGGAATTGCCAAAAAAGACCAGTGGAATAAAAGGAAAAGTTCAGTTATATTTAAATAGGTATGGAAACTTGGTATGATACTACATAAGAATAATTTCCAAAGGGATTGGGAATTGAATGTACAGAGTGTGTATTTTCTGGGTTATAACTTATAGGAGTTGGGTTTCTCACTTTTGGAGAAAGAAGTTATAAACAGGGAAGGTTGAAGGCTAAAATGAATCCTGTGATTTTAGTTTGGGATTGAAAGTATCATTATTAAGTAAAAAAGTATGATTATTAACTTATGGTTTTAAATATGTAACAGAAAAATGCAGATATCTGTACGTGTGTGGGTGAGTATACATATGTGTTTCCCACTTCTCTCTGCTGCCAAGCCTAGACGCAATGACTGCAGTAACAATGAGGATGCCTAGCACCCAGTTACTAGTTTCTAAACGTATCTCTCCAATAAAGGTATTAGGACTCCTAGGAAAAGTAGTTGATTCCAGAGCTGAGACATGGAAATAGAGGATGAGCCCTGAGTCTCTTATGGTACCAGAAAGTAAGGACATGCTACAAAAAGAAAAAAGAAAAAAAAATGATGGCTTATTGAAAGAACAGGAGCCAATTTGAAGAAGTTCCTAAAGGACAAAGCTAGAACAATTTGAGCAGCAAAATAATGATAGTATTAGACTTTAACCTATAGAATAAAATAAATAAATATGGATTTATGCTAACATAAATGACCAAATAAGTAAATGGGAGGAAAGAGACAGGTCTTCCTCAAAATATCAATGAGTAAATATAGAATGAGGGAAATAGAGAATCACTATTAGGTATAAACTACAGTAATAAATATTGCAGGCAAAATCTATGAATGCTCAAATCTCTGGGTGATAAGGAGAAAACGAGATGCATAGTTTAAAAATATCTCCCCCCAAATACTTATCAAGTACAAAGGAAAAGTATCTTTCAAGTGTAGGAACTTGGGAGATAAGGTAAGCATTACCAGTGATAAGACATACAGGGAGGGCAAAACTGGGTTTACAGTTGTGAGTATGTAAAACAGTAATATATTCTTATATCATCATGTATTAATTATATTTCCATATGAAGAGCTGTAAACCTACTTTTGCCAACCCTGTATTAACATCATTAACCTCTTAATGATACAGTGAAGGACATCATTATTCTTGCCAAAAATGTATAGGCTAACTCCAGTCATGAGCGAGCAGCACTCAAACCCAAATTGAAGAATACTACAAAATAACTGATCAGAGCTCCTCAGAAGTGTCAAGATCATGAAAGACAAGGAGAGAGTGCAGAACTATAAAGGACTGGAGTAAAAAGAAGAAATGCAATGTGGTGTCCTGCTCAGAATGCTAGGATAGAAAAGAGGCATTAAATTTTTTTTAAGCATTAAATTTAAATATTTGTGAACTTCCAAAAAGGTCAGTAGTTAATAATACTGTATTAAGGTTAATTTCCATAGTATAATGATAGTCTTGATCATTATACTATGATCATGTAAGATATTAACATAGAGGAAGCCAGGTGAGAGAGAGAAGAAAACTCTTTGTACTATTTTTAAGCTTTCCTTTGGTCTAAAATGAGTTCAGAATAAATGAGTATTGAAGATGTGTTTGAAGCCCAGAAGAAATTGTTGACGTTTGA
This sequence comes from Lasiurus cinereus, assembly GCA_011751065.1. Lineage (NCBI taxonomy): Eukaryota > Metazoa > Chordata > Mammalia > Chiroptera > Vespertilionidae > Lasiurus > Lasiurus cinereus. The sequence goes on from JAAGEH010000226.1 coordinate 43,208,997, forward strand.
TTGCTCTTGTATCTGTAACAGGATTAGAAAGAAGCTTTTGGAACGTCGGGAAGAAACATTAACGATAGATCGGGCCTGCAGACAAGAAGTACTTGCTTATGAGATGGTAAGAGTCTCATCTTGTTCACCTTTTCCCATGAAACCATGAACTTCGTAATTGGGTGAAAGCTAATGATGACTTTATATTGGGTATCCTTAGTTGAAAGCAAACTAGAGAAACTATTGGGACTGGGAAGTAGTCTTTCATCTCCTTTATTAAATCTATTACTACATATTTTATTCTTTTTGATGCTATTTTAAATAAAATTGTTTTTTAATAGGTTTTATATTCTGCAATTTTGCTTAATTTTTTTTATTAGCTGTAACAGGGTATTTTTGTGTGAGTCCTTTACACTTTTGTACACTGAAGCTAATGCATCGGCCCTGGCTGAATAGTTCAGTTTGCTAGTGTCCTCCCAATATGCCAAGGTTGTAGGATCAATCTTCTGTCAGAGTACATACACGAAGCAACTAGTGAATGTGTAGAAAAGTGGGCAGCAAATCAGTGTCTTTCTCCCAGGGACTTTATGTGGTGATTGTGCAGATATTGCATGAGTTTTTAAACTAAGAACTCACTCTAAATCAATCAATAAATTTTTTTTTTAATTAAAAGAAAGGTCATTTCCCTGTAAACTGATAACTTTATCTCTTTCCAGTTTGGTTCACTCACTGTCTTTCTTCTTCCCTTTTCCCCCCTTGCCTAATTGCTCTGGCTAGAATTTCTAGTACTGTGTTGAAAGAAGTGACAAAAGTGCACATCCTTATCAGTCGACACTGTTGAGTGTGATCTTTGCTGTGGATTTTTCACAGACAGCCTTTATCATGTTGAGAAAATTCCTTTCTATTTCTAGTTTATTTAGTGTTTGGATTTGTCAAATGCATTTTCTTCAACAGTTGAGATGATGATATGGGTTTTCCTGCCATCATTCTATTAGTGTGGTATATTACATTGATTGATTTGTATATGTTGAACTTATACTGTATACTGAGTATAAGTCCCCCTTGCTTGAGGCATATAATCTTTTTAATACACTGTTGAATTCAAATTGCTAATATTTTGTTGAGGAGTTTGGCATTTATATAATAAAGGATATTGGCCTTTAGTTTTCTTGTAGTGTCTTCGTTTTACTTTGGTTCCAGAGTCTACTGATCCCAGAATGAGTTAGGGATTTTTGAAGATTTTTTTAAGAACTTGGAGAAGGGTTAGTGTTACTAACTTCCTTTGCTATTTGAGAGAATTTACCAGTGAAGTAATCTACTCCTCAGCTTTTCTTTGTTAGGAGGATTTTAATTGCTAGGTCAGTCTCTGTGTATATATCTACTTTGATTTTCTATTTCTTCTTGAGTCAGTTTTGATTGTTTTCTTCCTTCTGCTAGCTTCAGGTTTAGCTTGCTCTTTTCTAGTTCCTAATTGTATACAGTTAGTTATTGATTTCAGATTGTTCTTTTTAAGGTATGTGTTTAGAGGTCTAAGGTTTTCGTTTTTGTACTGTTTTTTGCTGTATTTTATACATTTCTTACCTTGTGTTTTTATTTTCATTTGTCTCAAGGTATTTTCTGATTTCCTTTTGACCCATTGGTTATTTGTGAGTGTGTTGCTTAATTTCCACATATCTGAATTTTTCATTTTCTTCCTGTTATTGATTTCTAGTTTCTTTCATTATGATGCAAAAAGATATTTTTTATGATTTTAGTATTTTTAAATTTATGAAAACTTGGTGGTCTATCTGGAGAATGGTCTTTGTGCACTTGAGAACAATATGTATTCTACTGTTGCTGAATAGAGTGTTTTGTATAGCCATTAGGTTTTGTTCGTGTCTCCTATTTCCTTATTTTCTGTTTGACTTTCCTACTCATTGAAATTCTGGTATTAAAGTTTCCAACTATTGTTAAACCATCTATTTCTTGCTTCAGTTCTGTCAATTTATGTATTTTGGGGTTCTGTTTTAACTGCAAAAATGTATACACCCTTTATATTTATATTTACTGTTTCTTCTTTGCTGTATTGCACCTTTTATCAATATATAAGGTGTCCCAAAATGTATACACACTATGAATAATTGTAAAGACAGTGACTATTAAAATATATTTCATTTTTTAAAAGTGAGCTGTCAGCTATTAAAGGATGTATACATTTTTTGGGGACCACCCTATCGAAAGCCTTTCTTTGTCTTTTGTAACCTCTTTTAACTTAAAGTCTATTTTGTCTATTACAATACAGCTACCCAGCACCAGCCTTTTTTTAGTTACTGTTTGCATAGAATATCATTTTCTGTTCTTTTATTTTTACCCTCTTTGTGTCTTCATATCTAAAGTCTCTGAGAGAGAGACTGTGTGTGAAGTTTTTTATCCAATCTGCCAGTCTGTTTGCTTTTTTAATGGGATAGTTTAGTCCATTTATATTTAAAGTAATTACTGATATGGACTTACTTCTGTTTATCTATTTGTATGCATATATATTTTTATTCTTTAATTCTCCTATTCCAGCATTTTTTTTGTATTTAGTTGACTTTTTTTGTGGTGTATCATTTTGCTTCCCTTCTTTCTTCTTTTCCTTCTATATATGTTCTTATTTTCTTACTGGTTACCTTGAGGATTACAGTTAACATCTTAAATATAACAACCTAGTGTTGATAATACCAACTTTGTTTTAGAAATATCCAGATGAATCAATACACTGCTCCTATACATCTTCATCCCTCCCCTTTAGATTGTTATTGTCACAGGTTACATCTTCATGTATTATCTATGTGTCTATTAACATAAATGTATAATTATTGTTCTGTGTGTTTGAATAAAAGAAGTTACAAGCCAAAAGTACAAAAGTACCTGGCTTTCATATTTACTTATATAGTTTATCTAGAAAAACATCCTAATTTCTCCCTCATCTTGAAGGATAGTTTTTCCAGGTATAGAATTCTTGGCTGAAAGGGTTTTCTCTTTCTTCTCTTCCCCCATGGCTTTTTTAAAAAAAATATGTATTTTATTGATTTTTTACAGAGAAGAAGGGAGCGTGATAGAGAGCCAGAAACATGGATGAGAGAGAAACATAGACCAGCTGCCTCCTGTACTCCCCCTTACTGGGGATGTGCCCGCAACCAGGGTACATGTCCTTGCCTGGAATCGAACCCAGGAACTCTTCAGTCCGCAAGCCGATGCTCTATCCACTGAGCCAAGCCTGCCAGGTCATTCCACCATGGCATTTAATGTGTACTCCCACTGCTTTCTTGTCTACATAGTTTCTGGTGAGAAATTGGCTGTTAATCTTATTAAAGAACCTCATTTTCTTTAGCTTTCTGTGTATAGTTTTCTTTAGTGCATTGAGTACATTTAAGGCAGTTGATTTAACATCACTGACTAGTAATTTCAACATCTGGGCTTCCTCAAGGTGGTTTCTGTCAAATTCTTTTTTTCTTGTAAGTGCCCCATATTTTCCTATTTCTTTGTGTGTTTTTTAAGTTATTTTAATGAGAACTGGACATTCTGTGAGTATGTTTATTACATGTTGAGGGTTGGAGCTATTTGGGACTTTCCTGAACTATTTTTTCAATCTGAGTATTATGTGTTGTGTATGATCACTGATGTTTCTGTTTCATTATCTCTCTGGTCAGCCAGTGACCTAAGATTTTCTTAAATATCTGCCTCTACAAATGAGAACAGGTCCTGTCTCTTTAAGTTTCAAATAACTGCTGTTGGGAAAGCCAAAACCAAGGCAAGTTTCTACCCCAGTACTTCAGGGCATCACTAAACCAACCCAAACATATAAGCCCTAATATTTGGAGAATAGGGTCCCCACTGCCTGTCCTGGCATCAGCCACCGTTTTAATACCCAAGGGCTGCTATTTCCACACCTGCAGCAGGCTGAAGAATGGGGAATGAGTGATAGTTGGTTTGTACCCTCTGCTCATTTATGAGAAATCAGCAGCTTGTCCCTTCATTAAGCACTCTCCTGGTTGATACAAGCATCTGATCAGGTTCCACAATTTTATTTTTTTAAATATATTTTATTGATTTTTTTACAGAGAGGAAGGGAGAGAGATAGAAAGTCAGAAACATCAATGAGAGAGAGACATCGATCAGCTGCCTCCTGCACGCCTCACAGTGGATATGTGCCTGCAAGCAAGGTACATGTCCCCACCCGGAATCGAACCTGGGACCTTTCAGTCCGCAAGCCGACGCTCTATCCACTGAGCCAAACCGGTCTCGGCTCAGGTTCCACAGTTCTAAATAGTGCATGCCTCCCTCTCTTCCCATCTTATTGGTTGCTTTGGTGGAGAGACTGCTCCGCTACCATTTCATGTTACATCACTCCCACTTTTACAACGTCTTTTGTACTCTGGTGGCCCCCTTTTTATAGTTATTAAGCAGATATAAAAGAAAGTGTGGTTTGGTCTAAGATGTGACAGTATTATAAAGAGCAAGAGTTTTAAAGCAAGACAGATCTGTATTTGCATCCTATCTTGCTAGTTTACCTAAAGTAAGTCTGAACCTTTGGCTTCATCTATCAAATGGCTCTCATAATAGTATGAAAGGAGATATGAAAAGATTTGTAGTTGTAAATGCCCCTGTTATACCAACATTACTGTAATTGATATTCCTATTATTGTTGTTTTATTATCAGTTGGTAAGCACTTAATGCCAGACATTTTACGAGATGTTTTTTGTACACATTCCCAGCAACAGGTCTGTAAAATAAGTATTTCCTCTGTCTTACAGGAGATGAAACTAAAGCTTAGAGAGGTTTTATTAATTTTCTTGAAGTAGAATTAGGAGTCAAAAGCAGGGCTGTTTAACTCAGTTATTGCTCATAGTCATTATCCCACACTGCCTATTCTCTGATTCGTAGTTATTTTAATGTGTATTATTAACTTGTTTTCCTCCTTCAGGAGTCACATGCCATAGGAAAAAAGCCTGAAAATCCAGCAGACATGATTGAAGAAGGGGAACTTATTCTATCTGTGAATGTCTTCTACCCTGTTATATTTCATAAGGTCAGTAGTAAAACCTTTTGGATTCCACAGATAATAGGAGTGACTTTTGTCAAATAGTTTAATTATTTGAAGAGTCATATATTTTAGATAAAATAGTAAATACTATTTTATCTGGCATCATGCTTATGCTCTTGGGTTCTTTATTTTAGTAAGAAATATTGTAAATAAGATCAAGTTGCAAATCATCTCTTGATTAATATGATTGCAATTTTAATGTTGGAATACATACCCTGGCTTCTGCACTGGAAGCAACTGCAAGTAGGTAGAAATCCACATGACCCTAATTATATGTTGTTGTGAGGGTTTCCCCCCAGGAGTGGGGTGACTTTTGTTCACCAGTTTAGAATAGTTGAGAAGTTAAGTAACTAAAGACAGCTCTTCTTTGATGAAAATGCACAAAGTTAACAGGTCAGGGGTATTTAGGAATTCCTTAAAAGTTTCTAATAAGAGACTCGTATCAGGGTGTATGTATTATTATCATTTTAAATATATTTTTATTGATTTCATAGAAGGGAGGAGAGGGAGAGGGAGATAGAAACATCAGTGATGAGAGAGAACCACCAATTGGCTGTCTCCTGCACGCCCCACACTGGGGATTGAGCCCGAAACCCAGGTATGTGCCCTGATTTGGAATCGAACCGTGATCTCCTGGTTCATAGGTTGACGCTCAACTACTGAGCCACACCAGCTGGGCAGCTGTATGTATTCTTGATTCCTCAAATAGATGTTATAAACTTTGATAAGGTTAAATGCAATATTACTGAACATACATTGCACTTGTTAATAAATAGACTTTTCTGAAGCATCTGGAATATACTAGTAGTTAGTAGTAATTATCTTGTTTGATGAAGATCTTAAATTACCAATCAAAACCAAACCAATACAATGGAACCTCTGCATTTATAACATTACGGTAATAATAAATTACTTGACTTCAGTGTGGTAACTTCCAGGAAATTTTAAAAGAGAGTGCTGCTAGATGAAGTTAAGGTTCCATAGGCTTTTCATGCTGATAGCTTTTCATTTAGTAGCATCTTGATTATAAACTTTAGTGTAAACTAAACTAAAAGTTCTGTTACCAACTGTCTTAGTCCATTCAGGCTTCTATAACAAAATGTCACTGGGTAGCTTATAAACAACAGAAATTTATTTCTGATAGTTCTGAAGACTGGAAGTCCAAGGTCAGGCTGCCAGCATGGTCAGGTTGGGGCCTTCTAGGTTGAAGATTTCTCTCTCACATGGCAGAAGGGGCTAGGGAGCTCTGTGGGATCTCTTTTATTTATTCACTTAAATTTATTGAGCCCTAGCTGGTTTGCTCATGTTTAGAGCATTAGCCTGTGAACTGAAGGGTCCCAGGTTCGATTACGGTCAAGGGCAAGTATTTCAGGTCAAGGGCAAGTATTTCAGTTGCAGGCTCCATCCCAGGTGCGGAGGCACATGCGGGAGACAACCAGATATTTCTCTCTCACATTGATGATTCTCTCTGTCTCTCCCTCTCTCTTCCATTCTCTAGAAAATCAATGGAAAAAATATCCTCAAGTGAGGGTTAACAAAAAGAATTTCATTGTCTTTTAGAGAGAAAGAGAGAGAGAAAGACAGAAACATCAGTATGTGAGAGCAAAACATTGGCCGCCTGCCTCCTGCATACCCCCAGCCACACCCCCAGGGATTGAATCCAGGCATGTGCCCTGACTGGGAATAGAACCAGTATCTTTTTGGTGCACAAGATGATGCCCAACCAACTAAGCCACACTTGGCCAGGGCTTGCTTGCTTTTTTTTAAATAAGGGAAGTTCATTTAGAAAGTACAGATAGTAGAAGGGCCTTTAGAGCTTAGGAGAAAGGAGGAGGTAACACGCCTGGGGGATGAAAAGAGGAAGGGAAAGGCGTGGGCATGCTCTTAGAGCCTGGGATAAGAGCACTAATCCCATTCATGAGCACTCCCTCCTGAGCCAGTTAACCTCCCAAAGGCCCCACCTCCTAACTCCATTGCTTTGGGTGTCAGAATTCCTACTTGCATGTTTTGGGCGGACACAAACTTTCAGACCATCACACCAAGTATCTCAGTTATACCCAAGGATTTTCATTTATGGAGGTGAGTGAGTGACAACAGGAGAGGCTAATGCCATGGAAAGAAGATTTTTATTACTTTCTGAGAGGAGGGGGTATGCCATGCTATGTAGGGCCACAGGGGAAGCACCAGTGTCAGTGAGGGGGTGGAAAGGAGGGAGGGAAAGGCAGAGGGTTTATTAGGGTTTCTATGAGAAAGGTGAGACAGGAGAGTGAACAGTTAGGGCTGGCTAGTTTGAATAATTCTACTGGGCTGTGGGGTACAGGGTTTGTTGTGCCTTGATTTAAGATACGTGAAAAGTTGGCTTGGTGTGTATGATTTAGATAAAAGAAGTGGGCTCAGGGTATAGGCTCTGTATCACAGAGGAGATGTAAACAGTTTTGGCCATTAGTTTGTATCTGTACCTAATGAATGCCACATAGACAAATATAGAAAACACAGAACACCAAGTTATGAGGATCACTTAAATCAAGAAAACCAGTAACTTAATTCAGATATGATCCTAATAGGATTTATAGTTAAATTTCTTATCTCTAAGCGGACACTTATTTACTGTTTGACTTTTAGCACAAAGAACACAAACCATACCAGACGATGCTGGTACTGGGCAGTCAGAAGCTCACGGAACTAAGGGATTCAATTTGCTGTGTCAGTGACCTCCAGATTGGTGGGGAATTCAGCAACACTCCTGACCAGGCCCCTGAGCACATCAGCAAAGTAAGGTGATTTTTCTTTTTTTATTACCCCCATAAAGCAAGAGGAAATAACAGTACTAAGCTAAGGATGTAATGGTTACTCTAGCAGGATCATCAATATTTCAATCAATGCTTTCTTCTTCTGTCCATTCCCTCAAAGCCTGTCTCTTCTTTGTTCTTTACCATCAAGACTTTTTCAAAGCTTAGGCTATAATCTGTTTTGATTTGATTTCCTCACGTCCTGTTCCTTTTCAGTCATTCTTTGTACACTCTTCCTTTAAAGGTCATGCTAATCACCTAATTATTTAACCAGTTTATTTCTCTTCCATGTTGATACAACTAGATTTCACTGTAGCACTTGAATTTGCTGTTCAAGTTCTCTTCTTTCAAACTCTATGTGAATTTGTTGTAAATGGAGACTCCAGCAAAGGGTTGGAGTCTAGGTGAGAATCTCATTGCCTATAGAAGAACCTGTCTGTTCAACGACCAATACCAAACAGGGACATAGCATCTGATGTTTGTCATTGCTGGTGGTTTTCTGGGTGATGCTTTCAGGAGGACAGAGAAACTGACACACTCACTAGATAATTATGCAAAGGAGAAGACTGGTAGACGGCTATCCAGGATGTTTTCAGAAGGGATTCCTTGCCCAGTAAAGAGGTAGGGCTTTGATCCTCCTGAATTTCATGATGTGCAAGCTTGAACTAACTCTTATACCTGATACAACCAGCAGAGGACCTCAGAGTTACTGGCCCACTTACGAGGGGCAGCACTTCCTATAGAAGAGTGAAAAGAGATTTGGATCAGCTAGAATGGAGAGTATGGACAAGAGCCATCATAATTTCCATTTTTTTTTTTTTGAAAATATATTTTATTGATTTTTTTTTACAGAGAGTAAGGGAGAAGGATAGAGAGAAACATCGATGAGAGAGAGACATCGATCAGCTGCAACCTGCATGCCCCCTATAGGAGCTGTGCTCGCAACCAGGATACATGCCCTTGCCCAGAATTGAACCTGGGACCTTTCAGTCTGCAGGCCGACGCTCTCTCCACTGAGCCAAACCAGTTTCAGCCATAATCTCCATTTTTATTTGTTCCTGTGCCACCAGCCACATAAATGTTATAACTTAGGTTTTGTCTTACTTGTTCTTATTCTGATTCTTCTCCTGACCTTCCCCCCCAGTTTTCATGGTTTTAGGTGTACTCTAATCTTGGTTAATCTCTCTCCCTGTAGCCACATTCTCTTGTGATTTCCAAACCATTAATTTTGAGTGCTCACTGGACATTTTGTTTTGTTCAGTGATATTTATGTCTTTATTCTTTTTTTATTTATTTTATTTTTTAAATATATTTTATTGATTTTTACAGAGAGGAAAAGAGAGGGATAGAAAGTTAGGAACATCGATGAAAGGGAGACATCGATCAGCTGCCTTCTGCATGCCCCCTACTGGGGATGTGCCTGCAACCAAGGTACATGCCCTTGACCAGAATCGAACCTGGGACCTTTCAGATGCTCTATCCACTGAGCCAAACTGGTTTCAGCGTCTTTATTCTTTTGATGGTCTATGGCACAGAGAAAATGGCCAAATAGTTGTTGAATAAATGAATAAACCACAGAAACCTCAAGCTCAATGTTTAATGGATGATTTACAATTTATTTTTTGTTTTGTATTGTTTAATTTTATTTACTGATTAATTTGAAAAGAGGAAGAGAGAAAAACATTTGTTGTTCCATTTACTTATGAATTCACTGGTTGATTACTGTATGTGCCCTGACCAGGAATTGAATCCACAACCCTGGTGGGTTGGGATGACAATCTAATCAACTGACCTACCTGGCCAGGGCATGGATGACTTAGGATTTAGATGGAAAATATTTTTTGTTTTTTTAGAGTTCATTTCTAATTTATCTATACATGAAAGCCAAAGTGACCGAACATCCAGTTGACAGGTCACTATGATGAGCACTGACCACTAGGGGGAAGACACTCAACGCAGGAGCTGCCCCCTCGTGGTCAGTGTGCTCCCACAGTGGGAGCTGCTCAGCTGACCAACGGGTGCCAGACGCAGGGCTCATGGAAACAGCAGCAGCCCGGAGACCTCAGCGGAGTGTCAGTGAGCCTACTGAGTGGCAGTGGCAGCAGGCGCAGTGGGGCCAGGATGAGCAGGAGCAGCAGGTGGTGTTGGACTGCTGGTTTTGGCCTGATTCCCACAGACGCTGAGGACCCCACCAGTGCATGAATCCGTGCACTGAGCCTCTAGTTAATAATAATGCCAAAGAAGTAAGTTGCCTAAGTCACTTAAAATGAAGTTCTGTAGAAACATTTTTTAATGAACAAAATTTTATATACACTAAACTTCATGTCTCCTAAGTAAGGCAGAATTTATTCTGTCAGAACCTTTATTTTGGACCCTGGCTGACCTCAGCCGGACATGGCATTGTAGTATATCATATCCTTTTATCTCTGAACCATCTGGGAGGAGGGTAATGATTTTACACATATTTTCACAAAGAAAAAGAGCGTCAGATTTAGTGAGCTGTCAAGGGGACACAGCAAAGCCAGTCTTGTAAGGGTGTCTGGTTGTCTGACACCAATGCTAGTCCTATAAATGGGACAGTGAAGAAAAATAAAAGCTTTAAAATAGTAACAAGAAATTAGGTTATCTAATTAAGTAATTAGGTAAAATTATTTTAATACCTGAAGCTTATATGTCTTTTGTAGTTGATACACTGCTTTTGATTTTCATCTCAATCCTGTAAAATAGCATGCCAGGTATTTTGATTTTATAAGTCCCACAGGGAAGTGTAGGTTAAAGAAGAGAATATAGGTCTTTTTACCTTCTCCCAGGGGTCTAATTCCAAGCATATGGCAAAAAACAAGTCTAACGAGTGCTTCTCAGCACAAGTTGCACATTTAATCACAGGGGAGCTTGGGACAGCACTGGTGTCTGAGATAACATCCTCAGGGCATCTCATTTAACGGATCTGAGATGACTCTTAGTCTTTGATGGTTTTGTGATTCTGTTATGTAGTCGGGATTAAGAGACCCCTGTGATAGAAAGTCTGAGAGAATGAAAGTTAAGAAACCTAAGAGTTCAGCCCTTATTGGTGTGGCTCAGTTGGTTGAATGTTGTCTCATGCACCAAGAGGTTGCCGGTTCAGTTCCAGGATAGGATACATGCCTGGGTGGCAGTTTCAATACCCAGAAGGGTGCATGCAGGAGGCAGGCAATCCATGTTTCTCTCTCTCCCTTGCCCTCTCAAATCAATAAAACTTTTTTTTGTTACATGTGTTAGTACTTTTAATGTGTACATAAAATTATAGTAAAAAGATGACTGTAAACAAGATGTAGCTCCTCTATTTCCATAGTCAGCTCACTGCATTACAGTAAACCAAATTTATATTCCACCATTAGTTCACCTTGTGATGGGTCATTAAGAATATCTTCAAATCCAATAGTTTCATCATTACCCCTCAAACTATCCAGTGAAAGACTTAAGATGAGAAGAAATGGAAGATGCTGAACCTGTTGCACTGCCTTGAATTCCATTTGCAAAGTTAGTGGAGCAAACAGACCCTGGATGTTTCTCAGTGTGGAAAATTCATTTTATCTTGCTGGAGTTGGAAATTTTTTTCTAATAATTCAAGAGAATTACTGGGCAAAAGTTCATTTTTCACACAAGAAAACCTTTTCGAAGAAGATCATGTCTGAGACCGATCCAAGATGGCGGCATAGGTAAACACTTACACTGCTGCCTCGCACAACAATTTCAAAACTACAACTAAAAGACAGAACGGACATCATCCAAAACCATAGGAAAGCTGGCTGAGAGGAAATTCTACAACTAGAAGGAAAGAGAGGGGCTCACAAAGACCCAGAGGAGCTGCAAAAAGCTGAGGTGTGGAGACGCGTGTGTGGAAAGAGCAGGTGCCGGAGTACCTGGCTGGCTTTCTCTGGCAGGAGGGGAACGGAGACTCCCAGCTGCATTGAACCCCTTATCCTACGGCACTGAACCCCACATCCGGCTGGGACTCATACGAGGGGATTTTGGACTGTGAAAAGGGAGAAGTGCATGGAGATCTGGGGGAGACATGAAAGGGCGGAGGTCTGGAGGTCTGGTGGCGCGCACAGCACTGCGTGCAGAGGACCGAACTCTGGTCGTGCTGCTGGCTTTCACGAGTGGGCAGGGGACAGAGCCCCCCAACTGCGCCACTTCTAGCTCCACTGAACCCCAGTTTTGGGCGAAACCCTGGGGACCAAGTCTCATGATCCCGGAGCGCAGGGGACCCGGAAAGGCAGCAGTCTAGAGGCACTGCGCGAGCACGTGTGTGCACAGGGACTGCTCCAGCGATTATCCGTCACGTGAGACCCAAGGGCTGTGGAGGGTGGGGCCGACTGGAAGGCAGGGTGGTCCGTTAAGCCCTGAGACTGCACCCATCCCAAGCTCAACAGAGAGGCTTTTGCAGTTTTGCAAGTTGTGTATCATAAGGCTGAATCCAACCCAGAAGTTCTCCCAGCATAGTGAAAATGCCAAGACAAGGAAGAGATCACAAACAAAAGAAATGGAGGAAAACAAATGACTGGATATAGAGTTCAAAACGATTCTTATAAGGTTTTTCAAGAATATCCTAGAAAAGTTGGATAAAGTTAGCAAGACCCAAGAGGAGATGGAAAAGAACCAACTAGATATTAAACATACACTGACTGAAATAAAAAACATTATTCAGAGACCTAACAGCAGACTAGAGGAAGGCAAGAATCAAGTCAAAAATTTGAAATATAAAGAATCAGAAAACAACTGGATAAGCAAGAAGAAAAAAGAATCCAAAAATGTGAAGATAATGTAAGGAGCCTCTGGGACAGCTTTAAGCGTACCAACACAGAATTGTGGGGGGTGCCAGAAGAAGAGAGAGAGCAAGATACTGAAAACCTATTTGAAGAAATAATGACTGAAAACTTCCCACATCTGGTATAAGAAATAGACTTACAAGTCCAGGAAGCGCACAGAACCCCATATAAAAGGAATCCAAAGAGGACTACACCAAGACACATCATAATTAAAATACCAAGAGCAAAAGACAAAGAGAGAATATTAAAAGCAGCAAGAGAAAAACAGTTCATTACCTACAAGGGAGCACCCATACGATTGTCAGCTGATTTCTCAACAGAAACAATGCAGGCCAGACTGGAGTGGTAAGAAATATTCAATGTGATGAATAGCAAGAACCTACAACCAAGCATACTCTATCCAGCAAAGCTATCATTCAGAATTGAAGGGCAGATAAAGAGCTTCACAGATAAGAAAAAGCTAAAGGAGTTCATAAACTCCAAACCAGTATTATATGAAATGCTGAAAGGCACTCTTTAAGAAGAGGAATAAGAAAAAGGTAAAAGATAAAAAATTATGAATAACAAATACGTATCTATCAACAAGTGAATCTAAAAATTAAGTGAATTAAAAATTTGATCAACAGAATAAACTGGTGAATATAATAGAATCAGGAGCACAGAAAGGGAGTGGACTGATAATTCTCAGGGGGGAAGGGGTGAGGGGTGTACAGGGAGAGACTGGACAATAATCATACACCTATGGATGAGGTCAATGTGGTAGGGAGGTAAGATTAGAGGGAGGGGTGGGAGCTGGTGGAGGGGAACTATGGAGGGAAAAAAAGAGAAACAAATGTAATAATCTGAATAATAAAGATTTAATTTAAAAAAAAAACAAGATCATGTCTTTCAAAAGATCCACTTGTTGATCGCCCAGTAACTAGAATATTGTCCTTTAGCTGAGATCCAAGTTCTCTGATAGTCCTCTTTAGCTCACTGTGCAAACAGCCTTTCAAGCCTGATAGTGTCAGTCAGCCAATAAAAATACATTTTAAAAAAGAAAAGAGCCAAAATTGGTTTGGCTCGGTGGATAGAGCGTCAGCCTGCAGACTGAAAGGACCCAGGTTCGATTACGGTCAAGGGCATGTATATTGGTTGAGGGCACATCCCTACTAGGGGGCATGCAGGAGGTGGCTGATTAATGTCTCTCATCGATGTTTCTAACTCTATCCCTCTCCCTTCCTCTCTGTAAAAAATTAGTAAAAAATAAAAAATAAAAAAAATATATATATATATAAAAGAAACATAAAGGTTCAGACCAGTTGTGCAACTACTATAGTACTTTGGGCAAGATTGCTTGAGTAAGAATAGAAATGCACATTCTGACTGCCTAAAGAGTAATTGAACATATAAAGAGGGAATTTTTATAAAAGCACATTGAAAAAATTCCTAAATGGCAGATAAACGTAACTATGGTTATTGTCACTGGGAAACACCAAATATATGGCTGTTTTATCTAAAATAACTGTCATTGCTGTATGCATATCCTATTTAATAAAATAATAATTTGCAAATTGACCATCATTCCAGGATACAAGATGGCTGCCCCCATATGGTCAAAGATGGCTGCCCCTCACGTGGACACAAGATGGCTGGCAGGGGAGGGCAGTTGTGGGCAGTTGTGGATAACCATGTTGGCAGAGGATGACAGTTGGGGGGGGGCACCAGGCCTGCAGGTGAGGGCAGTTGGGGGAACCAGGCCTGCAGGGGAGGGTAGTTGTGGGACCAGGCCTGCAGGGGTGGACAGTTGCTGGAGGACCCAAGCCGGCAGCGGAGGAAAGTTAGGGGTGACCAGGCCAGCAGGGGAGGGCAGTTAGGGTGACTGGGCCAGCAGGGGAGGGCAGTTGGGGCAATCGAGCTGGCTGGGGAGCAGTTAGGCGTCGATCAGGCTGGCAGGCAGAAGTGTTAGGGGCAATCTGGCAGAGGTAGGTGAGGGGTTGGGAGCTAGCAGTCCTGGATTGTGAGAGTGATCTCCAATTGCCTGTGTAGGCCCAGTCCCAGTGGGATCGGTCCTATACAGGCAGTCAGACATCCCTCAAGGAGTCCGGGGTTGGAGAGGGTAGAGGCTGGGCTGAGGGACGTGCCCTTCCTCCCACGCCCACCCTCCCCATCCATGCACCAGGCCTCTAGTAATAAAATAATATTGAAGTTTATTTCATTTCTATTTGGATTTCTTTCATGAATCTCAGAATATACAAATTTAAATTAAACCTAATAATTAAAATAGCAATAGGATAAAATTTTATACCTTTATGCCTGGTAACTAATATAATATTTACATAGGAGGTTACATAGGTTCTATTAAATATTAAACAGATTAATTAATGAGCTGAGCCTATTCTCTGAAGTTACATATTAGTGTAATTTTATGTCATACAAATTTTTATTTAATATTTAGAGCAATTTTCTAATTCCTTTTTCTCAATACCATGTGTTTTCTTATAGGACCTATACAAATCAGCCTTTTTTTATTTTGAAGGAACATTTTATAACGATAGAAGATACCCTGAATGCCGAGATCTGAGCAGGTACAATTTCTAAAGTTCTTTGCAAAGTCTTTGCAGGTTCTAGGTCTCAAAATGATATTGTCTTCACAAATTCTTTAACTGGCCTATTAAGGATATTTTCCAAGGAATTATTTTATTAGTTTTTGTTGATTTATGATAACAAATTCTCCATTTTAAAGATGTGAAAAGGGCCGGTTTAAGTACTAATTAATCAACATTTTTATTCCAGGAAGAACATCTTCTTACCAAAAGCACACATCAGCCATTTTAGGATATTGCTGGCTCTCCAGAATTGGTTTTTAAATGTATTATCTGCTATTTTAGAAATTACACTAACTCATTTGAGCCTTAGATACATCTAAAAAAGAAACTAAATTCCCTTAAACAATTTGTTCTTCGTATTACATGATAGTAGTAAATCTCTATTTTTCTGCTTAGTGTGCACAGTTGTAGGCTCTACGTGATATATATGGTTGCTTAAGTACAAAACATGAAAAATTTTCATCTAATGATCATGTGAATTAGATCACACTTCTTAAAAATATATTTCTATTGATTTTAGAATGGAAGGGAGAGAAAGAGAGAGAAACATCCATGATGAGAGATAATCAATGATCAGCTGCCTTCTGCATGGCTCACACTAGAATCAAGCCTGAAACCTGGGCATGTGCCCTGACCTGCTGGTTCATAGGTCAACACTCAATCACTGAGCCACATTAGTTGGGCAGACTACAGTTGTTTTTTAAAAAAATATATTTTATTGACTTTTTACAGATAGGAAGGGAGAGGGATAGAGAACTAGAAACATCGATGAGAGAGAAACATCGGTCAGCTGCTTCCTGCACACCCCCTACTGGTGATGTGCCCACAACCAAGGTACATGCCCTTGACCAGGATCAAACCTGGGACCTTTCAGTCCACAGGCCGATGCTCTATCCACTGAACTAGACCGATTTCAGCCACTTCTCTCTCTCTTTTTTTAAAAATATATTTTACTGACTTTCCACAGAGAGGAAGGGAGAGGGATAGAAAGTTAGAAACATTGATGAGAGAGAAACATTGATCAGCTGCCTCCTGCATACTCTCCACTGGGGATGTGCCCGCAACCAAGGTACATGCCCTTGACTGGAATTGAACCTGGGACCGTTCAGTCCACAGGCCGATGCTCTATCTACTGAGCCAAACCAGTTAGGGCTTAGCACTTCTTTATACTGTAAATAATTGAGGATGCCCAGGAGTCTTTTATTTATGTGGGCTGAAGTTATCAATATGGACCATATAAGCAATTCAGACTAAGAAATATTGACTAATTTAAACATTAACATTTTTGTGCAAAATAACTTTTTAAGAATAAAATAGTGAGTAGAGTGACATTGTTATACATTTTTCATTAAGTCTGAAGTGATAAACCATGTCATGTAGCCTCCAGAAAAATGGTTATTTAAGAGAGAATAAGAGTTGAAAGGGCAGCAAATAATATTTTAGGGTTATTGTAAAGATAATTTTGACGACCTAAACCCCTGTGGGGTCTCAGGAACCACAGTTTTTCTGCATCTGTTAGAACCAGTTTAGAACTGCTGCTCTAACAGATGCAGAAAAATTCAGAATTCCTAATTCCAGCATATACCAACACTATGATTTTCATTTCAAGATGGTAAACTGTCCGGTTAATGGGTGAGCCAGGTTTTGTGAAGTACTGCCGTCAAAACTGTTGTCAGTCATTTCTAGATTTTTTGTGGAGCAATGATACATATCTTGCCTTTTTCTCCTACCTCAGAACTATCATTGAGTGGTCAGAGTCCCATGACAGAGGCTATGGAAAGTTTCAGACTGCTAAAATGGAAGATTTTACCTTCAATGACTTAAATATTAAAATGGGTTTTCCCTATTTATACTGTCACCAGGGAGACTGTGAACATGTTGTTGTCATTACTGACATAAGGTAAGTGGCATTACTCAGAACATTTTATTTCTTGTTTTCCTTTTCTGTGTTTTTCAGTATAAAAGCACAGTTGTATTTTTATAAGAGGAATAAAAGTAATTATTGGTGCAGCTTGGCTTGGCAACAGCAAAAGTAAGTGCTTTCCATTCAGTGACCAACTTTGCATCCTCTATTGTTCATTTCTGGGGAAATATATATAATGAGAAATGTTTTACTGTTTATTAGAGGGTTAAATTTTTGTAAGTACTTTTTAAAATGTCTTCATTTGTGTACTAGACAACTGTTAGTAATCATCCAATTGTATAGCAAACAGGCCCTTTGCAAGTTTGCAGCCATATTTCTCAGTTTCTTGTCTTTTTTGCCAAAATTTGTAGGAGTTAAAGGAGAACTGGAGAAAGGGAAGAATAATTCTAATCTTTGATCAATATGAAGTCTTAATGCTTTCATAAAGATGTTAAGTGGGAAGGACTAAAATAGTTTTAAGATTAGTTATAAATTTTATATGGATGGTGGCTTTTCTTTTCCTTATTTGGGACATCTCAATTTATGAGAACACTATATAGGAAGAAGCCCTGCTCTCTCCCAGTGGGATTCCTTCTGCGAGACCATTTTGAGTTTTCTTGAGGAGCAATGATATACCCATGTATCTATTATACCAGTAATAGGAACTCTGATGCATCAAAAAGTCCCAGCTTCCTTTTTTTTGGGATCTCCATTAACAGGCTCCAAACCTCAACCTCTCATTTACTGATTCTCAGGAAGCTACCTGAGGAAGTTCTTCACACAAAGACTTCAGACTTGGAAAAGAAAAGCATGGAATGCAAAACAGTATAGATAAGACATAAAAGGAACTCTCAGAATCATGGGAAAGGGAACCCTAGAATGATGACTGGCTGGCAGAGCAGGAGAACACCTCTCTTCAGAGACTGGAGCAGGATGGAGGCTCGGAAAGTGTATCTAGAGGAGCTAGAATGCTTGTGGGTGTATGCCAATATGTTTACTGCTCTGTCAGAAAGTAGGGAACTGGATTAGTGACAGAACAGTGAAAGCTCAGCACATGCAAACAGGAGAGAATTACTACCTACAAAACAAAGTGTTACACAATAAAAGAAACCTATAGTCTGTTATGTAGCTTAGATGGTAGTATTAATGCTCATAATTTAAACATTAAGCATTTATGTAACCCAAATCAAGAGTAATTATGTAGAGACATGTTAAGGGGTTAAAGAGAAATAATTGTCCCTTGGGTAGAATTTTTTTTTTAAATATATTTTATTGATTTTTCACAGAGAGGAAGGGAGAGGGACAGAAAGTCAGAAACATCGATGAGAGAGAGACATCGATCAGCCGCCTCCTGCACACCCCACACTGGAGATGTGCCCGCAAGCCAGGTACATGCCCCCGACCGGAATCGAACCCGGACCTCTCAGTCCGCAGGCCGACGCTTTATCCACTGAACCAAACCGGTCTCGGCTTGGGTAGAATTTTTGAAGAGCCAGGAGAGTGCATTAACCTTAGATTTGTATGAATTTCAAAATTATATACTTATTTCTTGAATAATGTTCTTTAAATTTTATTCTGCTCTTACTTTTCTTACATTTCTTATTGTGCAGGCATATTGCTACAGTGTTATTCCTTAAATTGAGAGCAATTTGGAACATGATTTAGACTGTCATTTTCATTTGCAGGTGGATTTTATTTTTATTTATTTTTTATTTTTTTATTTTATTGATTTTTTACAGAGAGGGAGATAGTTAGAAACATCGATGAGAGAGACATTGATCAGCTACCTCTTACATGCCCCCTACTGGAGATGTGCTGGCAACCAAGGTACATGCCCTTGACCTCAATGGAACTTGGGACCTTCCAGTCCGCAGACCAACGCTCTATCCACTGAGCCAAACCAGTTTTGGCATTGCAGATGGATTTAATCATATCATGCCATCCCATAGTTTATTCATTAGTAAACTGTTTCAAAAAAGTTTATTAGTCAACTTCTGATGGTTAAGTTGATATATTGTTACTTCCTTACTTAAAAAATAATAGTAATAATAAAATTTTAGAATGTTGCCCTGACCGGTTTGGCTCAGTGGATAGAGTGCTGGCCCGCAGACTTGGGGGTCCCAGGTTCGATTCTGGTCAAGGGCATGTACCTTGGTTGCGGGCACATACCCAGTAGAGAGTGTGCAGGAGGTAGCTGATCAATGTTTCTCTCTCATCGATGTTTCTAACTCTTTATCCCTCTCCTCTCTGTAAAAAATCAATAAAATATGTTAAAAAAATTTTTTTTAGAATGTCAAGAGACTAGGAACCATTAGAATACTTCTTAAGCAGCCCTTTCATTTTTCAAATGAAGAATCAAGTCCAGCATAGCTAAGGGATTTACTCAAACCCACTCAGCTGATTATTAGCATAGAGATTAATTTTCACTCACAATATCTTAAAGTCTTACCAGTTCATATTATACCAGGAATCAGATATATTTTTTAAAATATATTTTATTGATTTTTTACAGAGAGGAAGGGAGATAGTTAGAAACATCAATGAGAAACATCCATCAGCTGCCTCCTGCACGCCCCTGACTGGGGATGTGCATGCAACCAAGGTACATGCCCCTGACTGGAATCCAACCTGGGACCTTCCAGTCCGCAGGCCAACGCTCTACCCACTGAGCCAAACCCATTTTGGCCAGATATAGATTTTAATAGAGGGTCTAGTAATCAATAGCCCTGTTGTGACACATAACCAGTTAATCTAGGTCAGTGGTCAGCAAACCGTGGCTCGTGAGCCACATGCGGCTCTTTCACAAAATGCCACGGCCTAGGCAAGCCTATTTTGAAGAAGTGGCGTTAGAAGTTTAAAAAATTTGTCTCTCAAAAGAAATTTCAGTTGTTGTACTGTTGGTATTTAGCTCTGTTGACTAATGAGTTTGCCAGCCACTGATCTAGGTTCATGGTCGGCAAACTGCAGTTCATAAGCCACATGTGACTCTGGCCCCTTGTGTGTGGCTCTTCCACAAAATACCATGGCCTGGGCGAGTCTATTTTGAAGAAGTGGTATTAGAAGACGTTTAAAAATTTTGGCTCTCAAAAGAAATTTCAGTTGTTATACTGTTGGTATTTGGCTCTGTTGACTAAAGAGTTTGCCGACCACTGTTCTAGTTAAATAGCTAGATAAATTACTTAAATAAGATCAATTAGTTGCTCAAACTATCATATATAATAAAAACCTAATATGCATATCAATCAAACAGTGGAACAACCAGTCACTGTGATGGACACTAACCACCCGGGGGCAGATGCTCAACACAGGTGCTAGGTTGGCCAGTTGGCCAAGGCAGGTGCCATGGGGCGGGGGGGAGTCTCCCCCAATTGCCCTGCTGGTTTCCCCACAGATCAGCCCTGATCACCGGTCAGGCCTAGGGACCCTACCCGTGCACAAATTTTGTGCACCTGGCCACTAGTGTTTTATAAAAAGGTACTAAGTTCTAAGTAAAACAAGGATTTTGTAATGGAATACATTAAAAAAATGCTGTATGTAGCATCTCAGTCACTGTGCATGTTACCATGAAGGATTTGGGAAATTCCATGGAAAGCATTGTTTGATCCAAAATGCTCTTTTGGAGAAATTGTTTCTTGGAATACAATTTGGTCAAACCTGGTGTGTAAGTCAATGTATATTAAAAACTTTTATAAGCAAAAATTTCAAAACTATACCATGTTTTTTTTTTCTTTTGTATGTTTCTTTACAAATCACAGAAATTTGTATAATTTAACAGCTTCATTTATTTTTCTCATGTACAAAAGGCTTGTGCATCGAGATGACTGCTTGGATAGAACACTTTATCCCCTTCTTATCAAGAAGCATTGGCTATGGACCAGAAAATGTTTTGTTTGTAAAATGTACACAGCCAGGTAAGTGGTTATCTTTTTTTCTGTTTCAGAAGTATTTAATTGTAAATAATATAAAGTGTTTTCCTATTTAGTAGGGAAGTGCTGCAGAACAATTAGATTACAACTGCATTTTAAAAGATCTATAGTAGAAGTCCAAGGGTAGGTCAAAAGTTTAGTTGACAGTGTTCATTGTCATCAGGGAATCATACTCCTGCTCCTCTACATTTACAAAATCAGCCTCATCTGTGGTTTCTCCTCATTGAAAAGATAACACAGCCCAGCAGGTATGGCTCAGTGGTTGAGCATCAACCCATGTACCAAGAGGTCATTGGTTTGATCCCTGGTCGGGTTGTGGGCTTGATCCCCAGTAGAGGGCATGCAGGAAGTAGCCAATTGATGTTTCCCCCTCTCCCTTCCTCTCTATAAAAGAAAAAAAATCAATAAAAATGAATTTTTTTTTTCAAAGAAAGAAACCATAACACAGCATCTCAACATATGAGGTCAAAATACGGTTTTATAGCCCTAGCTGGTTTGGCTTAGTGGATATAGTGTCAGCCTGCAGACTAAAGGGTCCTGGGTTTGATTCTGATCAAGGGCACATGCCCAGGTTGCCAGCTCAATCCCCATTAGGGAGCATGCAGGATGTAGCCAATCACTGATTTTCTCTCGCCCCCTTTCCCTTTTGAAATCAATAAAAATATATTTTAAATATATATACTAGGTGTACCGGTTAATAATGGATTTTGTAATAAAAGAAAACATGATCATTTCAAGAGAAACATCAAAAGTTCTTTATTCAAAGTAATGTCCATCAATAGCTACACAATTTCCCCCATCTTTCAGGTAATTGTGAATACTGTCACAATAGAACTTTTCTTGTTTTGAGGCAAACCATTTAGAGACCCAATTTCCCACTTCTTCCTATGTTTTGAAGTGCTGCTCAGAAAGTTCATGTGCCATCAATCGAAACAAGTGGTCATCTGAAGGAGCAAGGTCTGGTGAATATGGTGGGTGGGTTAATACTTACCAGGCAAGATCTTTTAACATGTCTTTAACTGGTTTTAAATGTGTGATGGTGTGCCATCATGAAGAAAAATTACTTTGCCGTGTCTTCTGGCACATTCTGGTTGTTTCAAAACATGGTTCAAATTGATTATTTGTTGTTGGTAGCAATCAGTATTAACTGGTTTTAGAAGCTCATAATACACTATACTTTCCTGATCCCACCAAATGCAGAGCATTGTCTTCTTTCTGAAGCAGTTTGGCCTTGCAGTCGATGTTGATGGTTGATCTGGATCAACCCATGATTTTGTGTTTGGGATACTCAAATCCACTTTTTATCATGTCACAATTGGACGCCAAAGACTTTTTTTCATGCTGTTGAAGCAACATTTTCCTGATGACTTTTCATTTTTCCATTTGTCTTTTGTTCAGTTGATGTGACACCCATTTTCCTTCCTTTAAAATTTTTCTCATTGCTTGTAAATGATTGGAAATTTTTTGCTGAGCAACACTTAATCTTTGTTTTGGGTTTCTCACCACAATGTGCCTTTTCCAAGTGATAAATAGGAAAGCATAAATCAGTTATTAGATCAAAATGGGAATCCAGGGATGTGAAAACATTCCATGAGAGAACAGAATTCAGATAAATTGAAAAAGCATTTTCCTGTGACTAGTAACATCTCAAGACATTTCAGTTGAGTAATGGTGCACATCTCTCTCATTTGTATACACTAACATTTTATCCTGAATTCTAAAACAGCTGAAGTTTTCAAATTAGCCAGTACTAATTTAGTAGTTAGATAAATTCAGCAAAAGTTTACCAGATTTATGGCATCTAACTTGTTTTTCAAGATGGCCTATTATAAGGAAAGGGTTATGTTCATATTGACAGTTTCTTGGATAAGTATGTCATGGTTAAGTGTATGATGCTTTCAGTTATAGATTTGTATTCTTCTCTGTTTACCTTCAAGTAGTCCTTTCAGAGAAACCTGCAGTGTTTCTCTGTTTATTGCCCTTTTGCCTTGTAGAGTATATATGTCTGAATATATATGTACAGAAAATCCTATAAAGTATTATAATTATGAATAAGACAAGGATGAGGAGTTAATAGTGGGAATGTTATATTTACATATATTACAAGTCATAATTCACAGCAAGAGAAAGTTGATTATTTTTTTTTTTTTTAAACTACAGATGGGTGACCAATAATGACAGTTTTGCACCAGATGATCCATGTTTCTTTTGTGATGCTTGCTTCCGAATGCTTCATTATGACTCAGAAGGCAACAAACTGGGAGAATTCCTCGCTTATCCTTATGTTGATCCTGGAACCTTTAATTAATAACCAATAAAAAGTATACGCTGAAGGAGCATGACCAACCTGAAATAATCAGCTAAAGTTACCCCCCCCTACCCCCAAAATTTGAAATTACAGATTTTCTTAGAAAGTAACTTGATTTAAATGATTAAAAATATATTTTACTATTTATTACACATTATAGTTCATATTCAGTTCAGTGAATTTTGTGTAAATACACATCTTACGTATATCTTACAGAAGGAGCGCTTTATATATTGGAATATAAATCCTTTGCCATGTATATGTATTCTGATTTTCTCCCAGTCTATGGCTTGCCTATTCATTGTATCATAAATACTTTTTTGCTAATCATTAGCAAAATTCAATTAGTGTTACATCAAGTGTTGGAAGTACTTTGAAAATTATTTGAAGAATGTGGAACTACAACATATATCATGAAGCTTCCAAGGTAAAGGTTTTTCAGATACCTAATAAAAATGAGGAAGAATAAAAGTAGATAATTTAATAAATACAGTATTAACAGCTATTGTGTAATTTAATCTCACAGATGGCTCTTGTTTTGGTAGAAACTGTACAATAAACATTTTATTTTAAAATATATTTATTGATTTCAGTTAGGGAGATAGAAACACCAATGATGAGAATCATTAATCAGCTACTCCTGCACATCCCACACTGCAACCTGGGCATATGCCTTGACTAGGAATCGAACCATGACCTCCTGGTTCATAATCGATACTCAACCACTGAGCCATGCTGGCTGTGTAGTACAATAAAAACTTTAATAGTAGACTCATTACATGAATAATGAACATAAAAAGACCTTGAATATATGTACTCATAGGTTTATAGTAGTACCATTTAAATTAAAGCTTCCTTTCTTGATTTTGTGAATCACATGGTATGAGTTTAAAGTGTCGATTTAATATTTTTTGATTCAAAGATTTCATGTACTATGATTACTGGGACACGGAAAATCAAGATCCTATGAATTGCTAGCTCTGGCTCACTTATTCTTGGGCCATAATACTCAGTATTCTGTATATTAAAAGAAAATGCTAGTGTTTTCTGCTAAGCTCTTTATTCTTTTGGCTCCCTATGAGATAATTCTATTCTATTCTCTCATTTTGGGCCAAAGAGCAACTATGATAAATTCCAAGGTCTAAATCACTATGGAAAATTGTGGCTCTTATTTTGAAATGTTTTCTGGAAACCGTTTTTTATTTTTGGTGGCAAATTAAAATGTTATTTAAAACTTCACTTTCCTTCTAGGTTATATTTATAAATTCAACTGAATTCCACACTCCCTGGATGGGTAAGAGCAGATACTTACCATAAAAATAAAACACTGATGAAGTCTCCAAGCCTATGTGTTTTAAAGGTTGGCAGTAAAATGTTTTATGGACTTAAATGCAACATATCCAGTTAAGTCTATTGGTGTCAAGACCACAGCACCTATTTCTGGTGTCTAGTGGTGGTCTTATTCACGGATTTCAGTCAGTACACCAGAGAATCAATATAAATAAGTGAGCAGCTGGTCCCAATAAACTACTGCCTAAAATTTTTACTTCTCATGTTTCCAACATTTAAAATTCTGCTGGAAAACCAGATTTAACCAATTCCTCAAAATTCCAACAGTAAAAAATGAATTTATTTTTAAACTGCGTTCTTTATAGGTGTTAGTATGTATTTTTTAAACTCACTTTCATCACTTTATATTCTCAATTAATACTATTACTGAAATTCTTGTTTTACCACTTAGAATATTATCCTGTTTCTTAAGGTTAATTATTTTGCCAATGTTATAAAGGTTTAGATGTCTGCTCTCGTTTTCTGGTAAAATCTAAAAGGCTAATCCAACCAGGTTACTCCCAGAATTTGTCAATGTATTTATATATATATATATCAGTTAAACAGATCTCCCAAATTTCACACAGGCATAAAACATAACTTCTGTCAGGGATTTTATAGCTGCAAATTTCAGTGTTAAATACAGCATGACTAAAGTTACTTATTTTATCTAATGAAGAAAAATGTGAAAATGTTATGAACTTGAATTAACATCCTCTGTATTTAGAAATGAATTAGATTTTGATATAATGGATATAGTTATGCACAAAATCACTGTCTATAAAAGCAATGCCTATTTCCTTAAACATCTTTTTCAGGTTTCAGTACCCTTTAAGGATAATTTGACATTTATTCTAATCACATAACATAACAATGTCTTATCCTCTCTTAAGGTTATACGCAGCACAAATCTGAACACATTTCTGCCTATACAAGTACGTTCTTTTCTTAAGGTGTAATTATGGATTTGCTATTTTCAATAGATCACCCTTTCTCTGACCAGTCCAGTGGGACAACCGTTATTGAAGCCTTCAGAGCCCTGTAGAAGCTTTTGCTCTTCTACAGGCCACCTCATCTTGACCTGGCATCTTCAACCAGGTAAGTGTGTGAGTATACTATAATCCATTTTATTATCCTACTACTTGAAACCATGTGACATAACAGCAGTTATAAGGCTGAAGGTATTTCAGTCAAGCTGTTTACACATATAAAGTCTGATTCAGGTTCTCTGATTCAGACGGTACTTCTGAAAGTTTTCCAAAGCATGTGAGAAAACCATTAATTGATTCTGCTGAGTCAAGCCTGATTTACTTTGTTAAAATGCTTTATAAAAACATATCAAAAGTGTGGGGTGGGGGTGAAGGGAGCAGTCCTAGCGCTCATTTAAATTATCTTTTAAGTGACTTGTCCAATTGTGGAATTTTGACCAAGTGCACAATTTAAGCAAGTGCTCCTGAAAGTTCTTGGTAATTATGTGTATTACTTTTTCTTAAGAGTTTTGAGATTTTGTGAATCATTTACAAAAATTTCTTTAAATGAGGATTAAGACTGCTTAGAGTGTAGTAAGTTGAACATACTCTTGGTGAACTATGAAAACCTGCTGGGTCACAGAAAAAAAAGGGGAGGGTGAACCAAAAATAGCATTACCTTTATTTTTGACATTTTGAGCTAATTAGTTTCCCTGTGTCTCCAAAACAACACGATATCTGTGACGAAACCAAGAAATTACTCCCTTGGAAGCAAATCCAGAATTCCAAACATTTTTGTACATAGCAAAGAAGTAATTTACTAGTACAGTTTGATAAAAAAAAAATCTTTAATCAAAAGAAGTTTACATGTTGACACTTATGGCTCTACGAGAATAATCTGTCCAAATTTTAATTGTGCTAAGGATCAAACAAATATAATAGCAAAAGTTCCCTCAAAACACACTGAGTCCTAGCTTCCATTTTAAGACCTCTCAAAATTAAAATTCCAACTACTGAAATAATTTAACTTTTCATCAATTGATGAAAACAAAATTATCTGAGCAGTTAAAACATACAATATATGCCACATGCAAACACTTAAGCATTAAAAGCCTTTTCTCCATATTCAGTTTCAAAACAGAAGTATATTTTAGCTACTAAAAACCACCAACTGACCTTAGAAATACTATCTGTTAAAAGTTAGCCTTAAATCTTTTGGGTTACTTGGTTCACCCTGATTTAT
Source organism: Lasiurus cinereus (assembly GCA_011751065.1). NCBI lineage: Eukaryota > Metazoa > Chordata > Mammalia > Chiroptera > Vespertilionidae > Lasiurus > Lasiurus cinereus. Next base: position 43,235,907 of record JAAGEH010000226.1, read on the forward strand.
TCCATATAAGTGAATGTTCATACTATAATAAAAGCCAAACGCCCCTCCTTTGCTGCCTCAAAGCAACAAATACTTCCAATTTTTGTAGTCCTGTCACATATATGATCTAGAAATAAAAATTCCTTTTGATATGGCCATTTTCAAATAGGTTAGTTTCCTTATATATCATTTACTGTATAAGCATCATGGATTGTTTTTCCAATTAAAAAAATACTCCTCAGTGACTTTAATGGGTGACTTTTAAAAAAAATTCAGAAATGTCTCAAAAATAAACTTATTTAGTTTTCAGTTTCAGCTGTACAGTTCATGTAAAGGATCTTATTAGATAGTTGGCTGAACCCTAGAGCCAGATTCATGCCTATATTCAGCCATTCTGCTTTGTGCAGGCAAGTCATGTGACTGCTAAATTCCCAGCCACAATATTAAATTACCTTCTAAAGTTAGCTTGAGTTTTGTACCTTGTGGAATTGTTAGTTCAATGTCAGTTGGATATCTGGTTTTCATACAAAAAGGCATACAGACGACACATTGTTACAAAGCAGTGGATAATATAGCACAATGTAGACTGAGATTAATTTTAGATAGCAGGGAATAATTATATAGAACTAACATTTTATCTACCATAAAAATGTGTAACCTACAAAAACTACAAACAGTGAAAAGACAGTCTGGTAAATCCAAGTTTGTAAAACTATGCACAAAACCCACAGTATTGGGGGAAAAGAGGAAGTTTTATACAAGTAGCAGTTTTAAAAATGTAACTTTTTTCTACTATCAATTACACATTAACATACATACACTAATTGAAAATATGCTACAACCAATGTCTTGAAAAGCAATTCAACATTTCCTAAATGACTTTTCCCTCACATTTACTGTATAATGGAGCTGTTAATACTGCACAAGTACAATTAAGCAATGTTTAATTACTTTTAAACAAAGATAAAGGGATTTCTTCCCTAAAACAAGTTTTAAACATCAAAACCTACGTTTATAAAAATTTAAAACTTTCAGCAGTCTAAATATTTCTAATGAAAACCATTACAAACTTCTCAAATGTTCTTTATATTCCAGGTATGTCAACCTAGTTATCTAGCGCAGAATCCTTCAGAGATATTTCAGTCTCTCTCTCTTCACTGGATGGCCTAAAGAAAAGTGGGGGGAAAAAGGTGTGACAACTGGGATTAGGGGATTTTTTTTTTAAATCACCAAAGGTTTAGAGTTAATATTTTTGGTTGAAACTTTATTTTACCATGTTCTATCTTCCCAATAATATGCAGATCAAGCACTGTATCTCAGGGAAGCATCAGACTCTTTCCATTATTTCCTACTTTAAAATGAATTCTCTTTAGAGAACACCAAAATGCTATATGCCTGTGATACCAACATATTACCATCTTTATTGAAAAGATGGGATGTTACACACAGGATTTCCCTGAATTTCAGAATTAGAAGGGATGCTTGATTCCTTGTTTTAATATACAGAGGAACAAACCAAGAACATGGTATCTATGGCTCCATATCTAGAGTGGGTATCATAATACAAAATATCCTGAGATTCTAGCTCTAATATTTTTCTCCTGTCACAATTCATGAAAGTATGAACCTAAGTCAATTATTAAAGGTATATTTAGTTAACTCAGTCCAAGAAAGAATAGTTATTTTTTAAAAACTGGATTCCTACCTATTCCCTTGAATACAGTAGCAAATTAATGGGAAATAGATTTTTTTTTAATGATTTTGCCTTTTTGATTTGCATCTTGTTTACTGAACACAGGAACTGATCAAAATATAATCCCTTCTACATACAACCTTGGAACAATGATGTGATATAAAAAGTAAACACATTACAATCCATTAAAACATGTCCTCACTTTTTCTTACTGCTGGTCTCATCTTTGCTTTCTTCATTGCTGTCTCCATTGTGCTGTGGTTGATTACTGTCTTGAGCATCAGATCCTCCATTTAGAGTCTTTGAACCTTTAGGAGTCCAATGAAAAAAGCTGTTAGAGCTTCTAATACTTTAGATATCCTCTAAAGATCAAAGTCAAAAATAAAACATGACCCTGAAACTTCTTATAATATGTTTTATTTGTAATCCTTAGGATAGAGCTGAGACACATAGTTAAGAAGCAGGGTTGCTGTGCATAGTCACAGGAACAGGAGGTATATCATTAGTTTGATTATTCCATTTGTCACTATTATCAGCAAGAGGGGTAGTACAACTCTTTGGAGCATTATGATTCATTATATTTCTCAGAAGAAAAAAAAAGACAATAAAATCTCATACATCATTGATGTTTTAGGACGAAAAAATGTCAAAAATAGGACTTCCTAACATGACTTTGTGCCCTATTACTAAGTAAACAGTAAGGGCTTCCATGTAAACTTAACAACTAAGAACACCTATATAGATTCCCTAATAAATGAGCACAAAAGTCCAACTCCTGACTGTTGTTTTCTACATTAAGCAGCTGCTAAGACTTTCAATAACATGGAATTTCAGGTACTGATTCTGTTTAAAGAGTCTATCTCAGCTAACATCCTAAAATATTTATGGTTCAAATGGCATATCCAGAATTTGTTTGAAATAATCTTCAGGGATGTCACAGAAAAACTTGATGGTCACTTATTGTTGTATAACTGCTCAAGTTGGTGATAGAGGGACATAGAAAGTTCATTTCTCCTTTGTGTAGGTAAATATTTTTCCTAATTTCAATTAAGAGAATATCTACTACTAATAGTGTTGATCTTTGAACATGGGTTCACACTGTAGTATTTCAATGAATACTGTAAATATATTTTCTCTATATGTTTTCATAACATTTTCTTTTCTCAAGCTTGCTTTAAGAATATAGCATATAATATATATGCAAATTATGTGTTAGTTGACTGTTATCCTTAAGGCTTCCAGTCAACAGTTCTATGGGGAGAGTCAAAAGTTCTATGCGGAATTTTTACTGCAAAGGGGGTTGGCACACTTCATGCTCACATTGTTCAAGAGTCAACTCTAATAGTAAACACTAATATTTACTACTAATTTAATTTAACCTTGAAAAAGAAAAAAACAGAAGCTAAGGTTAAGTCTATTACTAAATTCTGCTATATACAGAAGAGACCTTTTCGTAATTTAATGTAGATAAGGTATTAATGATATATAACAAAGCCATTTTCTTAAAAGCAGTCTCAACAAAGAATTTACCACAAACATACCTGTTTGTTCCTTTTCTAGCTTCTTGTTTGGCCCTTTCTTCCCTTGATCTTTGGTTTTATTTGCTTCCTCATGCTGTCTTTGTTCGGCAAGAGATTTATTCAGCACCTGTGTGATTACTGAATCTCCTTCACCAACCAAAAACATGTTCTTAAACTTGTTATACAACATGGTAGATTTTTCCATGATAATCTGACTCACTTTGAATCGACGTATCTGAGAAAACAAAACACATTCATAATTATTTTCCCAATTGATTTTTAAATGTTATTTTTTTAATGAAATGGTTTTGAGAAAATTTAAAAATCGGCATGACTTAAGCTCACTTACTTTCTTCAGTGTTGTAATCATCTCGGTGTGTTTCTGAGCTTGTTGCATTGTGACCTGAAGTGAAGCTAGTTCATCCAAGGCCTCAATACATCTGTCCACATCCTTTATAAAATAGTAATTTTATAACTGTTAATTACCGCAACCTTTATGACCCTATTTTTAAATATTACTTGTAAAATTTCAGATAACAAGGCAGTATAAAATAACCAGTGATAGTCTCTTTTATCTTAAATTTATCCATATTTATAAAACTGAGAGAAAATATGAAGCTATAAAAGCAGCACTGTATTTTTAAATGAGATAAACACTTACAAGATTATCAATTTTGAGTGAATTTTTTATTTCAGCATGTATCCTTTGAAGTCGAGAATCCATTGATGTTTCTATAAATTAAGATGTGAAACAGTAAATAGTTTTTCCAAAACCAGTATTTCTGTATAACATAAGCAAGGTATAATGGAAAGATTTGGTGAATTTTTAAAATGTTCTTAATCTTCCTGCATCACTAAGAAGTAATCTGTCGTTCTTAGTATTTGGTTTAGGAAAGCAACATTCATTATATAAGGGGAAACTCGCCATCTAGTTTCATATTTATAAAATAAGCAGTCTGTACCCAGTACTCTTAATTTTTAAACATCTGCTTTACCTTACACATTTAAGGAAAAACACAATTTCTGTCTGAAACCAGATTTGTCAAAAAATGGGAAAATATCTAGCTTTTGGCAACATTTTAAAAATTTGACTTAATCATATAATGAACATGAAAATAAATGACTCCTTAGCAAGTTCACCTGGTTATATACTTATAATACAAGGCAATATATATAGAATCCATTAGGGACTTAAAATTTATTTGTAAGATTTAAGAACATGAAATATTTTAAAACCTACACATGAGAAAATTTTGATTTCCTTTCTTTGTATAACTTAAGTCATCTTAGAAAGTGAAATAACTAACCTCGCTTCTTCTCCACTTTCTTAACTTCTGGCTTCTTTCCTTCATCTTTATTCTGCCTATCAAATGTTAACACAAATATTTGAAAACATTGGAACTTTGTAACTATCAAATGTTCACAAACCCTTATGTAAAGTTAAAATCTTTTTCTTTAAAATAGTAAATCAATATCCTAGATCACAATTAACTAATTCTTAGAACTCTGCAATGCCATAGCATTAATTGCTATAAATATAAGCCAAACTTGTAAAAACATGCTAAAATAATCTAACAGTCTGTTTCACTGGCATCACAAATTTCAATAGTCGCCATGGTGAAATTTTTTCCCCAATAGTAAATTGTGTATTGTTTCAAGACCATTATCATCAGGGCCAACTGACAGGCCCATAGTGAGAAGAGAATGCTTATAATTGTTTCATAAATTCCACATCACTTACTTTAAAAAGTAACATATTATAAAAGACTGATTTAATTGTTCCCATATCTCCGAAGGTTAATTTCTAGGGTTTGAAGTTCATTTCCACATTAAATAGACTGTTTAAAAGATAATACTGTTTTATAAAAATGTTTTTGCCAATATTCAATCTTAGATAATATTCACTAACATTTATATACCATTTCACAAATGAAAAGGTACTATGCTATTGTAAATAACCATTTAAAATGAATTATTAATTTCTAGTACCTTGGCTTGGAGTTGAGCCTTATAAACATTCGAATAGACAAGAACAAAAAATATCTAAAAATCAGGGTGTTTTTTAAAAAAACTTTATTTTAAAATTTTGGTTACAGTTTCATTTTTGTTCTTAACAAGGCTATGTTTAATCTCTCGATTAAAAAAACAATTAAGATTCTAAAGAATTAAACAACAAAGGAATGTCAAGAGAAGGGCACAACTGCCCCATTATCTGGGGTATGATAACTATTCCAGTTTAACACCTAACTTCAAAACAAAATTAAAGTTTATATTTTCTAAATGAAATAATGTACAACCACCATCTTTCAGCTTATTCTAATTTTCACACACAAAGCTTCATTTTAAGCTTGGAAAAAACTTTTTGCCAACCTTAGTATGTAGTGTGTACCTTACAGAAAATTTAACAATCGTAACACAGTATTAATGCCATTAATGAAGTCCTCAATTTAGTATCTGGAACATTCTTCCATCAAAGGGGGGAAAGGGAAATTCAGTCCAATGAGTCTGTCTCAAGGTCTTCATCTCTTGTTTGCTCCACTTGTATTTTCTTTTCAGTAACTGGATTAATGCTTTGAGCCCAAAATGAGATATATGTTTTATTACTGTAGATTACATGTTGTTTGGCTGGGAATACAATACAATAAACTTTATTTTGCATAATGCATTTCACACAAGCTGCATCTGAAATGCTTTACAGAGCAAAACTGTCCAAGAACAAAGTTTTGTAATAACAGGAGAAGGAAAGAAAACACAAATATTAGAATTTAAGAAAGTTACATTCGGAGGACATTAAAAAAGAAACTGAAATACAAAGATAACGCTGTATTATTAAGGAAGGACTGGGCTAGATTTTTTACTTAGCAATGGCTAATTTTATATCTTAATTTGGAGAGCACAATAAAGTTAAAACGAACAATGCAACAACTTTTCAGTGAAAGGATTGAAAAGGACAGGAAGAAAAAATAACTAATAGTTACAGAAATGGTCAAAGTCTAGTCTAACAGATAAAAGGGAGTAACATTTCTGAGCTTTAGATCAGTTTTTATTACTCCCTCAAGCAGCTGAGACCGCTTATATATCCTCCAAACTACAAAAGCAGATGGTCAAATGCTACACTTGTAAAGAAAAACTTTTGGCTTACAAATATATGAAGAAAAACCACAAATTTAAGAGTACTCTAAAGAATTACTACTTATCATTAAGTCTCCTAGTGACCTTGAGCATGTTTTTAAAATCACCTCACTATTTAGTCAGAATAATGCCAGCGAAATATTTTTTCAGAGAAAGAACTCAGAAGTGACAGTCTAAAGGTAACTAGGAAAACAAATGTGACACATGAAGCCTAATTATCATTGCCATTGCTATTTCCTTCCAATCAAATTATTTTGTAGGATAAAATTGAAGGGGAAAATTCCCTATGTTTAGTATATAATATCTTCAAGTATGAGAACTTTGAGATCAGCTTTGAACTTGATTTATATTATATACATCTAATGCAAATCCTGTCTGCCTTTAGATTTACTGGCTTTTGGGTTTCCAACTGTGCTTTTGTTATTTTTGCTGGTCTTTTGAGGGTGGTCTGCTGGTGGTCTGACAATAAGGATATTTCTTTCATTCCATTCTTTCTGTATTTAACATTATACAAATAAATATAGTAGAGGATGAAGACACTTTCTACAGAGCCACTAACAGTAAAATCTTATCTGTACTTTGAGTTTAAATTAAAAATACAAAGGGTGATTATCCTAAATAAATTTCATCCTCTTAGAAAAGAAGAGAGCCTAAAACAATTATCATCATATACTAAAGATTTTTTCCTATCACACGGGAAAAGTCACTTTAAAAGGCTTCTTAAGGTCTGGAAAATGAGATTTCATTGTTTAAAAACGTCATGCTAGCTTTAGAAAGTCAAAATTTAGAATGAGAAAATACTTACTGCTCAGTTTCCATTTGTTCCTCTTGCTTGCGTTTTCTATCTGCTGCTTCTTTCTCATGTTGGCCTTTCAGCATATTCCTCCTATGAGCAGTCTGAAAGTTTCTTCCACCTTTTCTCTTCTGTTTTGAGAATTAGGATGGATTTAGCTCATCTCAGAATTATACATATTTTTGCTAACTTTTAACTCTTCCTTTGTGATTCTGGGAACTAAAATCTATTTTCTGCACTACTATAGGAGTGATGATCTTTGCTTAAAATGAAGATGTCAGTACCTTACTAGTTTAGTGACTATACTGATCAATATATTCAATTTGAAATTTGTGGCTTCTAAAGTGTTAAATAATCATTTAAAAATAAACAAAAGATCTATACAACTTGGTTTATAGATCTCCGAGTCTATACAAAGAAAACGAGGCATAGCTTAAAACAAAATTCCTAATCAACTATGCACCCAAATAAAGTTAAACACTGATAAAAATTTGTACAACGTATGCCTAAACAATAGTAAGAATTTCACTGAAAACTATGATCCCATTAACAATGTCACCCCCTAAATTTAATTTTTAAAAAGCTTATAATACTTAATGATATTAAGATAAATTTAGAATGCACAGTAAATTAAAGTTTAAAATATGCTTTTAAACATAGCTAACTCAAGTTAATTCAGAAAGGTAAAGAAATTCAGTTTAACTTGTAATCACATTTATAGACTTTTTCAAAGATACTGAGGTTCAATAAGAACTACCTATCAAACTAAAAACAAATATTTTATTTGATAGTTAAAACATTCTACCTTTTCACCTTCTTGATCATCTCCTTCCTCTTCAGAATCAGAGGTTGACGTAACCCCTGTTTTAGCTAAATTTTTCCTTTTAGATTCAAGTTCCTTCTTCCCTTCTTTTTTGTCTGGCTCTTTTCTTGGCTTATCTTCTTCCTTCTGGCCCTCTTCATCCTTTTTAAGTTGCTTTTTAGGTTGTTTTTCCTCTTGCCCCTTTTTCTTACTTTTGTCTTCTTCAGTAACCCTATTTTAGAGAATGCAATAATGAAAAATGAACTTTTATATATAATTCTTATCATTCAACTAAACTTTCAGCAGCCAAATAAGTGTTTTTAAAAAAACAATAAGCTATAATTATTTAAAACATTTAATTAAAATATAATTGAAAGTCCATCCAGTCACAAAAGGAAAAGAGCATCCTTTTAAATATAAACTACAAGATTCAAAAACTGTAGTGGCATTGGGCTAACAGGAAAGTGATCCCCCCCTCCTTTTTTATATCTTTTAATAATGGGACTCATTCACTGAAAAAATAAATTAAAAAAAAATATATATATATACACCTCAAGTATTATCTTACTTGACAAGTTGCCATTTTCTTGACTCTGTGGATATAGCAACGTGCAAGATGGGGAGAGACCCTGAATCTCTTGAACTTATATTCTACACAGTTATAAGAAATTATGTTTAAAAAGTGGAAACTCTGGGAAAAATACAATCTCATGGGAACTGCATATGATCAAATATAATTTTAGAATTAAAAGAAACAGTCTTTACAAGATAAAAGACTCCCAACTTATAAACTACATAACCAATTAAACGTAGTATCAACAGTGATGGACTGACTCCCTACCCTTTAGAAAACTTCAGCATTCCCATCAGCACTGGATTTCACAGACTTCATTCACTAAAACAAGTCAACCGACTGAAATTGCTCACTAATCCTACCATACATTGGATGTATTTATGCTAACAAGTACAGCACATAAAACTGAGTATTTATGTTATAACAAGTTCTGGAAGAATCATGACGCTAACCACGTAACTTTATTGTGTGTGTGTGTGTGTGTGCATGTGTGTGTGTGTGTGTGTATTTAAAGTACAAAGAAATACAACTTGAAGTTTGGATGAGTTGTCTTAAGACAAACCTTTTTTACTGTTTAAGGAATTCTACTGAAATTTTCACATTACACAATTATATCATGAATAAATATGAAAGCTGGAAGGGACCAATGTGACCTGGCTTTAAGGCTGATAAACTTAAAGTGGCCCAGGCACGAAATTCGTGCAAGGGGCTCTGGCCCCAATGGCTGCAGCAGAAGTCAGGAGCCTCTGCCACCTCTGCCTTGGCGCTCGCCGCTGCGGACGTGGATCTAATTAGCATATTATGCTTTTATTATTAATGGTAGATTCATTATTATAGATTGGTAAAATTCTCACATGTGATAATTCATAAGAAAGCTGGAATGGAATGGGTTGAAAGTCAGTCCAATCCATCCCATTTGACAAATGAGAAAATTATGGTGCAAATGGTCAATAATTTGCCCAATAGCCTCCTACCAGACTTGCTTCCTTGAACACTTGAAATTAAAGTGGAAAAGAAAAAAAATTATATGTTTAGAAATTTTTGTCACATAACTATCATTAAGTCTTATTTTCAAATATCAAATGGATTTCTTCCTTTACTTTTAACCAATGGAAGAAAAAACAGGAAATAAAATTAACTTTCTTTAATATTTCCACAAATGGGAATACTTTGATCATAATCAATTTAATTGAGATAGGAATAGAGTATAATGTAAAAAGTATTTTCATGGCTCTTATTAGCTACTGACCACTTGCCTCCCCAAAAATGTTACCTACCCTATGGATGGGAGCAGATATTAAAAATATAAATAACCTACGACCCAACACATTTGCTTCTAGCAATGTATTCTTACCAATATATTTGTACATGTACAAAATAGAAGATACTGTATTTAAAAAGATGTACATATAGCCTTGGCCAGTGTGCTAAATGGTTAGAATGTTAGTTCAATTCCTGGTTAAGAGCACATATCTGGGTTGCAGGTTCAAACTCTGGTTGGTTGGAATACATATGGAAGGCAAGCAACTGATGTGTCTTTCTCACATCGAACTTTCTTTTTCTCTCTTCTCTCCCCTTACCCCCTTCCCCAAAAATTAGCGGAAAAAAAGATCCTCAGGTGAGGATTGACCAAGAAAGGAAAGGGAAGAGAGAGAAGGGGAAGAAACATCTATAAATGGGATGGATCTTAAGAATTCTACTACATAATGTAATAACCTACAGCTGTTTTTAAAGAAAAAAATTAGAAAGTATATCATAAAACCGTAAGAAATAATTTAAAGGTTTAATGAACAGTATTAAAGCAGAGAATTCCAAAAATGTAATGATCACTGCTTGCTAAAAAATAATTTTCCCAACGGACCTCCTTACCACCTTCCATGAAAAAAACAGGCTTCCCCATAGTGACAACTTTCTTTTTTAATAGGTCAACTTACAATAGAAAATTTGTATTTGTAAATTCCTTTAGTCTAGTAATGTATAAATTAGTAAAGCCTACTGCAAACAAACCCAAAATATCTCAGTGGCTTATAACAAATATTTCTTAATTTACATGAGCATTACGAGGTGGTTTTTATTTCTTCTGGGCTTATTCCACTATCTTGTCATTTCAGGACTCATTGCAGAGAAGCTGTCACTGACAGATACATGCTGTTCCCATGGTGGAGAGTGAAGTTTCAAAAGAACTTATACAGTTTAGCTGTGCATTCCACTATGTTTTCAGATCCACAGCCAAGAGTGGCTATTGCCAACCCCAGCCTACGCAGTTGTCCATCAACTCAGCAAAAAGCTATTATAAAGAAAGTGATACCAGCAACCCAAACATAAAATATGTGACCTATCCGGCTCTGAAGATGAAAAACAAAACTTTATTATTATACAACTAGTAGTTCAGTGCACGATTCCATGCGCCAGTAGGCCACTGCCACCCTCCTGTAGCTCTCTGCATACTGCCCCACCCTCCTGTAGCTTCCCCTATACTCCTCCCCCCTCAGACCCCTTTATAGCAATGCTTGCTGCCCTGCCCCCTCATGTAGCTCTCAGCATCTAGTTGTAGTTCACTGCCTCACCCTCTTACTGATCTGAGACCCAGTCATTACACCTCAGGGCATAATGAATAATTAGCATATTCCTCTCATTATACAGGATCATTATATAGGATGGATAAAACTGTCACATGTGAGAATTCATAAGAAAATACATTCGGTGAACTTATGATTTTCAGTAAATAAGTTTCAAGATAGAATGCTGGGATCTCGAGTTGGCTGTTACCAAGATAAATAGGGTACTTTAAGAAAGAAATGAGTTTAAAAAAAAAAATAGTACAGAGATAACATTTCAGCATTGAAAGTTTCCTCTATCTTATAAAATATTTTCAAATTCAAAGACTGGGTCAAAGACCCAATCAAGGGTAAGCCTTTCCTTAAGAATTCAAATTTGGTACCTTGCTCCTTCAGATAGACAAATGGGATAAAGAAACCATGGGGTGTGTTGTCAGGAAAACCAACTCAAAATGCCTGTAATTAAGTATAAAAACATAAACATGCTTGGCCAGTGTGGGTCAGTGGTTGAGTGCTGATCCATGAAACTGGAGGTTACTGGTTGATTCCCTGTTGGGGAATATGCCTTTATTGTTGAAAGTATTATATATGTCCCCTTTTTCCCCCATTGACCCCTTCTAGCACACACCTGCCCCCTGTCTTCACCACCCTACTGTCTGTGTCCATGGATATTGTGCACATACTAGAGTACTGATGCACAAAATTTGTGCAAGGGTAGGCCTTTTTTCTCCTAGCTGCCGGCACTGGCTTCCCTCCAGCTGCCAGCAGGGACCCGGGCTTCCCTCTGGCCGCTGGCTTCATCTGGAAGGATGTTCGGTCTAATTAGCATATTATGCTTTTATTATACATGCATACAAGTTCTTTGGTTGATATCTTCCCACCTACCCCCTACTTTCCCTCTGAGATTGCACAGAGAGACCACACTGCACACAAAGCTGACTAAAATCCAACACATACTAACAATACAGTATTATTACCAAAACTAACAGCAGTCTACATCAAAAGTAATGGAGATCTAAAAAGGAACCTTGGGCCCCTAACTTATCATAGTCTGAAAGCAGACTAAGAACTGCTCAACTGGTAAAGAGGATAATATTCGCCAATGAACTTTTCATACGCAACTCAGGATGACAATGAGAAGCACAGCAGAGAAATCAGCCAAAAGCCATGGAGAAAGATGGACTAGGATACTCTCAGGGGAATCTTGGATATAATCAAGGGAGATCTCCCAGTATGTTCCCAGCATAATTTCAGATTTCCTCTGAACAATACTATGCACCTCTTAAATCTCTCCTTTCTAAATGGGAATATTTATTTTGGTTCCCTGTTGCAGATCTACATAGGTGTCTAAAGAGCAGATAACTTGTGTTTTCAGTTCCGAAGTATCTAGGGCAAAGCCTTATGTTGATCATGAAAAGCTAGATTTTTGTATCTGGTGCCATGACTCATCTAAGGATCAGGATGAGATTTATGTAGTATGTTTTTTAAAAAAAATGATTTTTATTATTTTTAAAATATTTTTATTGGTTCAGAAAGGAAGGGAGGAGAGATAGAAACATCAATGATAAGAGAGAACAGAATCACTGATGGGTTGCCTCTTGCACACCACCTACTGGGGTTGAGCCCACAACCTGGGCATGTCCCCTTGGCTGGAACTGAACCGGGACCCTTCAGTCCGAAGGCCGATGCTCTATCCCCTGAGCGAAACCAGCTAGGGCTATGTGGTATGTTTTAAAACAAAATAAACTCACCTGTATATGTACCAAACTTAATTTCACTGCAAGTACTTAAAACTATGTTGCAATTCTATGCCACTTTTTTTTTTTTAATTCTTAGGAAGGGAGGTGGATAGACAGAAACATCAATGATGAGACCATCATTTATCTGCTGCCTCCTGCATACCCCACACTAGGTATAGAGCCCACAACATGGGCATGTGTCCTGACTGGGAATTGGACCGTGACCTCCTGGTTTATGGAGCCATACCGGTTGGGCTATGTAGCATTATTTTTAAGTAAGCTATTCTGAAAAAGATAAAAAAGATTTGTGGAAATTGCTCCAAGAACATTTTGCCTAAAATTTCTTTAAACATACTATCTTGCCCAAATTCCCTATTACAGATTTTACCCTGCATTTTCTATTATATATCAATTTTAACTTTATGTAATAAAAAATGAGAGCAGTTTTCCTCATAATTTTTAGAAAAATAGAATAACAAATATCCTATACAAAACTAGTAAAAAGGCAAAGAGATTTATGCTTATTTAAAGTCAAATATCTAACATTACATTAACTATTTATACATTAAAAATGAACTTACATGTCACTCTCTGAAGGACAGGTCTGTTTTACCATTTTAGGTCTGCCTCTTGGTTTTGGGATCTTGACTTCTGTAGCTAACATTCACAGGAAAAAAAAAAATCTGTAACTACCAGCTTTCCCTTGAAATGTAAATCTCACATGTAAAGATTACAAATGATATACAGGGGTGGGAAAAGTAGGTTTATTGATGGCAATAAAGAACTCTGCTTGAGAATAGCAGGCAAACTTCAAGAATAACGAAGGCTGGCAATATCAGCACTTATAGATTGTATTGAAGTGTACTGTGACATTCTATTGAGTTCACGAAGTTATAATAATCATAACCATACAAACAACTGTAAACCTACTTTTTCTCATCTCTGTTAGAAGTGTACTATTTAGTGGCTTATTAGAGATACTATTATTTTAAGTTGTAAAGATAATATCCCTCTAACAAATTGAAGGAGCAACAGCTGAAAATTTGAAGAGATAGAATAACACAGTTAATTTTAAATCGGTCCTTCATATGGCTAAGAGGTCTTAAAAGAACATCCTTCACTGTTTTAACAAAGTATGAAAAAATTATGAGTTGCACTTATATCCAATATTCATGTACATATTATATTATGTATATATGTATATTCACATATTATAATATTATGTATTATGTATATATGAAAATTTGTAATCCAATTTCAATGCTGATGATAGCGACATATGGTAAAGACTCTAAATAATGCAATAATCCCATATAATAAAGAGGCAATATGCAAATTGACCATCACTCCAACACACAAGATGGCTACCCACATGTGGACACAAGATGACTGTCACAAGATGGCCAGAAGGGGAGGGCAGTTGAGGGCAATCAGGCCTGCAAGGAAGGGCAGTTAGGGGTGACCAGGCCAGCAGAGGAGGGCAGCTGGAGGCAACCAGGCCGGCAGGGGAGGACAGTGGGGGCTACCAGGCCAGCAGGGGAGCAGTTAGGTATCGATCAGGCTGAAAAGCAGAAGCAGTTAGGGTCAATCAGGCAGGCAGACAGGTGACCGGTTGGGAGCCAGCAGTCCTGGTTAATATAAGAGGGATCCCAGATTGGAGAGGATGCAGGCTGGGCTGAGGAACAAACACCCCATGCCCCCATGCACAAATTTTGTACACTGGGCCTCTAGTTAAAAATATTAATAACTTTGTTCAAATGCCATTTCTCTTGCTTTCATTATAACTCCATTTGGAAAACTTATGCTCTCTAAAGTAAGAGATAAAATAAACCCATCATTCATGTAATTTAAATTTCACCACTGCCTCATTTGCCACTTTTAGGGGAAAATAAAATAGGGGTAAAACAGAAAATGACAAGTCCCAAGCAATTATCTCAAATTTAAATATTTCATTACACAGAGCAGAAACTAAGTTGAACTCCTTTAAAACTTGTACATTATACATAACCAGTTGCCTATCCAACTATTCCAAAGTATCTGAGGCACAACATTTAAAATATCTGTAACATTAACCATAAGCCAGAGTTTTAAACATTATAATCCTACCTGCAGGTCGTCCTCTTTTAGGACTCACTTTTAGATTAGCAGATGCTGTTGCTGTTGTCACTACTCCTGCCTCCTCGGTTTCTACTTGCTTTTCTGCCTGAATCACAAAGATTTAATTAACTTATTTAGCAAATAGTAGGCATTCCAGTTTTAGACAATGGCCAAAGTATGCCACTCCAAGAAAACAAACTCAAGTACACGCATAATTTTCATATGCTATTTTTCGATAGTTGACTCAAGTGAGATCTTCAACTTAGCTTATAATTCTAGTGAACAATTTTAAGAAACAAACAAAACTTCACTTTTTAGATATTATTAACCTAAAAAAGTCATTTGGAAATATAAAGTAATACTCTCAATGCAAAATAGTAACCAAAGTATAATGTAATTACACTGTAACAACCCATACATTCTTTATAAATGTTCTTTAAATATCTAAAAATGCTAACACTTTACCCTTACAACATAAAACCCAAATTAACCCTATCTAATTAGGGTAATAAGCAAATTGACTGTAGTTCCACTACACTGACAAGCCACACCCACCAGCCAATCAGAGTGGATATGCAAATTAACCCAACCAAGATGGCTACAGCCAGAGAGAGAGCAGGAGGGAGGCTTGGGTTGCCCCTAGCTTTGGAGGAAGCCAAACTTTCTGCAAAGCCTGGCTGGCTCAGGCCTCTGCTTAAGGCAACAAAGTTTCAATGGCTGTGCTTTCAGAAGACTTGGCTCTGCTCCAGGCTACAAAGTTTCAATTGTAGAAGATAAATAAATCCCAGATACCAGGGCCTCAGCTTGGATCACTGAGGGGCATGGCTAGCCTGCAAACCACCACAGGCCCCTCGCCCAAGTCACCCCATGCCCCAAGGGAACACCCACCCTAATCCAGGATACCCTTCAGGGCAAACCAGCTGGCCCCCACCCGTGCAGCAGGTCTCTATCCTATCTAATAAAAGAGTAATATGTAGAATGACCATCACTCTAACACACAAGATGATTGCCCCCATGTGGTCAAAAGATCCTGCCCCGAAGTGGACACAAGATGGTCACCACAAGATGGTCACCACAAGATGGCCCCCAGGGGAGGGCAGTGGGGGCAATCAGGCCAGCAGGGGAAGGCAGTTGGGGGTGATCAAGTCTGTAGAGGAGGGCAGTTAGGGGTGACCAGGCCTGCAGGGTAGGAAAGTTGGGGGTGACTGGGCCTGCAGGGAAGGGCAGTTGGGGGTGACTGGGCCTGCAGGGGAGGACAGTTAGGGGTGACCAGACTCATAGAGGAGGGCAGTTAGGGGCAAAGAGGCTGGCAGGGGAGCAGTTAGACATCAATCAGGCTGGCAGGGGATTGGTTAGGGGGTGATCATGCTGGCAGGCAGAAGCAATTAGGGGCAATTAGGAAGACAGGCAGGTGAGCAGTTGGGAACACCAATCCTGGATTGTGAGAGGGATGTCCGACTGCCCGTTTAGGCCCGACCCTACCTGGATTGGGCCTAAACAGACAGTCGGACATCCCTCAAGGGGTCCCAGATTGGAGAGGGAGCAGGCTGGGCTGAAGGACACCCCTCCCCCATGCATGAATTTTGTGCCCAGGCCTCTACTATTCTAATATTAGAAAAAGCAAGTAATTAAATGATTGTTTTTTAAACCGTTAACATGTACACATTTTATTTTTTGAATGGACTAAGTTCTGTTGTTGTTGTTTTTTTTTAAATCTTCACTTGAGGTCATTCTTAGAGAGCAGGAGGGGCAAAGAGTAGAAGGATAGACAGAGGGGGAAGGGAGGGAGGGAGAGGAGGGAAAGGTGAAGTGTGGAGTGAGGGAGAGGGAGGGAAGAAGGGGAAGGGGGAAAGAAAAATCGATCAGCCCTCCTCATGTACCCAACCAGGAATTGGACCTGCAACCCAGGTATGTACCATGAATCAGCAATCCCTAGGTGTACATGATGATGCTCAGCCAACTGAGCCACTCCAGCTGGGCTAAAAAGTGTTATTCTTATTTTCCATACAGGGGGATTTACTACAGTGCAGAAAATAAATCCCACTGACACTTTGCAAATTATAATGTCCTCAGAGACAATAACCCCAAATGAGAGTTAATTTAATTGATTCAAGTATTAAAAGTAGAACAAAGGTTAGGAACCACTAATTAGAAAGGAAGTACAATCTTGATCAAAATGGAAAGGCAAAGAAACAGTAAAGAGAACAGAGAAGGATGTGAGGATCACTATGAGCTGCTGCCCTACCTCCAATTATTTAGAATTCAACAGTAACTAGATCAATAAAAATAAAGGCAATAATGCAAAAGCAAGCACAATCCAATGTGGATGAAAACATTAAAAATCTTCAATCAACAATTTGATTTGCAAACTTTTATGAGATAATGCCCAATACTGGTAAGGAGATGGAGAATCATTCTATATAATAAAAGGCTAATATGTAAATTGTCCCTTCAACTAGGAGTTTGACCAGGGGGTGAGGTCAGCCAACTGCCCATGGAATCCCCCCCTCAACCTGGCCTCTAGTTTAAGTAATAATTAATGATGATCAATAAACTGGTAACATTTTTCTGAAATAGTATCTTTATGACTGAATGGCAATAAAGAATATGCAAATCAGATTCAGCAATCCCACTTCTAAGAGTTTATCCATTTTCTTTTTGTTAGTTTTTTAAAATATTATTTTTGCTTTTATAATTAGAATATAATGCTGCATTATAATAAGCATTATAAAAAGTCAACAAAGTCATCTAATAGAACTCTTGAATTGTTCTCAAGAAAACTTTTCCTAAACATTACCTCAGGTTGTTTTCCAGAATTTTAAGCATTTACAAACCACTTACCCTTACTCCAGGAAGTCAGGCAGCTGTGTTTTTACCAAATTCCTCAGATATCAAAAATTGAGATCTCAGAACTATGAGAGCTCTTTTTCTATTGAGGCATTAAGGGTAAAAGTTCTCTAAAATTCAGTTCAAACTTTTCAGTCTTCAGTTCAAAATAAAAACCTCTTCCAGTCAATCAATGATTCTCTCTCATCACTGATATCTCTCTCTCTGAAATCAACAAAAATATATGTAAAAATAAAACCTATTCTTTTGCAAATAAATCAAGATATAAGACTGTACAGGTAAAATGGATCTTTTGAGGAGAGTCTAATAAGAGGTAACAAGTTCATCAGTAACTAATGAAAAACAAAACCAAACCCTAATCCTAAACGGAAAATCAGATTTACCATGAATATGGCTTTTTAACTTATGGCAAAATCATTCAAGTAAAATCCATTCCTCATGAAAATAAAAGCAAACAAAAAATATTTAATCCAGAGAAAAGACTATTATATTATTCCACATGTACATATGTTTATATTTTAAATGCTAATATTCTGACTAATGTATTTTCCCTCATCTCACTGAAACTTATAACCCTTTGACACATTTTTTCTCCATTTATTACTCCACTTTCTACGTCTACTCCCTTCATGATCTCATCCCTCTCACACACTCACACCATATGAAATTATAGTGTTTCTATTCATTCTCAAGCCCTCTGCATAGTTTTGCTGCACCTGTCCCACATATCTCCAAGAGAGAACTACTATAAAACTCTACTTTCCCTGCTCTATTATTCCCTGCTGCTGAGCCCTCCTGAAAATAATTGTACAAAAATGCATTAATTTTATATCTCAGTTGGGATCTCAAAGCCACCCATTAATCCTTTACCCTGTCTTTTGTAGTACCTTTTCTCCCCTCACTAGCATAAATGTGCAATTCTTTCTTCTCTCTTATATCATACAAGCAGCCTTGCTTTGAATTGAGTGCATGAGAAGAGAGAGACGAAGGCCGGCAGGAAGGAATTTCCTTAATTTCCAAGTCCCGCCAAAACCGGTTTGGCTCAGTGGATAGAGCGTCGACCTGCGGACAGAAAAGTCCCAGGTTCGATTCAGGTCAAGGGCATGTATCTTGATTGTGGGCACATCCCCAGTGGGGGCGTGCAGGAGGCGACTGATTGATGTCTCTCTCATCAATGTTTCTCTCTATCCCTCTCCCTTCCTCTCTGTAAAATATTTAAAAAACTATTTTTTCCAAGTCCCTGTAAAAAATTTTAATGGCCTACTCTACCCTTCTCTTCAATGTTAAAAAGAATGAAATGTCATTCAACTCCTTGCTGGCAAGTTTATGCTTTGTAAAGTGCCCTCCCTTCTCTCTCATCCAGAATGTCCTTACATATAATAATTTATCTTTCCACATGTTGGATCTTTCCTACTTTTGCAAAGTAGCATTAATTTCTCTACTGTATTTTTCCACTTTAAACACTCTCTTAACCATGTAAGTCCCTGTTGCTGCCTTCTTTCTCCTGTCCTTCAAAGATTTCAAAAACACTGTAATTTTAACATTTAATATATTATTCACTAGCACACTTCATCTGTTTTACTGTTTAATGTTAAAGCATCCTGCTACATATCTTACTGGAAAAACTCTACACCATGGCACTACTGACCACTCCCTCATTCTTAAAATTTTGTTCCCCCATTTGATATCTTTGTTCTCCTAGCTTTCCTCCTGACAGTTCATTCTCAGCAGGAATTATAAAAGCAATATTTCATCTCCATTATATTCCCTCAGGATTCTCATTTCTGCATTCTTCCCAGTAAACTTTCTACCTGGACCACTTCAGCTATATTCTATTTTTATATCAGTGGTGGCATCTCTTTTTTTTTAATATTTAATTATTTTTTTAGAGAGGCAAAGAGCGGGATAGAAACATTGATCAGCTGCCTCCTGCACACCCCCCCCTGGGGATGTGCCTGCAATCAAGGTACGTGCCCTTGACTGGAATCAAACCTGGGACCCCTTAGTCCACAGGCCAATGCTCTATCCACTGAGCAAAACCAATTTGGGCAGTGGTGGCATCTTTAACTTTTACCTTTTCGCCTCTTTGGTGTCAGAATAATATATACAGGGTGTCCCCTCCCAAATGTATACACACACTTTGTATAATTATAAAGATAGCGTTTATTAAAATACATTTCATTTTCAAAATTGAGCTATCAGCCGTTAGTGTATACATTTTTGGGGATATCTCTGTATATGTATCTTTAGTCTTATTTCCACAAGTGTTTCACTCTCTCTTCCCCATGCCTCTGCTCCCAAATCAGTATCTCCTGTATTCTCAGAATCAAATCTAGTCATACAAGCCAAAAGACCTTAGAGTCATACTAGATTCCACACCCGCCTCCCTTCACATCCATCCCCATCAACTATCATCTTTACTACCTAAAGTGCTCTTAAATCCCGTCTCTCATTTACACTACCAAGACACTGGCTATAACATTCCTCCTGTCCTTCCAATCTCATGTGAACTTCTTAGTAAGGTGGTCCATAACTTAGTAACCAAGTCACTATCACAACTCCCCACTTAAACTCTCATTTTGAGAGAGAAACCAAGATGGCGGCATAGGTGAATACCTAAACTGCTGCCTTGCACAACAATTTCAAAACTACAGCTAAAAGGCAGAACAAACATCATCCAGAACCACAGGAAAGCTGGCTGAGTGGAAATTCTACAACTATAAGGAAAGAGAGGGGCTCGCAGAGACTCAGAGAAGCTGCGGTACAGAGACATGTGCATAGAGAGGACAGGCAGCAGAGTGCCTAGCTGGTTTCCTCTAGCAGGAGGGAGACGGAAATTCCCAACTGCACTGAACCCCACTTCTGAATGCACTGAGCCCCAGTTCTGGGCGAGACTCATACAAGGGGAGTCTGGACTGCCGTGAAAAGGGTGAAATGCATGGAAACTTAGGGGAGCTGGGAAAGGCAGAGGTCTGGAAGCACGCGAGCACGAGTGCACACACAGAAGGCTGATAGCTGATTGTGCTGCTGACTTTCTCTAGCGGGAGGAAGACAGAACCTCCCAACTATGCTAAAATCCACTTCAGGGAGACACCGGGGACCCTGACTCATATGGGTTCCTGGGGCACACAGAAACTCAGGGGAGCCGGAAAGGCAGAGGTCTGGAGGCACACGTGTGTGAGTGTGTAGAGAGAGCTGTAGCAATTACCGAGGGACACAGAGACCCAGGGGCCACATCTGATAGAAGCCAAGGCTGTCTGCTCAGCCCTGCGACTCTGCCCCATCCAAGCTAAACACAGAGGCTTTTGCAATTGTGTAAGTCTTGTATCATAAGGCTGACTTCAACACAGAAGTTTTCCCTGCGTAGATACAGCTGATCCTCACAACCATTGGCTAGAAGGTCAATTCCCCCAGTGATACCAACAATAATCAAGACTTAACTATAACAAGGCTGTACACACAGTCCAAAAAGGGGTGCACCAAGAGTCAACCTAAGGTAACCAAAAAGGCAGAGCTACTGGGCTATATAGGACACCTAGCACACAAAGCTACTCTACCACCTCAGGGAAGCAACAAAAATGTAGAGACAAAGGAACAGATCACAAATGAAAGAAATGGAGGAAAACAAACGATTGGATGTAGAGTTCAAAACCACGTTATAAGGTTTTTCAAATATTTCCTAGAAAAGATGGATAACTTTAGCAAGACTCAAGAGGAGATGAAAAAGAACCAACTAGAAATTAAACATACACTGATTGAAATAAAAAATATTATACAGACACCTAACAGCAGACTAGAGGAACTCAAGAATCAAGTCAAAGACTTGAAATACACAGAAGCAGAAAATACTCTACTGGAAAAGCAAGAAGAAAAAAGAATAAAAAATTGGAAGATAGTGTAAGGAGCCTCTGGGACAACTTCAAGGGTACCAACATCAGAATTATGGGGATGCCAGAAGTAGAGAGTGCAAGATACTGAAAACCTATTTGAAGAAATAATGACTGAAAACTTCTCTCACTTAGTGAAAGAAATAGACTTACAAGTCTAGGAAGCGCACAGAACCCCAAACAAAAAAAATCCAAAGAGGACCACACCAAGATACAACATAATTACAATACCAAGTGCAAAAGACAAAGGGGGAATATTAAAAGCAGCAAGAGAAAAACAGTTAATTTTTCTCTTAAAAAAACAAAGGAGCACCCATACGATTGTCAGCAGATTTCTTAATAGAAACTATGCAGGCCAGACGGGAGAGGCAAGAAATATTCAAAGTGATGAATAGCAAGAATCTACAACCAAGATTACTCTACCCAGCAAAGCTGTCATTCAGAATTGAAGGGCAGATAAAGAGCTTCACAGATAAGAAAAAACTAAAGGAGTTCATCAATACCAAACCAGTATTATATCAAATGCTGAAAGGTACTCTTTAAGAAGAGGAAGACAAAGGTAAAGATAAAAATTATGAACAACAAATACAGAACTCAACAAGTTAATCTAAAAGTCAAGTGAATTAAAAATCTGATGAACTGAATAAACTGGTGAATATAATAGAATCAGGAGTATAGAAAGGGAGTGTACTGACAATTCTCAGAAGGAAAGAAGTGAGGGGGATGTAGGGAGAGACTGTACAAAAATCATATACCTATGGATGAGAACAATAGGGGGGGGGGGGGGGCGGTTAAGGCCAGAGGGAGGGGTGGGAGCCAGGTGTAGAGAATCTATGGGATGGGGGAAGGTGAAAGAGGAACAATTATAATAATTTGAATAAAGATTTATCAAATTAAAATTAACCCACAAAAACAAAAACTCTCTTGTTTTATGTATGTACTAGAGGCCTATGCATAGGACTTCCTTCCCCTGGCTTTGCTCCCAGCTGCCTGGGAGCCTGAAAGTCCTCGCTCCTGGCCACCCAGGAGCCTTTAAGTCTTCACTCCTGGCTAGAGCGCCGCTTCTATAGCTCCCTCTGCCCCCCCGCCTTTCCCCTCAAAGCAGGTGTCCCGGCTGCTCCAGGCTGGCATATACAAATTAACTTGCCAGCTTTGCTGGGCTAATTTGCATATTGACTCCTGATTGGCTGGTGGATGTTGCAGAGGTATGGTCAATTTGCCTATTTCTTTTTTATTAGTGTAGATTATGTGTCTGAAGAAAAACATGTTCAACTAGAACAGAGACCTTATCTTTTTACCTCACTGCTCAAATTCTCTGCCTGGGCCAGTGAAGTTAATATTAAAATCTGAATGAATTAACTAGTAAACTGGTCTCACCAGTCCAATCTAATCCCCATCATTCACACTGCTTTATAAGGAGGCATCTAAAATTTAAAGTGATTCAATGGCTTCCCATCAAGTTCAGGTTGGGCTACATAACGTATTTTGTATACCTTTTTCCCTCTCACTTTATGGTCTGGTAATCTGAAATACAATATTTGAAATGCTTGAAATGAAATTTTCTCTACATCTCAGTATATTATTCTGCCTCATATGCCTTTCCTGTCCCTTCATCCATCTGACAAAATATTTCCTATCATTTAAGATACTGTTGAAGTTATTACAGCCTCTTCCACTTACCTCCCATATAGGATAAAAAGTCACTATAATTCTTTGTTTTCCTATTTCCTCATTAGATATGAACTATTAATTTTCTTTGTATCTTTGACATACATCAGCCTGAGATAAAAATGGGTCAGAAAAACTTCATATAGAGAAGAAACATTAGTTAAAAGCATAGAATGCATGCTTTCCTAAACTGTCATTTCATGCAATAAATTTCTGAGAATAACATAATGGACCATTACTTATATTAGCACTGTATATGTAATTTATTTTGAGTATTATATGTGTAACATTTAATTTTCTCTACTACTTCATTAGTATGTATTATTATCCATTTTATAGATAAACCTGGAACAGCATCCTTAAGATAAGTTGAATGGTAAAGAATATAAAATGAAGCAATTTTTATTCATAGGCATTAAATTTATTTATAAAAATTGGTTCATTTTATTTTCTTTACCATTCAACTTATTTTAAGGATGCTGTATCATTACAAAAATAAATGTTTTGCCCTGGCAGGTTGATCAGTTGGTTGGCATATCGTCCCATGCAGCGAGGGTCTTGATTCCTTTCAGAGCACATATCAGTTTGCAGGTGTGAACACAGGCGGGGGCATATATGGGAGGCAACCAATCAGTTTCTCTCTCTCTCCCTTTATCTCTCTAAAGTCAATAAAAGAATATCTTCAGGTGAAAATTAGGAAAAAAAAAGAATAGTTTTGATAAGTAAATGAAACCTACCCTTTAAAAAATTAAAGGAATAAGAGTAAAAGGCAATATTTAAGCTAAATGGTAAGGTTTTCATTATATCTACTTTTCCTTAGTGCAAATGAAATTATTTAAGCAGTAAAGTTACCTTTCTCTTTCTTCCTCTTCTGGCAGCTTTTGGAGTGGTTATGTCAATTGCTTTAGTTACATCCTAGAAAAAATTACAGATGAAATAAAATAAATTTTGCCAAGACTAAGAAAATTTCTTAAATTAGAAGTCAAAAGCACACTTGACTAAAACTACTAGAGTAATTGATTTTGCGTCTCTAATCTTTGAAATTATAAACATTAAGTCTTAACATTATTACTCAGCCTGTATGGATGAGTGGTTGAGCAATGACCCATGAACCAAGAGGCCGCAGTTCAATTTAATTCTGGGGGAGGGCACATGCCGGGTTGCAGGCTTGATTCCCAATAGGGGGCATGCAGAAGGCATCCAAGCAATGATTTTCTCTCATCACTGATATTTTTATCTTTCCCTCTCCCTTTCTCTCTCTGAAATCAATAAAATTTTCTGCCGAAAACCGGTTTGGCTCAGTGGATAGAGCGTCGGCATGCGGACTGAAGGGTCCCGGGTTCAATTCCGGTCAAGGGCATGTACTGCATTGCGGGCACATCCCTCTTGGGGGCGTGCAGGAGGCGGCTGATCGATGTCTCTCTCTCATCAATGTTTCTGACTTTCTATCCCTCTTCCTTTCTCTCTGTAAAAAAATCAATAAAATATATTTTAAATAAAATGATTTTCTTAGAAGCCTTAACATTATCATTGTCAAAGTAATAGCCAGTATATTTGTCAAAAAGTAAAAATTCTTTCTTCTGTCATATCAAATCTAAAGTGATATTTGTTAGCACACCAGGAAGTTTATATTTAAATTTATGAAATCACTTTTTCTACAGAATTCTGAATTTTAAGAGGTGGCTGGGATTTGGGAGATCATCTAATAATGATTTCATGAGGCCTTGAAGGGTCAAATGAGTCTCCTTATTCACGGAGTTTGAAATCAACCTAGGTTTTTAAAAATCCAGTTCAATGCCCTTTCCAGTATATCCATTACACAAAACCTTGCTTTAAAAATATTCCTAACAGTAATCCACTCTCCTATAGGTGGACCTCATATTTCAAACAGCAAAATAACCTCAAATAAAAACACCCATTCATATTAAAGATGCAAAAATTATTTTACAATACAGTATTTAATATTTAAACAAGGAAATAAGTCTTAAATTCTGTCATTCATTATCCAACTACTTTGAAGGTTACTTTCTAATTTGCAATCAAGTAATCATATCACTTTATAATTTCTTCCTTGCAACAAAATAGGTTTAGAATAGAAGAGAAATTAAACATACCTCATTGCTGGCTTTCTCTTCATGGTCAGTATCTTCCTTTGAAACACTAGTTTCTTTTTCTTCAACTTCAACATCAGATGATGCATTTGATTGTTTAGCTGATGCCTATGAATAATTGATTGTATTAATTTCATAAAATAAAACTTTTACCAAATTAAATTTTTTTTTACCAATGAAAAATCAAAAGCTTGTTTGTAAGTAAGTTAGAAAAGTACCCTCAATTTCTGTTTTAATATATACAAAGCACTTTTAATATATACAAATTTAAGAGTTTAAATGCTAATGAATTCTTGCAACTGTATACAAGGGCAGAAGACAAAATAGTGAGGCTAAAAGTATAATCATAAATCCCATTCTGATAGTCTAACCAACAAATACCCAAGATATAATATAAGTTGATTTAGAATAGCACAGTGTATTCAATTACTGAAGTATAATGGAGAGAGAAGCTTAACTATGTAAGACATAAAGCCTTAGATTGATATATAATTCAATTTAAAATGCAGACTTCGGAGACCCAAACTTAAGTAATTTGGATTCAACAGGTACTGAGTGAAAGTCTATAATCATCATTTAATTGTAAAAGTAGCCCAGATGATGTGGCTCAGTAGTTGAGCATCCACCCATGTACTGATTCAATTCCCAGTCAGGGCACATGCCCAGATTAGGGGCTCAGTCATCAGTGGAGGGTGTGCAGGAGGCAGTGATCAATGTTTCTCTCTCACTGATGTTTCTATCTCTCTATCCCTCTCTCTTTTACTCTGTAAAAAACGCAATAAAAATTTTTAAAAATGCTTTAAAAATATATTTTTTAAAAAAACCAACAGAACGTAATTTAGAAAATCCTAAAAGTAACCCCAGGTAATAGATATGTAAGCAGATGTTCTAGAGGCCTAGATTGTCATTAATACCAACTAAAAAGATGAATAACAGAGGCAACACAGTACACATTGGGAGATGAGGGTAAGAACGGATCTATAAGATGACAGTATTATAATCCAAACTGTGTCCCTTTCTGGCTGTATTCCCTTTGGCAAGTCTTTAAGTTGTAAACCCATTTCCTCTTTTGTAAGAAAAGGCAATGCTGGTAAACCACAAAATTATTATAAAGTTACAACAAAACATATAAAAATGTCCCCAAATTACTTATAGCACTATAGAAATTTTTATAAATTATGATGGCCAATTTTTTTGCTTGTTTGTTTTATTTCAGTTTAGGCATCACTGCTTTCACCACACTCTAGGAATGTACCACTGGGATGTGTTTGGGTGGGAACACAGTACATTATATCAGCACAATCATTCATATTTTTTGGTTTTATGCATACAACCAACCAAAAATTTCACTGTGAAATGGGAAATTCCAAGTATATATGGTGAAAATTATTTAAAGATTAAGTTGATAGATAGGAACAGAGGATAAGGTGACCATCCTGGGAAATCTGCAGGATGAAAAAGACCTTGAAGGTACAGTCCCAGGACACAGGATTCAAATAAAGCTATAAAATAGTAGTTTTAGAAAACAATTCAACCTCTTTGGACTTTTACGCAGTCAAGGCAATAATGATGGGGAACTATTCACCTATTCTTAGTCATGTAACAAATATTTAGTGAAAACCTATTCTGCCCACAACATATAACAATGGGCATACAACTTCTCTGTTCATAGAGTTAACAGTCTATGGTAATAAATAAAGTACAGAAACAATTATGGTATGGTATGATGAGTTTTTAACAAGTATAAGCTTTGGATGATAATGAAAAGCACTTAGGATTATCTATAATTGAGTGCTGAAGCATCAATGAATGATTTAAATGTTCCAGATAGAATAGCACCTGAAAAGTGAAGAATAAGCATGGCACATGCAAAAACACATACACAGAAATTTTAGAGATTTAAAAGTAGAATTTGCAAATTTTTCAGTTTATGGCTATCTCCTTTCTTTAGGTTTACTTATACTTTTCCTAGTATTTACACTATCTCAATCTAATATAAGTGAACAAAAACTCTGATCACATGAAAAACAGGATAAAAAGGAGGTTTAATAAGGCTAATCTAGACATCAAAAACATTAAGTATAATTTGCATAGTGCTATAAGTACTTTTGTGACATATTTAATTTAACCCATCTGAGGATCATATTCTAATACTACAAGTTTATGGATAAATTAAAACAAATAAGAAAACACACAACCTTAAAATTATAAACCTAAATTTAAGAGGACAGTACATAATGGTTTTATATTCAATGATATGTTAAATTCTCAATCAGACAAGAGTTAAATTATAATATATTCCAGTTTTCTCAGATCTTTCAAAAGTTCATCTAGATATTAAAGGTCAACATTCAACTTCACAAATAAGAACAATTTAATCTGAAACTGACATGGTTCTTAAGTCAATATTTTTCTACCACTACAATAGAGAGTATTCCCCAAGACTGTATACAAAATACTAAACTAAGTATCATGTAATATGACGCACCTGTTGACTTGAAAATTTCACTTTCGGATTGTTATCTATCTCCCATAAACCTTCATTAAAGCCTTTTCGTTTATTTGGTTTTCCATACTTTTCTTTATTTTCTGAGTAAGGAAATATATCCTTTGGGCCTAAAAAAGCACTAAAAAAAGGAGGGGGGAAAATATGAATGCAAAGCAATCTCAAAATATGTTAATAGCACTATTATATGATGCAATTATCAAACTTAATCTAAAATGCATTAAAAATCTTACATAAAGGGGTAGACATATAACTATATTTAATTCTCAATACTTTTATTAAATTCAGTCACAAGCTCTTACATCCATAATCCTATTTATAAAACAAAGCAAGTTGGGGCAGGGAGGTAGAAGATGGCTAAAAGGGATACATGGTGATGGAAAAAATTAAATAAGAAACAAGCAAGTTGCACAGCAATGAGAAATACTTAAGGGCATGGAACTGTACGCTTTGAAAACTGTTAAAATGGGAAATTGTTATATATTATACAATATAAAAATGCACAAAAACAAAACTGTGACATGACTGCATTAATAAATACACTTAAATGCACTCCAAATAGAAGTTTATTTTAAAGTAATTCGGTAAATTACACAACTCATAAAACACCACCAACAGAATATATTCTTATATGCAATGCACTTATGTTTTATATTTATATAAACAAATTTTTATAAAAAAGTATTAAGAATTTTACTTTTTCAATAATGGAATCAAATGTTCTAACTGGTTGGTTGGTTCATTCATACACATGCACAACTTCTTGTATTTGTGGTAACTGTGTCATAAAGTTATCACAAATACTGAATTAGTAAATACTGTTCCACTGCTTCAGGAAAAATACAAGGTAGGTTCCTGTGGGCCTCTGATCACATTTTCATCAATAAACCAAAATACATAACCTGTTTTATGTGTGATTTTATTTAAAGACATTGTATTTAATATATTTAATAGTTATAATTCATTAACATTCATCTCACAGCCAAAAGATTATATAATACATACTTTCTCTCACAACACAGCCTTCTTAAATTAGGAACACTAACAGCCCTTCAACACTACATTTGGGGGTCATTATAAATACCAAAGGACCAACAAAAAGCACAAATATGCAAAAACCATGGCACTACATAGACTGCAAAAGTACACTTGTTTATAGTATGAGAGCTTAAAACAAAAAGGTAAAAGCACCTTCTTATTTAGCCTTAGCTAGGAATGTGTGCATCAAATTACTCAGATTTTTGCCATTTTGCACACTGACTTGACCATGAAGGCACCACAAGTATTGATTTAGAACTACAAATTTTACTGAGGAAGTGAATTCAGAAATACTGAATCTGCCAATGAAGCGATTCTATTATTTTTGTGTGTGTATACAGCTATATTTACCTCTTGTATCTTACTATGTCAAGTCAGTACTGTAGAAGTCTGTCAATTCTATAAAGGTAGATGCACACAAGTATGTATTAAGTTTTGCTGGTATTTATGGATTTGACCAGATAAATTTATGGATTTTTCTTTTCTCAAAAAGGCAGTCCTTTTCTTGAATGACAATATGAGACCATAAAAATTACTGTATAAGCCTATAGTAACAATAGGAAAAATTCTGATTGTTGCATAATCTTTATTTTTTAAAAATATTTTCATTGATTTCAAAGAGGAAGGGAGCGGGAAAGATAGAAACATCCATGATGAGAGAGAATCATGGATCAGCTGCCTCCTGCACGCCCCACATTGGGAATCAAGCCCTCAACTGAGGCATGTACCCTGACCAGGAATTGAATCGTGACCTCTTGGTTCATAGGTAAGATGCTCAACCACTGAGCCACATCGGCAGGACTTATAATCTTTAAATATTGTCAAAGCTTTCAA
Source organism: Lasiurus cinereus (assembly GCA_011751065.1). NCBI lineage: Eukaryota > Metazoa > Chordata > Mammalia > Chiroptera > Vespertilionidae > Lasiurus > Lasiurus cinereus. Next base: position 43,265,685 of record JAAGEH010000226.1, read on the forward strand.
CACTATTACTGACAGTTTGCAAGGAACTGAAAAAAAAAAAAAAGGATAAAATTAATACTTATTTAGTGCATTGTAATTTAAAATATTAGAAACATTGATATTTAAACTGTTTCATATCATTGTAAACTTTGTAATATTTTAAACAGCACTTGCTGCGTTTTGATCACATAATCTATGATATGGAGTTAGCATATTTCCTATGCTTTAGCAAATTATAATACTCCTTTCTAAGTATGATCAGCCTCCAACACATTATTCTTTGCACTACCTTCAGTGATGTGAAAGATCTTTATTAATGTTTTCGTTGGCACCGCTTCCTCTGAGACCTTCATGTTATAAACAGAAGGCTAAAAAAATTCACACGTAGGTGAATCCAAGATGGCGGCATAGGTAAAAACCTACACTGCTGCCTCGCACAACAATTTCAAAACTACAACTAAAAGACAGAACAGACATCATCCAGAACCACAGGAAAGCTGCCTGAGTGGAAATTCTACAACTAGAAGGAAAGAGAGGGGCTCACAGAGACCCAGAGGAGCTACAAAAAGCTGAGGTACGGAGACGCGCGCGCTGAGAAAGCGGGTGCCCGAGTACCTGGCTGGCTTTCTCTGGTGGGAGGGAAACGGAGACTCTCAACGGAATTGAACCCCTTATCATACGACACTAAACCCCAGATCCAGCCGAAACTCATAGAGGGGAATTTGGACTGTGAAAAGGGAGAGGTGCACGGAAATTTAGGGGAGTCGCAAAAGATCAAAGGCCTGGTGGCGCGCACGGCGCTGCGTGCAGGACAGATTGCTGATTGTGCCCCTGGCTTTTGCGAGTGGGCGGGAGACAGACCCTCCCAACTGTGCCACTTCTGACTCCACTAAGCCCCTGTTTCGGGTGAAACCCTGGAGACCTAGACTCGTGTGGTCCTGGTTCGCAGGGGAGCCGGAAAGGCAGGGGACTAGAGGCACTGTGGGAGCGCGCACACAAGGACCGCTCCAGCCATTACCCAGTCACATGAGACTCAGGGGCCGTGGAGGGCGGGGCCGACTGGAAGGCAAGGCGGTCCCTTAAGCCCTGAGACTCCACCCTCCCAAGCTCAACAGAGGTTTCTTCGGTTTTGCAAGTCTGGTATCATAAGGCCGAATTCAACACATAAGTTCCCCCGGCATAGTGAAAATGCCGAGACAAGGGAAGGGATCACAAACAAAAGAAATGGAGGGGAAAAAAAGACTGGATATAGAGTTCAAAACCACGCTTATAAGGTTTTTCAAGAATATGCTAGAAAAGATGGATAAATTTATCAAGTCCCAAGAGGAGATGCAAAAGGACCAGCTAGAGACACTGACTGAAATAAAAAATATTATACAGAGTCCTAACAGCAGACTAGAGGAAGGCAAGAATCAAGTCAAAAATTTGAAATATAAAGAGTCAGAAAACACTCAACTGGAAAAGCAAGAAGAGAAAAGAATCCAAAAATGTGAAGATAATGTAAGGAGCCTCTGGGACAGCTTCAAGCGTACCAACATCAGAATTGTGGGGGTGCCAGAAGAAGAGACAGAGCAAGATCCTGAAAACCTATTTAAAGAAATAATGACTGAAAACTTCTCACATCTGGTAAAAGAAATAGACTTACAAGTCCGGGAAGCACACAGAAACCCATATATAAGGATTCCAAAGAGGACCACACCAAGACACATCATAATTAAAATACCAAGAGCAAAAGACAAAGAGAATATTAAAAGCAGCAAGAGAAAAACAGTTCATTACCTACAAGGGAGCACCCATACAACTGTCAGCTGATTTCTCAACAGAAACGATGCAGGCCAGATGGGGGAGTGGCAAGAAATATTCAACGTGATGAATAGCAAGAACCTACAACCAAGAATAATCTATCCAGCAAAGCTATCATTCAGAATTGAAGGGCAGATAAAGAGCTTCACAGATAAGAAAAAGCTAAAGGAGTTCATCAACTCCAAACCAGTATTATATGAAATGCTGAAAGGTACTCTTTTAGAAGAGGAAGAAGAAAAAGGTAAAAGCCAAAAAATTATGAACAACAAATACATATCTATCAACAAGTGAATCTAAAAATTAAGTGAATTAAAAATTTGATCAATAGAATAAACTGGTGAATATAATAGAATCAGGAGCACAGAAAGGGAGTGGACTGATAATTCTCAGGGAGAAAGGGGTGAGGGGTGTACAGGGAGAGACTGGACAAAAATCATACACCTATGGATGAGATCAATGGGAGGGAGGTAAGGGAAGAGAAAGGGTGGGAGCTGGGTGGAGGGGTGCTATGGAGGGGAAAAAAGAAAAACAAATGTAATAATCTGAATAATAAAGATTTAATTAAAAAAATTCACACGTAAAAGGATGCTCAATATCATTAGCTATCGGTGAAATGTAAATCAAAACCACAATGAGGTACTACACCTTCACACCCACACGATAGCTCTAATAAAAGAGGTAAGAGCAAGTCTTGGGAAAGATACAGAAAAACTGGAACCATAATACACTGCTTGGCAGGAAGGTGTCAACTGATTTTTTTAAAAGTCTGACAATTCCTCAAAAGATTAAACATAAAAATACCCTTTAACCTAGGAATTCAACTCCTATAGGAATGCAAACATGTCCACACAAAAACTTATACACAAACTAGAGGCTCAGTGCTAAATAAAAAAAGCCAGTCATGGCTCAGTGGGCAAAGTTTAGCCTGTGGACTGAAGGATCCTGGGTTTGATTCCGAACAAGGGTACATGTCCAGGTTGCGTATTGGATCCCCAGTTGGGGTTGTGCAGGAGGCAGCTGATTGATGGTTCTCTTCATCATTGATGTTTCTATCTCTCTCCCCCTCTCCTCTCCTTTGAAATCAATAAAAATATATTTTCAAAAAATTAAAATTAAAAAGTCAGTCATTAAAGACCACATGTTGTACAGGTCCATTTTCTTGAAATGTCCAAAGGAGGCAAGACGGGAGGGAAAACTGAGGAGAAATGGGAAGTGTCTGCTAATAGGTACAGGGTTTCTTTTTGGGTGCTAAAAATGTTCTAGAAGAGCAAATGGCTGTACTGCTGCCTGGATATACTAAGATCTATTAAATTGTACACTTTGAATTGGTTGGGATATAAATTATATTTCAATAAAGCAGTTAAAATATTTTTCAGTGAATGCCACATTCTAGCAAATAAAATAAAAATGATCCATAATTTTATCAACTAGATAGGTACTGTTTTCAGATATTTTAGTTGTATGTATACACATATGTAATTTTAATGCATATGGAAATACATTTTAATGTATATAGGAATATACATTAAATATACATACTCACCCAGAAATTAAAGCAAACATCTTCTCATATCAACAATTACCTGACAGCTATATATTATTTCACTGAATGGCCATCCCAACATTAATTTATCTATTATTGAGCTTTCTATATTCAATTTTCTATTATAAAATAATTCAGCTATATTAAAAAACATATTGGGCAATCCTTGAACATATCTCCAAAATAAATTTTAAGTAAAACTATTGGGTGGGGGGAAAAAACAACAACTCTTGAGTCAAAGGATATGCTTAAGACAAAAAAAAAACATGGTGAATGAAAAAGGAATCCTCCCATGTGCTCAAAAAAGAAATAATAATTATGGGATATGATGGGAGTATTAGCTTATATGGTGGTAATCATATTACAATATATAAATGTATCAAATTAACATACCTCCAATTTAGGCAATATATGTCAATTACATTTTAATAAAAACATTAACAACATAGAGAATCCTGGGTGAGAGGGAGGGGATGAAATCACAAAGGTTTGGTGAATAGGACCCAGATTAGCTTTTAGAACGCCATTGCTGGCCCCCAAGGGTACAAATTTATGTGGCTGTGGCTGATTCATCCCTCAAAACACTCAAGTGACAAATCTTAAAGAAAACATATCAAAACATTAACAGGGTTAGGGGATATCACTAAAAAATATAAGTAAAAATGCTTCTTTTGTAGAGAACTCTTTTATGTTGTTAAAAAATATTATTTTAGTCCTAACTGTTTTGGCTCAGTGGATAGAGTGTTGGCCTGCGGACTGAAAGATCCCAGGTTCTATTCCAGTCAAGGGCATGTACCTTGGTTGCGGGCACATCCCTAGTAGGAGGTGTGCAGGAGGCAGCTGATCGGTGTTTCTCACTCATCAATGTTTCTAAACTCTATCCTTCTCCCTTCCTCTCTGTAAAAAAATAAAATAAAATAAAATATATTTTTAAAAATATATTTTATTTTAGCAATAAAAAAATATGCAGTAATTCAAACCAAGTAACTCATCAAATTCCCAAACCGAAAGAAACCTTAGGGGATCACAACAGCAGAGTCTCATCTCTTTACAATGTTCCTTAGAAAGGTTTCAGAGTTCCCTTTATCCACTAGTTTTTCAAACATCTACTAATACTGACACCATATCCCTATACATAAAAAAGAACTCAGACTTCAAATATCAATATCAAAGCCCATAAGAACCAAGGCTAATGTAAAATAGCCTAAGAAAATAACAAACCACTAACTAACAGTACTAATTTTACAATTCTGAAGGAACTGAAATCCTTCAAATGCTTTGTTACACGGCGTACTCCTAAAGGCCATAAATGTTTTTCTGTATATTCCAGTTTTCACAGATCGTAGTATACAGAAAAAGCAGCTATTTCTTTAAATTCACTTTTTTGTAAACAATGTGTATACCCACAAATAAACATATATCCCTCACAAAAGCTGTTACCATACCTAGAACTCTTCCTTTAAGCAAACCGTAAGTCAAATATAAAACATGGAAAAGCTTATCAGAGCTAAATATATCAAACTCAAAACTGTTAAATATTACTAAATAGAAAGTTCTATTTTTTTTACTCTAACTTGCTGTTTCTTTTTTAATTAAATCATAAAATCTGACACATATTGTTTTATAACTAGGTCTTGTATTTTATAACAGCATGCATTCTTTTATAATAGAATATGATTCAACAGACAACTGAATATATATCTATTATGTGCCATGAACCTGCTGTTACAGAGATGAATAAACAGCTCCTCTCCTCATTACTTGGTATTAGGTTTATGCGAAATTATACAAATCCCACACCAACACATGCAGCTTTGGCTAGAGTACAGAAGCTGTACAGAAGCACAAATAAAGAAGAAAATAAAATCCTATTCTGTGATTCATTCCTTTATTCCTTTCTTGTGGACAGGTTATAAGAAAAATTGGGACATTACCAGTGCCTCATATTCACTTTCCCTCCTAAAACTATACATTAGGCAGGTTTTAAAAACAGCCTGCATTCAACTTGTTTGTGTTAAAAAAGAGAGAAAAGAGCAGTAAGATAAAAGAAGCAAAAACACCATCTTCATTTAAATTTTCTAGACTTTAGAAAAATAGTTAGACCTAGTGAAGAGTATTCCCTCAATTAGCAATGGCAGTAATTAGCAAAACTCACACTGCCTGTCAAACAATTTAATAACACTATAAGTATTAGTCTTGGAAAAATAATATGCAACATTATCTTTAATTAAGAGCTAACATTTAGTGTTTAATAAATACAATCACCATTCCAATCATTTTTTATTTATCATTATTTTTTAATCACCACCTGAGGATACTTTTCCCTATGGATTTTTAGAGATGGAAGAAAGGGGGAGAACAAGAAGAGGGTTGCGGGGGGTAGGGGTGGAGGGTGGAGGAGAGAGAGAGACATCATTGTGAGAGAGACATCATGGATTGGTTGCCTCCCGCCCCTGACCAGGCCTGGGATCAAACCTGCAACCTAGTTGAGGCCTTGAACCCTTCAGTCCACAGGCTGACACTCTAACCACTGAACAAAACCAGCCAGGGTGTTCCAATAATTTTCCATGTAATATCCTATTTGCATCCCAAAAGTGTTTCCATTTTACAAATAATAAAAGGACACTAAGTAATCTTCCCAAGGTCATATATTATATAGCAGGATCTAATTGGCTTAAACACTATATAAATGTTGGTTAAATGGATAACAAATTCATAATCAACAAATGATTTTATCGAGGACATAGAGCTTGCAATCTATCACCAAATATTTATTCAAGTTCTATGTTCCAGGCACTTAAACAATAATAAGTTCCCTACTCTCCATGCTCTTCACTTGTGGGTGAAGCAAAAAGAAAAAAATTCAATCATCATTGCAATCAATAAGCATAAAAAGGAAGATTTTAGCTAAGATCTAGACTTAAAAAAATATGAAGGCATTTTCCAACAAAGGGAAAAACAAGCAAGGACCCAAGACAAAATAAAGTATATTTATGTAACAGTGAAGAACATGTGATGAGGTTGGAAAGGTAGTAAAATTCATATAGGGTTTCATAAACTGCATTTGTAGACAAAATTTGCAGGTTTTGTTGGTTGGTTACATTTGTAATGGAACCATTGCAGGTTTATAGACAGGAAAATTACATGATCTGACAGGATGTATCTTCACTTGAACTATATATGAAGAGCAGAGACCAAGATAGGTTTAGGAAACTATTTGCAAGAATAATTGTGGCACGGACTTAAGTTGTAGCAGAGGATATGGAGAAGAGTGGACAGATCAGGACGCATTTTAAAGGAAAAGAACAAGACCTGCTTAACTATATGTGGTAAGGGGAAAATCATATGTAATCAAGGAAAACATCAAGACTTTTGGCTCCAGAAAAGTATTGGGTCAGTCTCATTTACTAAGAATCCATTTTAAAGTTGTTAGTTTTAAGATATTTACTACATGGTTAGAGTTGGTATACACTTATTGTTGTCTAATATTCAAAACTTGATTGTGGATGAATTTACTATAAATGTCATAAAACACTAAGAAAATTCAGACATTTTTATAAAAAAGTTATAAAAGGATTCTGCTCTAAATTCACAACAAAAATACCTTAATTTATACAATGTAAAAAGCCTCAATACTAAATGTTAGAGAAGGTATGATCCTTTGTCATCTAAATTTAACATAAGAATGAACTATGTGTTCTACAAAACAATGAGTATATAAAAGTTATGAATAAGCATAGTTTTCTAAATTGCTATTTTATTTTCTATGTTCCTCCTTTCCCATCTCCCTAACTACAGGCCGTTAGAATAAACTCCTATTTATGCAAAATCCAAATTGAAATGTTCAAATAACCACCCTCCCAACTTTTGGGGTTTGGGGGATAGGCAAATCACCAAAGATCTAGTTTCTAAAATCCAACCTGAGGTACAAAAAGTCAACAAATGGACAGATACAGCTGCATGGCCTTTCCAAAAATAAACGGTATACTTATAAGAACACTAAGGCACAAAACATTACCAGTGCTTTTGAAATGAAATGTATTATTAGCTTAATTTTAAAATTACATTCCAATTCTTGAACATATTCAAATTTCTTAAATACTAGTAATTCACTGTCTACTTCAAGGGTGGGGAACCTTTTTCTGCCAAGGGTCATACAAAATTATCAACTTAAAAATTATGTGGCTATGAAAAATGCTGCCAGGTATATCTAATATTGAGTCCTGCCTGCAGTTGCCTTGGTAGGGCCAAACCAAATGATACTGCAGGCTGGATATTCCCCATGCCTGGTATACATTAACCAAACTATGCTTATGAAAGTTCAGTAGTTGTTTGATGTAGTTTGATTTCAAGTTTACAGATACAATGTAACAATTTTCATTTTTAAATGGTGAAGATATAACTTTTCATTTAAATTTAACATAAGAATGAACTATCCTATATAATAAGAGTAATATGCAAATTTACCATACCTCTGCTACACCCATAAGCCATGCCCACCAGCCAACAGGAGTGGGTATGCAAATTAACCCAATCAAGATGGCTACAGCCACAGAGAGAGCAGGAGGGAGGCTTGGATTGCCCCAGGCAATGGAGAAAGCCAAGCTTTCCACACACCCACAAAGTTTTAATGGCTGTCCTTTCAGAAGGCTTGGCTCCACTCCAGGCTACAAAGTTTTAATTGTAGAAGATAAATAAATCCCAGATACCAGGGGCTCTGTTTCCCCGGAGAAGGGGGGGGCGGGGGGAGGGTGGCGGCGGCGCATGGCAAGCCTGCAGTTGCTTCACCCACGCTACCCCACACCCCAAGGGAGCCCTCACCCTGATCTGGGACACCCTTCAGTGCAAACCAGCCTGACCCCACCATGTACCAGGCCTCTATCCTATCTAATAAAAGAGTAATATGCAGATTGACCATCACTCCAACACACAAGATTTCTGCCCCCATCTGGTCAAAAGGTCCCGCCCCATTGTGGACACAAGATGGCCACCAGGGGAGGACAGTTGGGATGGACCAGGCCTGCAAGGGAGGGCAGTTGGGGGCGATCAGGCCAGCAGGGGAAGGCAGTTAGGAGGGGCCAGGCCTGCAAAGGAGGGCAGTTAGGGATGATCAAGCCTATAAGGGAGGGCAGTTAGGGATGACCAGGCCAGCAGAGGAGGGCAGTTAGGGGCAAACAGGTAGGCAGGGGAGTGGTTAAGGGGTAATCAGGCTAGCAGGCAGAAGTGGTTAGGGGCAATCAGGAAGGCAGGCAGGTGAGCAGTTGGGAGCCAGCAGTCCTGGATTGAGAGAGGGATATCCGGCTGCCCGTTTAGGCCTGATCCGATCTAAAGGGGGCAGTCGCACATTCCTCAAAGGGTCCCAGCTTAGAGAGGGAGCAGTCTGGGCTAAAGGACACCCTCCCCCACTTGCATAAATTTTGTGTACTGGGCCTCTAGTTTATGTATAAAATCTGTTCCATTTCAGAAAAACTGAAGAATTCTAAACTTGTAAAACTGAAAAATTCTATGAAATGTCTATTCCCATTATTCTCATAGTATTTCCAAACTTCACATACATCAAAATCATATAGAAGAGCCCAACCAGTTTTGTCCAGTGGTTGAGCCTCCGTTCATGCACTAGGAGGTCCCTGGTTCCATTCTAGGTCACGCCCAGGTTGTGAGCTTGATCCCCAGTAGGGGTGTGCAAGAGGCAGCCGATCAGAGATTCACTCTCATCCTCTTTCTATCCCTTTCTCGCTCTCCCTTCCTCTCTCAGAAACCAATAAAAACATATTTTTTCATGTCAACTAAAATTCACATGTGGTGGTGGCGCAGCTTGACCTGGTACCACACTTTGAAACACTTATTCTAATAAGCAATATGCAAATATTTCATTAAAAGATACCTTTCCTGCCAGTGTGGCTCAGAAGGTTGAACACTGACCTATGAACCAGGAGATCATGGCTCAATTCCCAGTCAGGACACATGCCTGGGTTTTAAAAAAAGATACTTTTCCTTAATACATTTACGGAACAGTTTTTAAATGGTGTATTATTCCATGGAATCAGAAATTCATCATTTCTTACAAAATTAAGTATTTATATACAGGATATTCTAAACTCAACTTAAAATAATTATGTTGAAGGCCAAACAAATTCTAGAATCAAAACTAATGTGTGTATGTGTTTATATTTATATATATTTTTAAATCCTTGTTGAAAATATTATATACATATGTCCTCTTTTTTCCCCAATGGACCCCTTCTAGTCATTCCCTGCCCCTGGCCTTTACCACGCTACTGTCTGTGTCAAAACTATATTTTAAAGAAAATATGTGGCATTGTATGATACCATTACTATGAAATGTTAAGACAGTAAAATAGTGGTTGTGTAGGGTTGGGCAGAGAATGGAGAATGAACATTAATAGTTATGGAAGTAAATATACTAAAATCTACTGATTTATACTCTCTAAACAAGTAAAATTTTGACACAAATTACATCTCAATAAAGTTGTAAAAAGAAATTATAGGAAAGTTCATATAGTAACTAAGCAACGATAAAGCAAATGTTGCCATTGTAGACTCAGGAATACATAATTCTAATTAGAGTATCAATACTTTTGTTTCTCCTGCTCCCAAGTAAATAAGTATATGTTACCAAAATTATGGCAAATTCTAAACTTAAGGTCCAAAAATCAATGAAATTATATATATTTGTAAGGCCATTAAATTAAAGGTATGCAGGATATTGTTTTTCAAAATTAATGAGATAGCCCTTAGAGCAGCGGTTCTCAACCTGCGGGTTGCGACCCCTTTGGGGTGGAACGACCCTTTCACAGGGGTCTCGAAAACACCTATTTCCCATGGTCTTAGGAACCAACACACCACTCCTCGGTGTAGCAAAATGTAGCAATGTAGTTTACTGTTGTCATATTAAGACTGTTACCCATGCTATACCACGATTCAAGACAAAATTTCATTTATTTGTAATTAGAAATAAGTATTTCACAATATATAATTACATATTATTTTTGTGATTAATCACTATGCTTTAATTATGTTCAATTTGTAACAATGAAAATACATCCTGCATATCAGATATTTACATTACAGTTCATAACAGTAGCAAAATTACAGTTATGAAGTAGCAACGTAAATAATTTTATGGTTGGGGGCCACCACCCATGAGAAGCTGTCTTAGAAGGGTCACGGCATTAGGAAGGTTGAGAACCACTGCCTTAGAGTAATCTTATGTACCTAGAAGCAAACAGTTCAATATTCAGTTGTAATTTTTAAAATTAGTATGTTTCACCAAATCGGGTTCTCTGCCAACTTTTATGCACCAGAGGGAACAGAATAGTCAGTGTTTCTCAGGATCGGACCATATAAATACAGAGGGAACAATCCATATTTCTTCTTCTCACCTTTCCCACTGTATACTGTTTTTATGACCAATATAACAAAGCCTAAAATAAGGTGCTAGGTTGTCCTTATAAAAAGCACTTATACTAGCCCTGCTGGTGTTGCTCAGTGGTTGTGTCTTGACCCAGGAACTAACAGTGGTTTGATTACCAGTCAGGGCACATGCCTGGGTTGCAGGCTTGATCCCCATCCAGAAGGGGGTGTGCAGGAGGCATCTAATTGATGTTGTTTCTCTCTCATCAGTGTTTCTCTATCTGTCCTCTCTTTTCCTCGCTCTATAAATCAGTAAGAACATATTTTTTTAAAAAACGACTTATACTAAATATGAAACGTTAAATGCCTTAAATCTTCACTTATATACTTTCACCCATCAGTAGTTGTTCTAGTTGCTGAGAAGATCCATATATAGCTTTCTTTTATGATTAAGGAAATATGCCTTCCAATAAAAGTTAAAACCTATAGTGTCTAATTTTTCTACCCTAAAAATAAATTTTAAAAGGGACTTTTTCCAAAGTTCAAAGATGATTTTAATTTTTTTTATTCCTTTACTATTTTCCATTTAATCTCTACTTGTTTTTCATTTTATGCCTTTAGAGCTAAAAGGACTTACGTCTCATGCGTCCCAAAGAAAAAAATGGGTAGTTTGTTTGTTGGTGGTTTCACAGCTCCATCAGGAACTTCATCTACCTAAAAGAAAGAGCAGAAAAATTAAAATATTTTAAATCATATATACTTCCAATACAGCAGAATAAACTGAAAACAAAACATCCAAAACGGATCTGATATAATGTGAACCAGTTCTACAAGTCCATAATCCCTTATCCCTAGTTTTGCAACCCAAGCAGCTCTAAAAACCAAGGTATTTCTAAAAATTCATTCAGTGGCAAAACCTTATCTGACAGGGAAGCTAGTCCATTATTTCTTTTTATCCACCTAGAGCTTCTATAGATGCTCCTCTGAAGAAATAGTATGCTAGATGATTATGTGCCACCAGAGACTCTATCAGGAGCAAAATATATAGTATATATGTACCATGATTATCTTTCTAAAATCCCCAAATTCTGAATTTTTAAACATATCTGACCCTAAGCATTTTAGATAGTGGCGTATAAACCTGTTCAAAAATCCTAAATGATATTTCTACAGGAAGGCTACACAAATATTGAAATAATGTAAAACAGACTGTAACAAAAGCTTATAGTAGTGTTTCTCAAAGTCTGAAACATATTCTGAAAAGGTCTTATACCTACATAGCTGAATCACATAAAGTTACTTGTTCCTTTTTTCTCTTTCAATACTAAGGAAGGAAGCATCCGGTGCTGTTACCTCTAATATATTCATGATACCATCACTTATTAATAAAGAAAGCAGGACTCAAGCGTTAAAGCCATCAGGCAAAGTAAGTGTCTAGCCAGAAATTTTAAAAATTCTATTTTGTTTCATTAATTTAAACTTCATAACAAGATCGCCCCCCGCCCAATTTCAAAGACACTTTAATTTAAAAATCAGTTCACTTTGTTAAGAAGAGAGCAGACCATCAGAGGACCTACTATGCCTGCATGTATTATTACCATGTTGAAGATCATTGGGATGATTTGACTGGCAATCTGAAGGTTTCAGGCATCCATAGAATCATTATCACCCGAATTCTTAAGGGCTTGTCTCATCTATCTGATCAATAAGTACTTTACCTGTCATTTCAACTTTATGAGAAAGCCCCAAGAATTATGTAAATCCTTAGAGGCCTTAAGATAACGGATATTTTGTTAAACCAATTGATATGCTTGTTTCAGCTAGCAAACAGCTTTGTAAGTCTGTAAAAAATGTCTAGTACCTACAGAGTTTAATAAATGTTAGGCAATTTTTAAAAGTTGACTTTAGCCCTGGCCGGTTTGGCTCAGTGGATAGAGCATCAGCCTGCAAACTGAAGGGTCCCAGGTTCAATTCCAGTAAAGGGCACATGCCCAGATTGTGGGCTCGATCCCCAGTATGGGGTGTGCAAGAGGCAAATGATCAATGATTCTCATCATTGATGTTTCTATCTCTCCCTCCCTCTCTGAAACCAATAAAAAAAAAATTTTTTTAATAAAAGTTTATTTAAAGATGATTAATACTAGGACAGGATTAAAAGAATGTGCAAGACATAAGAATTAATGAAATTTGGGATATGTAAACAGAAAATGTTAAAACCAAAATAGGAGCCGAAACCGGTTTGGCTCAGTGGATAGAGCGTCAACCTGAGGACTGAAAGGTCCCAGGATCGATTCCGGTCAAGGGCATGTACCTCGGTTGCGGGCACATCCCCAGTAGGGGCTGTGCAGGAGGCGGCTGATCGATGTTTCTCTCTCATCGATGTTTCTAGCTCTCTATTCCTCTCCCTTTCTCTCTGTAAAAAATCAATAAAATATATTTTAAAAATAAATAAATAAAATAAAATAAAAATAGGAACTGATGGTTGTCACTGTCACGGCTGAGACCTTAAATATGTATTCTAAACTCTAAAGCAAAGACTTCTAATTTGTAAGACTGGAAAGAAGACAGAAAAAGGAATATAATTCTTGGACATAAATAATCAAAATTCATTCAGTTCTAAAAAGGAGAAAAGGAAATACAAATGAACTTATTAGATATAGAACTTGCTAAATAAAGGAAAATACTCTGGCTCTCCTAAGGCTAATTTATTTTGCTTTTACTCACCTGACATACCGAAGCATGTGGGAAGAATGATTTGAAGAGTAAATAATTTTTAAAACATTTTCATTTGGCTTTTAACTGTGTTATGGCATAGAAATCTGAAAATAAATGTACCCCATTATCTTAGATAACTCAAAATAAATACATAAGGATGCTAAAACCATCAGTATCTCAGAGGGATTTTAACCCTGCCAAGCTTCCCTGTGCTCTATTTAAACATGAAAGAAAGTGTTTTGTAAGTGCATTAGTATGCACTAAGTACTGTGGGGATATAAAGAAATTCACTTTACATTTATTGCCCTTAAAAAGCTTTCAATCTATTTGGAAGTTAAGGTGTGCATGTAAGAAACAATCAGAAAGGAAATAGTGTCAAATATATATACAAGAATTATGATTAAGGATTGTTCAAGTAAGATTCCACTGAAAAGATAGCCTTGATAGACTGGGGGGCGGAGGAAGGGGGGGTGAGGGTGGATTTTTCCAGATTGGAGAAAGAAACTGTACATCTGAATCTGTAAAGAACTAGATAGGTAAAATCAAGCAATATTTTATATTTGCATAGGCCTCAATAACTCCGTGATTCTCTGTAACCAATAGGTATGTTTCCTCCAGCTGCCATAATTTTAATTATCTTTAAGAAACAACAATTCTCAAAGAAGAGTAAATTAGTGGCAATTTCAACCTTACAATATCACATTCATATTTAAGAATTTTTGAGCTTACTAACCTAATAGGCCTCAACATTTCCTAGATTCCATCATTATCTTAGAACCTGAGTCCTACCATAATCTAACAAAAATAGCGCTTTTCCTGAAAATGACACTTATTTAGACAATCTCAATTCCTAAATGTCTCTCCCCTCCTCCCCCCTCTCTTTCACACTCACACACACACACACACACACACACCCCATCCTAGGTCCTTAATCACCTCTGTACCACTAGATGTGCACTCAGGGGTCTGGGTGAACTCCTCCTTTGGCCCCCATGAAACAATCAAAGAACAAACCAACTTCTTTAAGGTCATACGGCTGACTTCATGAACAAAAACGCGAAACTGAATTTCCTACACTTTCCTTGGTGCTCACCTACTGCGCAATATCGATGACTAGTCCTAATCCCTTTATTAAAGAAGCAAATACAAAGGCCTCATCAACTAAACTACAAAACATGGAAAATACCTGCACATTCAATTTAATCACCTCTTTGACATCCAAAAGTTTGCATAATCTCACTGATATTAGGCATTTTACTCAAAATTAAGAAAATGTCAATGTTTCATTAATTTTTTTAACATAAAGTCCATTCTTGATTATTTTCACCTACAATGAAACATTAACGGGCATCACATTTAAATATTTCCATTTAAGAAAACCTGCCAAAGTCTATCAAAAACATTAAGGAAATAGGGAAATACGTTAAGTATGTAGAGGTACCTGGATTTTTACAATTACCTGGGAGATTACGGGAAAAAAATAAAATAAGAATGTAGTCTTACAAATGAGACTACAGGAAGCCAGGGGGAGAAAGAACACGAGAAAAAAAAAAATTTTTTTAAGGCAACACCGCTGAACGCGAAGACCAAAAATCACTTACTCGAGCTGGCCAATGGGGATAACCTTTCATCTTGGCGAAGATGAGGTCTCCAGGTTTGAAATCGCGAGTCATGTTTCGTGAGGGGCGATGCGGGGATCCGGATGCGAAGCCCCGCGAAGAGGAGCGGCGGCAGGGATGGCGCGGGGCTGCGGGCGGGCGCGGCGGGCTCCGGGGCTCCGGGGCGGCCGGCGGGCGCGGGAGGATGCCTCGGGGAGTCCCAACGCGCCTGCCGGGGGAGCGCGGAGGGCGGTTAAAGCCAAGGCGCCCGAAGGGAGGGGCCTCCGGGGCGGACGGGGGAGGGGAGGGGGAGGGGGAGGGCCGGGGGAGCGGGGGTGGGAGCGCGGGGAGAGCCGCCTCCCGCTCCGCCCCCGCGGGTGCGCGGCCTCGCAGCCCCAGAGCGACCCCTCCAGGCTCCGGCGGGTCCTCCGCTCCGCGACCAAAAGACGCCACCACCTGAGGCAGAGATGCTTCTCAGCCCCAATCTCCTTTCTCCACCCCAGCTCGCCTCTAGCTTTCCCCGCTCCCCACCCCCCCCCCCACCGGCGGCGTTGGCCCCAAGAGGGAGGGGTCGGAGGGGGCGAATGGCTAAAGAAAGCGGAACCTCCCCCGCCATCCTCACACTTCTCCCCCTCCAGCCTGCCTCCCGATGGTCACAGCGCAGGGCCGCCCCTCCGCGCCCGGGCGGGCCGCGGCCACTTCCCCGCTACAGCCCCGAGCGAGGCCACCGGGGGGGGGGCGGGGCGAGCCTCCGCCGCCCGCTCACCTGCCGGGGCTGCGGACGCCGAGGCTGCGGTGGCGGGCCGGCCGCCACTGCCCGCGTCCACGCAAGCCACCTGCGCCACCAGCTGCCGCAGAGGCGTCTCAACGGTTCCGAATCGCAACCGCCGCCTCCGCCGCCGCTGCCGCCGCCGTCGCTGCGCTGCTCCCGCGCGGCTCCCGCTCGGCGCCCGCTAGCGCTGGGGCGGGACCAACTGCCCGCCCAGGAAGGGGGCCCAGCGCAGCCTTCGCCCAAGGTGTGTGGCTCCGAAATGGAACGACAGAAGTCCCTAAATCCTCGTGTTCTCTTTTTCCAAAAAGTGGGAGCCAAATGGCGGGAGAGATGGGGGCGAAGGGAAAGGGTGTGGGCGAAGGTAGATGGGCCCGCGGCGGCTCCCCCCTGCGGTTTGCAGAGTGGTCGGGCCCGGCCCGCCCCTGCTGGCCGCGCTGCGTGTGTGTATTTGTATGTGTACTGTATGTAAAAGGCCGGGAGGGAGGGGACGGCGGCTGGGGACTGAGTTTGGGAGAGAGGATCCGGGCCTCTAGCCCGTGACTGTATGTGAGGGAGAACCTGGCAGCCTCAGCTGCATGTTCTTGCATCGTTTCCCAGGGTGGGGAGCTTTGAATGCTGCACTTGCGCGGTTTGCACCACCCAAAAAAGAAACTGTACAAAAACCCCTAGATGAAATCCGAGCATGAGGCGTTTGCAGGGTGTGCAGCTTGTAGGCCTCTTACACCTCGCTGAATGGGCCTGAGCAATCTTTTTTGTTTTCTAGAAATTGTAATATGAGAACGCCCACTCCTTTTCTTTTACATTTAAAGCACCAAGGACTGTTAAAAAAATAAAAAGGCAATCCTAACGAATGCAAAATGTGATGAGTGAAAAACAATGACAGGAAAGCATAAGTCTTTTAGATAGGATGTGGGTTCGGGCTCTTAAGTAAATTTTAACTGCGTCTCAATTTTAAATCCCTAGTAGAATGGTTGCTGGTGAGTTATAGTGTTACTAAACCTCAAAAGTCTTATTCCTTTAAAATAATCTTCAGGAGAAAGAAATTGTAAACCTGAGTTTACAGTTTTTTTTAATCCTTTAGCCCATACTTATTTACAAATATAATAAATAAAGCATTTTGAAAAGTAATAAAAATTCATCTTAAGTTTTTGTTTTATCTTTCGTTGAATCACAAAATAAGTACCTACTCTGTGTCAGGCATTATTAGATGCTGTGCATACAATCATGAACAACAAGCACAAACCTCATTTGAAACAATGGAAACGGGGGGGGGGGAAAGAATATTACATATATAATAAATAATGGTATGGAGTTCTTACTCCTTTAACTGAAGGACTCACAACTAGGACTAAATTAGGGAAGCCTTTAAGTTGGGTAAACATTGAGAAGAATTTTTTGAAAGTGATACGCATGCCATTAAAAGGAATGAAAGAAGACATTTCCAATGCAAAATCTCCAATGCAAAATGTCCTTCAAGAGACTAAATCATACCTCAGCAATATGCAGAAGATTCCCAGTGGTGAAAGAGAACTGATTGGCAAGGGAGTAGGTAGGCTTGGAGAAATGTCTTGAAGCTTCTCATCCTGACTTTGAGTTTGAAACTCAGTAGCTACTAGACATAGCTGAGCAAGAAAGGGCAGAAATGATTTTTTTAACGAGTTATTCTTGCTTGCTTCAAGGTATGTGACAATGGAAAGAAGCTGGAGGTTACTATTGTACGCCCTCAGTGATCCATTTCTGGATGAGACTGATAATTGAAAAAGGCAAGGAAGAGCACAGCTAACTACACAAAGGAATATTTGTCTGGTGTTAATCTTAAATCGTTGCACGAGAAAAAAAGTGAAAAACAATGTATTGAAGAAAGTTCCAAGACTGTGTAGGAGAGACGAAGGCCTCATCCAGCAATCATTTCTTGTGAACCTCCTTTGTGGTAACCCCTGTAATGCTTAACTCCAAGCGTGGGCAAGGGCTCAGCAGCATGGCCACACCAGGGAGCTTGTTAGAAGAAACTCAGCCCCTCCCCAGAACTGCTAAGTCAGAATCTGCATTTTAAAAAGATTCCCTAGGTGATTCTTACACATATTCAATTTTGAGAAACAGCCTACAGATACAGAGCACTCAACAGAATATAAAATAGGGGAGACAGACATACAATAGATAAATTATAATTAGTATTAAAAGATAACTGTTTATTACTTTCAAATGATAGTACCAACAAGTAAAGAAGAGTGGTAACTGCAAATGGAGGTCCTCAGAAAAGAAATGAAAGGAGACAATGGGAATGGGAAAGCATTTATGTTTTAGTGTTGTGGGTTTTGTTTTATTCTTTGAAGCACAAACTTAGCTCTTGCTTTCTTTAAGTTTGCGCAATTTCAGTTTGATAGTCTGTACACTGTGGTTGAAACCCTTTACACAATAACTCAGGGAAAAACAGGTGGTATTTTAAGCCTCCAGAGAACAAAAGCCCAGGATCCCTGTGAGCAGCAATTCCGAATGGAAAGGGAAGGAGGAGGAGAGAAGGAGGAGGGAGGGCTGGGCTTATCTGAGCCACTAGGAGACAGTTTCTGAACTATTGACAGGCTGTGCTCCTCTAGCTCTGTTTGATGCACCCCTCCCCCCATAGCCACCCCAGCAAAAGTATAGTAAGATAGAGGTAAAAGGAGCAATGAGAAAGTTAGGAAGGAGAAAGAACATAATTTCCAAATTGAAGCAAGAGGGAGGGGACAAGGAGATCTAAATGAATTGAGGCAGGAGCTTGACTTACATTCTTTCATTTAATCCAGGTGCTACTATCCCCATTTCACAGATGAGGAAACAGGCTCAAAGAAGTTTAGCAGCTTGCCCAGAATCACACTTCTAGTCTAGCAGTTTAGGCAAGCTTCCAGCCAGCCTGTTCTCCAGTCCCCGCCTTTGTGTGATTCCACACCACCTCTAGGTGGAGCAGGGAGCCAGCAGCTATGCAAGCAGAAGAGCTTATAATGAGAAAAAGATGTTGGAAGTATAAGCAGCCCAGCACTCTTCCATCTTCTGTCTTCCAACTAGAAAGTATTCCCAGCTTCAAATTTCTTCACAACCCCCCTCTACCCCACCCCATTCCTTAGTTTGTCCCCACCACCAGTCCACTCTGTTTAACTCCTTCTAGTCTTAAAGGACTCAATACAAAAATAACCTCTGGCAAAGTCTCTATCCTCATCTCACTGTGGCATAATTATTGGCAATCTTTCCAACCAGCTTTTCAAACTACTTAGAAGTAGGCACTCGGTGAATTTTTTCTCAATAAATTTTGGTGAATTGAAACTGGACAACAAATGAGCCTGGGCTGCCTGTCTGTCACTACTTAACCCAACTAAGCAGAGAAAGGGTTTATTCCAATAATGCCAGCAGTATGGAAGAGCAGCAGGTCATCCACGAAAATCTGCTCTGCGACACCCCCACCCCCTCATCACACACACACATAAGCCAGCTGCTTATATTGGGTAGAAGGATAAAGATTACATGGGGAAGTAGGCAAAAGGAATAAGAATGAGTATACACAAGGAATTAAAATGGGCCATGTGCTAAAACAGATCAGAATATGCTTTCTTTAATCAGAGCAAAACAATCACGGTTAAAAAGAGTATGATTAATATTATTTACTAGAGGTCCAGTGCACGAATTCATGAATGGATGGGGTCCCACCAGTGATCAGCCCAATCAGGAGCCAGCTAGGCCAGAGGTGGGGCGGTGAGGAACTGCAGGGGGTTGGCTGGTCACAGGAAGTTGGCTGTGGGAGTGCACTGATCACCAGTGGGAAGCTCCTGTGTTGAGCATCTGTCCCCTAGTGGTCAGTGTGTATCATAGCGACCAGCATTCAGTTGACTGGTCATAATGGTCACTTGGGCTTTTACCTATATAGATAAATATAGCCAGTACCCAATATTCTATTTCTGCCCTGAACAGAATGAATGAGAAGAAAGGGCAGATGAAAAACCTTGACAGGGACTTTCTCATCCTTTAGGCTGAGAAAGCAGATATGAAGACACTTGAGGGTATTTATATTTGTTTAGACTTGATGAATTTTTCATGTATTTACCCTTTAAAATCACTGACATTTTTCATTGACTAGAAATACATTAATTGTAACCATTTTAATGGAAATCATTGTGAGATTTAACACATCCCCAAACTTTAATAGTGATAATCCCTTCCTCCACATCCTTTACATATATTCACTTCCCATCCTAATACACAGTATTAGTAATACACTTTCAGTGTATTGGTGTGATTAGCTATTATTGAACTGTTCTCTCATGTGTGATATTAAGCCTTGTGGTGGGGAAGTTAACCAGAATATGGGGAAAACAAAACGCATTAATCAGAGCTAGTTCAGTCAGAGATGTCATAAATCTGATCTAATTACAGCTTCCCCTTGGAAACCAATAAGCATTTGGAACTTTACATCTAAGGAAAAAAAATGAAGATGTCCTTGTTTCTGAGGCAGTGACTAGATACACTGCTGAGATCATGTTCCAGTGAGGAGAGTCGTTCTCAGACAGGGATCAGGAAAGCGTTAATGAAACTGTGTAGTCATTAGAATAGCTGAAAATAAGGTAGACCAAGGAAGGAATTGATAGCTGGTTTGGGGATGCTGTTGGTGCCTATTCTGACGGCTGCTTGACTGTCTTGAGCAAAAATTTTCACCTCATTACAAGACTTCCTGTAATCACTTCTCATCTCAGGCACTTGATGGCTTCTTTCTTACATGTCCATATCCAGTGTCAGTTAAGGCTTCTCTTATTCCACATGGTTTTGGATCACACTCCTCTTTTATTCTTCTGCCTGGTTTTTATTTGTTTGTGCCTTTTTCCTCCTCATCTTCTTCATATGCTGCATATTCTCACTTCCTGATTTGGGTACCTGAGAGATGTGGCTTGGGAAGTGGAATGATCCCTTATTCTGGTGACTAGGCCTACTCATGGGCTGGTGTCTTTAATTATCTTTGTGCCTTTGATTCTTCTGGGGGTTGAAGAAAACATTAGTAATTGCCAAGAGCTAAAAATTGTTAAAGGGAGAGGGATGGCATGGCTATCAGTTAGTAGCACTAGAGAGGTATTTATAGTGATGGAATAGTTCTGTATATTGGTTGTGGAAGTAATTGTAAGAATCTACACATGTGATAAAAATGGCATAGAACTATACAAACACATGGTACCAATGGTAGTCTCCTAATTTTGTCTTTATACTATAGTTAGTTAAGATGTAACCACTGCAAAAAATGAATGAAGGGTACAGTGGAACCTTCTGCATTATTTTTTCAACTTCCTGTGAATTTATAATTATTTCAAAATAAAAAGTGAAAAATATTTATATATCGAAAGATCAAGGGAAGGTAATTGTCTAAGTCAAGGAAAATCTGCTTGTGTTGATAGATATTAGGAAGTTGTTAGGAAGAGGTCTAGCCAAGAAATACAATATTTGCAGTGTTTTCTCGTGTGTGTGTGTGTGTGTGTGTTTTAACACATGGCCCTTACAATGCTTTCTTTTTTTCATCACCACAAATATCTTCCTAAATGCTACCACTTATTAGTCACTCCATTCCCCTCTACCTGCAATTGCTAACCCTTGGCAATCACTAATCAATTCTCCATCCCTATAATTTTTCCATTCCTTCCATTATACATAGGGAATGATATAGTATGTGACCTTTTCACATAGGCTTTTCCACTCACCTTAGTGCTTTTGAAATTCATCCAAATTGTTTTGTGTATCAATAGCGGATTGCTTTTTATATCTGAGTAGTTTCCACAGTACAGATGTACAGTTTGTGCAACCGTTAAACTATTGGAAGATATTTTGGTTGTTTCCAGTTATTTACTATTCTATATAATAAAGAGGTAATCTGCAAATTAACCCTCACACCCTCATAAGATGGCTTCCTACAACCAGGCTGGCAGGGGTGTTAGTGAGGGACCACCAAATGACTGAACAGCAGGCTTAGTGGGGTGACCAGGCTAGGGGGGGAATATGAGGGACAACTAGACCAAGGGGTGGGGGCAGTTGGGGGCAACCATGCAGGCAGGCAGGTGAGCGATTAGGAGTCAGTGATCCAGGATTGTGAGAGGGATCCGATTGGGCCTAAATTGGCAGTCAGACATCCCTGAGAAGTCTCAGATTGGAGAGGGTACAGGATGGGCTGAGGGGGGACACCCCCCCTCCCCATACCGTGCACAAATTTCATGCACTGGGCCTCTACTGACAAATAAAATTGCTATGAACATTTATGCATGCTTTTTGTGTAGATGTAAGTTTTCATTCCTCTAAGATATATACCCAGGAGTGCAATTATTGGATTATATGGTGATTGCATAATTTTTTAAGAAACTGCAAACTCTTTTCCAGAGTGGCTGTCCCATTATATATTCCCACCAACAATAAATGTATGAGAGATCTAGTTTTTTTACTCCTTCACCATCATTTGGAATTATCACTATATTTTCTTTTTCTAAAAAGAGATTTTTATTGCCTTTGGTCCATAGTTGTTATTTCATATTATCTCCTAGGTGAGGCTGGTCTCAGGGAGGGTTTCTTGGCGGGGTCCCTGTGCAATACTTGTTGGGAGAGAGGGGACAAGTATGTAAGAAAGGAAGTCTGGCTTCACCTCAACCACTCAGAACTCCATCCTTCTGTCCTGGCTTCAGTGTCCTCACTGGGCCCTTGGGAGATCCATTCCTTAATTATGCCTAAAGTATCTGGGGACTATGGCCTGGCCCTCTTCCAGGGCAACCCCCTCCATCATCCCCACCTCATTCCCCCCACCAAAAAATTACTTTTGTTTTGTTAAAACTGCCTGATTCCAGAGAAGAAAGGAGAGACGAGAGAGAGAGAGAGAGAGAGAGAGAGAGAGAGAGAGAGAGAGAGAGAGGTAGATCACTAATGAGAGAGAATCCTTGATTGGCTACCTCCTTCCCACCCCACACTAGGTTTCAAGCCCCCACCGTTGACATATGCCCTAACTAGGAATTTAACCATGCTCAAACACTGAACCATGCCAGCTGGGCCCTGTAAATTATTCTTCACTTCAGTTAGCGTATACTTCATTTTTCAATGGTTATTATGGTTTCCATAACCTTTTGTATGCTATTGAAGTTCTCTATACATTCATCTACTCTTCCCCTGAGTTCATTGAGCATCCTTATAACCAGTGTTTTGAACTCTGCATCTAGTAAATTGCTTGTATCCATTTTGTTTAGCTCCTTTTCTGGAGTTTTATTCTGTTCTTTCATTGGGATGTGTTTCTTTGTCTCCTCATTTTGGCAGCCTCCCTATGTTTGTTTCTATGTATTAGGTAGAACTGCTATGTCTCTTGGGCTTGTTAGAGTGGTCTAATGTAATAGGTGTCCTGTAGGGTCCGGTTGTACAACCTTCCCAATCACCCAAGTTGGGTACTCCAGGTGTGTCCCTCCCATGTAGGATGTGTACATGCTCTTATTGTAGTTGAACCTTAATTGCTATTGGCACATCAATGGGAGGGATTTACCCCCCAGGTGACCCACTACAAGGACTGGCTGTGACCATTAACACCCATAGAGGCTCAGCTGTGCAGGGTCCACCCCAAAGAACAGGACTCTGGTGTGTCTCTGGTGCCTGCTGAGTCTGCCCCTTGAGTGTATCATTGTGGAGGTAGTTGGGTGGTGTTTTGGCATGGTCTGAAGTTGTCCACTGGGTATGCTGGTTCTGGCTCTCCTGGGAGGTGCAGGCCAAAGTCAACCACAGCCTATGTTCTGCCTAGGACCACCCAGCTTGAGCTACAAAGTGATCTGCAGCTGTCTGTTACCTGTGCTGGACTTGGAGGTGTCCAAGAGAGACCAAGCTATGAAACCCAGCTGACTATTGCTAGTACCAGGCCTGGGACCATTTAGCAAGAAGTATGGGGCTTGCTGAATATACATACTGCTTATTTGAGAGATTTTAGGAAATCTGAAGTGTGAGTCAAGACAAACCATTTGTATAGAAAAGTTACTGGAAACAGCTTAAATAGGCCCACAAGTTTGGTGGGGGCGGGTCTCAGAATCACCAGGGAGGGCAAACAGTGATAGCCAGGTAGACGGAGACTCAGATATGATACCTGCATACTATCTCATCAAAATAACAATGTCTAGTGTGGCTCACTTGGTTAAGCATCATCCTGTGCACTGAAAGGTCACTGGTTCCATTCCTGGTTAGGACACATGTCCAACTTATAAGTTCATTCCCTGGTTAGGGTGTGTATCAGAGGCAGCTGATCAATGTTTCTCTCTCTTTCAAATCAGTAAGATCATTTAAAAAACCAACAACAAAATAGTAATAATCCCTTTTTCAATCAGGGAAGCAGAACCACAAAAAGTTATGAGAGAAAATTTCTCTTTTCTCTTATACTAGAGGCCCAGTACATGAATTCAGGCTGGGCCATTGGGGGTAGGTGGGAAGGGGCTGTAGGAAGTTGGCCAGCTGGCCACGCCCCCTGGTTGAACTCCCAGGTGAACTCCTGGTCGAGCGGACAATTTACTTATTAGCCTTTTATTATATAGGATAGGAAATAAACCTTACACAATTGTAACAAGAACTTATAGAAGTGAAGATCTAAGAGATATATTGGAAGATTAGAGAGGTAGTAACTAATCAGTCAACCTGAGAAACCAAACATGTCCAGCTGCCACAAAAAGTCTGCATGGGGAAGGCTAATGGGGAGGTGTAGGGGAAGTTGTGTTCTGTTTGGCTACCAGATATAAGAGTCATCTGCCAAGCATCTAGTGTTGGGCCTGCAGCCATTGTTGGTCCACAGGGTCAGGAGTTGGGAAAAAAAGCCAGATATGTATTGCAGGAGAATGAGGACCTCTGACTCTTCCTGCATCTAACCACAATGAACTTCAGAGTAATGGCTGCTACTTTTCTTCCACCTTCTAAATCTCTCTCATTCTTCTTTTGCCAGCTCTAATTTGTAACCCTCTAAGGAATGGGATTTGGGGAAATGTAATCCAGTTTAATTAACTTGACACAGAATAAACCACCACACTAAGTAAACAATACAAACAAAAGTTGGATCTCTAATTACTGGAGTAGTAAAATGATTGTATTGCCTGGAGGGACTATATTTTAGTCCAATTCTTCTGTCCCTTTGTCCTAGCCAATAATTCAATTCTTGAATCACATGTTGTCTTCACTGACCTCACTGTCTAAGCTGGTTTTCATCTGCCTAAGTACCTAACTCCTAGAGAGAAAAAGAAATCACTTCTTTGGATTTAGGCTGTAACTCTCTACAAAGGCAGCCTTGTCTTTTAACTTTTATTGTATTCTTTTTTCTCTCTCTCTTGGTTCTTATATTTCTGTTGGCATTCTTCACCTCTTTCTCTGGGTATGATGCTTTTTAAAAATATATATATTTTATTGATTTTTTTTACAGAGAGGACGGGAAGAGAGATAGAGAGTTAGAAACATCAATGAGAGATAAACATCGATCAGCTGCCTCCTGCACACCTCCCACTGGGGATATGCCTGCAACCAAGGTACATACCCTTGACTGGAACTGAACCCGGAACCCCTCAGTCCACAGGCCGATGCTCTATCCACTGAGCCAAACTGGTCAGGGCTGGGTATGATTCTTGTTCATTCTCCGTATATCTAGCTTCTCTCTTGCCTTAACATGTTTATGAACCATTACTAACTTATCTTTGGGTGATGTAGCGCTCCCATTTTTGTTTTATATACTCAACTGCAGATATTTACTGAACATCCAAGACATCATCCTACCCTCCATAGGAACTCAAAGTACAAAAATATTTATAAAACAAGAGAAAAAGTAAGCTCTGGCCAGTTAGAGTTTCTCCCATTACGCCGCTGGCTGGTTAAAACGTCGTCCCATTGTGCCAAGGTTGTGGGTTTGCTCCCTGGTCAGAACACATACAAGAAACAATCAATGATGCATAAATAAGTGTAACAACAAATCGATGTCTCTCTGTCTCTATTTCTCCCCATCTTCCTCACTTTCTCTAAAATCAATTTAAAAAATGTGTGTGTGTGTGTGTGTGTGTGTGTGTGAATTTAAACCTTTATACTATTTGTAATATAGCGTTCTATAAATATATTGGTAAAGAACATGTCATTCAATGGGTGTATCTGTCATGGGTAAATAAAATTGCATACATCTGATCAAAGAATATTTTAACTGATTAAGAAAATCTTCTACTTAAAAGTTGCCAATATGACGAATCTTCTTTTGCTTTGTTTTGCTCAATTTTTAAAGTAATTAAGTACATTAATCAGAGAAAAAGGAAATATATGCAATACTTTAAACAATAAAAAAATAAATAATTAAGTACATTTAATAATAAAAATTTTTTAATATTAAAATAAATTATTACACATAAAGAACATAAAAGAAAGGTCTTTGAGATGTTCAATTTCACATTTCTACAAACTAAAGGGCATTTAAATTTTATAACAAAATGTAAATAATTGTAAATTTTAATTATCTTGGATTTTACACATACATACATATAGGGCAAAAGTAGGTTTATAGCTGTGAGTATGTAAAGTACAGTGCAGAACCTACATTCTTTTTTTTTTTTTTACTTTAAAGTATTACATATGTCTCCTCCCCCATCTCCCACCCCTCATTGACCCCTCTCGGCCACTCTTACCCCTCAGGACAAGCCCTCACCTCCCTAGTGTCCTTGTCCATTGGTTATGCTAATAAGCATGCATACAAGGCCTTTGGTTGATTTCTTACCCACCCTCCCTCCCCTGCCTTCCCTCTAAGGTTGAGCAGTCTGCTCAGTGTTTCTTTGTCTCTGGATCTATTTTTGTTCATCAGTTTATGTTGATCATTATATTTTACATATGAGCGAGATCATGTGATATTTATCTTTCTCCAACTGGCTTATTTTGCTTAGCATAATGCTCTCCAGGTCCATCCATTCTATTGCAAATGGTAAACGTTCCTTCTTTTTTATAGAAGCACTAAAGGCCCTATAATTTTTTATAGAAGCACTAAAGGCCCATGAATTTCATGCACGGGGTGGGGAGGGGGAATGTGTGGGTGTTCCTCAGCCCAGCCTGCACCCTCTCCAATCTGAGATCCCTCTCACAATCCAGGATTGCTGGCTCCCAACTGCTTCCTGCCTGCCAGCCTGACCGATCCTTACTGCCCTCCCCTGCCAGCCTGGTTGCCCCCAACTGCACTCCCCTGCAGGCCTGGTCCCCCCCAAATTGCCCTCTCCTGCAGACCTGGTCCTCCCTAACTTCCCTCCCCTACAGTCCTGGTCCCTCCCAATACCCTCCTCTGGAGTCCTGATCACCCCCAACTGCCTTCCCTTGTAGGCCTGGTCCCTCCCAACTTTCCTTCCCTGCAAGTCTGGTTCCCTCCAATCACCCTACACTGCAGGCCTGGTTCCTCCCAAAAGCCCTCCCTTGCTGGCCATCTTGTGGTGGTCACCTTGTGTCCACATGGGGGCAGCCATCTTTGACCACATAGGGGTGGCCATCTTGTGTGTTGGAGTGATGGTCAATTTGCATATTACTCTTTCATTAGATAGGATAGTATTCCATTGTGTAGATGTACCACAGTTTTTTAATCCATTCATCTGCTAATGAGCACTTAGGTTGTTTCCAAATCTTAGTTATTGTAAATTGTGCTGCTATGAACATAGAGTGCATATATCCTTTCTGATTGGTATTTTTTGATTTATCGAGATATATTCCCAGAAGTGGGATCACTGGGTTGAATGGGAATTCCATTTTTAACTTTTTGAGGAAACTCCACACTGTTTTGCACAGTGGCTGTACCAGTCTGCATTCCCACCAGCAGGGCATGAGGGAGAAAAAGTAAAAAACAAAACAGAAACAAAAAACAACATATAGCAACGAATAAACAGCTCTCAAAATTCAGAGAAGGGCCCTAACCGGTTTGGCTCAGTGGATAGAGCGTCAGCCTGTGGACTGAAAGGTCCCAGGTTCGATTCCGGTCAAGGGCATGTACCTTGGTTGTGGGTACATCCCCAGTAGGAGGTGTGCAGGAGGCAGCTGAATTGGTGTCTCTCTCATTGATGTTTCTACCTATTCCTCTCCCTTCCTCTCTGTAAAAAATCAATAAAATATATTTTTAAAAAATTCAGAGAAGGGAATTGAATTCTACTTCTCTATGGGAACTTTATTTACCTTTTTCTATCAAGGAACTTTCCAATCAAGATTTCCAGTTCTACATAATATTGCCCTACTGCTTTTTTTTTAAATATATTTTATTGATTTTTTTTACAGAGAGGAAGAGAGAGGGATAGAGAGTTAGAAACATCGATGAGAGAGAGACATCGATCAGTTGCCTCTTGCATGCTCCCTACTGAGGATGTGCCCACAACCAAGGTACATGCCCTTGACCGGAATCGAACCTGGGACCTTTCAGTCCGCAGGTCGACGCTCTATCCACTGAGCCAAACCAGTTTCGGCCCTAGTGCTTATAAGTTAGCTGTAAACAATAAAAATAGTTACTTTAGTACGTTGGGTTTAAACAATATTAAATAAACAGTATTAGAAAAAGCTATATAGCCTTAACCGGTTTGGCACAGTGGACAGAGCATCGGCCTGCAGACTGAAGGGTCCCAGGTTTGATTGTACCTTGGTTGAGGGCATATCTCTGGTGGGAGGAGTGCAGGAGGCAGCTGATCAATGTTTCTCGCTCATCGGTGTTTCTAATTCTTTATCCCTCTCCCTCTCTGTAAAAAAAAATCAATAAGATATATTTAAAAAAAGGAAAAACTACATAAATATATTTGTAAAGGAAGATATAATTAAGAATTTTAAATAATATAAAAATAGAAGGCACTCTTATTGTGAAAATATAAGTACAGAGCTATGAAAACTAAACTATACTTTTATTTTGATTATTCAGAAATTGTTTTCCTTTTTTCAGTGTTCCAGTGACATGGACATCTGGGGCTCAGAATTATTTCATATTGTATGCATTTAGTAGTTCCCGGGAAGGAGCGTGGTGGGGCCACTCTGGCTGCTGGGGTGCCACAGGCTTCTATAAGCTGCAAAATAAGCTGAATACCATTTTTGCTTGCTTTCTTTTTCTTTTTTTTCCCCCACAAAAGCCAAATTGCCCTTGCATTTCTTTCAGTTAGTAAAAACAGGGACTGATGTAGGTCTTTCGCAAAAGAGAAGTGATATAATGCGAACTTTCGAAAAGCAGAGGGTACCTGTCTATCATTCAATATAATGGGCAAGATATTCTAATTCTGAATTGAATTTGCCTCCTACAGTAATGTCTGGACTTCCAATTTCCTAGTAGTGATCAATGAAATCAAACTTGAGTTTCATTTAGGGAGATGGATAAAAATCTTATTCTGAAGGCATCTTAGAGGACCATTGGAAACAACATAAAGGTGCATTTTGATTACATCTCACTGGTATGCTTGTTTAATATACTACTTATAGTGTTCACTACAGATGCAGAAATAGGCTTTTCGTTTTAAAAAATAGAAAATCAATAAGATAAAGATACTTTCTTAACATAAACGTAATTTTAATAACTAATCAGTGTTATTTATATTTAAAGGGAGTGAATGTAAGAATTATTCCACATTAATGTCATAAATAAGACAAAATATATTATCTCTTTTGTTCAAAACTTTTCTGAAAATTCTATCCAATGCAGCAAGATAGGTAACAGAAGTGAGTTATAACTACCAAGACTCAACTACCAACAGGACATATTGTCATCATTTAGAGGCAATATATTAAAAATTAATAGCTTTTTAAAAAAATCCTCTATGATTCTATTTATATAAATGTGAAAAATAGATAAAAGTAACCTATCTTGTTAGAAATCAAGATACTGGTTGAATTTAGAGCACCAGTAGGGACTGAGACATGGTCCAGTTAGAGAAAGTAATAGGGGAAAATCCCATTTACAATAGCAAAAAGCCAAGCCAAACAAGTGAACCTTTAAAACCTAGTAATAAACTTAAGAATCTGTAAGATTCATGGGCCAAAAACTATTAAGGTTTGCTGAAGGATTTTTAAAAAAGTCTAGAATAAACAGAGAGGTATAACATATTATTGGATAGAATATTCAATACCATAAAAATATCAACTATCCCTTAAGTCATCTAAACATTTCATATACTTTTTTGAAAATTTGATTCTAAACTTCACCTGAATGGTTTGCCCATCTCATTTTAAAAAAGGGACCTTTATAACCTGTTTCCCTGCTATCACCTTTTATTCCTCATATTCAATCTCTCTGCCATTTTCTTTGTCTTTAGCCATAGTAGCTTCCTTGTTACTTCTTCAACATGACAAGCAAGGTCCTGCCTTTGAAGCATAGTAATCCCTCCTTTGAAAAAACTGCTGTTTGAACTACTCTGTTATTCTTAGTCCCTTATTCTATAGGTCAACTCTGTTATTTTTAAACTGTAAAATAACTTTGTTTTTTGCTTGAATAGAAAAGATAAACTTAATTGTCTGATCTTGCAAGCTAGCCATCTAACATAAGGGACTGATAGGCTGATATTGATGCCAGGTATCTGCATAGATATGATATGATATGATACTCAAGGTTACAAGCTGTCTACAAAAATAACTTACACAAAGTACTAGAAGAATATAAAAAGGAAATACTCCCTCCTGTGTTTGTTCAGAATTTGACAGAGGTAATCTGCTCTGAACCTGCTCCCAATAAAGATGATTCCTAATAATTGTCTGCTTATGGTGTCTTGTCCAGCTCGCTGACTTGCGATACAATATCTTAAACCCTGTGCAACTGCTAGTCCCTCTTTCTGGAATACTCTTTCTAAGTAGCTGAATGCTTTCTCCCTCACCACCTCCATGTCTTTGCTCAAATGTCATCCACTTAGGGAAGCCTTAGCTGATTAATCTAAAATGGGAACAACCCATTTACCCTCCCCCCGCAACACTCACATGTACTTTCTTTCCCACATTTTTTTAATAGTATTTATCTCCATCTAGAATGCTGTTTATTTTTCTTACTTGTTTATTGCCTGTACCAACTGTTGGCCCACTCTGACACATATGAACACACACACACAAAATCCTCTTAATTTAAAAAAGCTAAGTTTAGCCATGGTCAGTTTTGCTCAGTGGAGAGAGTCTGGGTTGGATTTCAATCAAGGGCACATGCCCAGGTTGCGTGCTCAATCCCAGTAGGGGGCACACAGGAGGTAGCCAATCAATGATTCCCTGTCATCACTGTTTGTCTTTCTCCTTTCTTCTCCCTTCCTCTCTAAAATCAATAAAAAAATATATTTTAAAAAGGCCATTGACCTGGGAATATTAAAAAAAAAACAAGCACTAAATTTATATTATTCAGTCATAAGGTGAAATACTGCCATTTCAACAATACTGAATGACCTTGAGAATATCATGCTTATGTAAAATAAGTCAGACAGAAAAAGCTAAGAACCACATGATTCACTCAGGGATATAAATCAGAAAGCAACAAATGAACAAACAAGAAAAACAAATGAATTCAAACTCAGACACAAACAACAGTATGGTGGTTATCAGAAAAAGGGGGAGTGAGGGGCACTCAGTGGTAAAGGGGATTAGATATATGGTGACAGAAGATTTACCTTTGGGTGGTGGACACACAATGTAATATACAGAACATGTATCATAGAAATGTACTTTGGAAACCTATATTGTCTTATTAACCAATGTCACCCTAATAAATGTAATTTTAAAAAGTGCTAGTTTTATTTTACTTTGTTTAAGAGAAAACTTTACCTTAACAGAGTCTAAGGGAGTGCTTCAGAATGAGGAAATTAAAGAAAGGCATTTACAGAGATTTAAGGCCGGGACTGGGTGAGATTTTAAGGCAGGTATTGTAAAGTGGGGCACTCACTGGTTGGGAATGAGCAGTTTATGATATAATAGCTTTGGAGTACATAGTGAGCTCTGTGAAACAAGAATTTTAAATTGCCCTAACCGCTTTGGCTCAGTGGATAGAGCATCAACCTGGGGACTCAAGGGTCCCAGGTTCTATTCCAGTCAAGGGTACTTTGGCTGTGGGCACATAACCAGTAGGGAGTGTGCAGGAGGCAGCTGAATGATGTTTCTCTCTCATCGATGTTTCTAACTCTCTATTCCTCTCCCTTCCTCTCTGTAAAAAAATCAGTAAAACATATTTTATTTTTAAAAAAGAATTTTAAAGTGAGTCCTGGTGAGCTAGCAGTTTTGATAAGTAAGCTATTTAGTTAATTCATACTATATTTCCCAACCAACAACTAATATTCTTTTTTTAAGATGATAAGTTTTATTTTTATTTTATTTTATTTTTTAAAGAATTACATATATTAGTACATATATCTCCTTTTTTTCCCCATTGACCATCCCCCAGCCTCCCCTGACCCCTGTTGCATGCCCTCATCCCAGTGTCTTGTGTCCATTGGTGTGCTTATATGCATGAATACAAGACCTTTGGTTGATCTATTTCCCTCACCTACCCAACACTCCCCAGCCATCTTGCTGTAATTTGACAGTCTGGTGTTTTACTGCCTCTGTATCTACCTTTTTTTCATCAGGTTATAATGTTCTTTATTTTCCATAAATGAGTGAGATCAAGTGGTATTTTTCTTTCACTGACTGGCTTATTTCACCTAGCATAATGCTCTCCAGGTCCATCCACACTGCTGCAAATGATAAAAGTTCCTTCTCTTTTATAATAGCGTAATATTCCATTGTGTAGATGTACCATAGTTTTCTAATCCAGTCATCTGCTGATGGGCATTTAGGCTGTTTCCAAATCTTAGCTATGGTGAATTGTGTTGCTATGAACATAGGGGTGCATATATCCTTTCTGACTGATTATTTATTTTCTTGGGCTATATTCCTTTAAGTGGCATTACTGGGTCAAACGGGAGTTCCATTTTTAGTTTTTTGTTTTTTAGTTGTGTTTTATTTTTTATTTTATTTTATTGTTTTATTAAATCTTTATTATTCAGATTATTACATTTGTTTCTCTTTTTTCTACTCCATATCTTCCTTCCACCTGGCTCCCACCCTTCCCTCTACCCTTACCTCCCTCCATTGACCTCATCCATAGGTGTATGATTTTTGTCCAGTCTCTCTCTCTACACCCCTCACCCCTTTACCCCTCAGAATTATCAGTCCACTCCCTTTCTGTGCTCCCGATTCTATTATATTCACCAATTTATTCTGTTGATCAAATCTTCGATTCCCTTAATTTTCAGATTCACTTGTTGATAGATACGTATTTGTTCATAATTTTTTATCTTTTACCTTTTTCTTCTTCCTCTTCTAAAAGAGTATCTTTCAGCATTTCATATAATACTGGTTTGGAGTTGATGAACTCCTTTAGCGTTTTCTTATCTGTGAAGCTCTTTATCTGTCCTTCAATTCTGAATGATAACTTTGCTGGATAGAGTATTCTTGGTTGTAGGTTCTTGCTATTCATCACATTGAATATTTCTTGCCACTCCCGTCTGGCCTGCATCGTATCTGTTGAGAAATCAGCTGACAGTCGTATGGGTGCTCCCTAGTAGGTAATGAACTGTTTTTCTCTTGCTGCTTTTAATATTCTCTCTTTTTCTTTTGCTCTTGGTATTTTAATGATGATGTGTCTTGGTGTAGTCCTCTTTGGATTCCTTTTATATGGGGTTCTGTGTGCTTCCTGGACTTGTAAGTCTATTTCTTTCACCAGATGTGAGAAGTTTTCATTCATTATTTCTTTAAATAGGTTTTCAGTATCTTGCTCTCTCTCTTCTCCTGGCACCTCCACAATTCTGATGTTGGTACTCTTGAAGCTGTCCCAGAAGCTCCTTACATTATCTTCACATTTTTGGATTCTTTTCTCTTCTTGCTTTTCCAGTTGAGTGTTTTCTGATTCTTTATATTTTAAATTTTTGACTTGATTCTTACGTTCCTCTAGTCTGCTGTTAGGTCTCTGTATAATATGCTTTATTTTATTCAGTGTATGTTTAATTTCTAGTTGGTCCTTTTCCATCTCTAGTTGGTCCTTTTTCATCTCTACTTGGTTCTTTTTCATGTCCTCTTGGTCTCACTTTACCCAACTTTTCTAGGATATTCTTGAAAAACCTTATAAGCGTGGTTTTGAACTGTATATCCAGTCATTTGTTTTTCTACATTTCTTTTGTTTGTGATTCCTTCCCTTGTCTCAGCATTTTCACTATGCTGGGAGAACTTCTGTGTTGGATTTAGCCTTATGATACTAGACTTGAAAAACTGCAAAAGCCTCTCTGTTGAGCTTGGGATGGGTGGAGTCTCTGGGCTTAAGGGACCCACCTTGCCTTCCAATCAGCCCCACCCTCCACAGCCCCTGAGTCTCATGTGACTGGGTAATCTCTGGAGTGGTCCCTGTGCACGCACGCGCTCTCTCGCTGTGCCTCTAGACTGCTGCCCCTCCGGCTCCCCTGCAGTCCAGGACCACACGAGTCTGAGTCCCCAGGTTTTGCCTGAAACTGGGGTTTAGCATTGCCCATTTTTTTTATTGGATCATTTATCTTCCTTTTATTAAGTTGTATAAG
Source organism: Lasiurus cinereus (assembly GCA_011751065.1). Taxonomy (NCBI): domain Eukaryota; kingdom Metazoa; phylum Chordata; class Mammalia; order Chiroptera; family Vespertilionidae; genus Lasiurus; species Lasiurus cinereus. Next base: position 43,300,005 of record JAAGEH010000226.1, read on the forward strand.
TTGGCTGTAGATGTTGGAGATTAAACCTTTATCAGTGATAGCATTTCAAATATGTTCCCCCATACAGTGGGCTTTCTTGTTGTTTTGTGGACATTTTCTTTTGCAGTGCAAAAGCTTTTTATTTTGATGTAGTCCCATTTGTTTATTTTTTCTTTAGCTTCTTCCATTGCCCTAGGAGCAGTATTGGTGAAGAAGTTCCATTGGCATATGTCTGAGATTTTGCTTCCTGTGGATTCCTCTAGTATTTTTATGGTTTCCTGTCTTATGTTTAAGTCCTGTATCCATTTTGAGTTCATTTTTGTGTATGGTATAAGTTGATGGTCTAGTTTCATGTGTTTTTTTTTTTTGCATGTATCTGTCTAATTTTCCCAATACCATTTATTGAAGAGAATGTCTAGACTCCATTGTATGTTCATGCCTCCTTTGTCAAATATTTATTGGGCATAGTTGTTTGGGTCAAAATCTGGGTTCTCTATTCTATTGCATTGGTCCATATATCTGTTCTTGTGCCAGTACCAGGCTGTTTTGAGAACAGTTGCTTTGTAATAGAGCTTGAAATCTGGTATTGAGATCCCACCTACTTTGTTCTTCTTTCTCAGGATTGTTGTGGCTATTCGGGGTATTTTTTTTATTCCAGATGAAATTTTGGAGAGGGGAGAGAAACCAAGATGGCGGCATATGTGAACACCTAAACTGCTGCCTTGCACAACAATTTCAAAACTACAACTAAAAGACAACGGACATCATCCAGAACAACAGGAAAGCTTGCTGAGTGAAAATTCTACAACTAGAAGGAAAGAGAGGGCCTCACGGAGACCCAGAGAAGCTGCAAAAAGCTGAGGTATGAAGACGTGCGCATGGAGAGAGTGGGTGCTGGAGTGCCTGGCTGGCTTTCTCTGTTAGGAGGAAGATGGGAGACTCCTAACTGCACTGAACCCCTTATCCTACAGCACTGAACCCCAGGTCCAGGCGAGACTCATATTGAGGGAGTTTGGACTATGAAAAGGGAGAAGTGCATGAAAATTTAGGGGAGCTGCGAAAGGGCAGAGGTCTGTCTGGTGGCGCGCACTGTACTGCATACTGAAGACAGACTGCTGATTGTGCCACTGGCTTCCACAAGTGGGCAGGAGACAGAGCCTCCCAACTGCGCCACTTCTAACTTCAAATGTGACTGCACTGAACCCCAGTTTGGGGTCCCGGAGCGCAGGGGAGCCAGAAAGGCGGGGGACTAGAAGCAAGGTGCATGTGTGTTCACAGGGATGGCTCCAGGGATTACCCAGAGACAAGTGAGACCCAGGGGCTGCATAGGGCGGGGCTGACTGGAAGGAAAGACGTCTATTAAACCCTGATATTCCACCCCTCCCAAGCTCCACAGAGAGGCTTTTGCAGTTTTGCAAGTCTTGTAGCATAAGGCTGATTCCAAAACAGAAGTTCTCCCAGCAAAGTGAAAATGCGGAGACAAAGGAACAGATCACAAGCAAAAGAAATGGAGGAAAACAAACGACTGGATATCGAATTAAAACCATGGTTATAAGGTTTTTCAAGAATTTCCTAGAAAAGATAGATAAATTTAGCAAGAACCAAGAGGAGATGAAAAAGGACCAACTAGAGATGAAAAAGGACCAACTAGAAATTAAACATACACTTGACTGAAATAAAAAATATTATACAGCTACTGAACAGCAGACTAGAGGAAGGCAAGACTCAAGACAAAAATTTGAAATATGAAGAAGCAGAAAACACTCAATTGGAAAAGCAAGAAGAAAAAAGAATGCAAAAATGTGAAGTTAAATGTAAGGAGCCTCTGGGACAGCTTCAAGTGTACCAACATCAGAATTGTGGGGGTGTAAGAAGAAGAGAGAGAGCAAGATACTAAAAACCTATTTGAAGAAATAATGACTGAAAACTTTCCACATCTGGTGAAAGAAATAGACTTACAAGTCCAAGAAGCACACTGAACCCCACAGAAAAGGAATCCAAAGAAGACCACACCAAGAAACATCATAATTAAAATGCCAAAAGCAAAAGACAAAGAGAGAATATTAAAAGCAGCAAGAGAAAAACAGTTAATTACCTACAAGGCAGCACCCATACAATTGTCAGCTCATTTCTCAACAGAAACTATGCAGGCCAGAAGAGAGTGGCAAGAAATATTCAACTTGATGAATAGCAAGAACCTACAACCAAGAATACTCTACTCAGCAAAGCTATCATTCAGAATTGAAGGGCAGATAAAGAGCTTCACAGAGAAGAAAAAGCTAAAGGAGTTCATCAATACCAAACCAGTATTATATGAAATGCTGAAAGGTACTCTTTTAGAAGAGGAAAAAGAATAAGGTAAAGATAAAAATTATGAACAAGTACATATCTATCAACAAGTGAATCTAAAAATTAAGTGAATTAAAAATTTGATCAATAGAATAAACTGGTGAATATAATAGAATCAGGAGCACAGAAAGGGAGTGGACTGATAATTCTCAGGGAGAAAGGGGTGAGGGGTGTACAGGGAGAGACTGGACAAAAATCATACGCCTATGGGTAAGGTCAATGCGGGGGGAAGTAAGGATAAAGGGATGGATGGGAGCCAGATGGAGGGGAGCTATCGAGGGGAAAAAAGAGAAACAAATGTAATAATCTGAACAATAAAGATTTAATTAAAAAAATAAATTTCAGAGAGTTCTTTCTAGGTCTGTGAAATATGCTGTTGGTATTTTAAAGGGGAGTGTATTGAATCTATGGTTGCTTTGCAGAGTATGGACATTTTAATGATGTTGATTCTCCCAATCCATAAACATGGTATGTTCTTCCATCTGTTTATGTCTTCCTCTATCTCTTTTTTCAGTGTCCTGTACTTTTCCACTTATAGGTCTTTTACATCCTTAGTTAAGTTTATTCCTAGGTATCATAATTTTTTTGTGCACTCCTCTTTTTTGGTCTCTCTTTCTGTAACTACACTATTGGTGTATAGAAATGCTATAGATTTCTTATCGTTAATTTTGTATCTTGCTACATTGCCCAATTCATTTATCAAGTCTAATAGTTTTTTGATGGAGTCTTGATTTTTTTATGTACAATATCATGTCATCTGCAAATAAGGGCAGCTTTACTTCTTCTTTTCCAATTTGGATGCCTTTTATTTCTTCTTCTTCTCTAATTGCAATGGCTAATACTTCCAGTGCTATGTCAAAAAGGAGTGGTGAGAGTGGGCATCCCTGTGTTGTTCCTGTTCTTAGGGGGAATGGCTTTAGTTTTTGTCCATTGACAAAAGGACATTGAGGTTGGCTGAGTTTACAATATATGGGTTTTATTATGTTGAGATGGGATCCTTCTATTCCCACCTTTCTGAGAGTTGTTATCAAGAAACAGTGTTGGAATTTTTCAATGCTTTTTCTGCATCAATTGATATGACTCTGTGATTTTTATCTCTATTTGTTTATGTGATGTATCATATTTATTGATTTGCAGATATTGTACCACCTTTGCATCCCTGGGATAAATCCTACTTGGTCATGGTGTATGATCTTTCTGATGTACTTCTGGATCTGATTTGCTAGAATTTTGTTTAGGATTTTGTCATCTATGGTCATGATGGATATTGTCCTGTAATTCTCTTTCATTGTGTTGTCTTTATCTGGTTTTGGTATTAGGGTGATGCTGGCTTTATAGAATGAGGTTGGGAATGTTCTTTCTTCTTGAATTTTCTGGAATGGCCTGAAGAGGATAGGTTTTAGTTCTTCTTTGAATGTTTGGTGAAACTCCTTGGTGAAGCTGTCTGGCCCCGGGCTTTTTTTGCTGAAAGCTTTTTGATGACTTCCATAGTTATTGGCCGATTGAGGTATTTAGATTCTTCCTGATTGAGTTTTGCAAGGTTGTATTTTTTCTAGGAATATGTCCATTTCTTTCAGATGGTCCAGTTTGTTGGAATAGAGTCGGTCATAGTATTTTTTAACAATCCTTTATATTTCATTGGGGGCTGTTGTTATTTCTCCTCTTTCATTTATGATTTTGTTTATTGGGGTCCTTTCTCTTTGTTTCTTGGTGAGCTTGGCAAGAGGTTCATCAATCTTCTTTATATTTTCAAAGACCAGTTCTTGGTTTTGTTGATCTTTTGTATTGTCTTTTTGGTCTCTTTGTCATTTATCTCCGTTCTGATCTTTATTATTTCATTCCTTCTGCTTACACTGGGCTTTTCTTGTTGCTCTCTTTCTAACACTTTGAGTTGTAGGGTTAGGTAATATAATACTATTATTTCTTGTTTTTTTCCAGTAAGCTTTTGAGCTATGAACTTCTCTCTCAAGACTGCTTTTGTTGTGTCCCATAGATTTTGGATTGTTGTGTTTTCATTGTTTTTTGTTGTCATGATGTTCTTTATTTCCCCTTTGATCTCTCTGGTAACCCAGTTATTGTTTCATAGCATGCTATTTAGTCTTCATGTGTTTGATTTTTTTGGATTGTTTTTATTGTAGGTAATTTTCAGTTTTCTGCCACTGTGATCTGAGAAGATATGGTCTATCTTTGAAAATGACCCATCTGCACATGAGAAGAATGTACATTTTGTGGCTTTGGAGTGAAAGGTTCTGAAGATGTCAATTCCATCTGGTCTAGTGAGTCAATTAGGATTGATGTTTCTTTGCTGATTTTTTGTTTAGAGGATTTGTCCAATGGTGATAGTGGGGTATTAAGTCTCCTACTATGATTATATTGCTGTGTATCTCTCCCTTGATATCCTCCAGGATTTTTTTTATGAATTTGGTGCTCCTGTATTGGGTGCGTATATGTTTACCAGAGTTATTTCTTCTTGTTGGGTTGTTTCCTTTAGTATTATGTAGTGGCCTTCCTTATCTCTTGTTATGTCCTTCATTTGGAGATCTAATTTTTCAGAAATAAGTATTGGTATCCCAACTTTTTTTTTTTATTTTCATTCGCCTGAAAAATCATTTTCCATCCCTTCATCATCAGTCTGTGTGCGTCTTTTTTTTTTCTCAGATGGGTTTCTTGTAGACAGCAGATATATGGGTCATGTTTTCTTATCCAATTTTATCCTATGTCTGTGGGGCATTTAATCCATTTACATTTCAAGTTATTATTGATAAATGCTTATTTGTCACCATTTTTATTCTTTACCCCTGTGTTTCTTCTTCGCTTTCTTTTTTGGTGTTTTCTTTTTTTTTTTTTTTTTTACAGCAGACCCTTCAGCATTTCTTTTTAATTTAATTTAATAAATCTTTACTGTTCAGATTATTATAATTATTTCTCATTTTTCGCCCATAGTTCCCCTCCATCCGGTTCCCACCCCATTTTCTGCCCATACCCTCTCACCCCACTGTCCTCATCCATAGGTGTATGATTTTTGTCCAGTCTCTTCCTGCACACCCTTACCCCTTTCCCCCCTGAGAATTGTGCGTCAATTCCATTTCTATGCCCCTGATTCTATTATATTTACCAGTTTATTCTGTTCATTAGATTTTTTATTCACTTAATTTTTAGATTCACTTGTTGATAGATATGTACTTGTTGTTCATAATTTTTATCTTTACTCCTTTTTCTTCTTCTTTCCCTTCTTAAAGAGTACCTTTCAGCATTTCATATAATATTGCTTTGTTGTTGATGAACACCTTTAGCTTTTTCTTATCTGTGAAGCTCTTTATCTGCCCTTCATTTCTGAATGATAGCTTTGCTGGGTAGAGTATTCTTGGTTGTACGTTCTTACTATTCATCACTTTGAATATTTCTTGCCACTCCAGGCTGGCCTGCATAGTTTCTGTTGAGAAATGAGCTGCCATTTGTATGGGTGCTCCCTTGTAGGTAATTAACTGTTTTTTCTCTTGTTGCTTTTAATATACTCTCTTTGTCTTTTGCTCTTGGCATTTTAATTATGATGTTTCTTGGTGTGGTCTTCTTTGGATTCCTTTTGTTTGGGGTCTGTGTGCTTCCTGGACTTGTAAGTCTATTTCTTTCACCAAGTGGGGGAAGTTTTCAGTTGTTATTTCTTCAAATGGTTTTTCAGTATATTGCTCTCTCTCTTCTTCTGGCACTCCCATAATTCTGATATTGGTACACTTAAGGTTGTGCCAGAGGTTCCTTACACTATCTTCAAATTTTTGGATTCTTTTTCTTTTTGCTTTTTCGTTTGATATTTTTTGCTTCTTTTTATTTCATATGTTTGACTTGATTCTTGCAGGCCTATAGTTTGCTGTTAGATCTCTGTATATTTGTTATTTTAGTCAGTGTATGCTTAATTTTTAGTTGGTTCTTTTTCATCTCCTCTTGGGTCTCGTTAAATTTATCGACCTTTTCTAGGAAATTCTTGAAAAACCTTATAACCTTGGTTTTGAACTCTATATCCAGTTGTTTGCTTTCCTTCATTTCTTTCATTTGTGACCTGTTCCTTTGTCTCTGCATTTTTGCTGCTTCCCTGAGTTGGTAGAGTAGCTTTGTTTGGTAGGTGTTTTATGGGGCCCCAATTACCTGAGGTGGACACTTTTTTTTTTTTAATTGATTTTTTGCAGAGTGGAAAGGAGAGGGATAGAGAGTTAGAAACATCGATGAGAGAGACATCGATCAGTCGCCTCCTGCACGCCCAGTACTGGGGATGTGCCCGCAACCAAGGTACATGCCCTTGACCGGAATCGAACCCGGGACCTTTCAGTCCGCAGGCCGATGCTCTATCCACTGAGCCAAACCAGCCAGGGTGAGGTGGACACTTTTGATGCACCTCTTTGTGGACTATGTGCACAGCCTTGTTGTAGTTAAGTGTTGATTGTTGTTGATATCACTGGGAGGAATTGACTTTCAGGCTGATTGGCTGTGAGGATCAGCTGTTTCTATGCTGAGAGAACTTCTGTGCTGGAGACACCTCTATGAGGCAGACTTGCAAAATTGCACTCTTTTTTTTTCTCTTCTTTCTCTCCTATCCTCTAATTCACCTTTCTCTGGTGGTCACCTTTGTTTGTACTTATTAGTATCTTGAATACATTTCTGTTTAGTGCCTTGTGCATTGTACCTTGGATGGGGTGGAGTCTCGGGGTGGAGTCTCATGGCGGAGTGGACAGCTTTGATTGGGCGGAGTCTCAGGGCAGAGTAGACAGCCTTGTCTTGCCATCAGCCCTGCTCTATGAGGACCCTGGGTCTTAGTGTCCCTCAGCAATCTCTACAAGCACCCCTGAGAGCTGCCCTTGAGTTTTGTCTGCTGCCAGACAGTCCAGCCTCTCCTTCAATGAGTATGAGTTTCCAGAAACTCGGCCGGAACTGGAGTTCAGTGCAGTTGGGTGCTTCCCTCTCCCTCCCACTTTCAGAAGTCATCCGCATATTCAGTCGCCCTTGCACTCAGCAGTCAGTCCTCTCTGCATGCGCATGCCTCTGCACCTCTGCCTTCCACAGCTCCCCTGAGTCTCAGTGTGTTTCTCTTTTCCTGACAGTCCAGATTCCCCCCAAATGGGTCTGGGTTCCCAGAGTCTTGCCTGGGAGTGGAGTTCAGCGCAGTTGATAGCTTTTGTCTCTCTCCCACTTGAGGAAGGCAGCCACACTCTCAGCCACCCGTCCTCTCCACGCACGCGTTTCCATACCTCAGCCTTTTGCAGCTCCTCTGAGTCTCAATGTGCTTTCCTCTTTCCTTCTATTTGTAGAATTTCCACTCAGCTAGATTTCCTGTGATTCTGGATGCTGTCCATTTTGTCATTTAGTTGTAGATTTGATATTGTTGTGTGAGGCAGCAGTCTAGGTGTTTACTTATGCCGCCATCTTGGTTTCTCTCTGCCCCTTCAGCATTTCTTGCATTGCTGGTTTTGTGGTAATAAACTCCCTTAGTCCTTTTTTGTTTGTGAAGCTCCTGATTTCACCTTCACTTTTGATTGATAGTCTTGCTGGGTACAGTATTCTTGGATTCAGATCCTTACTTTGCATGACTTTGTATATTTCATTCCATTCCCTTCTGGCCTGATGTGTTTCTATTGAGAAATCAGTTGCTAGCCTGATGGAGGATCCTTTGTAGGTAACGTTCTGTCTCTCTCTGGCTGCTTTTAAGATTCTTATTTGGTCGTTGGTGTTTGCCAAATTAATTATAATGTTCCTTGGCGTCGGTCTTTTGGAGTTCATTTTGCTTGAGACTCTGTGAGCTTCTTAGATTTGTGTGGGTTTTTTTTCCCATATATCAGGGAAGTTTTCTGTCATTATTTCTTCAAACATGTTTTCTATTCCTTGCTCAGTATCCTCTCCTGGATCCCCCATTATGCAGATATTGTTTTGTTTTGTGTTGTCCCAAAGTTCCCTTAGGCTCTCCTCCTGCTTTTTAATTTTTTTTTCTAGAAGCTGCTCTACTTGGGTATTTTTTTTCCTACCGTGTCTTCTAGCTCACTGATGAAGTCCTCTGCTTCTTCTAGTCTACTCTTGATGCTTTCTATTGAGTTCTTTACAATAGTGATGTCATTTTTCATTTCTTCTTGGTTCTTCTTCATTTCCTCTTGGTTCTTACACATATTGTCAAATTTGTCTTCCTTTCTTTTCAGCCACCTTATGACCATTTCTCTGAATTCTTTCTCTGACTGGTTGCTTCCCTCCATTTCATTTACTTCCTTTTTTGGTGATGCCTGCTTTTCTTTCATATGTGGGCTGTTTCTTTACCTCCCCCTGGTCACTCTTCTCTGCGTGTCTGGTGGTAATTACCTTTTTTCTCTCCTGTGTTGATTTAAAGGCATAAAATACAACACAACAAGGTACAATGCACAAGGCATGATATTAATAATCCCAAATAATAGTGACCACCAGAGAAAAGCGAATTAGAGGATAGGAGAGAAAGAAGAAGAGAAAAAAAAAGAGTGCAAAAATGAAATTTGGAAATAAGAAAAAAAGTAAGAGAGAGAATAAGAAAGAAGAGGGGAAAAATACTATATATATGGGGAGACAACTTCAATAGAACAGCCACTAATCCCAACAAATGCCAGCAACAAGTACCTGGAGGTGAATGCAACCTATAGACAACAACTAATATCAAGCAAGGTGAAAGAAAACAGAAGCAAAAAACAAAGAAACACAAAACAAAACAAAAATAAAGAAAAATCAATACAATCTTACAAACAAGAATAAAAAATCAATTTAATCAACATCAAGCAAACAACAACAAAAGGACAGAGAGAAAAAAAACTTTGGCTAGTGTAAAAAGAGAAGAGAGAGGTGTGTATGGACTTGGAGCAGGGGATTGGAAATTAGATATATAAGAAGGGCGAGTTTTTAATGGGGTAAAACGAAGGAATACCGAAAATCTAAAGCAGGAATAGGGTGAGAGAAACAGGACAACAAAACAGAGAAAGTGAGGAAGAGAGTGTTGCCATAAATATAAAGTTGAGATAGAGTAAAATGATGCTAAAGGAAAGATGAAAATAGAATGTAGAAGACTAATCGCAAAGTAAAATCAAGAGAAAATAAAATGACACTTTTTTTATAAAAAGGTAAAATAGTAGTAGTAATAATAGTGATCGAAAATAAAAATGTAATAATTAAAAAGGTAAAATCAAATGAGGAAAAAAGAAAAAAATAGATTCTTAAGTAAAAGATGAAAAAAATAAAAATAAAAATGTGCAGTAGTGGAGGTCATTCACTTCCTCTACTGTTCTGTTTAGTACGCCTGTTTCATAGGACAGTTTTGAAGTTCCCTGCATTCCACTGCTCCTCAGTGTTGTAAGCCAGGCAGTACGTTTCTATTTCATATTTTCCTTCATTGGTTTTTATATAAGAGTCAATTTGTGATTCAACCCATAGGTGGCAGTGTTTCCACATTGACCTCCAGGTCTATAGGTCCTCTCTAGCTAGTGTTTATATTTGTTTTCCCTATGGCACTTAATACCGATTTGGTGGAGTGGGTTGCCTTAGAGCTGATTCTCTGATGGTTATTCCCCACTCTGATCCTCTCTTTCCATAAAAACAACTTTCCCCTGCAGTCTCTTAGAGTAACCCCAATTGGGTGATCCTATGTATTGGCATTAGTAATCAGAAGTAAGGATTTAAAGAGGAAAAGAAAAAAAAAAGAGCCAGAGTAAGTGTGTGAACTCCAGTACTGCACCTAAGTCTGTGCAGTTTTTTTTCCCCTTGGGTCTAAGCAGCTGGGACACTTAAAATTTTTAGATTGTGCTTTTGTATCCAAATCAAAATGGGTTGCTTCTTAGAGTTCCCTTCTGTTAGCAGCTCTCTGGACCCCCTTCCACATTCATGGATCATGCCAGCCCCAAGAGTCATGGATTTTCCCAGGTGCAGACTTCCCCTGGTCCTCCAGCTCCCACAATGCATGCGTTTCTCCCTCCTGCTGGAACCACAGACCTCACTATGCTGGTTGAAATCTGACCTTTCCAGGGTGGAGTGTAGAACTCCTCTGATTCCGTGTGCTTGCGCCACTCTGGGACCGATATTCTCAGGTTTGCAGCTGTTCATTGGGTACCGTAGTTGTAGATTTTCAGGCTCCCGATAACATCCACTTTCCTCTTCAAGATAGCCCGGTCTCTGCATCTGAGCTGGTGGCTCTGGGAGGGAACCCAGCAGCAGTGGGGGCTGCCTAGTCAAGGGAGCCCCATTTGACAGTCCCCCACAGTCTCCTGGAGTATAGCTGTCCCTCAACACACCAACAAACACTCCATATGCGACCACATACTCTCCCTTTGTTTTCTCACTCACACAGTATCTTACAGTCTGTCTTCCCATCGGCAGCCATCTTCTTTCCAACAACTAATATTCTTGCTTTGTTATTTTTATGTTTTAAATACATTTTATTGATTTTTTACAGAGAGGAAGGAAGAGGGACAGAGAGCTAGAAACATCGATGAGAGAGAAACATCCATCAGCTGCCTCCTGCACACCCCCCACAGGGATGTGCCCGCAACCAATGTACATGCCCTTGACTGGAATAGAACCTGGGACCTTTCAGTCTGCAGGCTGACTCTCTATCCACTGAGCCAAATCAGTCTTGGCACTTTGTTATTTTTTAACACAGGGACTTGAGTACTATAATTGTTTAAGTTTTATTCATTTTGCGAGAGTATAGTATTATAAGAATCTGTAAGATTAAATCCTTTAAAAATATCCTTTAATTCAACTTCATTTAGATAAATACCAATTTATGCTTGTAATCTTAAACCACATGTGTAAATAATTTTTTACAGTTGACATGCAATATTATATTAGTTTCAGGTGTATACTCTGATGAAACTTACTAAGTGATCATCCCACCACCCCTGCCCCAAGCCCTCCTCCCATCTGGCAACTATAAAAATGTTCTCTGTGTCTATGAGTCTGTTTTTATACCTAGGATGAGGAGGTAGAACTTTGGGGAGACTTTTGCTTTTCTACAGTTGCCTAATTTCTTAAGTGATCATGTATTATTGGAGTAAATAAAGATATTTGCACTTTAAAAAAAATTAGGTTAGATGTGAAGCTACTTATCTAGTGCCTGGCACATACTATATGTTCAATAAACAATGTTATCTGGATTTAAAGCTTTTATATGAATTATATATCTTAAAACTTTTAGTATAAGTCCATGCTTACCTCTTATTACATTTATTCTCAAACATTTTGTGTTTTCCGTTCTAAAGTGAATGAGAAGAATTATTATGCAAGTAAAGGCAAGATTGAAAAGATAGGTAGGGACATGACTAGGGACGTTAGATTGATGAGAGAAAAGTTTAAGTTTTATCCATTAAGGACTGAAGAGTCAATAAAAGAATTGATCAAGAGGGTAATATAAGCATACAGAATGGGGATCGAAAGAACAAAGGACCAGGGCCCCTGAAAGCAATAATTGTGGCAAGGCCTTGCAGTTCTAAGAATTGATATCAAAGCACCTTAATTATCAAGCACCCGGTGTTTGAACCTTCTGGGGAAGGTTATTGAAGGGTCAAAAGGATATGGATCATCTGGTGCTTGAAACACCATAAGGCTCACATGCATACAATGAATAGGGAACACTCCCCTTGTGTCAGAAAGGTACACATGTGTCCATAGGTCTGCTTTTGATATTTTCTTACATTTTTTTTTGTTTCCTTTGCCTGAGGAGATATATCAGAAGAAAAACATTGCTATGAGAATGTCTACATTTTGATCTTTTTCTCTCATATTTGCAGTTTTAAAAATGCCATAGATTTTAGTTGTCAACTTGTAAAGATGTTGAGAATTTGCACAGAAGGGAGAGGTGAGTGACTTGCCTTAGACCACAGTGAAGGTCCTGATCACAGGTGTCTGGATATGAAGCAATGAGGAAACAAATGAAGGTGCTTGGAAATAGGTGTAGAAAGAAGACAGAAAACTTAGAGAAAAAGTAGGACTTAATTGATTCTTAGATTTAGAAATTGAGAGCTTGAGAGAAGAAATTTCTCTAAGTCTTTTCCTTTTAATTTGGGTGTCTAAGAGATTAGAAGTTTTATAAATAGTTATCGGAGTAGTTTGGGGGGCTCCAATGAGAAGTTGGGAAAGATAATTAAGTTTTAGATGTACTGAACTCAATATTGCCAAATGTTAAAATGACACTGTTCTATTTGGAGTTAAAAATTCAAAACCAGAGCACAGTTTATGATATTAGGATGTCAGGCGGACAAAAATAATTGAAAATGTAAGACATAGAGTTCATACTTGCAGGAATGGGTGACATCACTGAGGAGGCTTAAATAGGAAAATGGGAAGTTTGAGGGCAGAAACTCAGAAATATCACTTTGAGGGTAAGAAAGGGATAACAGTTCCCTGATCAGCAGCAAAAAGGTCAGAGTTGGAGAAACCAAGAGAAGAGAAATCTGAGGACTATCACTGTCAGTGATTTCAAGGGGTCTGGGACTGGCAATGAGGTTGCTATTGACTATGGAAGTTATTTTGGTGGAGTGCTAGTAGCGATAAATTGAATTATATCTCAAAAATATTTTTTTCACCTTTGCTGGTTTGACTCACTGGATAGAGCTTCGGCCTGTGGACTAAAGGGTCCCAGGTTCGATTCCTGGTCAAGGGCACATGCCCAGGTTGCGGGCTTAACCCCACTGGGGGGTGTTCAGGATGCAGCTGATCAATGATTCTTTCTCATCATTGATGTTTCTCTCTCTCTCCCCCTCCCTTCCTCTCTGAAATTAATAAAAACATATTTAAAAAAAGATTTTTTTAAATTTTTTTTGCTGAGACCAGTTTGGCTCAGTGGATAGAGCGTCGGCTTGCGGACTGAAAGGTCCCAGGTTCGATTATCGGTTGGGGGCATGTACCTTGCTTGCGGGCACATCTCCACTGTGGAGCATGCAGGAGGCGGCTGATCGATGTCTCTCTCTCATCGATGTTTCTGACTATCTCTCTCCCTTCCCCTTTGTAAAAAATCAATAAAATATATATTTAAAAAAAATAATTTTTTTTTTCTTTTTGAAGGGAGGAGAGAAACACTGAGGATCAAGTTAAAAACCCTGGCATTTGGCCTGACCTGGAATCCAAGTGACCTTTTAGTGTATGCGATGACACTCAAGCAACTGAGCCATACCAGCAGCCAGGGCACTCTACCTATTTTAAAACAGTAAGACTTGCCGTCTAATTATTGTAACAATTCCAAGAATGCCTTTCATTAGCTTTGTAAACTAAACATGATCTACAAGGCCCTCTGTGATCTGGTTCTGCTTATTGCTCCAGACTCATATCTTATTCCCCACTCCCACTCTTCTAGTTTTCCAGATACCTCATGCACTATGTGCTGGTGTTTGTAGCTTACACATCTTCTAATTCTATCTCAGTTTGGTGAAGTTTTTGGGGATGCTCAAGCCTTTTGATATTAACTTCTAATTCCCATGTATGAATATTAATATTCTGTATTCCTATTACCTAGCACCAGGCTGGGTATATAGTCTGTATTCCATAATTGTTAAGTGAACAAATAAATGAAGATAGCAAGTCTTCATATTTCACTAAAAAAGGTGTGCAGTATAGTATATTTGGCAATTATTCTTGCTACACAATATTCAATTTTGTGATTTTTGTTTAAACATAAACAAGCCCTGGCCAGGGAGCTCAGCTGGTCAGAGTGTCATCCTGATATGCCAAGGTTTTGGGTTCCATCCCCAGTCAGGGCACATACAAGCATCAACTAATGAATGCATAAATAAGTAGAATAACAAATAGATTTCTCTCTCTCTCTAAAAGCCATACAAAATGTAAATAAGAAATTTTATAAATACTAAAACTTGCAAAGTAAAAAAAGCCTTAATTTCATTAGCCTGTTGTGATTTTCCATTTAATTTCTAAATGTTAGAATGGGCTATTTTGTCCTTTCCATAAACTCTCTCCCTCTCTGTTTTTTTTTTTTTTGGAAACAACTATTCTCTTTCTCGTAAAAATTATGAGGAAGGGGGACGGGTCTCCTTTTAAAATATAAATGACTACACTTAAACCAGTAGAAGTTTCATTACTACTAGAATCAGATCTCAGTTTATATTCGCATTTATGGCTGTTGATTCTCCCCAGGGGGGCCGGAAAGATGGTTCCCTACACCTGATTTCAGGTTGATTACAATAAACGGGGAACAATTTTAGCATTAAAGGCTCATTTTGCATTAGGCACCTCTTTTGGAGAGGAGGTGACGGTGGTGAAAATAAAATGCTTAATCAAACTCCCGTCAATTTGCAATGTTCTTTGGGGAATCGAGTTTCAAAAGCCAAGGAACAAAAGGGGATTTGGTTTTCCAGTTTCCCGGAGGGGGCAGCAGATTGTGAAGCAGCTACTGGGAGAAACCCCAAGTATAATTACCAACAAGAGGAAGGCGGGTGTGTGTGTGTATGAGTGTGTCTGTGTGCTTGGGGCTGGGGGAGGGAGAAAGGGGTAGGAGAGACATGTCACATGCTAAGGATTCAAGGTCGTTTCTTTCTTTTCTTTTTTTTGCGAGGTACCTCGTTATGTAATATCTATAACGAAAGGCGCTGCAGCAGCACCCGCGCACTGACCCGCCTTCTTCTGGCCCAATTTACAACCACCATAAGCCGGGATACAAAGGGGATGGGAGGAGGGGACACAAAGCGCGGTGCTGCTGGCGGAGAGCCGTCTAAACGGCGGGAAACACGCTCCTGGTGCAGAAGGCGAGCGGAGAGAACTCCCCTGACTCCGAGCCGGCTCGCCGACCCCGCGGGGCTGCCCTGGCTCGGAGGGCCAGCAGGGAGGCCAGTTTTACAATGCCGGGCCCGGATCCCACCTTAGATCTTACTCAGGGGCGGCGGGAAGGGGGTCAGAAACCTGCCTTTTTTCAGCGGGCACTGTGGGGACTCTGAGGCTGGGACCTGGGTCGCCACGCTGAGCCCACCACACCGGAGCGTGGGTCCGGGCCTTCGCGCGCGGGGCGCCGCTCTCCAGCAACGGCGCATGCGCGGGCTCGCCTTCCAGCGCAGCCGCGCAGCCCGCGGCCCGGTTCTTCCAATCGGAGCCCCGTGTTCTCCGCGTGCGTCTCCCGGAGCTGCAGCCGCGGGAGGCGGGGCGAGGCGGGGGCCGCGGCGGGGCGGGCCGGAGGCGGGCGAAAGTCTGGGAAGCTCTGTGAGGGGAGTTGAGTCTCCGGAAGTGGCCGTTGTAAACACCGTCTCCAGGGAGCTTGTCCCCTTCCAGCCCACCTTTGCTATTTGTTCACCCTCCCCGGGTCCCAGATTCAGTCCGGTCCTAACAGTTTGGGCTTTGATTTGACCCCCGCGACCAGCCTGGGCCTGAGATTTGAAGCTGCCCCGGGGGTCCTGGGTGTGCGGTCTGGACCACGGGAGCTCCCGGAGGTAACCGCGGGGTGGGCGGTCTTCGAAGCGAACGACTTGGGCGGGAGGCTTAGAGAGCACAGGATGGGGGCTTTCAGGGGTTGGGTGTCCGGGAGATCCAAGGTAGTTTGGGGCTGTCTCGGGCTGCCCGTGTGCTCAGTGGGGACACGCCTTCCACCCCCGAGCTGGACCACTCTGCCCGCCGGGAGGAAGTTCTCGGAACATCCCGCCCAAGGCCGCTGCCGCCGGCCCCGGAGTCCGGGCAGCGGCCCGCGGGCGGGCCCCGGCGGCGTGGGCTTGAAGCTTCTTAGGGTACAGCTCGGGGCTGCGAAGCCTAACCTCCCGAGAATCAGCCCTTCGAGGTCAGGGACCACGTCTTTTTCACTCTTTTAAAAAACGTGCCAGCCACACACTGGATTCTGAGGATGTCTGATGCATGAGGCAACGAGTCGTGCCAGGCTGCCTCCTGTAGCTTCTGCCGCTTCCCCTCAAGGACTCTCCGGGGCTTAGGAAAATCGGCTCTTTTCCAGAAGCTGTGAATAGTCTGCAGGAATTGGGCCTCCTTTTGAGTGTCTTTATTCTATCATGAAAACTTTCCTAGGAGAATACATCCTCATTTTAAGCAGATCTCAAACGATTCTTGCGTGAGAAGCAATTTCAATTGGTTTCCACATCTTTTCAATACACGATAAGGCGATGCAAGGAGAAAAGAGCCCACCATTTGGTCACTTGTTTTATGGAACAGTTAGTGCTTAGTAACAACCAAACAAATGGTAGATCAGGAAATGAACATGCTTTCCCATGAACTAAAGAGGAAACAAAGGCAATGCAACCGCAGAGGAAAGGTGATGGGAATAGTTTTAGTCTGGAGTTTTCTATGTGAGTCCTGGCATAGACTATTAGCTGTGACTCCTCAGGCAAATCACCGCAACTCCCTAGGCAATAGATTCCCTTTTTTCTTTTTACAGGCTTCATTGGGGTGACCCCGGTTAATAAAATTATATAGGTATTAGGTGTACAATTCTATAATACATCAGCTGCATATTACATTTTCTGTTCCCCACCCCCAGTCAAGTCTCCTTCCATCACCATTTATCCTTCCCTACCCTTTTCTACCTCCCCTCCCCCCTTCCCTCTACTAGTCACCATACTTTTGTCTGTGTCTTTGAGAGTCCCCCCCTTAATCCCTTCATAGAATTCCGAAAAACCCTTCCTGGAATAATTTCTCATTTGTCAGAACAAGAGGATGGGCTTGGTATTTAAAATCTCATTGAATCCCCAGTAGTTACTCTTTAGTGTGGGTTCCAGTCAGGGAAGGGAACCTTGGCAGGTCAGTTTTGAACGTTCACGAGGCAGACTGTACTATTCTTTCAAGACTCTGATCATATGCCTGTTTTATGTGCCAGCTCTTGAATGGGCAGACTTCTACTTCATCTGCTGCTCTCAAATTAGCCTGCCATGCTTTTCATGAAACGTCTGTTGGCTCTTTGAGGGTTCTTGTTATTTCCCTTTGCTTTCTTCTCTATAGTCACATTTATTCCTGTGCAGATTTTATGGCTGTTTGTGACTTGCCCTTATTCATTTTTTTATTGATTGATTTTAAGAGAGAAGGAGGGAGTGAGAGAAACATTGATTTGTTGTTCCACTTATTTATACATTCATTAATTGCTTCTTGTAGGTGCCCTGACTGGGGGTGGAACCTGCAATCTTGGCATATCTGGATGAAACTCTAATCAATTAAACTATCCTGTGGCTAGGGCCTGCATTTATTCATTGGTATTTTGTGGTTCTTTTTGTTTTGCTGATGATCATCTAGTTTCTTTATCTAGTTACCTTAGTATTTATACAAGCTCCCTCATTTAAATTCATAAGAAAATTAGCCTATAGAAAAACAAAAAGACGTATAAACACACAGGCAGGGCTGGTGTGAGAACTCATTTTTTAAAATTTTACCTGTCACTCAACTTCTTTTTTTTTTTCTTCTTTTTGACTCTACAAGAGCATTCTCAAACTTCTTATTCATATAAGTTTTCTATTGTCATATAATAACTTACCACTTAGTGGCTGAAAACAGCACCCATTTCTTATCTCTCAGTTTCTGTCAGGAGTCTGGGCACAGCTTAGGTGGGCCTTCGGTCCAATTTTACTGGGTTATAGTCAAGGCACCAGTTGGGCTGTGCTCTCATCTAACGGCTTGACGTGAAAGAATCTGCTTCTGCTCTGGCTAGTTTGGCTCAGTGGATAGAGCATCAGCCTGTGGACTGAAGGGTGCCGGGTTCAATTCCAGTCAAGGGCACGTGCCAGGGTTGTGGACTCGATCCCCAGTGTGGAGTGTGCAGGAGGTAGCAATCAGTGAGTCATCATTGATGTTTCTAACTCTCCCTCTTTTTTTCTCTCTGAAATCAATAAAAATATATTAAATAAGAAAAAGAATCTGCTTCCCAGTTCATTCGGGTTGTTGACAGAATTTTCTTTCCTCTTGGCCTCTGTAGGACAGGGATCTGACTTTTCACTGGCTATAGGCTGGAGGTTGCCTGCAGTTCTCTACCATGTAGTCCTCTCCATAGGCAGTTCACAGTATGGCAGTTTGCTTCTTGAAGGCCAGGAGGAGATTGTAACTTCATTCTGCTAACACAGTATCTTATAAAACATAGTGTGATCACAGGAATGGTATTCCATCATCTTTGCCATCTTCTGTTGGTTAGAAACAAGTCGAAGATTCTGCTCACAGATGGTAGGGGGTTTGTATAAGAGAGAAACACCAAGGGGCACTGGTGGGGACCTGTTACATTACCTGTATCAATGATCTGGAAATTGATGAAATGTGTTCCTGAGCTATAGAAGACACTTTCTAGAGGACTGCTCAGATTTTTTAAAAAAGTATATTCTATTGATTTTTACAGAGAGGAAGGGAGAGGGATAGGAAGCCAGAAACATCAATGACGCATGCCCCCACTGGGGATGCGCCTGCAACCAAGGTATATGCCCTTGTCTGGAATCAAACCCGAGACCCCTCAGTCTGCAGGCGTACCCTCTATCCACTGAGCCAAACCAATTTTGGCAAGGACTGCTTAGAGTTGTAGATGTTAGATAGCAAAATAATGCACTAAAAAACTATCACTCTCGCTTTATTTACACAACTTTGTTAAAATTTGGTAAACTCTTCCCACACTTCTTTGCCCACGATAAAAACAAAACAACAACAGACATTACTTATGGTCCTAACAGTGTTAATTATTTGCCTGAGAGATAGAGGTTCTGTTTGTGCCTGTTGAGACATATGCACACACGTGTGTTTTTAATCTTTTCACAAAAACATGTTATATACCTACTTTTGAGCCTTGGATATTCCTTGTAAGTTCTAACTTTTGAACTTCTATTCTGAAGGGAGTTTCTCTGGAGTGACCGCAGGAGGCATGTGGTAAGGTAAAAAGATGGATTCAGTATCAGAAAAGCTTGATTAAGACCTAAGTGTCCCCCACTTAGTAGCTGACTGCTCTTAGGCAAGTCATTTAGTCTCTGAATCAAGAGTTTCTGTACTTGAAGTAAAGATAATAAACCGTAGGTAAAAGAACTTATGGTTCAATTGTATGTATCAGCTGTGGCCTTGTACAAAGAGCTTGGGCTTTTGAGTTAGATAGTTATGAGTTGAAATCTTGGTCCTATACTAACTTATGTGACTTTTGGCAAGTTACTTCTGATCTCTGAGTCTTAGTTTTCTATGCTGAAAATGGGATCATCTTTACATCTTTGCATTCTTACAGTGTTGTAAGGATCAGAGTTCTATATAAAAAATACCAAATTACAGTGCTTGGCACTGTAGTAGGTGCTCAATAAATGAATGACAGTGGTATTCGTTTATCTGCCATATTCCTCAACTTAGTCTGTTAGATGCCTGGAGAACTAGAATTTCTCTCCCCACAACCAGATCTTGGTAAAAATTACATCCTCTTTATCCTGGGTTAAACTTCTGCTATCAGTGACATGAACCACTGTGTTAAAGGTCCCTTGGTGTCTATCTGTAGGAACCATTAGTCATTTTTCAGGACCATGGTTGAATCTACATCCCTGTTGGCTTATTTGAGTTTCTTTTCTCTCAATGATCTCAGAGTTGTGAGAGCAGGGACAGAACTATTTAGCCTTTCCCCCCCTTTTTTTTTTAATTCTTTATCCCTATACACCCACAATTTCTCTAAACAATTCTTTTATTACATCTTTCCCTCAGACTTAATCACCTCCTGTATCACCTACACCCTTCCTTTGTCAGGGATCATTATATTTTCTCAGAGGTTCTATGTTCAGTAATAGAAGTTGATAGTTACTGAGCACTGTATATGAGTTATATGTACTTAAATTTCAAATGCATGAGTCAGAGGTTAATATAGTTATCCGCTGCTTATGGTTGAGGAAAAAGGCTCAGAGAGCTTAAGTGACTTGCCCACTGTCACATATTAGTACTTGTAAAATACTTATTGGAACCCTATCTCAGATCTCTCAGTTCAAAGCCCGTTGTCTCTCTTAGGATATTGGACTTCTACTGGGGAGATACTTGTGAGATCTTGATATTTGTACCAATGTGGACTCAATTAATTATAGTTATCTCTCTGTTTAAAATGTTTACCCAGAGACTCCTTTATACCATAGTTAAATAATTTAAGTGTTTGGCTCTGTATAATTTGGAGTATGTCCCACAAAAGAGGGTTCCAGTGAGAAGGCCAGTATAAGTGACTAATATTCTCTCTTCTTCAATCCCTTAGGAGAGGGGTGTTCAATCCTTTAGGAGAGGGGTGGGGCACCTTTTTCCTGCCAAGGGCCATTTGGATATTTATAACATCATTCTCAGGCCATACAAAAATATCAGCTTAAAAATTAGCCTGCTATATCTGGTCAAACATTTAATTAACTCACCCCTAATGCCTTGGCAGGGCCAGACCAAAGAATTTCGGGGGCCTTATACAGCCCATGGGCCAGACATTGCCCATCCCTGCCTTAGGAGAAGGCCTTTGAAACTTACCATGAGATCTTTTATTTGGGATACTTAGGTCTTTGATTGTAACATTGCATTAAAAATATTTCATTTATTCAAAAACATTTGGGAACCCCAAAATAACCCTGGACTTCATTTTCTTTCAGGCTGATTTTTATGCACTACAGATAGGCACTACCTATTTCTTTTCCAGTTTAAGAAGAATTTGTCACTATTTCTTACCAATAACTTTTTATTTTTATTTGAAAATGAAAATAATCTAATAGCATTGCCTTGTTCTTACACAAAGGAACCTCTTTGCCCAGTTGGCATGGCTCAGCAGTTGAATGTAGACTCAAGAACCAGGAGATCATGGTTCGATTCCCAGTGAGGGCACATAGCTGGGTTGTGGTTTGATCCCCATTGTGGGGCGGGTAGGAGGCAGCCTATCAATGATTCTGTCTCATTGTTGATGTTTCTAACTCTTTCTTCCTCTCCCTCTATGAAATCAATAAAAATATAATAAAAAAGAAGGAACATCTTTTTGACACTTTGTCATTTTTGTTTCTAATCTTTTATTATTATTTTGTTGTTGTTAATCCTCACCTGAGGATATTTTTTCCATTGATTTTTAGAGAGAGTGGAAGGGAGGGGAGAGACAAAGAGAAAGAGAAACATTAATGTGAGAGAGACACATAGATTGGTTGCCTCTTGCAACTGGGGCTGGGGATAGAGCCTGCAACCCACATACATGCCCTTGACCAGGAATCAAACCTGGGACCCTTTAGTCCACCGGCCGACACTCTATCCACTGAGCAAAACCATCTATGACTGCTTCTAATTTTTTAAAAATAAATAGAACATCATGGCTTTTAAAAATATAAGTATATGTTTGATAGATAATAATTTAAAAATACAAAGAAATGGAAGAACAAAAGAAAAATCACTCATAGTCTCAGATTCACATATATAACCACGGTTGTATTGTTTACTATTTTAACAGACTTTAGTCCAGCTGACCTGTAAGTCACAGACATCTTGGACTATTTTAATCATCAATAACAGTGAGGCATTTTGCAAAAGAGTTGGAAGACTTAACCATGAGTTTAAACACTTCAAGTAATGTTACTGTTGATACCCAAAGGTAAGCCTTCAGACTTTTTCTTTAGTTGAGGATTGGTTTTGGTTGCAAGGCACAGGGAGAAGTCAGTCGGAGGTACTGACTGTAAGAATTCTCATGATATATGGTAGGGGAGGTAGGAATTTCATGGGACTGGAGGAGCAGGAAGAATGCCCCTAGAGACCTTGTGGTGCAATTTGTGCTCCTTTGTTAATAGGTCCACAAAAGTCAAAGTGTCTGCGCTTTCTTTTGTCCCTACATATTTGCTTATTCTCTCTCACTTTTCTAAATCTTTTCTTTTCCTTATATTTATGCTTATTCACATTTGTGTGTGGTAATTATTTTGGCTGACTGTAATCTCTCTGGTTCTAATCATTTGCTTTCCTCAGTGCCGTAATTCTAGTTCATGACTTCTGTAGCACTCTTTTAGTTTTAGCTTCTGTTGCTAACTGCTTCTTCTTTTAAATAGGTTTTTATTGACTTAAAAGAGGAAGGGAGAGGGAGGGAGAAATAGAAACATCAATGATGAGAGAGAATCATTCATTAGCTGCCTCCTGTGTGCCATACATTGGGAATTGAGCCCACAACTTGGGCATATGCCCTGACCAGGAATTGAACTGTGACTTCCTGGTTCATAGGTCAATGCTCAACCACCGAGCTATGCTGGCCAGGCACTAAATGCTTCTTTACTTAGAATTTACATTCTAAGAATTGCTACTGCTCGTTTTTTTTTGTGCCATTGATATCTGCTTTTGGGTGACGTGCCTACCTTTGTTTTATTCACCTCTCATATGAATAGTATAAAAATCCGAGTCTATAATATGAAAATGAGCCATCTTGTAGAGTGCAACCCAAAGTGTGGTTACAAATAAGTAAGTTCAGAAATTGAAAGTAAGTGTTCAGAAACTTTTATAACCGTGTAACAGAGTAATCTTCTGTTTGTTGAATCTATCCTAATAAAAGGGTAACATGCAAATTGGTCAGGATGCCCTCACAGTAACGACTGAACAGCAGGCTGCGTGGGTCCACCAGGCTGGTAGGGGGCTTAGTGAGGGATGACCAAATGACTGAACATCAGGCTGTGTGGGATGACCAGGTCGACAGGGCGGGCAGTGAGGGGCGGCCAAATGACCCAACAGCAGGCTGCGTGGGGCGGCCAGGCTTGCAGGGAAGGGGCAGTGAGGGACAACCAGGCCAGCAGACAGGGGTATTGAGGGGCAACCAGGCCGGCAGTGGGGGAAGAGGGGATAGTTGGCAGCGACCAGGCCGGCAGAGAGGGGTAGTACTGGGCAACCAGGCCAACAGGTAGTAGGCAGTTAGGGGCGACCAGGCTGGCAGGGGAGGGCAGTTGGGGGTGATCAGGCTGGCAGGAGGGACAGTTAGGGCCAATCAGGCCAGCAGGCAGAGGTGGTTAGGAGTAATGAGGCTGGTGGGGGTGGGGGAGACAATTAGGGGCAATCAGGCAGGCAGGCAGGCAGGCAGGTGAGCAGTTAGGAGCCAGCAGTCCTGGATTGTGAGAGGGATGTCTGAGTGCTGGTTTAGGCCTGATTCCTAAACCAGCAGTCAGGCATCCCTCAAGATGTCCTGGATTGGAGAGGGTGCAGGCTGGCTGAGGGGACCTCCCCACCCCCATGCACAAATTTTGTGCATTAGGCCTCTAGTCTAAGAATAAAACGCTTGGGATTATAGTTTATGTTTTGAAAATTTCTTTTTTTTAGTTATTCATTTAAAATATAAGAAATCATCATGAGGTGGTAGTGGGAATAATTTGAATAGTCCCTGCTCTTATTTAATTTGAGAAGAGCTTATCTGGACCATCTTTCAGCAAGGATGTGTGGGTAGGGCAATTACTATGACTAATATGTACTTTACCTATAAATAGAGTTTGCTATGTAAACATTTCCTACCTATCTTTGAAAGCTACTTTAAATCCTTTCTGAAGCAGGGTTGGAATAAATGAATAGGATATAAACATTTTACTTTGCTAAAATTTCATCTTAAAAAGGACTTTTTCTTTTATCAAATGTGGCAAGGATCAAGAGCAAGGTCTCATTCAGCTTGTTCTACACCACCACAGATGAGGAATATGGTTCAAAAACTGCTAAATAGAGGATCTTCAGATTCTTTCTTGCTCTGATATTCTATTTTATATATACATATATGTGTATATTTTAATGCAAACAATACATGTATTTTTAGAAAAATTAAAAAATACAAATGAAAAATAATAGAACTACTAATAATCCTATTACTTTGAGTTAACTACTACTAATATTTTGGTACATGCTTGTCCATACCTTATCTTATGAAAATATAAATGTATAAATATATATTTCAAAAATTAGAGTAAATGTTTCACTTCATGTTATTCTATCTAATAAAAGAGTGATATGCAAATTAATCACCACTCCTCTACACCCAAAAACCACACCTACCAGCCAAATTAACCTAACCAAGATGGCTGAGGCCACAGAGTATGCAAAATA
Organism: Lasiurus cinereus; assembly: GCA_011751065.1. Classification (NCBI taxonomy): domain Eukaryota; kingdom Metazoa; phylum Chordata; class Mammalia; order Chiroptera; family Vespertilionidae; genus Lasiurus; species Lasiurus cinereus. The sequence continues at coordinate 43,324,299 of JAAGEH010000226.1, forward strand.
ACCTAACCAAGATGGCTGAGGCCACAGAGCAAGCAAGAGGCTTGGTTTGCCCCAGCAATGGAGGAAGCCAAGCTTTCTGCACACCCTGGCCTGCCTTGGCCTCCGCTCAAGGCTACAAAGTTTCAATTATAGAAGATATATAAATCCCAGATACCAGGGCCTCCTCTTGGGTCACTGGGGGGCGTGGCCAGTCTGCAAACCTCCACAGGCCCCTTGCCCAGGCTGCCCCATGCCCCAAGGGAATCATTACCCTGATCCGGGACACCTTTCAGGGTAAACCAGCTGGCCTCCACTCATGCACCAGGCCTTTATCCTATCTAATAAAAGAGTAATATGCAAATTGACCATCACTTTAACACACAAGATGACTGCCCCCATGTGGTCAAAGATGGCTGCCCTCATGTGGACACAAGATGGTCGCCACAAGATGGCCAGAAGGTGAAGGCAGTTGGGAGGGACCAAGCCTGAAAGGGAGGGCAGTTGGGGTGATCAGGCCAGCAGGGGAGGGCCGTTGGGAGGGACCAGGCCTGCAAAGGAGGGCAGTTGGCAGGGACCCAGGACTGCAGGGGAGAGCAGTTGTAGGGTGACCAAGCCTATAGGGGAGGGCAGTTAGGGGCAAACAGGCTGGCAGGGGAGCAGTTAGGCATCAATCAGGCTGGCAGGGGTGTGGTTAGGGGGTGATCAGGCTGGCAGGCAGAAGTGGTTAGGGGGAATTAGGAAAAAAGGCAGGTGAGCAGTTGGGAACCAGCAGTCCTGAATTATGAGAGGGATGTCCCAGATTGGAGAGGGCAGCAGCAAGCTGAGCTGAGGGACCCCCCCCCCCCCCCCGGTGCATGAGGGAGCCCTCCCTCCCAGTGCATGAATTTCATGCACCAGGCTTCTAGTTTAATATCCTGTCTTCCAATTTTTGAGGGAACATCTTACTATATACTTACTATACACATCTGCCATAATTTTTAAAATAAGTCTTTATTGCTCAGATTATTACAATTGTTCCTCTTTTCCCCCCCATAGCTCCCCTCCACCTGGTTTTCATCCTACCCTTTTCCCTCATCTTCACCCCCACTGTCCTCATTGTACGGTTTTTGTCCAGTCTCTTCTCGCACCCCCCATACCCCTTTCCGCCTGAGAATTGTCAGTCCACTCCCTTTCTATGTCTCTGATTCTATTATATTCACCAGTTTATTTTGTTCATTAGATTTTTTTATTCACTTGATTTTTAGATTCACTTGTTGATAGACATGTATTTGTTGTTCCTAATTTTTATCTTTATCTTTTTCTTCTTCTTCTTTTTAAAGAGTACCTTTCAGTATTTCATATAATACTGGTTTGGTGGTGATGAATTCCTTTAGCTTTTTCTTATCTGTGAAGCTCTTGATCTGCCCTTCAATTCTGAGTGATAGAGTAATCTTGGTTGGGTAGAGTAATCTTGGTTGTAGGTTTTTGCTATTCATCACTTTGAATATTTCTTGCCACTCCCGTCTGGCCTGTGTAGTTTCTGTTGAGAAATCAGCTGACAATTGTATGGGTGCTTCCTTGTAGGTAGCTAACTGTTTTTCTCTTGCTGCTGGGGATCAAGCCCACAACCCGGGCATGTGCCCTTGATTGGAATTGAAACTGGGACCCTTCAGTCCACAGGATGACACTCTGTCCTCTGAGCCAAACCAGCTAAGGTAGATCTGCCATAATTTTTAATGACTATGTTCAGAATTCTAGAATCTGAGTTAATGAAGTTATTTAAATACCATTATTTACCACTAATCTACTTCTGTTTCTATAGATTTGCCTTTTATGAACAATTCACGTAAATGGAATTATACAATACAAGGTCTTTTGTTTCTGGCTTCTTTCATTGGGCATGTTCTTCAAGTTTATTATGTTGTAGCATTTATCAGTACTTTCTTTTTAATGCTGAATAGTATTCCGTTGTATGCATATTCAATGTTTTGGTTACCCATTCACCAGTTAATGGACATTTGGGTTGCTTCCACTTTTTGATTATTATGTTGTGAACATTTATGTACAAGTCTTTGTGTGGATATATGATTTCATTTCTCTTTGGTAGATTCTTAGGTATAGCATTATTTTACCTTATAGTAAACTTACATTAATTTTTTAAAGAAACTTTCATATTATATTCTAAAGTGACTAGGAATCAAACTGTGTGACTTTCTGGTTCATAGGTCCAGGCTCAACCACTGGGCCACGCCAGTCAGGCAAAAAAAACAAACAAAACGAACTTTTTTAAAACAGTCAAAGGACCTGAATAGGCTTTTCACCAATGAAGATATATACATGACAAAAAAAGCACATGCAAAGATGCTCAACCACATTACTCATTAGGAAAATACAAATTAAAATCACTATGACACATTGCTTCACACTCTAATTTTTTAATAGAATAAAAAATTCAGAAAATAAGTATTGGCAAGGAGGTGGCTAAACTAAAACCCTCATACACTGCTGGTGGAAATATAAAATGATGATTGGAAGCTCATTGTGTGAGGCTTTGTGTTTGTGGCATTCTCTGTTTTGCTGGAAAATGTCTGGCATCAGCATTTTTAGGTCTTTTCACTATGCTAGTTAGACTATCCAAGGAGGACCATACCAGTTTTTTTCTTGGTTGCTATTGTTCTGGCAGACAAGAAGTATTAGAAGATCAGGGTTCTAATCTATTATACACATTTTTACTTGAGTCTCTTGATTTTAGTATGGATCCCTTAGCCCTGTGGTTGGCAAACTGTGGCTCTTTGGACCCTTGAGTGTGGCTCTTCTACAAAATACCATGGCCTGGGCAAGTCTATTTTGAAGAAGTGGCGTTAGAAGAAGTTTAAGCTTAAAAAATTTGGCTCTCAAAAGAAATTTCAATCATTGTACTGTTGATATTTGACTCTGTTGACTAATGAGTTTGCCGACCACTGCCTTAAACCATTTGTATCTGATATCTCCAATCCAGAGACCTTCTGATTTATCCTATCCAGGGAATAAACCCCTAGTATGCTGCCAGAGTGGGGAAGAGATTGGTATTCAGTTGTATGGTGTATAAGGTAGAGGACTTGACCTTATTATTAATTTGGTAGACTTCAAACCAGTTCTATTTTTGGCTCTATTTTCACCTCCATTTTCAAAGGTGTTGCCAATGAACTGAGCTTGTTGAGACTCTGGTGTAAATCAGGTTGCTTTCCCCACTGTTATCTTTGAATTTAACTCTCACACGTGAATCAGTTACTACTTGCTTTCAGCTTTCAATATTTTATTGCTATTGGCTCATCTTCTGTGTTCTTTTTTCTTGTGAGTTTATATCTCTAAATTCTCTTTACTGTTGTCATTATTGTTTAAAAATATTTTAAAATTGATTTTTAGAGAGAGCGAGAAACATTGATATGATAAACATTAATGGGTTGCCTCCTGCATGCTCCTTCTCTGGGAGTGAACCCATAACCCGGACATGTGCCCTGACCAGGAATTGAACCGGCAGCCTTTTGGTGCAGGGGACAACACCCAACCAACCAACCAACCTCTATAGGCCAGGGCATTTTGCTGTTATTTTAATTAAAATTTTAATTTTAATTTTGGGGAGAGAGTGCTTTAGCATGCCCTTTCAATGAAGGAATCTATATTCTCTTATTTATATTTTTCTTTTTTTTTAAATTAAATCTTTATTATTCAGATTATTACATTTGTTTCTATTTTTTCCCCTCCATAGTACCCCTCCACCCAGCTCCCACCCCTCCCTCTGCCCTTAGCTCCCTCCCATTGATCTCATCCATAGGTGTATGATTTTTGTCCAGTCTCTCCCTGTACACCCCTCACCCCTTTCCCCCAAGAATGATCAGTCCACTCCCTTTCTGTGCTCCTGATTCTATTATATTCACCAGTTTATTCTGTTGATCAAATTTTTAATTCACTTAATTTTTAGATTCACTTGTTGATAGATATGTATTTATTGTTCATAATTTTTTGGCTTTTACCTTTTTCTTCTTCCTCTTCTTAAAGAGTACCTTTCAGCATTTCATATAATACTGGTTTGGAGTTGATGAACTCCTTTAGCTTTTTCTTATCTGTGAAGCTCTTTATCTGCCCTTCAATTCTGAATGTTAGCTTTGCTGGATAGATTATTCTTGGTTGTAGGTTCTTGCTATTCATCACGTTGAATATTTCTTGCCACTCTCGTCTGGCCTGCATCGTTTCTGTTGAGAAATCAGCTGACAGTCGTGTGGGTGCTCCCTTGTAGGTAATAAACTGTTTTTCTCTTGCTGCTTTTAATATTCTCTCTTTGTCTTTTGCTCTTGGTATTTTAATTATGATGTGTCTTGGTGTGGTCCTCTTTGGATTCCTTTTATATGGGGTTCTGTGTGCTTCCTGGACTTGGAAGTCTATTTCTTTTACCAGATGTGGGAAGTTTTCAGTCATTATTTCTTTAAATAGGTTTTCAGTATCTTGCTCTCTCTCTTCTGGCACCCCCACAATTCTGATGTTGATACGCTTGAAACTATCCCAGAGTCTCCTTACATTATCTTCACATTTTTGGATTCTTTTCTCTTCTTGCTTTTCCAGTTGAATGTTGTCTGCTTCTTTATATTTCAAATTTTTTACTTGATTCTTGCCTTTCTCTAGTCTGCTGTTAGGACTCTGTATAATATTTTTATTTCAGTCAGTGTATGTTTAATTTCTATTTGGTCCTTTATCATCTTTAGTTGGACCTTTTCCATCTCTAGTTGGTCCTTTTGCATCTCCTCTTGGCTCTCGCTAAATTTATCCATCTTTTCTAGCATATTCTTGAAAAACCTTATAAGCGTGGTTTTGAACTCTATATCCAGTCGTTTTTTTTCCTCCATTTCTTTTGTTTGTGATCCCTTCCCTTGTCTCGGCATTTTCACTATGCCGGGGAAACTTCTGTGTTGGATTCAGCCTTATGATACCAGACGCTAAACCGAAGAAGCCTCTGTTGAGCTTGGGATGGGTGGAGTCTCAGGGCTTAAGGGACCGCCTTGTCTTCCAGTCGGCCCCGCCCTCCACGGCCCCTGAGTCTCACGTGACTGGGTAATGGCTGGAGCGGTCCTTGTGCTTGCGCCCGCAATGCCTCTAACCGCTGCCTTTCCAGCTCCCCTGCGCACCAGGACCACACGAGTCTAGGTCCCCAGGGTTTCGCCCAAAACAGGGGCCCAGTGGACTCAGAAGTGGCGCAGTTGGGAGGGTCTGTCTCCCGCCCACTCGCGAAAGCCAGTGGCACAATCAGCAATCTGTCCTCCGCGCAGCACCGTGCGCGTGCGCGACCAGACTTGATCTTTTGCGACTCCCCTAAATTTCTGTGCACCTCTCCCTTTTCACAGTCCAAACTCCCCCATATGAGTTTCGGCTGGATCTGGGGTTTAGTGTCGTAAGAGAAGGGGTTCAATGCCGTTGGGAGTCTCCGTTTCCCTCCCGCCAGAGAAAGCCAGCCAGGTACTCCGGCACCCACTCTCAGCGCGCCTGTCTCTGTACCTCGGCTTTTTGCAGCTCCTCTGGGTTTCTGTGAGCCCCTCTCTTTCCTTTTAGCTGTAGAACTTACACTCGGTCAGCTTTCCTGTGGTTCTGGATGATGTACGTTCTGTCTTTTAGTTGTAGTTTTGAAATTGTTGTGCGAGACAGCAGTGTAGGTGTTTACCTATGCCGCCATCTTGGATTCTCCCTATATTTTTCTTTTTGTAATATGTATTACATATTAATAAGTAAAATATTTTAAAGAAGTAAAAAGCTAAGAATTTAGTCTCTTGCAAAACTGCCCAGCTTATGATAGGATCAGACAGCCTTAAGTACCAATCTTGAACAATGTGGTGATTTTCCAATGAACAGTGATTTGTTTCTAGTTGTATACTGTTTTGCATTTCTACTTAGCAATCAACATCTTTTACTAGATTGTAATTTTTTTTTTGCGGGGGGAGGGGAGGAAGGGGGAAGGACCATATCATGTTCTCAGTGTTTTTTTTTTTTTTTAGTTATCAGAAATACCAGAAGTGCTGGAAATATACTTATGGAGAATTGTATTTTATTTTAATCTCATTTTATAGGTTGAAGAATGCCTCACCTGATATAAAACAGATGTTTAAAAGTGAAGCAGAATTGGATATTACTACTGATTTCAGAAAGAAACTCCATCGGGCTAAGAGAGAAAAATTAGAAATAACAACTAAGCACAATGCAGAGGTAGAATTTATTTTCGCCTCCAATAATGTTAAAAAGAGATTAATTTAGATTAATTTTGCCCTGGCCGAGTGGCTCAGTTGGTTGGAGCCTCATCCCTTACACCAAAAAAGTGAGGAATTAAAAAATTAAATTCATTTTATATTATAAACTCTGTTTAATACTTATCACCAGAACATTTTTGTGCTTAAAAAGGGACTTAAAGAAAATGGATTTTTTTTAATATTGTGGAATTGCATAGGAGTATTAAAGTAGAAATTTAACTACCATATTTTCTGGCATATACGACGACTTTTTAACCCAGGAAAATCTTCTCAAAAGTCGGGGGTCATCTTATATGCCAGGTGTTGTCTTATAGGGCGAGTATATCCCTATATTATGTTTATTTGTATGTTTTCTTAAATTTATTTTAATTAATAGGTAATTTTGATTAAAATATAGATGAAAGCATTGGTGACTAAAAGATTTGCAAATTAGACATTTTTGAAATCTTTATGTAGGTTTCTTTGGTCTCAGTCATGCAACAATTTCTTAAACAAGGGAATTTGAGTATAAAACTTTTAATCTCTGTAATTTATAAATTTTTATATTATTTTACCTTTTATTTTATTAGTATATGTGTATGTATATATGTATTTTATATGTATATTAGAGGTCCAATGCACGGATTTGTGGGGTTTCTCAGCCAGGCCTGTAGGGATGGGCTGAAACCAGCTCTCTGACATCCCCTGAGGGGTCCCAGATTGCAAGAGGGCTCAGGCCAGGCTGAGGAACCCCACCAATGCATTATTGAGTCTGGGAATGAACCACGGGAAGGCTCCAGAGCGTGTCTGGCCTGTCTCACCAGTCCCTATTGACTGGTTGAATGGTTGAACTAATGGTTGGACACTTAGCACATTAGGTTTTTATTATATAGGATGTATATATTCCAAGGACAGTAATCTTTTCCTGTAAATTAAATTATGAATTATATATTTATGTCACTTCTGTCTTTTTGTTTGCTACTTTTTCTCTTTTTACATCTTAGTTATTCTTAAAGCTCAGCTTAGGCAGCCTATGTAGTGGAAAAAATATTGACTTTCACAGATTTGAATTCATTCTTAGCTCTTCTATTTATAAGATATCTATCTGATCTTGGGCAAGTTGTACATCACTGGTTTCTTATTCTGAAATGTTGATCCCAAAAGGTTATTGTAGTAATTAAGCAGATTTATAAAGTGCCAGTGCACTGTAATAGTAGCTATAATTTATTTATTTATTATTATTATTATTTTTAAATATATTTTATTGATTTTAAAAAATATATATATTTTATTGATTCTTTACAGAGAGGAAGGGAGAGGGACAGAAAGTCAGAAACATCGATGAGAGAGAGAGACATTGATCAGCCGCCTCCTGCACGCCCCACACTGGAGATGTGCCCGCAAGCAAGGTACATGCCCCTGACCGGAATCGAACCCGGGACCTTTCAGTCCGCAGGCGTCGCGACGCTCTATCCACTGAGCCAAATCGATCTTGGCTATTTTATTGATTTTTTATAGAGAGAAAGGGAGAGGGATAGAGTCAGAAACATCGATGAAAGACATCGATCAGCCGCCTCCTGCACGCCCCCTACTGGGATGTGCCCGCAACCAAGGTACATGCCCCTGACTGGAATCGAACCTGGAACCTTTCAGTCTGCAGGCTGACGCTCTATCCACTGAGACAATCCGGTTTCGGCTATAATTTATTGACACAAGTATACACAGTGTGTATTTCTTACTTTTTGCTAAATTCTGATGCTGTTCTGTCAGGAAAGCTTTTAAAGCCTCCATAGGTGACACTGTTCACTCCTTTCTTTGCTTTTCCAAATGCTGCTGTTGCAGATATTTTAGAGTTAAAACATTTATTTCATGCTTATCTGCTCTTCCTTAGTCTGTAAGCTTCCCAAGAGCTGAAAGCAGTGACCAGGCTTTGTCTCTCTGTGTCTCACATGGCTTAGGCGCTTAGCAGCTGTATGTTGAATAAATGTTTGAAAAATGATGTTTTTCTGGGTCTCTAAGGAACAATGAGAGGTTTTTGATTAAAATAACAAGCAACACATACATGATTGTTTTATTTGTATTTTTAATGGCAGATGAGGTAATTTTAAAATGAGGTAATTGAAGTAATTGCTTTCATTTACTTATAATATTACATAGTGAATATAAAGTGGCATTTGTTACATTTATGCTAATTTTTCATAATCTCCAAAATTTATATTTTAAAACCAAATGTACATTAGTGTCATGATAATGATATCATTTATTTATATTGAATATATTCTTTTATATATTTTTGTATTTATCATCAGATTTCTCTTAGCAGAACACAGTATTTATTGCCTTTATTTAATCAAAATATTTTGAAGCATGTTCACATTAAAGAGATGAGAAATTTCAGGGAAGAAAAATTTTCTCAAAATAAGCATAGAATTGGTTCAATGCCAGTTTCATATTACTATTTATTCTTATTGTTTCAATTATTTGTTCAGATGATTTTATTTATATAGTAATTTTTTTCACTGTATAATCTCCAAATATGCCTTTTATAAAGCAATGCAGAGATGAATAAAACTATCTAGCCATCCAAAAGAATGACATATATAGGGTGTCCCCAAAAATGTATATACATACTTTGAATGATTATAAAGGCAGTGTATATAACAGCATATTTCATTTTCAAAATTGAGCTATCAGCTTTTAAGTGTGTATACATTTTTAGGGTACACCCTGTATTTGCCTTATCAGATATTCCTAGTGCTAATACACATTATGGTAGATGATTGACACAAATTTAACTTTATTATTTTTTAAAATTTAATTTACTGGGGTGACATTGATTAATGAAATCATACAGGTTTCAAGCATACAGTTCAATAACACATCCTCTGCATACTGCATCGTGTGCTTACTACCCAAAGTCAAGTCTCTTTCTGTCACCATCTCTTCCTGCTTTATCCTCTTCTTCCTCCTCCAAACCCCTTTCCTCTGGCAAACACCACACTGTTGTCTGTGCTATGTGCTATGTATTTATTTGTTTACTTAGTCCCTTCATCTTTTTCACACATTCCCCCTACACTCCTCTCTTCTTACAGCTGTCTGTCCTATGTATCTATGATTCTATTTCTATTATTTTGTTAGATTAGCACAAAATATCTTTAAAAGCTAAATGTTTAGAGAGAAACCAAGATGGTAGCATAGATAAACACCTAAACTGCTGCCTCACACAACAATTTCAAAACTACAACTAAAAGACAGAACAGGCATCATCCAGTACCACAGGAAAGTTGGCTGAGTGGAAATTCTACAACTAGAAGGAAGGAGAGGGGCTCACAGAGATTCAGAAAAGCTGCAAAAAGCTGGAGTACGGAGACTTGCGTGTGGAGAGGACAGGGCGGTGGAGTGCCTGGATGGTTCCTTTAGAGGGAGGGAGATGAAAACTCCTGACTGCACTGAACCCCAGATCCGACTGCACTGAACCCCAGTTCCGGGCAAGACTCATACAGGAGTAGTTTGGACTGCTGTGAAAAGGGAGTGGTGCATGGAAATTTAGGGGAGCCATGAAAAGGAAGAGGTCTGGAGGTGTGTGAATGCGAATGCACACACAAAGGGCTGACCGCTGATTGTGCCCTTAGCTGAAAAGAGACAGGACCTCCCAACTGCGCTGAAATCCACTTCCGACGGCACTGAACCCAGTTTCGGGTGAGACCCAGGGGACCAAGACTCATACAGGTTCCAGGAGCACATGGAAACTCAGGGGAGCCGGAAAGGGAAAGGCCTGGAGGTACGTGCATACGCTCAGAAAGGGCTGCAGCAATTACCGAGGGACACAGATCCAGGGACCGCATAGGGCAGGGCTGACTGGAAGCCAACGCTATCTTTGCTCAGCCCCAAGACTCTGCCCCATCCAAGCTGAATATAGAGGCTTTTGCAATTTTGCAAGTCTTGTATCTTAAGGCTGATTCCAGCACAGAAGTTCTCCTGGCATAGACACAGCTAATCCTCACAGCCAATTGGCCTGGACGTCAGTTTCCCCCAGTGATACCAACAACAGTCAAGACTTAACTACAACAAGGCTATACACACAGTCCACAAAGGGGTGCACCAAGAGAGTCCACCACAGGTAACTGGGGAGGCGGAGGTACTGGGCCATATAGGACACCTAGCACACAAAGCTACTTTACCAACTCAGGGAAGCAGCAAAAATGCAGAGACAAAGGAACAGATCACAAAAGAAAGAAATAGAGGAAAACAAACAACTGGATAGAGTTCAAAACCATAGTTATAAGGTTTTTCAAGTATTTCCTAGAAAATATGGATAAATTTAGTGAGACCCAAGAGGAGATGAAAAAAGACCAACTAGAGATGAAAAAGGACCAACAGAAATTAAGCATACACTGAGTGAAATAAAAAATATTATACAGAAACCTAACAGCAGACTAGAGAAATGCAAGAATCAAGTCAAAGATTTGAAATACAAAGAAGCAAAAAACACTCAACTGGAAAAGCAAAAATAAAAAAGAATCCAAAAATGTGAAGATAGTGTAAGGAGCCTCTGAGACAATTTCAAGTGTACCAACATCAGAATTATGGGTCTGCCAGAAGAAGAAGAGAGAGAGCAAGATACTGAAAACCTATTTGAAGAAATAATGACTGAATACTTCCCCCACCTGGTGAAAGAAATAGATTTATAAGTCCAGGAAGTGCACAGAACCCCAAACAAAAGGAATCCAAAGAGGACCATACCAAGACACATCATAATTAAAATGCCAAGAGCAAAAGACAAAGAGAGAATATTAAAAGCAGCAAGAGAAAAACAGTTCATTACCTACAAGGGAGCACCCATACGATTGTCAGCTGATTTTTCAATAGAAACTAAGCAGGTCAGATGGGAGTGACAAGAAATATTCAAAGTGATGAATAGCAAGAACCTACAACCAAGATTACCCAGCAAAGCTATCATTTAGAATTGAAGGGCAGATCAAGAGCTTCCCAGATAAGAAAAAGCTAAAGGAGTTCAATACCCAACCAGTATTATATGAAATGCTGAAAGGTACTCTTTAAGAAGAGGAAGAAGAAGAAAAAGGTAAAGATAAAAATTATGAACAACAAATACATATCTATCAACAAGTGAATCTAAAAATCAAGTGAGTAAAAAATCTGATGAACAGAATAAACTGGTAAATATAATAGAATCAGGGTCATAGAGAGGGAATGGACTGACAATCTCGGGGGGAAAGGTGTCAAGGGGTTGCAGGGAAAGACTGGACAAAAATCATACACCTATGGATGAGGACAATGCGGGTGGAGATAAGGGCAGAGGGAGGGGTGGCAGCCGGGTGGAGTGGAGCTATGGGAGGAATAAAGAGGAAGAAATGTAATAATCTGAACAATAAAGTTTTATTAAATTAAAAAAATCTAAATATTCATTGGTGGATGAATGGATAAAGAAAATATGGTACATACGTACAATGGAATATTATTCAGCTATTAAAAAAGAATGAAATTTTGCCATTGCAACAACATGGATGGATCTTGATGACATTATGCTCCATGAAATATGTCAGTTAGTGATAGACAAATATGTGTGGAATCTAAAAAACAAATAATCCAAACTATAGAAAGTCATAGAAATATAGATGGGTGTGGAGGTTGGGTGAAATGGCCAAGGGTATCAAATGATACAAACTTCTAGATATAAATAAGTCATAGGGATGTAACTTACAGCATGGTAACTACAGCTAATAGTATATTTCAAATTTGAAAGTTGCTAAGAGTAGATCTTAAAAATATATAAATTAAAAAAAATATATATATATTTTGATTTTTTACCAAGAGGAAGGGAGAGGGATATAGAGTTAGAAACATTGATGAGAGAGAAAGATCAATCAACTGCCTCCTGTGCACTTCCTACTGGGGATGTGCCCGCAACCAAGGTACATGCACTTGATTGGAATCGAACCTGGGACCCTTCAGTCCGCAGGCTGATGCTTTATCCACTGAGCCAAACCAGGTAGGGCCAATATAATTTTCTTTAGCCAAGAGATATTGGAAACCTAAGAGCAAGCAATTAGGAACTGAAGATACTGTTTGAGTGATTTAGCCAGTCTTATGAGCTGAGGTTCTTAAGCTAAGGTCCTCGGAAACAGAGAAATCAAGGAATCTGTGTACTTGGATGGGGAAAACTAACATTTTAATTTTTATTAATCTCTAACTGATATTAAACATTTCTTCAAGTGTGAAGGATTTGATGCAGCCAGTCCTCCTTTTAACAACAAGCCATAATAGTATTAGCAGTAGTTTTGAATTTAACATCAAGAGAAATCAGATACCACAATTCAGTTATTGCAAATATATTTAAATATTGTTTATATTTGTTACTACTTTGAAATTACAGTGGTTATTAGACCTAAGAGTAGAGCTTACTTACAGAGCTTGTTATTTAATGTTATTAAAGAAGTATATAGATTACAGTATCAAAAATTTGTTTTTATGTCATATACTTGTTTTTATACTAGTACTTTGATTCTTTTTGTTACCCCCATGCATTTAATTACTTATCCTTGAGAAGGCTTTGTCAGATTGCCAAAAATGGTCATGGGACAAAAATTATGAAAAATCTTTCTTTTAGAGGCTGAAACGTATTGTAGAAGGCATAAAGGAAGAACCAGAGCGAAGGTTCTAAAATAGTAGTTGAGCATATGACATAAAAGAATGCAGATATATTTTTTAAAAGGAGGAACATGTTTTGCTGCTGTTGAATGTTTTAGTGCATGTGTTGAACCTTCTGTGAGAAAACAACCTCAAGGGCCGAGGATATGTTTATCAGCTGTGTGGATAGTATGGAAAATCAAATAAGATCCAATCAGGTAAAAGGAAGGGCATTAATAGAGGGAATTGATTGTACTGGTGATAGAAGACCTAAGAATCCAAACAGGGATTCTTGGGAGCCACCCAGAGATTACTAATGGCAGGAAGCCACCACCATCTCTAGGGCAGAGGGCCAGTGGGAGCAGGTAATGTTACCAGAGTCTAGAAGTTGGGGCTGTCTTGTGGGAAGTAGAGCCATGGGTAGAGGTTGTTCGGTCAATGTTGGAATGTGGAGAGAAAGTATGGGGAGCTGGAACCTCAAAAGAGATGCAGCTACTGACTGCCATTTGGCATGGGAGCATGGGAATTACACTTCTGATGGTAAAATACTAGAATAGAGCAAAAGAAGGGGTTAAGTAATGGATCTGAGATCAAATGATTGGCAGTCTACACCTTATGCTTTTCAGCATTCATTATCTAGTGGCTAATTACTACCACTTGGCCTTTGCCAGTCTGGAAGTTCATCATTGAAATTGGGGTGTTCATGTCACTGGTGGCAAATCACACATTATCTCCACCATCCATTATTATCTTTGGCACATACAGTAGGTGAGCCACTAGAGCTTTCTGATGATGCTTGTGCTGCCTCCTCCGGTGCAGTTTATATCATTTTAATTAGGAAAAGAATGCATATGGGTCCTTCAAGAGGATGTAGTAAGGGAAAGGGGAAGATTTGGTTTGCTTATAATAAAACTACTCCCATCTTCTTAAGTCTTCATATTGCATCAGGAAAGTACTGGCATTTTGACCTCATTAAATGATTGTAGGCCATTGTTAAAATCAATTTACAGTCATCTATCCAAGCAAACTGTTAGAGCTAGATAGTTAATTCCAAATCAATCCTATATATGTTCTGCAGGTTCCCGCTAGTAAACAATTATCAAGATCTTGCAGTTCTTTTGCTATATAAGCTATTTTCTTCTGGATTTGACTTTGCATTTCTCCTCTTGCAGCAGAGAGAGCTATGAGCCTGCCTATAGAAGCAAAACGTGCTTTAGGTGTGCTCATTACTAAATCTTCAAGCAAGGGAAGGCTAGTTACCTCAGACAGAGAGGAGAGGCTGCTTTTGTTGGCAAGGGATGTTGGGCATTTGGGAGTTTACATTTTTCAGGTGTATCTAATTCCAAAAGCCCTCACACATCTTCTTTCCTAATGCCCAATAGATACTTAGCATCTTTAATTTTTTAAAACTGATTTCATTGAGGAAGAGAGAGAGGTAGAGAGAGAAACATGAGTGATGAGAGAGAATCATTGATCAACTGTCTTCCCACACAGGGGATCTAGCCTGCAACCCCGGCATGAGCCCTGACCAGGAATCGAACCATGACCTCCTGGATCATAGGTGGATGCTCAATCTCTGAGCCATGCCGGCCAGGCGATACTTAGCATCTTAACATTAGAGACTTGGGGAGGCTATTTATTCAACTTGTAATTCTGCATTTCCCATAATTAGATTTTTTTTGCTCTACTCCTTAGCCTTGTCTGTCCTAGGTTATGAAAAATAAGAGATCCTTTTACAGTTGACATAGAAATTCTCTGGTTTTCTAACCATCTTGAGCTGAGATTATCATTTTGTTTTTTATAAATTCTCTGATACAGCCTTTTTACCTCAAGGTCTTGCAGTGAACTATACTGCCATAATGGTCAAATGCAGCTGCTACTTTATTTCCCACAGGCTCGTCTTTAACTTTATTCTAAACAACTGTACATGATAATTAAAAAAATTGTGATTCCACTGTATCTCATGGATCCCTAGTATCCCATTTCCAGGTAGAGCTCTTCATTGTATTTAGGCTCATATAGGTTCACCATCCAATATCAGAAACCTATCAGAAATCATTTCTGATACCAAAAGCTGTTACTTGGTCAACAGTCAAGAAAATAGACATTACCTTAGGTCTGTCAACAAAAGGACATTAATAAAGGCAATTGATCACCTAAGTTCTAGAATTGCTGCAAGACAAACGGGATATTATCAACCCAGAGGGTAACAACATGTGAAGCTTCTTCCACTCTTCAGAGTAATATTGACTTTGTAATTAAGGTTGTTGTATGACTTTTTCTTTTACTATTGAAAAATTTTGTAAATTCTTGTAAGTATAGTGTTATGAAGGTATTGCTATTCTAAAAATTTGGATGGGAAATTATTTTATTTTTTATATGTGGAAAAAATATAACTATTGCTACACTCTACATGTTAATAGCGACTTAAGTGATTTCTGTTGTCCTGCAGAGATTCTTGTGTCTTATTTGATAGTAGCTCAAGCTTTCCTAAATGATACTTTTCTAGAATTCTTTTTGATCTACCATTTTTTCTTTCCCACCAGCAACACATCATTACCATACAAGAGATAACATTTTTACCTCTTTTATAAAAGTTTTGCCATATGTCTTCCTGTAGTATTGAATTTCTGGATTTTATATCTTTCACTGTATTTAGCACATGGCAAGTGTTTAATATTATTTAATGAGTCATTGATTCGACAATAGAATTTTAGTGTGGGAAAGGACTTTACAAATCACCTAGTTCTAATTTTCAGACCTATGTTCTGTCACATTAATTCATGGAAGGACATTAGGTAAATTAAATCTAGTTATTAAATATCTAGCTTTCTAGATATTAGATAAATTAGATATTAGCTCATTCAGACCCCTGCAAAGTTGACATTTTTATTACTTTAGGCTTTATCAGTAAAGTCATAATCAAGAGAAATAATATAGACAATATTTACCAAGCTATATATTGATGCAGTTTGCTTCTTGATTTCATGTAGAGACTAGGAGGAGGGAATGAATTTTAAGTGCTTACTATGTGTCATGCATTTTCCCACTTCTTAGATATAACCATCATCTGAGTAAAACTTGTGATTTTCCTTTATTTTTATAAGAATTTAATACAAGAAATAAAGTTTTTTTCCTCTAGTGGATTCCCTAAAATAAGAAAATTACTAGTGTCATTTGGTAAGCCTAGTGTTTCTTTTCTAGTCTTTCAGAAAGCATAAATTCTTGTCTTATAAATATTATAGAAACAAGTTTTTCTAAGAAATGTAAATGTTTGGGTTAATGATCTCATAATCTTGGAAACATATTGTAATACTGGTTCATGATATCAGAAATTCGCTTTTAGCTGGCAAGTTATGAGGGCCAGATTGCCAGGCTGCGCTCTGAGGTTGAAAAAGGAGAAGCTTTGCGACAAAGTTTGGAATATGACCTGGCTGTTGCTAGAAAGGAAGCTGGTCTTGGAAGACGGGCTGCTGAAGAAAAGTTAGCTGAGGCACATAAGATCCAAGAAAAACTCTGTGGTAAGACAATTTCCATTTCTTCCGACGTTAAGAATTGTGACCTCATTGATATCATTGCTTGGTGTTTATGCATTCCCTATAGGGTCAGAGGTAAGGTTTTGATTCATTGACTGGCCTTTGACTTCGGTGCGTGTATATAAAGTTTTCTGGCAGTTATGTGAACAATTATCTACTTTACATTAATTTTTTTTTATGTTGTGTATGTGTAGAAAAAGGGGTTCAACATTCTGGTAACCACTTAAAAATTTCTTTTTTAAAAATATTTTTTTTATTGATTTAAGAGAGGGAGAGAGAGATAGAAACATCAATGATGAGAGAGAATCATTGATCATCTGCCTCGTGCATGCCCCCCACCGGGATTGAGCCTAAAACTCGGGCATGTGCCCTGATCGGAAATCAAACTATGACCTTCTGGTTCATAGGTTGACATTCAACTCTGCCACTGTAGGGCACTTTTCATTTTTCTAATCCTCACCCAAGGATATGTTTATTGATTTTAGAAAGAGAGGTAGAGAAAAACACTGATGTGAGAGAAAAATCAATCATTTGCCTCCTGCACACATCCTGACCAGGATTGAATTTAAGTATGTGCCCTGACTTGGAGTCAAATCTACAACCTCTTTGGTATAATGGATGATGCTCCAACCAACTGAGCCACCCAGCCAGGACCACATAGAGATTAAAAGAAATGTATTGTAGGCCTTCTACCACATATTGTCTTGAATTAGAATCTCTAGCTTGAGAGAATCTATAGGTACAAGAAAGGCCCTGCAGTTGATTTTATTGATTAGCGAACTTTGGGAACCACTGGGTTAGGTGTCTAGAAAAGAAAAAGGCAACTATTTAACTTTCAAAAATTATTGGTTAATATAGCATATGACCATCTTTTAAAATCTTTTACCTAAGTATATCTTAAAGAAATGTGCTTAGATAAGTGTAAACTGATCATAAGAACTCAGATCATGAAATATAAAATTACCAGAGTCCTTTCACATGGATAACTACTATCCTGATTTTTAATAGCAAGGATTAATTTTGCCCTTTTTTGGTACTTTATGTGAATGGATTCACATAGTACTCTTGCATCTGACTTCTTTCCTTCAACATTGTTAGACTTGTGAGTTCATCCATAATGCTTTATGAACTTCATATTGATATTTAGTATTATATTGTGTGGATATTCCCCACTTATTATCCACTCACTATTGATGGACATTTGGGTTATGTCTGAGTTTTGGGTATTAAGAATAATGTTGTTGCCGAAACCGGTTTGGCTCAGTGGATAGAGCGTCGGTCTGCGGACTGAGGGGTCCCGGGTTCGATTCCGGTCAAGGCATGTATCCTGGTTGTGGGCACGTCCCCAGTAGGGGGCGTGTAGGAGGCAGCTGATTGATGTCTCTCTCTCATCGGTGTTTCTGGCTTTCTGTCCCACTCCCTTTCTCTCTGTAAAAAATCAATAATAATAATAAAAAAGAATAATGTTGTTGCTCTGGTGGTGTGGCTCAGTTGGTTGGGTGAATGGAAAAGTTCAATTCTCTGTCAAGGCATATGCCCTGGTTGCTGGCTCTGTCCCAGTTAGGGGGTGTGCAGGAGGCAGTTGATCAGCATTCCCCTCTCACATTGGTGTTCTCTCTCTCCCTCTCCCTTCTCTCTCTAAAAATAAATAAAAATATTTTAAAAAGAATAATGTTGCTATGACTATTTTTGTACACAGCAGGTGTTAACTAAGAGAACACTGAAGATGAATTCAGAAGATTTAGGTTTGAGTCTGGTTCTACCACTTATTTACTGGTGTTTGAACGTAGGTTGTTTTAAGAATGAAATAAGAAAATGAAAGTGCTTTGTTTATAGCATGGGGCTAAACAAATGTTAAGTTAGAAATATTACAAAAGTTAGGTACTCTAGGCTTGGCCAGCTGCCTTGGGTTATTATCGTTGCTCAGAAGTGTTTTTGATTACTTCTGGCATTTAATAACCATACCACTGAGGAATAAAAGGATTGCAAGGAACTAGATATACCAGTTAATGGCTTTAATTTAATTCTGAGGATATTAAAGTCCAGGGAAGTTACTTGCCTAAAGTAAAATAATTTCATTAGACATGTTATAGAGGAACTGGAGAAATGATCACAAATCACATGAAAAATGCTTAACCTTACTTTTTATTAGGGAAATGCAAATGAAAAATCACTGTGACTATAACTACATGACCCATCAAATGGTTCTAACTGAAAAAACTGTTAGTACCAAGTGCTAATGAGGATATAGAGCACTGGAATTTTTATAGTTAGTGGAAGAGTGAAATGGTACAACTACTTTGGAAAAAAACTGAGAATTTCTTTTAAAATAATCATATCATTATCCTGTGACTCAGAAGTTTTACTCTTTGGTATTTCTCCTTGAGAAATGTTTGACTTGTACACCAATTTTCATAGTAGCTCTTTTATGACAGCCACAAATTGGAAAAAAACAAAAACTGTAAATGTCTATTGATAAAAGAATGAAGAAATAATTTGTTATATTCATACAATGAAATACTCAGTTACTGATTGCAATCACATGAGTGAATTTCAAAACCATTATGCTGAATGAAGTTTATATACAAGAGGACATCCTGCATGACTACATTTATATGAAGTTCTGGGACAGAGAAAACTAATTGTTGGTGAAAAAGAAATCAGAATAGTGGTTGCCTCTGGGATGGGTTAGTAGTAGGAATTGACTGGGAAAAGGTGTGAGGAAACTTTCTGGGGTAAAGGAAATGTTCTATATTTTGATAGGGGTTTGGATTCCATGAGTGTAGGCATTTATCAAATCTCTTTGAATGGTATACTTAAGAGATGAGCATTTCACTATATGTAAATTTTACCTTCAAAAAAATGAAACTACATTGAATTCTAATTAAAAATATGAATGCTGAATTGTTTAGAAGTGAAATATATTTGCAACTTGACCTGCAATGTATAAAAAGTATTATGGTTTGATGGATGGTAAGTGAATGGATGCATAGATGAATGTGTGATAAAACAAATATGGTAAAATATTAGCAATCATAGAGTCTAGGTGGTTTTATGGCTATTCACTGTATAATACTTTAAAGTTTTTGTATTTTGAAAAATTTTATAATAAAATGTTGAGGTTGGTGAAAAACAAGCTAATGTAGTTATGGGATGTTAGAAAATATAATCCCATAATGATTGAGACATGACAAAAAAGAAAGTTTTCGAAGCTAGAAAGCAAATGGATGAGGGATAACTGATTTAGCAGACTAAGATGTTAGAATCCTAAATCAGGAGTGGGGAAAGCTGGCAGACAACTTGTTTGAGAGTCAAAAGTCTTATGAACTGCCCGGCTGGTGTGGTTTAGTGGTTGAATGTCGACCTATGGACCAGGAGGTCACAATTTGATTCCTGGACAGGCATATGCCCGGGTTATGCTCAGTGGGGGATGTGCAGGAGGCAGCTGATCAATGATTCTCTCTCATCATTGATATTTCTATCTTTCTCTCCTCCTGCCTTCCTCTCTGAAATCAATAAAAATGTATTTTAAAAAAGCGTTTTATAAACTGGAAGCACCAGATATCTTTGGGATTAGGAATTGGAAGTAGCTGTTCTTAAATCCTCTTCCTACCAGCATGCTACTCTGGATTGTTACAACTCAGGAGGCTTAATCTCTGGAAATCATAAAATAGAGGGTCTCAAGATTGGGAAAAACAGGAAGGTATCATATTCAATGCTGAATTTTGAGGAACTGTTTCTCCCAGTTTCCTTTTTCTATTGGCTTTACCACATTTCTGCATTCCATTTGGGAGCTTGGAAGACTATTCTGTGGGTCACCTGACCAAGCCACGTAGAAAAAAACTAATGATACTGACCTATGGCCCAGCCAAATTCTCCTCCAATGAAGATCACAGGTGTCAAGCTCCACACTGTGTCACCCTGTAGTTACTCCTAATTGAGAGAAAACAAATAAGAATTACCAGATACTTAGGGAAAGCCTCTACTAGTAGAATGGAGAGAAAAAATTAACTTGAAAGAATCAGAAACTCTTCAGGGAGAAGATTTAACAAACAAGTAGCATTAATATCCTTAGAGCTAAAAGAGATTATATGCCACCTGTGAGGCAAGAACCAGATCCCATAAAAAAAAACAACCCACAAACTCTTAGGAATTAAACATCTGAAGTCAGAAATTATAAATGTCAATAGAAACATTGGAAGATGAAGATGGAAGAAAACTTCCAGAAAGCCCTGGCATTGTGACTTACCATATTTTCCAGCGTAAAATATGACTTTTTAACCCAGGAAAATCTTCTCAAAAGTCGGGGGTCATTTTATACACCGGGTGTCATCTTATAGGGTGGATATATCCCAAACTCTATATTTTAACTGGAAAAGTTGGAAGTCGTCTTATAGACCCAGTCGTCTTATACGCCAGAAAATACGGTAGTTGGTTATACATTGTTCATATATTGAAAGGTTGGTGGTTCAGGGCACATGCCCAGAATGTGTGTTCAGTCTTCAGTTGGGGTGTGTGGGGGAGGCAATGTTTCTCTCTCAAATCAGTGCTGCTCCTTCTCCCTTTCCCTTCTTCTCTCCCTAAAATTAATAAAAACACATTTTAAAAAATCTCCCAGAAATTAGTGTGAAAAGACAGATGCAGAATAATAGTAGAGAAAAGAAAAATTGAGGGCCAATCTAAATAATAGGGAATATTGAAAGAAAGAGATGAGAGAAAAGAGAGGGATCAATTGCCAATAAAATTATTTAAGAATACATCTCAGAACTAAAGGTTATGTCTGAGTTTCCAGATTGAAAGGACCCATTGAATGTTCACCATACTGGAAAGAAATAGACCCACTATAAAAATTTTTAAAAAGAGACAAAGGGAAGACTCCAAAATATTCAAGAGAAAAGGAATGAAAAGAAAAGGACAGAAAAATAGGCCACATGCAGAGGAACAGAAACCATAATGGTCTCAGACTTCTTACCTGCAATATGGGCAGCTAGACCATGGAATAATGTCTTGTAGTGAGAAAAACTGGATGGGAGGGAGTCTTTTTGCACTATTTGTACCTTTGACTTTTGGACCTTTGGGATATATGATCCATTCAAAATACAAATGTAATTGAAAAGCAGTACTATGAACTGTGGCATTTTTTGTTTAACAAGTGTGTTTTTACATATTTTTTCATTTGATCTTCACAGAAATTTAACTAGGAGGCATTTTATTCTTAGAGTCAGAGTGGTTATATCAGGTGGTAGGTGATGGAATCAGACCTGGAAGCCTTTCTTTATTTCTCTTCTAGATGCTGAAACCCTAGTGGAGAAGTATTGGTTATTGTGAAGGTAATATTAGGATGAGAGGGATTGAGCCTTATTTTGAGGGAGTAAATACTATGGTTCTAAGGGTTGTAGCAGTGGTTTCCAATCTCAGTCTTCGGACAGTCTCATGTGTATGATGTGTTTCAATAGTCAAATGTCAAAATTTGTAATCTATCAAGTTTTTTAAAAAGAGTAGCCCTAGTCTGGCTGGTGTGGTGCAATGGTTGACCATAGACCTCTGAACTAGGTTTGATTCTCAGTCAGGGCACGTGCTCAAGTTTCGGGCTTGATCCCCAATAGGGGGTGTGCAGGAGGCAGTTGATCAATGATTCTTATCATTGACGTTTCCATCCTTCTCTCTCCCTCTCACACTGAAATCATTTTAAAAAAGAGTAGCTCTATATGTCACAGTGTTTTTTAAAAAACATTTTATTTATTTTCTTGGATAGGAGAAAAAGAGTGGCAGTTGGTGCTAGAGGAGCATTTACACTTGGGCATGTCTTTGGGAATATGCCATCTCATTTCATGGCAAAACCACCTTTGTGTGGAGGGGAAGAAGAGACAGAAAAATGGTAGAATCCTGGTTCTGGGACAGTGAGCTTTTCGTTTACTGGAGGGCAGCAATTTCAGGCTTTGTCCTAAGATTGTGCTGTAAATGAAATCAGCTCCAAGGCCTAGGTTTTGAACCCTAGGGATTTAATTTATAGTTGTAAATATACCTATTATTCTTTTATATTTTAAATAGCTCAGAATACAGAACTTCAAGGAAGGGCAAAAGAGATTGAGAATGCATTTCAGATTTCCCAGCAGAAATGGAAAGAAGAATGCAGAAGATTTGAACGTGATTTGGAAGAAAGAGACAATATAATTCAAAATTGCAATCAAGAATATGATTTACTTTTGAAAGAAAAAAGTAAACTAGAGAAAACTCTACAGGTAAAATATTTTTATAAAGGAATTTCGCTGTATATAATATTCACTGTGATGTGTTACACATTATTTGATGTTGTCCTTGGAAAGGAAGATAATACCAGAAGGCTAGGAAAGCTGATTTCCTTCTTCCCTCCCTCCCCCTCTCTCTTTCTTCTTTCTCTTTAAGGTCATTTTTGCAGGTCTCTTTTGTAATATGCTTTAGAATACATTAATATGTATACTATTTCTTTTGTGAAAAACAGTTTGAAATCTGTGATCAAAATTTAACAAATAAGCACATATAGGCATTTTATAAGAATGTAAGGACTAGCAGCTTTTTTAGTTCAATAGCATGAAAATTTTGAATATAGAAATTTAGGTTCTAGATTTGGTCTGAATATATAATAAATATAGAAAACTATGTGTCTGATATATCCTTTATTATCTACACAGAGCTCATTCTATATGGATATGATGTATAAATAATTCAATGACCTTTTACTAAAATTATTGTGAGGTATTTATTCTCTCCTCCTTTCCCCCACTTTTTCTTCCTTTGTACTCTATAAAGTAAAAGTATGACTTAAGGTTGAGATTGCTAGCCACTTAGAAGTAGATTTTGAATTATCTATATTTGCCATATTTTTGAAGTACTAGTTTAAATGAAAAACAACAACAACAAATGAACATGATAGAAGTGCTCTAGATTTAACAGTGGTATAAATGGCTTTTCAGAATCCTGGCAATAAATCTTCACTAGAGATAATTTTACAAAACCATTTACTAAATAGAAAAGTTTTGACACAAGCATTCCCAGACATTGTCAGCAGATCTATTGTTTTCTTCTACAGGATTAGTCATAGCTTGTGTCTTGTTTGTTACTAGAATGGTGCCTGGCATCTATAGGGGCTCCATTACTATTCTAATAGGGAAAGTTTAGGTGGCGATTAATGCTACAAGTCCCTGAGTAGCTCTATATAACTTTCCGCACTTAAACGTCTTGGAACTATGGGGAAAGAAGGTAATGGGTGGCAGCATTCCTTACAGTCAGTCATTCTGCACCTCAAATTACTCGATTTTTTAAAAAATATATTCTTAATGGTTTCAGAGGGGATGAGAGAGAGAGAGAGAGAGAGAAAGAGAAACATTAATGATGTGAGAGAATCATTGATTGGCTGCCTCCTGCATGCCTCCGCTGGGGATCGAGCCTGCAACCCTGGCATGTGCCCTTGACTGGAATCAAACCCTGGACTTTTCAATCTGCAAACAGACACTCTATTCACTGAGCCAAACCAACTAGGGAAGTTACTTGATCTTGAACTGCTGCTTGGTAGGAGAACTTTGTTTTGGTTTTAGGGCATTGGCTTTGAATTGATCTGCACAGAGACCCTTGGGAAATTAGGGATTGAGTAGGAGTTGCTATTTAGCCCTAGAGGGAAAAGGCCTCCAGGCTCTTGTGATAGCTTTCCATTAGTGAAAAACCTAAGAGTAATCTTTAGTACACAGCTCTATGCTGTTGTTAGGTGGACACAGGAGGCTTTCCTTCTCTCTCAAAAACCAGAATCATTCTCCTTGTGTGAATGGGGACCGAGTTTTGAACCTTATCTGTTAGAATATGTGGCTTCTCAAGAAACCTGCATTTTATATATTTAAGATTTTGAACTGACTTAGATCTAGCAAACATAGTACCACTAGGAAAACGCAAAAAGAAAAGCTAACATTGTTTATCTGTAGAACTAGAAATTAATGACAGTCCAAACTCCTTAAAAAATATTTTTTGACTTTTCAAATTCTTAACACTCTAGAACTTCCTTATCCTGACTCCTTTTTTCTCCCCTTTTGGAAATACAGTGTTTTCTGTCACATTTGTGTGTACATTAGGGATAATCTAAACATTGTGTTCATAGGTAATCAGATATTTCTATATTATATACTTTACACATAGATTTACATATAGATTACATAACATTTATGTATTCTGTATTTGTCTCTATCATATAATGCATTTTGTTAAAACCTCTGAGGTTAAAAATTTCAGGAAAATTGGTTTAAATATATGCCTGTGTATGTATATATATAACATGTTCCTTATATGAAATAAGTAAGCATTGCTTCTTATTCAGATCTATATTCTGATGATCAAAATATAACAGTTCTATTAACATCAATTGTAGTAAATTTTGATAAGATAGGTAAGGAGAGTTCTTTGAACATTAAAATTAGGGATGAAGGAAAAAAGCTAACTTTTGCTGATCTGATAGTAAAGCAAGATTTTATTCATATAAAGGAAGCATTGGAGAAACATCTGCAGGAGAAGAATGAAATGGACTCTCATATCAGGGAGACAGCATTGGAGGAGTTTAGATTACAAGCAGAACAATGGGAAGCAGAGAGAAGAGAGTTACAATTTATAGTACAGGTATTTTAAAATAATAATACAATTCCTTAAGTATGTCTTTTTAATGCTGATGATATTAAAATTACATTAGTGCAATCATTGATTGGCTTACTCAAAGGGAAAATAATTCCTAGTCTTTGATCTCTGGAAGATGTATTGTTTGTAATTACAGGACAATATAGGTAACTGTTACCAAGAAGGACATCTCAAAATCATATAATTTGTTTTTTTAATCCTCACCTGAGGATATGTTTTCATTCATTTTATAGAGAGAAGATGGGAGATAGAGAAAAACATCCGTGTGAGAAACATCGATTGGTTGCCTCTCGTACATGCCCTTACTGGGGATCGAACCTGCAACGTAGGTATGTGCCCTGACCTGACGGGGTTTGAACCCACAAGCTTTTGTGTATGGGTTGATGCTCCAAGTGACTGACTGAGTCACCAGGTCAGGACTATATTTAGTCTTTTACTTTTCCAATTTAACATAATTCTCTGAGACTGTTAGCAGTCTTTAACAGCCTAAAGAAATAGAATAATGTCTATCTACTGTACAGTACACCGAGACTAATATAAAATAATATATTGTAACTGTAATTGAAAAATAAAATTAAAATGTTAAAATTTTTAAAAAAAGAAGAAATAGAATAGATTTTGTATTTTAAATCATGTATACAAATCTTACACAGTAGTGATTTTGAACTATTTTTTTTCATTTTTAATAAATCTTTATTATACAGATTATTACAGTTGTTCCTCTTTTTTCCTCCATAGCTCCCCTCCACCTGGTTCCCTCCCCACCCTATGCCCTTACCCCCCACCTCCACTATCCTTATCCATAGGTGTATGATTTTAGTCCAGTCTCTTCCTACAACCTCTTCACCCCCTTCCCCTCGAGAATTGTCAGTCCACTCCCTTTCTATGCCTCTGATTCTATTATATTCACCAGTTTATTCTGTTCATCAGATTTTTTATTCACTTGATTTTTAGATTCACTTGTTGATAGACATGTATTTGTTGTTCATAATTTTTATCTTTACCCTTTTCTTCTTCCTCTTTTTAAAAAATACCTTCAGCTTTTAATATCATACTGGTTTGGTGTTGATGAACTCCTTTAGCTTTTTCTTATCTGTGAAGCTCTTGATCTGCCCTTCAATTCTGAATGATAGCTTTGCTGGGTAGGTTCTTGCTATTCATCCCTTTGAATATTTCTTGCCATGCTGACAATCGTATGGGTGCTCCCGTGTAGGTAACTAACTGTTTTTCTCTCACTGCTTTTAATATTTTCTCTTTGTCTTTTGTTCTTGGCATTTTAATTATGATGTGTCTTGGTGTGGTCCTCTTTGGATTGGTTTATTTGGGGTTCTGTGTGCTTCTTGGACTTGTAAGTCTATTTCACTAGGTGGAGGAAGTTTTCGTTCTTTATTTCTTCAAATAGGTTTTCAGCATCTTGTTCTCTCTCTTCTGGCACCCCTATAATCTGATGTTGGTACACGTGAAGCTGTCCCAGAAGCTCCTTACACTATCTTCACATTTTTGGATTCTTTTTGCTTTTCCAGTGGAGTGTTTTTTGCTTCTTTGTATTTCAGATCTTTGATCTTATGATCATGTAGTCTGCTGTTGGATATCTGTATATTATTTTTTATTTTAGTCAGTGTATTCTGGATTTCTAGTGGGTCCTTTTTCATATCCTTGAGGGTCTCACTAAATTTATCGGCCTTTTCTAGAAAATTATTGAAAAACCTTATAACTGTGGTTTTGAACTCTATATTCAGTTGATTGCTTTCCTCCATTTCTTTCATTTGTGACCTGTTTATTTTTCTCTACATTTTGGCTACTTTCCTGAGTTGATAGAGTGGCTTTGTGTGCCAGGTGTTCTATAGGGCCCAGTGGCTCAGCCTCCCCAGTTACCTGAAGTGGACACTCTTTTTCTTAAAAAAAAAAATATATTTTATTGATTTTTTTACAGAGAGGAAGGGAGAGAGATAGAAAGTCAGAAACATCGATGAGAGAGAGACATTGATCAGCCGCCTCCTGCATGCCCCACAGTGGAGATGTGCCCACAACCAAGGTACATGCCCCCGACCGGAATCGAACCTGGGACCTTTCAGTCTGCAAGCCGACGCTCTATCCACTGAGCCAAACCGGTCTTGGCTGTGGTTCTGAATGATGTTCATTTTGTCCTTTAGATGTAGGTGTTTTCTTTTTATTTGCTTTTTTTTTTACTATTTTTTTTTATTATTGTAGTACATGTGTACATATCTTACCATTGCCTACCCCCCACCCCACTCTCATGCATGCCCTATCCTCCAATGTTTTGCATTCATTGGGTATTCTTATATGCATGGATACAAGTCCTTCGGTTAATCTCTTATCTACCCCACCTCTCCCTAATCTTCCCACTGTAATTTGACAGTCTGTTTGATGCTTTATTGCCTCTCTATCTATCTTTTTGTTCATCAGTTTATAATGTTCTTTATTATCCATAAATGAGTGAGATCATGTGGTATTTCTCTTTCACTGACTGGCTTATTTCACTTAGCATAATGCTCTCCATTTCCATCCAGGTTGCTGCAAATGGTAAGAATTCCTTCTTTTTTATGGCAGCATAGTATTCCATTGTGTAGATGTAACATAGTTTTATGATCCAGTCATCTGCTGACAGGCACCTGACTGGCACCTAGATGTAGTTTTAAAATAGTTGTGCAAGTCAGCAGTTTAGGTGTTTACCTATGCCACTATCTTGGTTTCTCTCGATTTTGAACTATTTTTAAGTGGTATAGTGCAGATTTTTAATCATCTATTAAACTCTCCCCCTGCAACACACAGAATCCCCTTCAAATAGTCTAGTTTAAAAATTACTGATTATATCCAACCCTCTTTAAAGATGAGCAGATGGAAATTTATGACTTATTGAGATCATAGACTGAGTGGTTAATGTGGGAAAAGACTACAAGTGTGCAAATTCTCACTCCATTGTACTTTGCATTTGTTCAGAAGATTACGTGTAAGTAATTTTGAAGGACATATAGGAGACATTCAAACTGTGAATTAACTCGCTAATCAACTAATTTAAAATTTCAAATAAATTTCTATCATTCCTCTATTACTTGTTTTGTGATGACAAACAATATAGTGTTAGTACAGGTGTGATTAAACATTTATATTACTAACAAAGTGATTACCCCAATAAATCTAGTACCCATCTGACACCATATATAGTTATTACAATACTAGAGGCCTGATGCCTCGACAGGGGCTTCTTTGCCCCCTCTGCTGCTGCCCCCGCCCACTGTGGCTTTGTCTGGAAGGAAGGATGTCTGGAGGGTATCCCGTCTAATTAGCATATTATGCTTTTATTATTATAGATTACTAATTGTATTCCCTATGTTCTACTTTACATCCCTGTGACTAATTTGTGACTACCAATTTGTATTTCTAAATCCCTTGACATTTTTTACCCATTCCTCCAAACCCTCTCCTATCTAGCAACAGTCAAATGTTTCTTTATCTATGAGTCTGTTTCTGTTCTGATTGTTTATCTTGTTTTTTAGATTCCACATATAAATGAAATCATATGGCATTTGCCTTCCTCTGGCTGATTTCATTATGTAGATGTGATTTTTGGTGCACTTTCTTTGGTCAGTCCTATAAAACTCAGATGAAAAGTAGGTGGTTATATCAGTTTATATTACTAAATACTAATATAATTTAAAATTCTATAGTATTGAGAGAGAGAAACCAAATCATATACCTAAACCAAGATGGCGGCTTAGGTGAACACCTAAACTGCTGCCTCACACAACAATTTCAAAATTACAGCTAAAGGCCAGAATGAACATCATCCAGAACCACAGGAAAGCTGTCTGAGTGGAAATTCTAAAACTAGGAGGAATGAGAGGGGCTCACGGAGACTCAGAGTTGCTGCAAAAAGCTGAGGTACAGAGACACGTGTGTGGAGAGGACGGGTGGTGGAGTGCCTGGTGGGCTTCCTCTAGTGGGAGGGAGACGGAAACTCCCAACTGCACTGAACCCCAGCTCTGACTGCGTTGAACCCCAATTCCAGGCGAGACTCATATAGGGGAGTCTGGACTGCCATGTAAAGGGAGAATTGCATGGAAACTTAGGGGAGCCGGGAAAGGCAGAGGTCTGGAGGTGCGTGAGCACGAGTGCGCACACAGAGGGCTGACTGCTGACTGTGCCACTGGCTTTCTCTAGCAGGAGGAAAACAGAAACTCCCAACTGCGCTGAACTCCACTTCCAACTGCACTGAACCCCAATGTCGGGCAAGACCCCGGGAACCCAGACTCATAAGGATCCCTGGAGCACACAGAAACTCAGAGGAGCCAGAAATTCAGAGGTCTGGAGATGTGCTAGTGAGAGTGTGCAGAGAAGGCTGCAGTGATTACTGAAGGACCCTGAGACCTAGGGGCTGCATAGGGCAGGGCTGATGGGAAGCCAAGGCTGTCTGCATACGTACAAGCTGAACACAGAGGCTGTTACAGTTTTGCAAGTTGTGTCTCCTAAGGCTGACTCCAGCCCAGAAGTTCTCCTGGCATAGACACAGCTGATCCTCACAGCCAATTGGCCTGGAGGTCAATTCCCCCCAGTGATACCAACAACAATCAAGATTTAACTACAATCAAGACTTAACTACAACACAGAGGTACACCAAGAGAGTCCACCTCAGGTAACTGGGGAGGTGGAGCTACTGGGCCATATAGGATACCTAGCACACAAAGCTACTCTACCAACTCTGGGAAGCAGTGAAAATGTGGAGACAAAGGAACAGATCACAAATGAAAGAAATGGAGGAAAACAAATGACCAGATAGAGTTCAAAACCACAGTTATAAGGTTTTTCAAGATTTTTTTCTAGAAAAGATGGATAAATTTAGCAAGACCCAAGAGGAGATGAAAAAGAACCAACTAGAGATGAAACAGGACCAACTAGAAATTAAACATACACTGACTGAAATAAAAAGTATAATACAGAGACCTAATAGCAGACTAGAGGAGTGCAAAAATCAAGTCAAAGATTTGAAATACATAGAAGCAGAAAACACTCTTTTTGCCAGAAAAGCAAAAAGAAAAAAGAATAAAAAAATGTGAAGATAGTGTAAGGAGCCTCTGAGACAATTTCAAGCATACCAACTTCAGAATTATGCGAGTGCCAGAAGGAGAGAGAGAGCAAGATACTGAAAACCTATTTGAAGAAATAATGACTGAATACTTCCCCCACTTGGTGAAAGAAATAGACTTACAAGTCCAGGAAGCACAGAGAACTCCAAACAAAAGGAATCCAAAGAGAACCACACCAAGACACATCATAATTAAAATGCCAAGAGCAAAAGACAAAGAGAGAATTTTAGAAGCAGTGGGAGAAAAACAGTTAGTTACCTATAAGGGAGCACCCATACGATTGTCAGCTGATTTCTCAACAGAAATTATGCAGGCCAGATGGGAGTGGCAAGAAATATTCAAAGTGATGAATAGCAAGAACCTACAACCAAGATTACTCTACCCAGCCAAGCTATCATTCAGAATTGAAGGACAGATAAAGAGCTTCACAGCTAAGAAAAAACTAAAGGAGTTCATCAACACCAAACCAGTATTATATCAAATGCTGAAAGGTATTTTTTAAAAAGAGGAAGAAGAAGAGAAAGGTAAAGATAAAAATTATGAACAACAAATACATGTCTATCAACAAGTGAATCTAAAAATCAAGTGAATAAAAAATCTGATGAACAGAATAAACTGGTGAATATAATAGAATCAGGGGCATAGAAAGGGAGTGGACTGACAATTCTCAGGGGGAAAGGAGTGAGGAGGGTGCAGGGAGAGACTGGACAAAAATCATACATCTATGGATGAGGACAATGATGGTGTGTGTGTGTTGGAATAAGGGTAGTGGGAGGGGTTGGAGCCGGATGGAGGGGAGCTATGAGGGGAAAAAAGTGGAACAATTGTAATAATCTGAACAATAAAGATTTATCAAATAAAAAAATTTTATAGTATTAGTCTTTATTCTGTATAGGAAAGAATAGAGGAACATAATTTATAATTATTACTTGCATTTGTAAGGTAACTTATTTTATAACTGAAATGTTCAGAACTTTGTCTTTCAATGTCTTATCCTTTTTATAGTATTTAGTTATTTGTTCGTTTGTTTATATTTTTTTGTTAATCTTCTGATGAGAATGTGAGGAATGACAGTTTGATTTAGGCATAGCTTATAAGAAGCTCTATGAAAAAGAAGTGTTTAAGTTTTTCCTAAATGCTCTAGGCCAGTGGTCGGCAAACTCATTAGTCAACAGACCCAAATATCAATAGTACGATTGAAATTTCTTTTGAGGGACAAATATTTTCAACTTAAACTTCTTCTAACGCCACTTCTTCAAAATAGACTCGCCCAGGCTGTGGTATTTTGTGGAAGAGCCACACTCAAGGGGCCAAAGAGCCGTATGTGGTTCTCGAGCCACAGTTTGCCAACCACAGCTCTAGGGCAATAAGGAATTTTTTTTTTTTGCCATATTCTGAGAAATTGTTCACTGGTGCCCTGTGTAAGCAAATGGCATAGAAAAATGGCACTGGTACTCCTTGTTTTCCCCCCAAACAGGAAATACCTTAATATTGAGATGATAAAGTTACTGTGTATTGTGCTCATGGTAAAAACATGCTCCTAGCTTAGGGACATTTAAAAGCAGAAAGTGAAGGTTTTGCTTCCTCCCTCTTCAATCCCACTCCTCATCTAAGGATATATAAACATATTATCTTATTTACATAGTGACATATGCCTCAATAATATTTGGCGTCCATCTTTTAATTTTCTTAAATTATTCTTACTGTGTTTGCATGTTATTCTGTCACGTGCAAGTTCCTAATATACTTAGGAATTCCTTATTGATGGACATTTTATTTTCTTTAAATATTTTGCTCTAATTCTAAATGATTAACATTCTTATTTATTTCTTTTGTATAAAAATATATTTTATTGATTTTTTTTTACAGTGGGGAATAGATAGAGATAGAGAGCTAGAAACATCAATGAGAGAGAAACATAGGTCAGCTGCCTCCTGCACACCCCCTACTAGGGATGTCCCTGCAACGAAGGTACATTGCCTTTGACCAGAATTGAACCTGTGAATCTTCTATCTGACGCTCTATCCATTGAGCCAAACTGGTTAGGGCTTATTTATATCTTTAAGTTGTTGTAGAAGTGACTCAGCTGTGTGCATGCCTAGAAGTATTGATAGTTATTATACAACTAGAGGCCTGGGGCAGAAAATTCATGCATGGGGGGTGTCCCTCAGCCCAGCCTGTACCCTCTCCAATCTGCGACCCCTTGAGAAATGTACAACTGCCCGTTTAGGCCCAATCCCACCGGGCAGTTGTACATTTCTCTCACAATCCAGGACTGCTGACTTCCAACCGCTCACCTGTCTCTGCCTGATTGCCCCTAACCGCTTCTGCCTGCCAGCCTGATCACCCTCTAACCACTCCACTGCCAGCTTTGGGGATTTATAGAGGAGAAGCTTGACTCTTTCAGGAGATCACCATGTACTAGATTGTAAATAGGTGTGTTGATATATTTCCTAAGCTAGGAAGAAGTACATTCGTTCTGATACATTTCTAACTCTGCTTCTATAATTCTTCAGAACTGAAACCATTTTTTTGAAGTCTTGAGAGATATTGTTTATATCAAAACATATGAAAAATCATACTTTTGGGCTATGTTTTTGGAAGATTTAAAAAAAAAGCAAGTTTATTTTCTAACAGCACAATGTGGTTTGCTGTAATGCTAAATGTCAGTTCTAACACAGGCCTCATTTTAAAATATTTTAAGTTCAACACCTCCCTCTAGTGGGTAAAAGAAAAACTTCCTTAACTTCCAGTGTTCTTAGTATTTTATTTGTTAAACACACGCACATTTCACTGAATGGATCCCAGTAGCTTTTGTTTGGATTAGAAAATAAATTGGAAAAATTTTCTTGGAAGGAGACAGATTAATTTTGTATGAGATGTTTTATGGTTCTTTTTAATTTTCTTGATGTTATACTGTACCCCAGACTTGGGTTATATTGATAAAACCATAAAATTAAATATTTGAACATATAAAAAATAATAGGGATTAACATAACCAATATCCAGTATAGCAAACCAATTCCATTAATATAGCTAATATGTACCTTCTAGATCATGTGTTTGTCATTTTTGCTTCAGAATAAAAAACAAACAATAAATTGTTAGATCATTGAAGACTATTCAGAATCATTTCACCCTCCCACCACAACCCTACCCCCAAAAGATGAACATTAGTTTGAAGTTGGTGTTCAGTTTTCTGCCTGTGTACATTAATAGTGTATCATATTATTTTATCATTTTCTTTGTTTATAGAATATCATACAGTACACCTTATCTTTTTCATTTGCTTTATTGATATTTATTCAAGTTAACAAAGTAACTCTGGTTCATTCAGTTTAACTTATGTATGGTATTTTATCTTATGCATATACCATACTTGATTTATCTATTATTTGATTGATTGAGTCTTAAATTATTTTTAAGTTTTAATTATTGCAGGTAGTGCTTCTGTGTACATCAGGTACTTTTGTTTATGGGGGTATGTATTTAATGCATATGTGATTTAATGCATGCCACATTCTTCTCCCAAATGGTTATACCAATGTGACAGAAGACTTTATTTTTTCTGACAGTCTCTTGAACACTTGGTATTATTCAGATTTATTTTTTTTGGCAGTAAGATGTATATGAAATTATATCTCATTCTTGTTTAATTTTCTATTTCCCTGACATTGAGCATGACATGTTTATTTGATCTTTTTTCATTGATGTTATACTGTACCCTAGACTTGGGTTGTATTGATAAAACAATACAATTATTTCTTTTGTGAACTGCCATTTTGTATTTTTTCTTTTGGATTGTTTATATATTTTATTAATTTATAGGAATTTTTATATGTTTGGTTACCAGTTCTTGGTTATTAATATCCCTATTGCAAACATCTTTTTTCTCTTTGTGGAGACAATTTACATTGTGTTTGATGTACAGTTTGAAATTTTAATGTAGTTGACTCTATCAGTCTTCATTCATAGTGCTTTTTATGTCCTATGTAACCTATATAAAGAGAATATATATTTTTTCTCTATATAGTATGACGTGGAATCTAATAATATTCTTTGCCAAGGGGATAGCCAAATGTCTCTTTGTCAGTTATTCAGC
Organism: Lasiurus cinereus; assembly: GCA_011751065.1. Taxonomy (NCBI): domain Eukaryota; kingdom Metazoa; phylum Chordata; class Mammalia; order Chiroptera; family Vespertilionidae; genus Lasiurus; species Lasiurus cinereus. Next base: position 43,358,548 of record JAAGEH010000226.1, read on the forward strand.
TGTCTATTCTGTTACCACTGAATGATTTATAATATTGTTTATTTCAAATACCAAGTTCCTTTATATCTAAGGCTTGGTTCCTGGGTGCTCTGTTCTATTCCACTTTTATATCTATTTATGAATCAATAATAAATGTTTTATTTATCATGGATTTACAGTAATTCTTGATCTCTAGTAGACCAAGTTCCTCTCTCCTTATTCTTAAAATTTTTTAGGGGAAAGACGAGAGTTATTCTTAGCCTTCACTGTTCCGTGTGAGTTTGAGGATTGGCTTCTTGTATGTCACCAAAAAAATCTTGTAATTTTGGTTGGGATTGGATTATATTGTTAGATCTATTTGGCAAAGAGTTGATGTTCTCAGTGCATATTACTTCTTTTAGCCACTCTTTTATATTTTTGCTCTATTTTCTGGAGGTATTTCCTCAATTTTATATTGCAACCTTTGTATTGCATATGTATTTCTGCTTTTGGGTTTTTAATTTTCAAGAGTTCATTCTTATTCTTTAACTCTATCTTTTTATAGTAGATTCCTTTTGTTTCATGTTTGTAATATCTTAACTTTCTATGAATATAAGTCATACTTGTATTTAAGGTGTTTTTTTTCCTGCCTCTCTTGATAATTATTATTATTTTTCCTGATCAGCATTTTTATTTTTGGTGTTAACAGTTCAGGCACATAGTGAAGATCATTAAAACAACAGAAGTCCATGTTATCCTGATAATCTAAATTTAATCTTCATATATGTTTTTCACATAAAAAAATTTGACAAACTTGAGACTCTTAAATAAAATATGAAAATAACATCAGTCACTTTTTTTAAATTGCTTTTAAAAAAGTTATATCTTTGCTTTGTTTTATTAATTTAATTAATGCAATAAATTAATTTACTCATTAAAACCCAGAGTCTTAGAAATATTACATTGTTCTAATTTTTTTTCTAATTTTATTATTATAAATTATGAGAAGTATCAAAATTGTATCTAGTTAGTAAGCTCTTTTTCCAGGATAGAGAGGGACATTTGTCAGGGTGATTTCTGAGTTTATTTGTAAAAAGAGATTGAGATGTTTAAGTAAAAGAGTGCTTGTTATTATTTTTCTTTCAGTAGTATAAGAGAGATTTGAGAAGTTGAAACAGAGAGAAAAAATGAAACACAGCCATCTAGTGGATGCAACTTTAAGAGCTGGAAGGTATAAGCATAAAGTACCATGAGCTCTCATCAAAATCTATCATGGGTTATTTTGAGGCATCCAGGCCACTCATTCCTTATCACCCAAGGAGCAACGTCCACTTGTATTACTAAATACTTTAAAATTTTAATGAAAGGAGAAAACATTATACTAGTATATGACAGTTGAACTACAGAATTTTGTAAAGATCCTCAGAGGCCATTTGAACTAGCATAGCATTTTAGTAAGCTATACACGTTTCAGTTGTAATATGTATTAAACAGATTTAAAACATTGTAAACCTCCAATAATGCTTTTACAATACATGTATATCCTGAAACATTGCTGGAAAATAACTTGGCCTCCCTGGCCTATGCAAAATAATCTATTGTTCTGGTGGAAGCATAGACTTAGTTACTTATTGTCTACCACAGAATACACATTAGTCAATGTTGGCTTATACATTCTGCTGATGCAAAAATAAATGTTTTCCAGGAACAAGATAGTGCTGTACAAAGTATGCACAAGAAAGTAGAAAAATTAGAAACAGAACACATGGATTGTTCTGACCTTTTACGGCGACAAACAAGTGAACTTGAACTTAGCACTCAACGAGAGGACCGTCTTCGAAAAGAATTTGAGGTATACTTTCTCATTCTTTTATAACATACTAGGGGCCCAGTGTACAAATTCTTGCACCTTGAAAGGAACTGTGGGCTGCTAGGCTGCGGTGGGCATAGGGGCAGGTCTTGGCCCATCCTTGCTCCCCCACCTGACCCCTCCTACTGCAGCCCCTGGTCTCCTCTCTGCCAGCAGCCCTGCTCCTGCTGCTGCTGCCACTCCCATGCACTGACAGCTCTGACCCTGCTTGCACCCGCTGATGGCAAGGAATGATAGGGGCCAGTGCCAGCAGCAGGTGTGAAAGGTTGGTGCCTTCAGCAGGTGCAAGTGGCGGCTGCTGCCCAGGTTGCCCTTCAGGAGCAGGGGGAGATGGAAAAGCTCTCAACTGTGATTGGGGCCATCAGCCGCCACTCACACCTGCTGACAGCGCTAAGCAATCAGGATTGGTACCAGGCACCAGCAGTAGGTGCGAGTGGCTAGCTGCTCTGGCATTGGCTGTGGGTGCAAAGGGGGCTGGTGGCGGCAGGGGTGCGAGTGGAAGCTCCAGCGTTAGCAGCGGGTGTGAGAGGCGGCAGCATTGGCATTGGTGGCAGCTGCTCAGATCACCCCTCAGGAGCAGGGGTAGGTGGAGAAGGACTAAGGGATGATAGAGGCCAGCAGCTGCTACATGCACCCGCTGATAATACTAAGCGATCAGGGCCAGCGCTGGTAGTGGGTGCAAGTGGTGGCTCTGGAGCTGGCAGTGGGTGTGAGCAGGGCTGGTGCCGGCAGCAGGTGTGGGTGCCAGGCAGGACCATGGTACGCAGGAGCAAAGAGTTTTAAGTAACCACCAGAGGCTTGCCCCGATGACAGTGACCAGTGTCCTGCCTTGGTCTGGCACCCGTGCTCAACTGCTCCACCATCCCGCCGCAGCCAATGCCTGCCATGTTCCGCGCTCTGCCGCCTGCTACTGAAGCCTGCTGTGGTCTGTGCATGCCCCTGGTGGTCAGCGCACGTCCGGTTGTATGGTTCTTTTGCTGTTTGGTCTATTTGCATATTAGCCTTTTATTATATAGGCTATATGTTTTCCAGTCAGTAATTTCAGGTCAGAGAAAGTTTACTGTGCAATAAAATATGAAACTGCTTTTTAAGCATTTATTTATATGGAATATTTTGCTTTTCTGAAAACTTTTGAATCTGAGTAAATTATATTCTTTTCCTAATTTTTAACATTAATTCCCATGAAATATTGGGAAAGTTTCAGGGTAATTATTTACATTATGAGGTTGAAGAAGCAATACAGGGAAAGATTTTATATACAAAATATTAAATTCTCTAAATTTGCAGTTTGAATCATAAATTCTAGCTACATGATTTTGTGGAATAGTTCTCAGGTAAGACTAGATGAAAAAGAGATATTAGTTTACAAATGAAAAATAAAAGTATGATTTTTATGAGTAATTAATACTGATAAGCATTTTAATTAATCTTGAGAGAGATTGTATTTGCTAATTATACTTTTTAAAAATTTCCTTTTGCTTGGTGGTAAATTAAATATTTTACTAGATAGCCAGGCAGTGTGCCTGGCTGGCTTTCTCTGGCGGGAGGGAGATGGAGACTCTCAATGGCATTGAACCCTTTATCCTATGACACTAAACCCCAGATCCAGCCGAACTCATTTGGGGGGAGTTTGGACTGTGAAAAGGGAGAAGTGCGTGGAATTTTAGGGGAGTTGCAAAAGATCAGAAGTCTGGTGGCGTGCACAGCACTGTGCGCAGAAGACAGACTGCTGATTGTGTCGCTGGCTTTCACAAGTGGGTGGCAGACAGACCCTCCCAACTGTGCCACGTCTAACCCCACTAAACCCCAGTTTCGGGCAAAACCCTGGGAACCCAGACTCATATGGTCCCGAAGCGCAGGGGAACTGGAAAGCCAGCGGTCTAGAGGCACTGCGAGAGAGCACGTGCGCGCCCAGGGACTGCTCCAGCGATTACCCAGTCACGTGAGACTCGGAGGCCATGGAGGGCGGGGCCGACTAGAAGGCACGGTGGTCTGTTAAGCCCTGAGACTCCACCCATCCCAAGCTCAACAGAGAGACTTTTCCAGTTTTGCAAGTCTGGTATCATAAGGCTGAATCCAACACAGAAGTTCTCCCGGAATAGTGAAAATGCTGATACAAGGGAAGGGATCACAAACAAAAGAAATGAAGGAAAACAAATGACTGGATATAGAGTTCAAAACCATGCGTATAAAATTTTTCAAGAATATCCTAGAAAAAAAGTTGGATAAAGTTAGCGAGACCCAAGAGGAGATGAAAAAGAACCAACTAGAGATGGAAAAGGTCCAACTAAAGATGGAAAAGGACAAACTAGAAATTAAACATACACTGACTGAAATAAAACATATTATACAGAGACCTAACAGCAGACTAGAGAAAGGCAAGAATCAAGTCAAAAATTTGAAATATAAAGAAGCAGAAAACACTCCACTGGAAAAGCAAGAAGAAAAAAGAATCCAAAAATGTGAAGATAATGTAAGGAGTCTCTTACATCAGAATTGTGGGGGTGCCAGGAGAAGAGAGAGAGCAAGATACTGAAAACCTATTTAAAGAAATAGTGACTGAAAACTTCCCACATCTGGTAAAAGAAATAGACTTCCAAGTCCAGGAAGCACACAGAACGCCATATAAAAGGAATCCAAAGAGGACCATACCAAGACACATCATAATTAAAATACCAAGAGCAAAAGACAGAGAGAATATTAAAAGCAGCAAGAGAAAAACAGTTGATTATCTACAAGGGAGCACCCATATGACTGTCAGCTGATTTCTCAACAGAAACTATGCAGGCCAGATGGGAGTGGCAAGAAATATTCAATGTGATGAATAGCAAGAACCTACAACCAAGAATACTCTATCCAGCAAAGCTATCATTCAGAATTGAAGGGCAGATAAAAAGCTTCACAGATAAGAAAAAGCTAAAAGAGTTCATCATCTCCAAACTAGTATTATATAAAATGCTGAAAGGTACTCTTTTAGAAGAGGAAGAAGAAAAAGATAAAAGATAAAAAATTATGAACAACAAATAAATATTTATCAACAAGGGAAGCTAAAAATTAAGTGAATTAAAAATTTGATCAACAGAATAAACTGGTGAATATAATAGAATCAGGAGCATGGAAAGGGAGTGGACTGATAATTCTCAGGGGGAAGGGGTGAGGGGTGTATAGGGAGAGACTGGACAAAAATCATACACCTATGGATGAGGTCAACGGGAGGGTGGTAACGGTAGAGGGAGGGTTGGGGCCGGGTGGAGGGGAGCTATGGAGGGAAAAAAAGAGAAATAAATGTAATAATCTTAATAATAAAGATTTAATTAATAATTTTTTTTTAAAAAGAAGCCTTCCAAGACCACACACACACAAAAAAAGGTGCAGGCTGGTCTGAGGGGCCCCCCAGAGTACATGAATTTCATGTATTGGGCCTCTATTCTGATAATAATTATGTTTATACTAGAGGCCCAGTACATGAATTCATGTATGAGTGTGCATCACTGCGACAAGTCGTTCTGCTGTTTGGTCAATTTTCATATTAACCTTTTGTTATATAGGATAGTATTTTCTTTCTAGCCTCCTAGCTAAATAGTCTTACTAGCATTAATAATTTTAAATTGATTTTCTTGACTATTGAAGGTTATAAATATATCCTACCTAATAAAAGAGTAATATGCAAATTGATCTTACCTGCACTATACCCACTAGCCAGGCCCAATAGCCAATCAGAGCGAGCATGCAAATTAACACAACCAAGATGGCTACGGCCACAGAGAGAGCAGGAGAGAGGCTTGGGTTGCCCCTAGCAATGGAGGAAGCCAAACTTTCTGCAAAGTCTAGCTGGACCAGGCCTCTGCTTAAGGCAACAAAGTTTCAATGGCTGTGGGAGTAGAAGGCGTGGCTCCCCTCTAGGCTACAAAGTTTCAATTGTAGAAGATAAATAAATCCCAGATACCAGGGCCTCTGCTTGGTTCACCAGGGGGCATGGCCGGCCTGCAAACCATCACAGGCCCCTCGCCCAGGCCTTCCCATGCCTCAAGGGAACACACACTCTGATCCAGGACATCCTTCAGGGCAAACCAGCTGGCCCCCACCTGTGCAGCAGGCCTCTATCCTATTTAATAAAAGAGTAATATGCTGATTGACCATCACTCCAACACACAAGATGACTGCCCCCATATGGACACAAGATGGCCACCATATAATGGCCAGCAGGGGAGGGTACTTGGCAGGGACCAGGCCTGCAAGGGAGGGCAGTTGGGGGAGGACCCAAGCCTGAAGGGGAGGGCAGTTAGGGATTACCAGGCCCATAGGGCAGGGCAGTTAGGGGCAAACAGGCTGGCAAGGGAGCAGTTAGACATCAATTACGCTGTCAAGGTAGTAGTTAGGGGGTGATCAGGCTGGCAGGCAGAAGCAGTTAGGGACAATCAGGAAGGCAGGCAGGTGAGCAATTGGGAGCCAGCAGTCCTGGATTGTGAGAGGATGTCTGACTGCGTGTTTAGGCCTGATCCAGGGCAGTCAAACATTCCTCCAGGGGTCCCAGATTGGAGAGGGAGCAGGCTGGGCTGAAGGAAACCCTCCCTCGCCATGCTGGAATTTCATGCACCGGGCCCCTAGTCTATTATAATAAGAATTAAACCTCCTTCTCTCCAAAAATTGTCCCTTAGGGTGGCCTGTGGAGATTGGGCCCCCACTCATGCCCCCAGCCTCACAGCCCTGTGGCCCCACCTGGCACCCCACCTTGGCCTGGCACCACCCACTCACCTGCTCCACTATCCTACCTTTGTCTTGCTCTCATTGGGGCCAGCAGAGTGTCCCTGATGCCTGCCATCTTTCTCGCCACCCTCTAGTGGTTAGTGCACATCATAGCAAGTGGTTGAGCTCCTGGTCTCCCGATCAAACGACTGCACAAGGGGACATTTTGCATATTAGGATTTTATTTTATAGGATTCTTACATATTAGCAATAATCCTAATATATAAGGAGCCAGGATCTGTAACGTCCAAAACAACCAAATGAACAACCGAATGCCAGGCTGTGTGTGCAGCAGGCTCGGTTGGACAGGGACTGGTGAGAAGGCTGAACTGCTGACCTTAGTCCCTCCTGGGTTGTGGGCGCTAAGGTGGGTGTAATACGATTGGTTGGGGTCCCCACCATTGCCTCATGATCGTCTGCAGAGGGAGGCCCGACCACTGACTAGGGGGCTCTGTGATCACCCCAAATGAAGGCCCAGGTTACCTGGCTGGTGGCAGTGGGGGGATCAATCGTGGGGCTCCCAGACTGCGAGAAGGCATTTGGGCTGAATGACTCCCCAACCCCCAATGCACGTATTTTGTGCAACAGGCCTCTAGTAAGAAAATAAAATACTAAAAAAGTTTTTTTCACCATAGTGACAAAAATAGTAATATAGTTAACAACAAATACATGAAAAGTTATGAAACTTAACTGATATTATTAAAAGAAAATGGGAAGACATTTTATGAACACAACATTATAAAGACAAAAATTGCCCCCAGATTATATTATGGGTTAAAGCTGTTCCAGTGAAAACTTCAATGGAATTATTTTGAGAAGACAGATTCTAAAATTCATGTGAAAGACTACAGAGCCAGATGAGAATATTAAAACATTTTGATGATTTTTGAGAGGAGACTTGTATTATCAGTAGTGAATACATACTGTAAAGCTTCAGTAACATATCAGTTGTCATTTTTGGTTGTATGCAACAGAAACCAACTTTGGTTAACTTGAAAAGGGACTTCAGTGGAAGAATATGGAAATCTTATTCACATAATCAGAAGGCACACTGTGAGGAATCAGACTCAGAAAGCATGAGCCCTTGACCTTCTCCAAGGGTCTTTGAAGCGGAAAAGATGGATGAAATTGCAAAATCCAGGAAGAGAATATTTGATTGAAAGAAGTCATTTGCCCCAAATAAATCCCTCTCAGTTCTACTAAAATTGAAGCCCAAATACATTTTTATAGAGAAAATCAGGGTGCTGGTACCATAAAAAGGAGAAAAAAAGTTTGTTGCATGGTAAAAAAGTACAATAACTTCAAGACTAGACTTACTATTTTTTTATTAGTACTACTTTTTAACATTTTTACTTTTCAATTACAGTTTAGATTTAGTCTTATTTTTAAATTTGTTTCAGATGTACAACATAAGGGTTAGAAAACCATATATACTTTACAAAGTGATACCGCTGATATTTCAAGTCACTACCTGGTGCCAAACACTGTTTTATAGCATTATTGGTTATATTCCCTATACTATACTTTACATCCCTGTGACTATTTTGTAATACCAATTTGTACTTCTAGATCCCTTCACCTTTTTTTAAACAAAATATATATATTTTATTGATTTTTTTATAGAGAGGAAGGGAGAGAGATAGAGAGTTAGAAACATCGATGTGAGAGAAGCATCAATCAGCTGCCTCCTGCAAACCCCCTACTGGGGATGTGCCAGAAACCAAGATATGTGCCCTTGACTGAATTCAAACCTGGGACCTTTCAGTCTGCAGGCTGACGCTCTATCCACTGAGCCAAACCGGTTTCGGCTTCCTTCACCTTTTTTTACCCAGGCCCTACCCTATCCTCTCTGACAATCATTAGTGTATTCTCTGAATATGAGTCTATTTCAATTTTGTTTGTTCATTTAATTCGTTTTTTAGATTCTACATATAACTGAAATCACATGGAACTTACCTTTCTCTATCTGACTTTACTCACTTAGCATAATATCCACTAATTCCATCATGCTATTGCAAATGGTAAAATTTCATTTTATTTTTATGGCCAAGTAATAGTCCATTGCATATATGTACCACCATATTTTTATCCACAAGTCTACTAATGAGCACTTGGAATGAGCACTTCTATATCTTGGCTATTGTAATAATCCTGTTGTGAAATAGAGGTGCATATATTCTTTCAAATTAGTGTTTTGGGTCTCTTTGTTAATAGAAATGAAATTGCTGGGTCATTATTAAATTTTTTTGAGGAACCTTCATATTGTTTTCCATAGTGGCTGTACCAACCTGCAGTCTCACCAACAGTGCATGAGGGTTTTCTTTTCTTCACATCACTTTCTCTTCCCTCCCCCCACTGTTCTAGCACTTTATTTTTTTAAATTTAATAAATTTATATTGTTCAGATTATTACAGTTGTTCCTCTTTTTTCCTCCCATAACTCCCCCTCACCCAGTTCGACCCACTCTCTGCTCTTACCGCCCCCTTCATTGACCTCATCCATAGGTGTACGATTTTAGTCCAGTCTCTTCCCATACACCCCTCACCTCTTTCTCCCTGAGAACTGTCAGTCCTCTCCCTTTCTATGCCCCGATTCTATTATATTCACCAGTTTATTCTGTTTTTCAGATTTTTTATTCACTTGATTTTTAGATTCACTTGTTGATAGATATGTATTTGTTGTTCATAATTTTTATCTTTACCTTTTTCTTCTTCTTCCTCTTCGTAAAGAGTACCTTTCAGCATTTGATATAATACTGGTTTGGTGTTGATGAACTCCTTTAGTTTTTTCTTATCTGTGAAGCTCTTGATCTCTGACCTTCAATTCTGAATGACAAAGAGTAATCTTGGTTTTAGGTTCTTGCTATTCATTACTTTAAATATTTCTTGCCACTCCCATCTGGCCTGCATAGTTTCTGTTGAGAAATCAGCTGACAATTGTATAGGTGCTCCCTTGTAGGTAATCATCTGTTTTTCTCTTGCTGCTTTTTTAATATTCTCTCTTTGTCTTTTGCTCTTGGCATTTTAATTATTATGTGTCTTGGTGTGGTCCTCTTTGGATTCCTTTCGTTTGGGGTTCTGTGCGCTTCCTGGACTTGTAAGTCTATTTCTTTCACCAGGTGGGAGAAGTTTTTAGTCATTATTTCTTCAAATAGGTTTTCAGTATCTTGTTCTCTCTCTTCTTCTGGCACCCCCATAATTTTGATGTTGGTATGCTTGAAGTTGTCCCAGAGGTTCCTTACACTATCTTTAAATTTTTGGATTCTTTTTTATTTTCCAATTGAGTGTTTTCTGCTTCTTTGTATTTCAAATCTTTGACTTGATTCTTGTGTTCCTCTAGTCTGCTGTTAGGTCTCTATATAATATTTTTTTATTTCAGTCAGTGTATGTTTAATTTCTAGTTGGTTCTTTTTCATCTCCTCTTGGTTCTTGCTAAATTTATCCATCTTTTCTAGGAAATTCTTTAAAAAACCTTATAACTGTGGTTTTGAACTCTATACTGAGTTGTTTGTTTTCCTCCATTTCTTTCATTTGTTATCTGTTTCTTTGTCTCCGCATTTTCACTGCTTCCCAGAGTTGGTAGAGTAGCTTTGTGTGCTAGTTGTCCTATATGGCCCAGTACCTCCACCTACCCAGTTACCTGAGGTGGACTCTCTTGGTGCACCCCTTTGTGGACTGTGTGTACAACCTTGTTGTAGTTAAGACTTGATTGTTGTTAGTATCACTGAGGGGAATTGACCTCCAGGCCAATTGGCTGTGAGGTGATCAGCTGTGTCTATGCCAGGAGAACTTCTAGGCTGGAGTCAGCCTTATGAGACAAGACTTGCAAAATTGTAAAAGCCTCTGCTTGGCTTGGATTGGGTGGAGTCTCAGGGCTGAGCAGACAGCCCTGCACATCAACCCTTCTCTATGAGGCCCCTGGGTCTCAGTGTCCCTCGGTAATTGCTACGGTCCTCTCTGTGCACACTTGTGCATGCACCTCCAGACCTCCGCCTTTCTGGCTCCCCTGAGTTTCTGTGTGCTCCAGGGACCCATATGGATCTGGGTCCCTGGGGTCTCGCCCAACACTGGGATTCATTTGAGTCGGAAGTGGATTTCAGTGCAGTTGGGAGGTTCTGTCTTCCTCCTGCTAGAGAAAGCCAGCGGCACAATCAGCAGTCAGTCCTCTCTGCGTGCACTCGTGCGTGCACCTCCAGACATCTGCCTTTCACGGCTCCCCTGAATTTCCGTGCACTCCTCCCTTTTCCCAACAGTCCAGACTCTCCCTGTATGAGTGTCCGGAACTGGGGTTCAGTGCAGTCGGGAGTTTTCATCTCTTTCCCACTAGAGGAAGCCAGCCAGACACTCCACCACCCATCCCCTCCATGTGCATGTCTTAGTACCTCAGCTTTTTGCAACTCCTCTGAGTCTTTGTGAGCCCCTCTCTTTCCTTCTAGTTGTAGAATTTCTACTCAGCCAGCTTTCCTGTGGTTCTGGATGATGTTCGTTCCTTTAGCGGTAGTTTTAAAATTGTTGTGCGAGGCAGCAGTTTAGGTGCTCACCTCTGCCGCCATCTTGTTTTCTTCACATCACTTGTTTTTTGTTGATTTATTTATAATATCCATTCTGACAGGTGTGAGATGATATCTGGTAGTTTTAATTTGCATTGCTCTGATGATTAGTGACATTGAGCATTTTTTTCATATGTCTGTTGGCTATCTGTTTGTCCTCTTTGGAAAAGTCTCTATAAGTTCTCTCTAAGCTTTATAATTGGATTGCTTTTTTTTTGGTGGTTTTGAGTTTTTAATTTCTTTATAAATTTTGGATATTAACCCCTTATCAGATGTTTCATTGGCAGATGTCTTCTGCCATTCAGTAGGTTGTAAGAACAAACCAATGGAACAGAATTGAAAGACCAATAGCAGATTTGTAAAATATTATAAAAATCTGGTATATAAAGCCTTGGTCAGGTGGCTTAGTTTGTTGGAGTGTCGTCTCATACACCAAAAGATTGCAGGTTCGATTCCTGATTAGAGTACATACATAGGTTGCAAGTTCTATCCCCTGTTGGGGCGCCTATGGGCAGCAACTGATTGATGTTTCTCTCTCACATCAATTCTCTCTCTCTCTCTCTCTCTCATTCTCTCTCTACAAATCAATAAAACATATTCTTGGGTGAGGATAAAAATATTTAGTGTATTAAGATATTTCAAATCCATTAGGATACGACAGATTATTCAGTGAATCATGTTGAAACAATTGGTTAACCATTTGTACAAAATAAAGTTAGATTCTATCTTACATTATATTCTAAAATAAATTCTAGTTTGATTAAAAAATGTGAAATATTAAAAATGATGCTAAACTAGAAGAAGAAAATTTGGATTAATTTTCTCTGTTCTCTTAGTGCTATATGATTTACTACTAATCATAAAAAGCAGCGGAACAAAGTAATAAAGAAATTGATTTATAGCTTTGACTATGGAAATTAACAACATATGTAAGTGAAACCCTCCACTAAAGACAAAGATAAATGAGAAAAATATTTACAGCAAAGGGTAAATATATTTCTATTTCTATGTCTCTATATCTCTGAGAAAACTGCAAAAAATATCGCCATTTACTCAGCTGACGAAGGATGCAAGTGGGGGTAGATTTGGGAGAGGTCAGGAGTTTGGTTTTAGATATATTAACTGACATGCTCATTAGACATCCAAATGGAGATGTTGAGTAGGCAGTTGCATATGTGAGTACTGGTCTTAGGAAACCTTAATGGAGGGATGATAAGGAGATGTGTGCCAAGGTATTTCACTGGGAAATTTTGAAATGTTATAATTTACATAGGTTTTTTTACTGTGTTTCTTTAGTTTCTGCAAAAGGTGATCTGCTAGTTTCCCTTTTGGTGGTTATAAAATGGAAGAAGGAAATGGAGGAAGAGTCTGGGTATCATTGTTCAGTGGCAGACTTTTTGTCCTGGTTTCAGTCTTGTGTATCCCTCCTCCCTGCCTGCTCCCTGTGTATCCCTATGTCCATGAGCCTCTGGTTCAGAGTCACATTCTCCATATAATAAACCTCCAGTTTGTGCAGTGGTTCTGAGAGTTATTTTTTGGCTATTTGGGGTGCACGTGGATGCCTGGTAGTTAAACTTGTCATATTGATGATATTAAAAAAAACCAAAGAACTTAGAGTTATAGTTTATATGCTACAAATTAACTATATACAGTGTATCACTCAGTGTTTTTAGTATATACACAGAGTTGTGCAATTGTCACTATATTTATTTTTAGAATGTTTTCAACACCTCAATAAGAAACCCCATACCTATTAGCCATGACTCTCCTATTTCCCCATCTCTCTCAACCCTAAGCAACCACTTTCTGAATTTATAAATCATATTAATGAAATCATGCAATATTTGGTCACTTGCTGGAATTCTTATCCCAGTATTAAGAAGGGCTCAGCAGTCTGGAGAAAGGCTGTGTATAGATTAAGTAGTAGTCCAAAGACAAAAGATAATTTTGAAAGGCTTTGGGGGTCAGAGGAGCTTTAGCTAAAAGAGCTAAAGATTTCTCCTTGTCTCAGGACCTTTGCTTTTTATTAACACAATTTGTCCTAATGTAAGGTGGAGATAATACACTTCAAAGGGTAGGGTTTACAGAAGCATTGTCAAATTGAGAGATAGCCTATAGCTGTTCAGGTGTTTGGCCAATAGGAGGCAATAACATTGTAGATTGAGATGCCCTGAGCTGTGTGGCAGTAAACAATTATCCAATTCAGATTTGGGGGAAGTGCCCTCTAGCCACTCCAATAGGTAATTACATATGTGACTCAGCCCTTGTTGAGTCCCCATTTCATCAACCTTTTGATGAAACTCTTGTAATTATGACATGCTGAAATTGGCTTCTGGCAGTCATTTGTGATGGATTTTTTTTCACTTAGCATGATGTTTTTGGGATTCATCCATATTGTATCATATCTCAGTACTTTATTCTTTTTTTATTACTAAACTAGAGGCCCAGTGCGCAAAATCACACAAGACCCAGACCCACTGTGCTTGCTGGACCTCAGACCCACCCTGCATGAGCCGCAGGCCCCACCTCTGCCGTGCCAGCCCTGTCAGCCTCATGTAAGCCCCGAGTCCTGTCCACAAGAGGTGCTCCATGCACCTCCTGGTGACTTTTTGTATGGTCATTCTGCTGTTAGGTTGTCACAACTACAGGCCTTTTATGATATAGATTAGTGACCTGGTGCATGAAATTCATGCACATTAAAAGGAGATTAATTGCTATTTGCCCTTTCTCTGTAATAGAAGTGTCAGAGGTGAAAGAAAATTAATAAAATATATATGAAAATCTTCCTCCTGTCAGAATCTGGGGTGCACCATGGGACCCAGAGTCAAGTCACCGCCCACCCACATGCACCTCGAAATTGCATGAGACCCAGACCTGGCTGGCCCACCCCCATTGGGCTAGATACAGACCCGGCCAGTCCCACCCTTGTCAAGCTCTGCCAGGTAGGGGACGTAATATCAGGTACGTGCCCTGCTGGGCAGAGGGCTTAGCCTCCTACCCTGGCCTGGCACCAGGATGGGGGACATGGCCTGAGGTCCCCAGCCCAGACAGGGGCAGAGGGTGTGCCTTGAGGTCCTCCATCAAGCCCCGCCAGGTGGGGGACACGGCCTGAGATCCTCTGTCAAGTTCCACTGGGTGGGGGACATGGCCTGAGGTCTCCTGTCAAGCCCCACTGGGCAGGGTGCAGTTTGAGGTTTCCCCACCTGGTGCCGAGGTAGGGGGTGTGGCCTGAAGTCTCCTGTCAAGCCATATCTGGGGAGGGGCACGGCCTGAGGTCCCCTAGCCCAGCACCAGGATAGGAAGCGCACCTTGAGGTCCCCTTTCAAGACCTGCTGGGTGGGGGACACGGCCTGAGTTCCTCTGTCAAGCCCCATGAGAGAGTGGGAGGGTGTAGCCTCAGGTCCTCCTGATTGCTCATTAAGGCTCCTTATGGAAACTTGGCCTCAGCTGTGGGTGCAGCCATCTTTGTGATAGAATGATGGTCAATTAGCATATTCCCTCTTTATTAGACAGAATACTATTCCATTGTATTGTATACCACATTTTGTTTACCCAGTCATCAGTTGATGGATATTTGTATTTTTTTCTACCTTTTGGCTATTATGACTAATATCTCTGTATACATTTGTGTACAAGTTTTTGTGTGGAATGTTTTCAGTTCTCTTGGTATATAGTTAGGAGTGGAATTACTGAGTCATGTGCTAACTCCATGTTTAGCTTTTTGAGGAACTAGCAGACCATTTTGCACAGTGGTAGTACCATTTTATACTTCTTGATTTGCATCTCTCTAATGACTAATAATGTTGAATATCATTTTATGTGATTATTGGTCATTTGTATACTTTTGAAGAAATATCTCTTTAGCTCCACTGTCCATTTTTGATGTGTTATTTGTATCATATGAAAGTAGGATGTCAATAATAGGGGAAAGTGGGTGTGGGGTATATAAAGTCAAGTGTGAACTTGGCAAAGATAAAATTATTCACATTCTTATCACACATGGTCTAAAATGAGATTATATTCTAAATAATATTTTTAGATTGCTCATCACTTGTGCTGAACATTTTTCAGGCCAATAAATTCAGTAATATATCATCATGTTTTACATAATCATTTAAAATATGTAGTTTGTGGATGACCTATTAAAACAAAAAGGCATAGAGAAACTCTCTGGCTTCTTAGTCTGGTGGAGTTGGGCCATGGCCACTTTGTAGCAGGTTCGGGGTAAGAGCTGGTCCCAGACCAACTTTGGGCCTGGGGAATTTGTCTTCAACATCTGTGGGGGTGCAGCACCCTGAGTTGTAAGCTCAGGTTGAAACTATAGGTCCAAGTCATTGAAGCTGGAATGCTGTGGTGCTGGTATTTTAACTGACTTATACCAACTGTCACTCTACTCTTTATCACGCACAAGTGCCCTTAATGAAGTCAAATAGTCCTCTATAACTTGTAGCAGCCATGTGTCCATGCATCATCACAGAAATTAGAGCACTACCATAGTGATGATGGTAAAAGGACAGTGTACTAGTTGCTTTATATTCATCTTTTAATTCTCACAGTTCTATGAAATTGATACTATTCTCTAATTTTACAGGTGAAGCAACAGGTTTGGTATTGATTCAAGATCCCATCACTAGGCGTAGCCCTGCACAAGAAGCCTCACATGTTAACTTTTTGGCTGTGTGACTTCAGGAAAGACACTTACTTCCCTTGAAGTTGTGTAACAACCTATTGTTCTGGTGTAACAATAGAAATATTTAAGCAGATTAAATATTTTCCCCATCTTTTGGGGATGAGACCATAGTAGAGCTAATAAGAGAATAAGCTCTTCACAGCATTTAATTACATAGAACCTACAGACGTTCTCCAAAATTTATACAAAGGGAGCATATGTTGCCCAGCTCTCAATGTCTACACATTTTCTAGAAGTCTTAGATAAAGGTATTTACTATTCAAAAAAAAAAAAAAAAAAAAAGGAATAGAGTTAAAGTTCTGAATATACTTATAATTTAAGAAAATCACTTAGAAATCACATTAGGATGCTGGAAAACCCTATGATCATCACTAAACACATTTTAATTGTCTTAGAGATATGAAGAAGTACTAGGTAACAGTGATTTCTTTTTTGTTGATAAAATGCTTGGTAAGTTAATTTAGACTCCATTGAGGAAATTATCTAATGCCTTAACTTAAAGATTTGTTTTTATAAGTTAGTATTGATTTTTTCCTTACAAAGTATTTACTTGCCCAATTTATTTATTTTTTATTGATTGATGTTGCAAATATAAAGTTATTTTTAGAGTAGTTTTATTTTGTGTGTGTTTTTTTAGCTACTCTGTGAATACTTTGCTAATACCAGGTCTCTGCTTTTGGAGAATTTGATAGTCTCTTTTATTCATCTTATAAGCATTTTATAAGGGGGCAGGTATAGTCCTTTGACTTATCGATGATTCTTCACCCTTAAAAAGTTTGCTTGATATTTTAGGGAATGTATTTTGTATTGGCTATTGGCCCAGATGATGACATTTAAAAGGAGAAGATAAATTTTTGAAGAGCATGTATTGTTGGCTTTTACATTCAATTGTGGAGACATTAACTACTAGTAATTCTAGGTACTTAAGAAATTGTCCGTGGTATTTAAAAAAAAAGTTTTTATTGATTTTTTTTTGCGAGAGAGAGACAGTGAGAGGGATAGAAAGATAGAAACATCGATAAGAAAGAAACAACAATTGGCTGTCTCCTGCATACCCTCTACTGGGGACCAAGCCCACAATCCAGGCATACCCTCACTGGGAATTAAACAAGTGACTTCTTGGTTCATGGGTTGACACTTAACCACTGAACCACACCATCAGGGCTGTCAGTGGTATTTTTAAATAAGGATTATGGAATAATAATAGAGAAGGAAAATTGTTAAAATTTTAATTAACTAGAATATATTATTTAATATGTCAGACTAAAGCAACAAATATAGTAGAGATTTAGTCTAATAAATATTTTCAGATTTATTGAAACTTTTCAATAGTTGCATTTCATGAAGGAGTGATTTTTTATGTGCTTGGGCCAGAAAAGTTCATATATATTTTAAATCTGATAAGGTAAATACCATTGTGTGGCTTAATCATCCTAACATGAATCAATGATTTCTTAGATTAAAAAAGGAAACAAACTCCCAATCCAATTTCATAAATGTGGTGTTGGATACCCAGAACCAAGGGAAAAGTGAACGGCAAAAAGAAATATCCATGGCTTTTATAAACCTTCCTACAACTAGGGGAAGTATTTTTTTTTTTATCATGGGAAATAAGCTTAACTCAATAAGAAAAGAGAAAAGAGAAGATGCAAACCTAATTCTGAGAGAAAGGAAGAATCTTGTGAAGATTACAGCAGAGAGAACAGTCTTTGCAAATAAGTGGTGAATTGCTTCTGTCACTCATATTCTATATTATAGTATAACATCAAGGGTAAAATGTAGCTCTCTTCTCTACCTGTGTACTCCACTCAAGTGAAAAAGGAAAAGAAAAATAAATCATACTTCTTATATTGTCCATGAAGGCAACTTCATGGGGTTCATCTTTTTAAAGCTATCATGTATTTGTAGGAATTAAAAAAAACAACAACTATTTGTGTTGATTACTAGCAATAAAGTAGGTAAATGATGAAATCACTTGGTTTATATAATTGTGCTTATAAGTATTATACATTTTCATATTTATGGTTATAATGGATTATCAGATTGTAAACTCATTAAAAATGTGTTAAATGCTTACGCTTTTGTTTCTAGAAAAGGTTTTTAAAAATGATTTGTAAAGATGCCAAATTAATTACTATGCTAATGAGAATTTGTAGTCTATGAAGTCTGTTCCTGAAATTTCCTAGTTTTATTACCTGGTTTTCAAAATTATACCTAAAACTAATAGAAACTTTTTCCCCCCATCAAACTATCTCTTTCTTCCCTCCCTCCATTTCTTCCTGTTTATTTATTTTCATTATCATTTATCCCCATCTATGCCCTCTTCCACCCTGCCCTTAATCATCACACTGTTGTCCATCCCTCCTATTTTATAATTTGAGTGGTATATTTCATTATTCATTTCTTGTGAATAAAAAAATTGTATTCTCCAATTTATTGCTATAGTCATCCTGCTGCCTTCATATGTCCATTCTGAAACTTTAAAGGCTCTGATTGTTAGCCATCCTCAGTGACTAACAGGTTTCTCTCTTCAAACCGCACAGTTAACCATAGTTAAGATGATGGGCACATAGAGTTCTAAATATCTGTACACTCAGCTATTTCTTGAGACTGCTATGTAATTTTAGAGAGAGGAGTGCTTTAAATGAGCCTATTTATAAAAAATAACCTATTAATAAAACAGTTACAGATTAATTGTAATTTAGAGCAGAAAATTATAAGGAATATCCCTTAGAGGCAAATCACTTTTCATTCATGACACAGATCTTTTTTCCTTATTTGTAATGGAAATCCTTATAGGTGTGTCAGCATCCCTTTTGGTCTTATAATAAGAGCTGAGTGAGGATCTAGTACGGGATCTAGCATATGGTAGGTACTATTTAAACGTTCCATTTTCTTTTTTGGTTGTAAATATCAACGAGATGAGCATAAAACGCTGCAAACCTGTTAATTTGTTTTTAATAATCTTCTAAACATTTTTATAAAGTATCGTTTGCTTGATGGGATTGAAAATAAATATAACATATTTGGGTTTCTGTGAAGATACAGTTCAGTGGATTGGATTTCCTTGACGTGGAGGTCAGCTATTCACCTTTACACAGCAGTTCAAAGTTACAAAAGAAGCATTAATTTTGCTTCTGTCTAGAATTGCTTTTCTCATATATTGTGCTGGGTATTTAAAAAATAAGAGAGCTACTTAAAAAATTCCAGTCTTCAAATAAGAGTGCCTTATAAAGATTTAGAATATTACGTGCTATATTTTATTGACCTGTTTTAGAAAACATAGCATATTGTTTTGTCAAATGACAAAATACATATGACACTTCTGAAAACTGTGGAATATTAATATTCAATTATAGGTTGATATAATCAATGACAAGTACACTCTTTTGTAGATTTGCTACTTAACAATATCAGTGCTTAAAAAAAGAGTCCATATTAAAGATCAGACTAATTGAATAATAAATATTCCTTTTCAAGTTCTTTAATTAGGACAAGGATGATAAATAGTAAAGGACTCATAGATTATTCTTAGTTATAACCCTTCCCCAACCACTAATATATGAATCAGGTTAAGTGGCATAATATCATGGTGCTTCTGTTTTTCAAGTACTTGTCAAATACTTAGAAACTTTGATCTTTTAAGATGTCGTTTTTAATAATAAAAATACTTTCATATTTTCAGATTAAGGGCTTAAAGTACAGTGACTATACTTTTTCCCATACATAGGTAGGGAATAAGTATTATAATTATTTATCAATGCACATATAATAAACTAGTTATAGTCACTAAAATATAACAAAATATTCTCACCACTAAAGTAACCATTATAGACGTGGTCTGTGATGATTTAGTCCTTTAGAATCATCTTTTAAAATATGGGTTATTACTATATTGGTAATTTGCAAAAATGTCCATTAATGGAAATATCAGGTGATAAAATCTGGAAAAACAGTTAAATACACAGCCACTTTCTGCTGACATTCTGTGGTAAACTTTGTGCAACTGTTTGGAAACAGTGCCACATCACACACTACGAAAAATCTCTAGTTTGTACTTGTGTGATATTTCCTTCCCTATTTATACTTTCTTTATTTTTATTTCTTATTTTTTTAAATATATATTTTATTGATTTTTTTTATAGAGAGGAAAGGAGAGGGAGAGTTAGAAACATCAATGAGAGGGAAACATTGATCAGCTGCCTTCTGCGCGCCTCCCACTGGAGATGTGACTGCAACCAAGGTACATGCCCTTGACTGAAATTGAACCTGGGACCTTGTAGTCCACAGGCCAACGCTCTATCCACTCAGCCAAACTGGTTTCGGCACTTTCTTTATTTTTAAATGCACTTTTAGTTGATCCAAATTACTCAGCAAGGTCAGTAACCATTTCAGCCCCATATCTGTTAGACTCGTATCCTGGACAGTAGGGAGAAAGAGGATTTATTTCATTATTTCACTTAATCTGTGGTATGAGAAAAGCAAGACATGATAACAGTTTAGATGAAAAGTGTGGCTGACAGCAAAATCCAGTCCCTGTATTTCATATTACTTCTTTAGTTTTTAAAAAAATACTATCTAATAAAAGGATAACATACTTGGTCTTGTGCTTTAACATCCTCAGTGAGACTCCGCCTGAGACATGCTAGTGGGGTTGGTTGCAAGGATTCCAGGGAGCTTGTAGAGGTGGCAATGAGCAGGAAGCAGTATCCCGTTTTTCTTAATGTCCATTTTAGTGGACTAAATTTTGTATATCTTTGTATATCAGAGTTTTACTGCTTGACTAATTCCTTTCAGTTCACATATATCCTCTGAGCTGGGTATGTTCTACTTGAGGAGAAAATAATGTAGTAGGTTCTTTTTTTTTTCTCAGTCTTTCAGCAAATGCATTGTACACATGTTTTCATAACTTTTGTGAAACTGGAACAGGTCCATGGAAGCCATGGAAACAGATGTGTGGAGAACAAATGTCTTGATATGTTCGGTTAATTCTGTTGCTAAATTGGAGCCTGTAGCTCATGCCCTGTGTTATACTAAGACAACATGTTGGTCAGGGGACATCAGTCTCTGTATTTCCATCTTCATATAACGAATACTTACTTCTCTTAAGTGCAGATTGCCTAATTGGGCTTAGTATGATTTAATGAGACATGTCATAAAAAAAAGGTGTGGTGAATACTTAGCATTTACTGAAATAAAAATCTCTTGGCAGTATATTGCAGTAGGAAAGGACATCAGAACTACCTAATAAAGAATAAATTATGTGACTGTTGTGTTATATAAAGAACTCTGCTGTGCATAGTGTTAGGGAACAGACATGTATAGTGTAATACTTGTATTACCGGCAAACCTGGGTCTAGTTAAATTGACTTGTATATATGAATTTGTGTTGGATTTTGTGTTTTAATATGAATTCTATTATGTTTTCTGCTCTTTGTAGATTACATTAGGATTGGATACTGATGAAACAGTTTATGATTGTTGTGCTGCTTACTTAATCTTAGGCAGTATTATTGGGAAAAAAATTTTGTGAATAACGTGTTGATGTTCCTCTAGCACCCTCTGCTGGATATAAGGATTAATTCACCAGACTAGAAGATTTAAAAATACATTAGCAAGGCTGCTTTAATTTAATGTCTATCAACAAAGCCCACTTTTGGAATGACTTAGCTCAAATATTTGAATATATTTTTGCTTTCCTTACTGATGAATTGATAGTTTTAGTAATAATAAACATTTTTAAACTCATTTTCTTCTGGCTATTTCATTCAAAGTAGGAAAGTCTGAAAATAAAGATGCGACCTCTCATTTATTATTTCAAACCATTCCGTTTTGGTCTACACAGGAAAAACAACCTATTCTTGACTTAGAGTGAGAATTAGGTAACTAATTAATTAATATGACATAACATATACATAAAAATGAAAAGACTGTTGATTCTTTTATCATGGAATAACTAAATATTCCATATTTTAATAAAACATAAGACTACTATTTTGATAGAAAAACTTATGCACATGCTTTTTGAAATCTAAAACAGTATATTAGCTTTGTTAAACTGGTTTCTTCCCTCTATCTGCTCTTCATTAGTCTTTCTTATTCTAATCTTTTATTTTCAATGTCTATGGGCTATTTACTTGTGACTGGGTAGACTTCTTCTAACTTATAGAACCCCAAACAAGCAAACTAAATACTGAGAAAGTCGACTATAATTCCTTAAGGACAGAAACTTCATCTTGTGGTGTTTACATTAATGCTCATTTTAAAATCTGGCTAAACATAAGAGCTTCTCTGTAGTAGCAGGTACCATGCATAACTTATACCTACAATCAATAGGGATCCCTTGTTCCAAGGATTCAAAGGCAGCACTTCTTTGACACTGTCTTTGGTTCTGACACTCAGGAATTATTTTTATTTTTTAATTGAGATATACTTCACATATAATAACATTAACCTTTTTAATGTACTCAATTCAGTGGTTTCTAGTATAATCCCAAAGTTGTGCAGCATTGCCATTGTCTAATTCCAGAACATTCTCATCACTCCAGGAAGAAACTTCATGTCCATTAGCAGTCACTGCTCATCCTTCCCTTTGCCCCTAGTTACTGGGAAAGTGTAACACACTTTCTATATCTATTGATTTACTTACTGTGGACATTTTAAATAAATGAAGTTATACAATATGTGGTCTTTTGTGTCTGAGCTCTTTCACTTAACATACGTTTTCAAGGTTCCTATAAGTTGTAGTATGTGTCGGTACTTAATTTTTATGTACGGATATATCACAGTTTGTTTATCCGTTCACCAAATGATGGTCATTTAGGTTGCTTCCACTTTTGGCTACTATGAAAAATGCTATATGAACATTGTGTGTGTAAGTTTTTGTTTAAACATGTTTTAATTTCTCTTTGCTTATGCTCAAAAAATGTATGCACAATTTGAATAATTCTGGAGGGGTTAAATCTGAAAAGAAAGAAACGTAAGTTGAGCTACCAGCTATTAAGTGTGTATACATTTTCTTGGAGACACCCTATATCTACATGAAAACACACTCAATGTCATTAATCATTAGGGAGATGCTAACTAAAACTAAAATGAGGTACTATTACATGCTCTTTTGAATGTCTAATTCTTCCTTTCCCTCTCAAAAGACATACACAAATATGACCATGTCAAATGTTGGTGCTGATGTATAAAATAGGAAACAGTTTGAAAAACAGTTTGGCAGTTTCATAAAAATTAAATGTACATCTACCATTTGACCCAGTCATTGGACTCTTCACTATTTATCCCAGAGAAGTGAAAGTGTATGTCCATACAAATGCTCATAACAGTTTCAGTTATAACTTCCCAAACTGGAAACAACTCAAATGTCCATCAGCAGATGAAGAGATTCATCATTGGGAATGAACTATTGATATGTGTAACCACATGGATGAATCTTAAAATAATTATGCTAGGGAAAAAGGCAGATAATCAAGTGTACACGCAGTATGATTCAATTTATATAAAATTCCAGAAAATATAAATTAATCTGTAGTGACAGCAGATAAACAGCTATTTCAGGATAGGCATGCAGTGGTCAGCACTGGATGGAGGAATTACAAAGGGGCACAAGGAATCTTCAAGGGGTAGTAAAAATATTTATTTTGATTATGACAGTGATTTCTTGGGTGACTCTGTATGTTAAAACATCAAATTATAGACCTGACTGGTTTGGCTCAGTGGATAGAGCGTCAGCCTGCAGACTGAGGAGTCCCAGGTTCGATCCTGGTCAGGGACATGTACCTTGGTTGCAGCCACATCCCCAGTGGGGCTTGTGCAGGAGGCAGCTGATTGATGTTTCTCTCTTGTCGATGTTTCTGTCTCTCTATCCCTCTCCCTTCCTCTCTATAAAAAAAAATCAATAAAATACATAAAAAAAACCCAAAACATTAAATTATACACGTTCAATATATGTAGTTTATTACATGTCAATTATCCTTAATAAAAAGGAAAAAGCAAGCAAGCTTTGGAACAGTCTTGCTGAGCATGATTTTTACATGAATTAAAAAATATTTTAATTGATTTCAGAGAGGAAAGTAGAGGGAGAGAGAGATAAAAACATCAATGATGAGAGAGAAAGATTGATTGACATATAGAGGATGGAGCCTGCAACCTAGGCATGTGCCCTGACTGGAAATCGAACTGGTTCATAAGTCGCTGCTCAACCACCGAGCCATGCCGGCTGGGCTACACGAATTTTTAACATGACTTTTACACTCCTGTGAAGTAAAGAAGAGAGGACATTGTAATTTAAAATGTTAATTACAATTCTAGACTATAGTCAACCATATATATTTATAAATATTGATGTTTATTTAAAACAAACTTTTAATTTGTTTTCAGGCAACTACACTAAGAGTGAGGAAATTAGAAGAAAATATTGAAGCAGAAAGAGCAGCACATTTGGAATCAAAATTTAATTCTGAAATTATTCAGGTAAAATGTGAACAACTTTTTTTGTATGGATTTTACTAAGCTGGGAAAAACAGCATCATACTCAGAAAACCAAGGCATGTATTTAGAATGTGTAGTATATTGTTAAGACACTCATTACCTACTTACTATAGGATAGAATCTTTCCTGTATTAGAGGAGGAGTTTGCACAGTTCCACGCACCTGGCCAGATTTCACTGCCAGTTCTTGTGAATTTTTATGTCGTCCACTTTTATGCTACAGTGGCGAAGTAGAGTGGTTGCAACAGACACCTCATGGCCTGCAGATTCCAAAATATTTGTCACCTGGCCCAGAAAGATTTGCTGATCAGAGTGTTCTTTTTATCTATAGTAATGGGATGAATTGATTTTGGAAAACACTAAAAATATGCAACTTTATTTATTGAGTGTTTACCCTGTATATATTGCCTATCAGTATATTAAAAGCTGCAGGTATAAAAAGCAAAAGAGCTTCTTTTGGCACTTACATTCCTTCACCAGAAATACTATGTAGATATATAGATAGATGAAGCCATAAAAATATGAAATACTAAAATACTATGGGAACATAATAAAGAGAAGAATTAATTCTGAGAGGGGAATTAAAATGAAGTTGTCCAGGAATAAAAATATGTGTTAACTTTCTTAGGCTTATAAAGACATAATGATGTTTTTCAAACAGGGGAAGAATAATTGCCTTTAGTTATAAAAAAGCCACAAAACACACACACACACACACACACCATTTATTATACTTTAGAAAAGAAGTGTCAATGGACTGGGAGGTCAAAATTAGGCACTTGGATGGGGCAGGTTATATCATACCCAGCCTATAGTTTTCCCTAGCACAGTTAACTATTCCACTCTTCCTCCCTTTCATTAAACATGTTGAGAAAGCCCTGGCCTGTGTGGCTCAATTGTTTGGGCATCCTCCAGTGCACCGGAAGGTTGCCTGTTGGATTCCTGGTCAGGGATAATGCTGGGGTTGTGGGTTCCATCCCTGGTAGGGGGTGAGGAGGAGGCAACCAATCAATATTTTGCTTTCACATGGATTTTTTTTTGACTCTTCCTCTCCCTTCATCTCTCTAAAAATCAATTTTAAAAAATCTTTAAAAAACAACAACAAACATGTTGAGAAAGGGAATATACTGTCTTTTCTCGATTTCCCTTTTTAAACCAAAGCAGAAAGAAAGAAGTGTTTGGATAGATGATAATCTGCTGTTGATAAAGTATTCTACTCAATTTGAGATTGATGCTACTAGCATTTCTTGCTCGCTTTTTTTTTTAAATTATTTATTTTTCACAGAGAGGAAGGGAGTGGGAGAGAGAGTTAGAAACATCGATGAGAGAGAAACATCAATCAGCTGCCTCCTGCACACCTTCCACTGGGGATGTGTCTGCATCCAAGGTACATGCATGCTTTTGACCGGAATCGAACCTGGGATCCTTGAGTCTGCAGGCCTACAATCTGTCCACTGAGGCAAATGGGTTAGGGCTCCTCGCTCGCTTTAATTTCTTTTCTCTCATCTGGTAGTTGCGGATTCGAGATCTTGAAGGAGCTTTGCAGGTAGAAAAGGCCAGCCAAGCAGAAGCTGTTGCTGATTTGGAAATGATCAAGAATGAGTTCAAAGAAGTTGAAAGTGCATATGAGCGAGAAAAGCATAATGCACAAGAGAGCTTTGCAAAACTAAGTTTGTAAGTGTTTTATTGTATAATTCTCTAAATTAATTTAAAGAGTTTATGAAACCTACGTAAGTATGAATGTGTAGTGTTTTAAATATAGCTCCTATTAATGTCAGTGAAAGGTTGGGGGTGAAGGACTTCATAAACTATGCTTCCCTGTACAGGTAAATATGGAAATGTTCTTGGATTTTTAAGAATCATAGCTGTTTCAAGTAGTCTCAGAAATGCAGTTATTGCACTAGAAAGTAAATGTATTAATGCATTTTATATGATCTCTGCTGAGATAATACAGTCTCTTAAAAGTCCTTGATTTCTAGGCTACCTAAAATGGTCTGTGAGGAGATGGATAATGTTTGAGATTTTCTCAAACTGTAGAAATAATAGTAGAAGTAATCTATATGAGTGGCTAGTATGCGTGCTTACTTCCGGCCCAGCATTGCGTGGTTTCCCTTAACTTATATAACCCTTATGAGGTAGCTACTCCTCTTACCTCCGTTTTCCAGAGGTGGAAATTGGGGCTTAATGAGGGTAAGGACACACAGGTAATAAGTGGCAGATCATGATCTTTCTGACTCCTACTAATTTTAACCTTTTTCAGTGCAACAGCCTTTTATTTGGAATGTTCTGTGGGATGCTTTAAGAAATTTACACTTTTAAAATATGTTCCCCCCCAAAGTCATTAGAAACATTTTAAATTATTTCCCCCTATTTTCCCACCATTGTTATGGACTTGATAATAGGTTGGCAATTAGAGCTATGTATTTATTTTTAATGTTTGTTTCTATTTATGACAAATAGTTCATGGTTTTCCATTTAAAGTAATAATATAAAGATTACTTTTATAATACTTAATTTAACTTAAAGTATTATTTCAATAGTAATTATTATGAGTATGGCAAAAATCATAAAGATGGCACTTGAAAGAGAGTTTGAAAAAATTTAACTCTTCCACTGTGATTACCTTTATTAGTAATGCTTTTATAATATTTTCAGCCAGTAATTAAAAAAAAACTTTATTGTTGAAAGTATTACCTAATCCCTCTTTCCCCTCTTTGACTTCTCCTAGCTCGCCCCCAACCCACCCTAGGCCTTCAGAGACATAGAAGCATGGGATAGATGGTCTGATCTTTGAGAACTTGTATGCATATATGCATAATCCCTGGACTCAGCCAGTAATTTAAAAAAAATATGTTTTTATTGATTTCAGAGAGGAAGGGAGAGGCAGAGAGATAGAAACTCCTGTACACCCCTAACTGGGAATCGAACCACACTGCCTGGGCTGTTGTTGTAGTCTTAGCTGAGCTTTTTTAAAAAAAATAATAGAGTGGGAATCTGGCAGGAAAGAAGGTATCTTTTCTACTTTCACCTTTTTGTTTTTCTTTCTTGCCTAAAACCTCCATCTTTTAAGTCCCAACTCTTCTCTACTGGAATTCCAAGAGACCGGGGGCCCCCATTAATCTTCAGTACACTCCTGCCTTACTCGTTTCCTGGGGGGGAGGCTGTTGGCAGAAGCATAGGAACCAACTTCTTTAGGTTGTGCATGAGATTCCTGACAGCAAGAGGATGGTCTCATTTCAATGGACTCAGTTTGGATTTTATTTATAAAAGAAACCCCCAAATAACAGTTGTATTAATTGTATATTTGCCAAGTAACAATAATTTTTAATAGAGAATTTTAATAAAATTACTGTTGAGAATATTACAGATGTGCCCTACCCTTCACCTTTGCCTCCCTCCCCCCAGACCTTACCCCACCCCAGACTTTCCTTACACTATTGTCTGTATACATGGGTTATGTACATATGCATATATCTTTGGTTAATCTCTTCCCATCCTCTTTATTCTCCTCCCCTCTGAGATCTGTCATTCTGGTCCATACATCCATGCCTGTGGACCAAATCAACACTAAACATATCCTGCTTATAAAGTTGGGCATATACAAATATCTGCTAACAAAAGATATTTAAGAATGTGCAACAATTTTTATCTGCATAAGTGGGAAGTGACCAAGCCTTTTGTCTTGAAAGTACATTATGCCACTTGTTTTACAGGTGTATAATAGGACTTGATAAAAGCATATTTGAAAAACTTACTCTGACACTTCAACTTTGCAGATTAGAAAGAGAGTATTTTTCCAAAAACAAGAAACTAAACGAAGAGATTGAGGAACAGAGAAAAGTAATTACAGACCTTTCAAAGAGACTCCAGTATAATGAAAAAAGTTGCAGTGAATTACAGGAAGAACTTGTAATGGTAAGGATAAAAAACCCTTTGGCAATTATTTTATTGGGTCATATTTGATGTTTAACAGGTTTTTTTTCTCACAACATGCTATGAGATAATAGTATGAAAGTAATTTTAGTGACATTGATAAAAAATTTCAAAACTAGAGATGCTGATTACAACTAAGATGTACATAATAATGTACATAATTTTTTCTCCTTGTTAAAAAACTTCTCTTTTTTGGAATTATTGGGAAAACGAATTGAATTGTGAAAACTGAATTATAGAATGTTTTAAAACTTATTCTGTGGTTTTTACTTCCTTTTCATTTATTTTTAGGTGCATAAAACAATGTTACTAGGTGGATGGGGGAGGAGGGTAATCAGGATGTATAATTATCACATCTAATGAGTTAAAATACTCCCTTTTGTAATGATTTTATACCTGATAACTTTGTTTCCATTCTGTAATAAACTAGCTTTCACACTATCACCAAGTTTATCTTTCTAAAATATTGATCTGTTCTTGTCACCCTTTATTAAAAAAACCATCAGCTGAAACCGGTTTCTCTCAGTGGATAGAGCATTGGCCTGTCAACTGAAAGGTCTCAGGTTCAATTCCGGTCAAGGGCATGTACTTTGGTTGTTGGCACATCCTCAGTGGGGGATGTGCAGAAGGCAGCTGGTCGATGTTTCTCTCTCATCGATGTTTCTAACTCTCTATCTCTCTCCCTTCTTCTCCGTAAAAAAATCAATAAAATATATATTAACACCCCTCAAAAAACAAACAAACAAACAAACAAACAAACCATCAATGTTTCTCTGTTGCTTTCCGAATAAAGTCCAGGTTCTTGTCTAAGGCCCTTTTCTTTGGGCTCCATGCTAACTTGCCCAGTTTCTTCTTTTGCCACTGCCTTACTCCAGTCATAGTAGAGTCCTTTAGCTTCCTAAACACATATGCATTATCATATTTTCTTGCTTTTATTCAAGTTGTCTTTTTCTTTGACCCACATTGATTAAAATGCTCCTCCTCTTTTTTCTGTTTCAAATTCCTGTACATCCTTTAACATCCCGCTCTGATAACCTTGCAACCTGTGAAGCTATCCATGATTCCCTCTTTCCCTACTTTATTATCCACCTTAACTGAGAATCCTGCCCCTTCCCCACTTTGTATTTCCTTAGTATTTTGTTTAGCATCTTTGAAATAGCACTCACCAAAACCTGATGTGTCCTAAAAATTGTGACTGCATTGAGGTTAACTTAAATCATCCCATATACTAAGATTACATTATAGTACTTGCTTCAAGAATCATGTGCTAAGGGGATTTAAGCTGGAATCTAACTGAGACCCCTGGTTTATAAGTCAACCATTGAGCCACACTGGCTGGGCTGATGCAGCAGACTCCTACTCTGAGAGGAAGAGAGAGAAACAGCAATGATGAGAGAGGGCAGAAGGTGTACAAGAATGCCCTATTTCCTCTGTGACTAAATCAATTTCAACTAAACCTTATAGATCTTAGTGATAGCAGTTATTGAGGGAAATAAATATTTCTTCTTCTTGTTAAAAAACTTCGGGTTAT
Source organism: Lasiurus cinereus (assembly GCA_011751065.1). Taxonomy (NCBI): domain Eukaryota; kingdom Metazoa; phylum Chordata; class Mammalia; order Chiroptera; family Vespertilionidae; genus Lasiurus; species Lasiurus cinereus. The sequence continues at coordinate 43,388,323 of JAAGEH010000226.1, forward strand.
ACTAAGAAGTGGTGGCCAAATCGATGCTGCCCAGGTTAAGAGGTAAAGATGGTATAACACTGAAATGCTGTAATTTTCAAATGATCCAGTTATATATACATTCTTCATTCCACTCAAGATGGTCAGTGTGTTCTGATGCAGGGATTGCTATTGTTTCCTCTGTGGTTGAATTTGTTGTGTAAGTACTTTGGATGTGGGGTTTTAGAAAGTTTAGAGCTCTCTGGGTAGCATACTCTGGTGCCTGTTAGGTGTATCCCTAAATTTCATGGACTGTTCCATCTCTTAACTCCTGATTAGGAAGTTGAGTCAGTGGTGGGTAAAAACATGTCCGAGTTATTGAGCTGAGTCTTGGATTTGGCCGGCTGGCTTATGAAACACTGTACTAAATAGTTTGGAAAGTCAGCACAGTGATAGCTGGGAATGTAACAGTAAAGAACGCAATAGCCAATATAAGTTGCATGCATTCTCCTAATTCTGGCCTTCCAGCACTCCACTGATTAGATACAAAATAAAAGAAGACCTCTGAGGGTACGGGTGCTTTGTGGTTGAAAAAATTTACTTGGTGCCCATAGCTTTTTATTTTTTAACATTGACAAGTTAGTAAATGATCTGAAATAAGGCAATTGTAGCTTACTAGCAACCTCTGTCTGCTTGTTTGGGCCCTTGGCATTGTTTTATCATAGTGATGAAGATTGTGGGTTGTTTCTTCAAAGCTTGATGCATTACTAAAAGTAGTTGAAGATCTGTGAATAGTTCTTTGCTGATAAGCTAAAGGGATGTTCAAAAAACGTATTCAGCTTGCAGCCTAAATGGTTTGAGTTTATATGGTTCAACCTAATTATTTATAGTTTTTTCTTCATTTTTCTTTTCTCTTAAACCTCTAGCTTCATGTCTTATTTTCTTCCATCTTCCTGTTTTCTTTTCCTCCTCTTTTTTCCCCCTTCACTATGATTAGCTCTCTCTTTTAACTTGCTCTGTTTTATGCTAATTGGAACTGTTATTCTCTACCTCTATACCTGACTATAAGAGATTTTAAAATTATTTAATGAAAATAGTATTACACTAAATTGTAAGTACAATTTTAAAATAAGATAATCTATAATTTTTCCTAAAATTATTTTTGTTGTACGTATTCCTATATTGCCTGTTTTCCCTTTCAATAGATTAGTGGCTTTTGGGAGTGGGTTTTTAAAATTTGTTCTATGAAGAGATATCTATCAAATTAAAAGTTTAAGCCACAGAAAAATGGAGTTTTTCTATTTCTGCACCCTCAAAGTCTAGCTGTTATTTTTGCTTTGAATTCATAATTGGTTTTGACCAAAGAGAAAATGACTTAGGAAGCTTTTATCTTTTGTTTTGGAAATGAAACTTTGTTTTAATGACATTTCATGACCTATGTACACTAGTGTGTCTTTCCATAGTCATATTTCCTTTTAACATAATAGTTTCAGTATCTTATAGAATATAGATGGGAAACAGCAATTACCTACAGGTAATTTTTCTCTCCCTTTGAGGTAACAGCTTGTTTTCTAGTTTAGGTCATATTCCTAGTCATTATTCAAGTCGTGGTTTTTATTTTCTCTGTTGCATTGCAAGAGAAGATTAAAGCCTCTTTCCTCCATAGGTTTGCTAGTGAGATAAAGGTATTAATAATATGCAAAGATTTAAGGAAGTTTTGAGACTTGAAAATAACAATTGTAAAAAAAAAAGTAATAACAATTGTATAATATACTATATTATAGCTTTTTAAAACTGGAAGAGATCATAGAGTTCATCTTGGTCAAGATACACACGCTATTAATAACCCAGTTGGAAAATGGTAGCTCCCCAGTGTCAAGAGAGATAATACAAATATAGAACATAATTTTGGAAAAGTCAAAAATTTAAAACCCAGCTAACTTTAATTGTGCTTTTATATTAATGAAATTAATAATTAAAGTTATGATTAGTCAATGAATAGTATATTATTATCTTTAATGTCACAGAATTAATAGAATTTCAACATTGGACACCTAAGGATTTAACAAAATTAGTTTTGTATTCTGTGTTATACAGTGTTGAATTTGACTTTAAAAAGTTTTGATTAAAATTGAACTATTAATTTCAAAATCTATGAGTTTAATAATAATTTAAACAAGCATCAAATAAAACAGAATTTCTAGTAGAGGCTGCTCAGTGATTATGCTTATTAAGGTCCAGACTTGCTCAACAGATGGGTTGGGTTTTTTAGTTATTACTGTCAGTTTTTTATCTGCTTCTCTTGAAGCTGGGGAGCTATCATTTTCAAATTGGTATTATTAGAACTTGCTTTGTGCTTTCTACAATGAAATTTTTTTAAGTCCATCATTTCTTGAGATTTTTTTTTCTGCCACTCAGTAATATTTAGTTACAGCTCTAGGAGAGACCATATATTGGAAAGGGAATTCTAGTTCTCATGAGGTTTTGCTCAAAGAATATTTTATTCTCTAAAGAACCGTGATTGAAAATGGTCAAATATATATATATTCCCCCCTCTCCTATACTTTGGGACTTGGCTAATTATATAATGATAATGACTACTAGCATTAGATAGAATTTGGGAAAGTGTTTTGATTGCCATGCTTTGTGGTAAAGTTAATGCTCCTTGATAATATTTTGCTTCAAATAGTCTATTAGGTTTGCTTTAGAAGGACATGCTTCTGGTTTTACAGAAGGCATTTGAAACTATTGGGCTAAAAATATTCTATTCTGAATTTTACTAAAAATTTGTTGATTTCTGTTTTTACCCAGAATAATAGTATTTATACATGAGCATTGTTTTTGATAATATAAATATCACTTTCTGTCTCTCTTAATGTTTCTTAAAAATTTAATATTAAGTAATATTCATTAAATATGTGTATTTATATTTAAATGCTTATTACATGGCTGGCTTTCTAAATTTACAATGTTAGTATAAAGCTTTTTGAAACTTATTTTTACATAAATTATTAACTACCTGAAAATTCAAATCTCATTTTGACCTGTGAAAAAGTGAAATCTGTGTGTGTGTGTGTGTGTGAGATAGAGAGAGAGAGAGAGAGAGAGAGAGAGAGAGAGAGAGAAAAAGAAAAAGGAGTATGTCAAGGCCTTTTATTGAAATTGGAAGGTATCATCTACTGAAAAATAAATTAATTGTAAAGGTACATAAGGGAGGGTGACATTTCATCATATGAGATATTAGCTATCATAATAGTATCAAAGAAAAGCTGTAGATAGTGATGATTGGAAAGCTTATCAGATAAAATTCAATTCAACTGAGCAAGCTCTCCTTCAGTCCTTACAAATGCGCTGGGTATGCAGTGGTAGGTACTAGCTGGAAGATAGTGTGAAAAGGCAAGAGCTGTGGAGCAAATGGATGTGATGTTGATTACAGTTACAGCTCTCCTATTTTTACTCAGAATTCCTTTGTAATGGCTTAAAATATATTCAAATTAAAAGTTCCCTTACTAGAGTTAAAAAATGTTCAGAACTGTTTCAAAAGTTTAAACATCTGTATGAGAGAGAAACATTGATCGGCTGCATTTGCATGTGCCCCAAATGGGGATTAAACCTGCAACCTAACCATGGGCCATGACTGGGAATCAAACTCACAACTCTTTGTTGTACTGTACAATGCTCCAACCAACCAAGCCACCTGGTCAGGGTGCTAAACTTATTCTTTATGTCACATGGCAAAACATGTTAATCAAAGATTAGAAACTTAGTATTTTATTTTTGGTTGACACTCTATTTTTAACCCAAGGGTTTTGTTTATTTAGCTGATATATTCTGCTTTCATTCTAGAATTTCTTTTTCTTTTTTTTAAATATATTTTTTATTGATTTTTTACAGAGAGGAAGGGAGAGGGATAGAGAGTTAGAAACATCGATGAGAGACAGACATCAATCAGCCTCCTCCTGCATGCCCCCCACTGGGGATGTGCCCACAACCAGGATATATGCCCTTGACCGGAATTGAATCCGGACCCTTCAGTCCACAGACCACTTAGCCAAACTGGTTCTGGCCATTCTAGAATTTCTTGCCCATCAAAAAGCTATTCAGAGCCTAGCCAGGTGGCTTATTTGGTTGGAGAGTCATCCCACACACCAAAAAACAAAACAAAAACAAAAACAAAACAAAACAAAAAAACCCCCCAAACAAACAAATAAAAAAACTCTCCTCGTCAGATACTCTCAAGGCAGGCTTCAGGTGATATCTGTAGATGATTTCCAAAACTATCCCTGCTCTTTCTACTGAGCTTTTGCACCATTATGTCCAAATGTGTCCCATATTTTTCTACCTTACTTGTTCATTCTTAGTTCAAAAATATTCATTTAGGGCCATTTATTTAGACATTGTGCTTTTGCTGGGAGTATGTTAAAGGTACCTCCATTGTAATATGATCAAAATAGAATTCATGTCCTAATTGGTTTGGTTCAGTGGATAGAGCATTGGTCTGAAGACTGAAGGGTCCCAGGTTCAATTTTGGTCAAGGGCATGTACCTTGGTTGTGGGCACATCCCCAGTGGGGGGTGTGCAGGAAGCAGCTGATCGATGTTTCTCTCTCGTTGATGTTTCTAACTCTATATTCCTCTCCCATCCTCTTTGTAAAAAAATCAATGAAATATATTTAAAAAATATAATTCATGACTGGTGCTTCCTGCCACAAACAAGCAAGCATGCAAACAAACAAACAAAAATAAGCAAACAAAAATAGCCAAAATAAGACCTTTTTCACCTTCACTGTTCTCACTCATCTACTGAAATAGGCCTACTTCTCTTAACCTAAAAACTTGGGATCAGTCTTGGGCCCTCCTTTCATCAGAGCACTTTCCCAGCCTTATCCAATCCAATCCAATCCAATCCAATCCAATCCAATCCAATCCAATCCAGTCCAGTCCAGTCCAGTCCGATCCGATCCACTCCAGTCCAGTCCAGCCCAGCCCAGCCCAGCCCAGTCCAGCCCAGCCCAATTAGCATTATCTAACCCAATGGTCAACAGAGCCAAATATCAACAGTACAACAATTGAAATTTCTTTTGAGAGCCAAATTTAAAAAAATATATATTTTATTGATTTTTTTACAGAGGAAGGAGAGGGATAGAGAATTATAAACATCGATGAGAGAGAAATATCGATCAGCTGCCTCCTGCACACCCCCACTGGGGATGTTCCCGCAACCAAGGTACAAGTCCTTGATCGGAATCCAACCTGGGACCCCTCAGTCCACAGGCCAACAATCTGTCCACTGAGCCAAACCAGTCAGAGCTGTGAGCCAAATTTTTTAAACTTAAACTTCTTCTAACACCACTTTTTCAAAATAGACTCACCTAGATGGTGGTATTTTGTGAAAGAGTCACACTCAAGGGGCCGAAGAGCCGCATGTGGCTTGCGAGCCGCAGTTTACCGACCATGGATCTAACCTAATACAATGTTATCAATGTCTGGCCAATCTACCTTCTGGTAGATTTCCAGTGTATAAATCCCCCTTTAACTGCTAAGACCGTAGCCTAAGCTTCCACCACCTCTTAAATAGACTGTTACAATTCCTTTTAATTGGTCTTACTACATTCATTCTTGACCACTGTCTGGCAGTTTGTCACGTGACTGCCAGTGTGATCTTTTAAAGTTCTTTAATTTCTCTGTATCTCAGTTTTCTTATCTTTAAAGTTGGTATAATAAAGGCCCTTCCCTCATAGGGTTGTTGTAAGAATAAAAAGAATTACTATGTAAAAAATACTTAGAATAGTGCCAGACACTAAGGCCTCAGTAAATTGTTAAGCGAGATCTTATCCAATGTTATATTAAGTCAAGTAAAAGGCTTGATTAAGACAGAAAGAGGTTTATTAATAATGGACTTGAGTGGGGTTATTATTAGCTTATTTATTCTTAATTGTGCTATGTATATTCACACACAAAATCTGCAGTTTTTATGCATAACTTTATTATGTGTAATTTTTTTTCTTAATTAAAAGGCTAAGAAGCACCAGGCCTTCCTAGTAGAGACATGTGAAAATAACGTGAAAGAAATGGAATCGATCTTGGACAGCTTTACTGTGTCGGGCCAGTGTACATCAGGTTAGTTGAAGGTATAAAATGACAGATGCATCTGTCAGTGTTCCAAAGTCACTGCATTTTGGGAATTCTGCAGATGCCTCTTATGATCCCTCATCTCAACATGTTTTGATTTGATGACATGATAAGAACAGTCCTCACAGCAGTCAGTTGGCCTGGCTGGCTGAGAAAGGGTGACGGAATGTGGACCTGCTGTTGTCCTCCCAGAACTTGATTTACAAGTATCGGGGTCTGTGTGATTGGACAGACAAGGGCTCACTTGCTGTGTTCTGAATCCAACTGAGAGAAAAGTCCTTACAGTATACCTGCAAGGGAAGCAGATGTTTCCATCAAACGGAGCCAAATTCTGAAGCAACCTTCAGCAACTTAAAGGTCATGCATTCAAAAGGTTTTGTAGGACACAGGCTGTAACCCTGCATATCCTACATGTTGCTTTTTAAGCTAGTTTTCTCCTTCATTTCCTGTTGCCATATACTCTCTAAATAAAAATGCTTAGGTAAACTATTTTGGTTTTAGTATCAGTACACTTAATAGGATAAAAAACTATAAAAATTGTATATTAGTTATGTTTTAGGAACTAGCAAAAGCATTAGTTGGCTAATGAATGCTGTCCATTTCTACTTCCTTAATTTTTTTATGTTTATGCTATTATATGTGCTATAGTAGCTTTGACTTAAATACTTTTACTTTTCTACTTAAGCTGTCTTTTGTCATACTATAAGCCTTGAATTATTTAGTTGTTTTCTGACTCTTATAGTCTTTAAAAAGCATATAAAATTAAATTCTTTATACTTTAAAATTGAGCTCCAGAGCTATGTTGTTTTTTAAAAAAATATGTTTTATTGATTTTAGGGAGAGGAAGGAAAAGGGAGAGAGAGATAGAAACATCATTGAAAGAAAGAATGAATCATCAGTAGGCTGCCCCCTACATGCCCCACACTAGGGATTGAGCCGCAACCCAGGAATGTGCCCCAGTCGGAAATTGAATTGAGACTTCTTGGTTCATGGTTTGACGCTAAACTACCAAGCCACACTGGCGGGGCCAGAACTCTGTTTTGTAAAGGAGCCAAATAGATATTTGGCAAATAAGTTATTTTAAAAAAAATACAGGTTTTAAAATTGTAATTAATTAATTAATTAATTAACTTATTTATTTATATAATTTTATTTTTATTTTTTTAGTGAGAGAACGGAGAGGGAGAGAAAGGTAGAAACATCTATGGCCTGTCTCTTGTATGCCTCCCTCCCCCCTCACTGGTGATTGAACCTGCAACCCAGGCATGTGTCCTGACCAGGAATATAATGACCAACATAAACTTGGTCATTTGATGAAAAAAAAAATGGAACCAGAGATATAGAAGCATCAAACAGATTGTTCAACCGAGGGAAGGCAGGAGGTGAGGGAGTAAGAGATCAACCAAAAGACTTGTATACATGCATATGAGCATAACCAATGGACAGATAGTATGAGGGTGAAGGCATGTGCTGAGGGGTGAAAGTGGCTGGGGAGAGGTCAGTGGGAGAAAAAGGAGGCTCATGTACTAATACTTAAACAATAAAGAATTTAAATAAAAATATATATAAAAAAACAAAACCATCCGGTTTTTATTTTTTTTAAAAATAGTATTTTATTTTATTTTATTTTTTATTAATGTATTACATGTATACATATCTTCCTATTGCCCCCCTCGCCTCCTAGGCATACCCTAACCCCCTCTTGTGTTCATTGGTTATGCTTATATGCATGCATACAAGTCCTTTGGTTGATCTCTTCTTTACCTTACCTCTCCCTAACTTTCCCACTGTAGTTTCACAGTCTGTTTGATGCTTTACTGCCTCTGTATCTATCTTTTTGTTCATCAGTTTATAGTGTTCTTTATTATCTATAAATGAGTGAGATCATGTAGTGTTTCTCCTTCACTGACTGGCTTATTTCACTTAGCATAAGGCTCTCCAGTTCCATCCAGATTGTTGCAAATGGTAAGAATTCCTTCTTTTTAATGGCAGCATAGAATTCCATTGTGTAGATGTACCATAATTTTCTGATCCAGTCATCTGCTGATGGGCACCCAGGCTGTTTCCAAATCTTAGCTATTGTAAATTGTGCTGCTATGAACATAGGGGTGCATAAGTCCTTTCTGATTGGTGTTTCTAGTTTCTTAGGATATATTCCTAAGAGTGGGATTACTGGGTCAAATGGGAGTTTATTTTTAGTTTTTTGAGGAAACTCCATACTGTTCTCCACAGTGGCTGCGCCAGTCTGCATTCCCACCAGCAGTGCACGAGGGTTCCTTTTTCTCCGCATCCTTGCTAACACTTGTCGTTTGTTGATTTGTTGATGATTGCCATTCTAACAGGTGTGAGATGGTATCACATTGTTTTGATTTGCATCTCTCGGATAATTAGCGACTTTGAGCATGTTTTCATGTGTCTCTTGGCCTTCCTTCTGTCGTCTTTCGAAAAGGTCCTATTTAGGTCCGTTGCCCATATTTTTATTGGATCATTTATCTTCCTTTTATTAAGTTGTATAAGTTGGCTGTAGATGTTGGAGATTAAACCTTTATTAGTGATAACATTTGCAAATATGTTCTCCCATACAGTGAGCTTTGTTGTTGTTATGTTGATGGTTTCTTTTGCAGTGCAAAAGCTTTTTATTTTGATGTAGTCCCATTTGTTTATTTTCTCTTTAGCTTCCATTGCCCTTGGAGCAGTATCAGTGAAGAAGTTCTTTTGGCATTGTCTGAGATTGTGCTGCCTGTGGATTCCTCTAGTATTTTTATGGTGTCCCGTCTTGTTATTAAGTCCTGTATCCATTTGGAGTTTATTTTTGTGTCTGGTGTAAGTTGGTGGTCTAGTTTCATTTTTTTGCATGTATCTGTCCAATTTTTCTAGTACCATTAATTGAAGAGGCTGTCTTGACTCCATTGTATGTTCATGCCTCCTTTGTCAAATATTAATTGAGTATAGTGAGTGGTTTGGGTGGATATCTGGGTTCTCTATTCTATTCCATTAGTCTATATGTCTGTTCTTGTGCCAGTATCAGGCTGTTTTGAGAACAATTGCTTTGTAATATAGCTTGAAATCTGGTATTGAGATCACACCTACTTTACTCTTTCTCAGGATTGCTGTAGCTATTTGGGGTCTTTTATTCCAGATGAATCTTTGGAGAGTTCTTTCTAGGTGTGTGAGATTTGTCATTGGTATTTTAATGGGTAGTGCACTGAATCTATAGATTGCTTTGGGTAGTATGGACATTTTAATGATGTTGATTCTCCCAATCCATGAGCATGGTATACTCTTCCATCTGTTTACGTCTTCCTCTATCTCTTTTTTCAGTGTCCTGTAGTTTTCTGCATATAGGTCTTTTACCTCCTTAGTTAGGTTTATTCCTAGGTATCTTATTTTTTTTTGGTGTGATGGTAAATGGGATTGCTTTTTTAATCTCTCTTTCTGTAATTTCACTATTAGTGTATAGAAATGCCATAGATTTCTTGGCATTAATTTTGTATCCTGCTACATTGCCGAATTCATTTATTAAGTCTATTAGTTTTTGAATGGAGTCTTTTGTTTTTTTTTATGTACAGTATCATGTCATCTGCAAATAAGGACAGCTTTACTTCTTCTTTTCCAATTTGGATACCTTTTATTTCTTCTTCTTGTCTAACTGCAATGGCTAATACTTCCAGTACTATGTCAAAGAGGAGTGGTGAGAGTGGACATCCCTGTCTTGTTCCTGTTCTTAGGGGAAATGGTTTTAGTTTTTGCCCATTGAGTATGATATTAGCTGTGGGTTTATCATATATGGCTTTTATAATGTTGAGGTATGATCCTTCTATTCCCACCTCGCTGAGAGTTTTTATCAAGAAAGGGTGTTAGCTGAAACCAGTTTGGCTCAGTGGACAGAGCATTGGCCTGCGGACTGGAAGGTCCCAGGTCCATTTCTGGTCAAGGGCATGTATCCTGGTTGCGGGTACGTCCCCAGTGGAGGGCGTGCAGGAGGTGGCTGATCGATGTCTCTCTCTCTCATCGATGTTTCCAACTCTCTATCCATCTCTCTTCCTCTCTGTAAGAAATCAATAAAAAAAATATATTTTTTAAAAAAGGGTGTTGGATTTTATCAAATGCTTTTTCTGCATCAATTGATATGACTATGTGATTTATATCTCAATTTGTTTATGTGATGTATCACGTTTATTGATTTGCGGATATTGTACCATCCTTGCATTCCTGGGATAAATCCAACTTGGTTGTAATGTATGATCTTTCCGATGTACTGCTGTATCTGATTTGCTAGCAATTTGTTGAGGATTTTGGCATCTATGTTCTTGAGGGATATTGTCCTGTAACTCTCTTTCATTGTGTTGTCTTTATCTGGTTTTGGTATTAGGGTGATGCTGGCTTCATAGAAGGTGTTTAGAAGTGTTCCTTTTTCTTGAATTTTTTTGGAATAGTCTGAGGAGGATAGGTTTTAATTCTTCCTTGAATGTTTGGTAAAACTCCCCTGTGTAGCTGTCTGACCCTGGGCTTTTGTTTGCTGGACGCTTTTTGATGACTGCTTCAATTTCTTCCATAGTTATTGGCTTATTGAGATGTTTAGATTCTTCCTGATTGAGTTTTGGAAGGTTATATTTTTCTATTAATATGTCCATTTTCTGCGGGTTATCCAGTTTGTTGGAATAGAGTTTTTCATAGTATTTTTTAACAATCCTTTGTATTTAGGAGGGGTCTGCTGTTATTTCTCCTCTTTCATTTCTGATTTTATTTATTTGGGTCTTCTCTCTTTGCTTCTTGATGAGCCTGGCTAGAGGTCCATCAATCTTGTTTATCCTTTCAAAGAACCAGCTCTTGGTTTTGTTGATTTTTTGTATTGTTTCTTTGGTCTCTATGTCATTTATCTCCACTCTGATCTTTACTATTTCCTTCCTTCTGCTTACACTGGGCTTATCTTGTTGCTCTCTTTCTAGCTCTTTGAGTTGTAGGGTTAGGTAATTTATTACCATTGTTTCTTGCTTTTTGCAGTAGACTTGTAGAGCTATGAATTTCTCTTTCAAGACTGCTGCTTTCACTGTGTCCCATAAATATTGTGTTGTTGAAAACATCTGGCTTTTAAAATTTTATTGATTTTTTTTTTTTTAGAGAAGGGAGAGGAAGACAGAGGTATAAATATCTTTGGGCTGCCTCCTGCCTTCCCCCCCTGGTGATTGAGCCTACAACCTGGGCATGTGCCCTGACCAAGAATTGAACCAGTGACCTCTTTGTGCATGGGTTGACACCCAACCACTGAGCAACACCAGCTGGGCTGGAAATGGATTCTTTAGGAAACTCAATTTTGGGCAGTTTTATTATTACAGAAAGAGCAGAAGGATATGACCAAGACCCATGTACCTGATGGCTTATAGATTTCTACTGGTAAACTATTAAAAATGTAGTGTGCTTTGCTGTTTTCTATTTTTGAGGTCTGCTTTAATCCTTCATATTTTTTAGTGATGCTTTTACGGAACTAATGTTTAACTTTTTATTTACTTTTTCAAAAACAGCATTAATATTTCATGGTTTGTTACTGTGGAAAAAATCAAGGTATATAAAAGTGACATAAAAATATGGATATCCAATTTTCAAATATATTTGATAAAACTTCTGAGGATAAATGTTACTTTTGCAATGGTACTGTTTTATTACTGAGATGCATCGTTTTTGTTTTTTTTTCATTTATTTATTTTGATTTCATAAATCTTTATTGTTCAGATTATTACATTTGTTCCTCTCTCCCCCCCCCCCAACCCCATAGTTTCCCTCCACCCGGCTCTCACCCCTCCCTCTGCCCTTACCTCCCCCCACATTGTTCTTATCCATGGGTGTATGATTTTTGTCTAGTCTCTCTCTGAACCTCTCTTACCCCTTTCCCCCTGAGATTTGTCAGTCCACTCCTTTCTATGCTTCTGATTCTAGTATATTCACCAGTTTATTCTGTTCATCATATTTTTTATTCACTTGATTTTTAGATTCACTTGTTGATAGATAAGTATTTGTTGTTCATAATTTTTATCTTTACCCTTTTCTTCTTCTTCCTCTTTTTAAAGAGTACCTTTCAGCATTTCATATAATACTGGTTTGGTGGTGATGAACTTCTTTAGCTTTTTCTTATCTGTGAAGCTCTTTATCCACCCTTCAATTCTGAATGATAGCTTTGATGGGTAGAGTAATCTTGGTTGTAGGTTCTTGCTATTTATCATTTTGAATATTTCTTGCCACTCCTGTCTGGCCTGCATAGTTTCTGTTAAGAAATCAGCTGACAATTGTATGGGTGCTCCCTTGTAGGTAATTAACTCTTTTTCTCTTGCTGCTTTCAAGATTCTCTCTTTGTCTTTTGCTCTTGTTATTTTAATGATGATGTGTCTTGGTGTGGTCCTCTTTGGATTCCTTTTGTTTGGGGTTCTGTACGCTTCCTGGACTTGTAAGTCTATTTCTTTCACCAGTTGTGGGAAGTTTTCAGTCATTATTACTTCAAATAGGTTTTCAGTATCTTGTTCTCTCATTTCTTTTGGCATCTCCATAATTCTGATGTTGGTACACTTGAAGTTGTTCCAGAGGCTCCTTACACTATATTCACATTTTTGGATTCTTTTTTCTTTTTTCTTTTCCAGTGGAGTGTTTTCTGCTTTTTTGTATTTCAAATCTTTGACTTGATTCTTGCGTTCCTATATTCTGTTGTTAGGTCTCTGTATAATATTTTTTATTTCAATCGGTGTATGTTTAATTTCTAGTTGGTCCTTTTCATCTCCTCTTGGGTCTCACTAAATTTATCAGCCTTTTCTAGGGAATTCTTGAGAAACCTTATAACTGTGGTTTTGAACTCTATATCCAGTCATTTGTTTTTCTCCATTTCTTTTGTTTGTGATCTGTTTCTTTGTCTCTGCATTTTCGCTATGCTGAGAGAACTTCTGTGCTCGAGTCAGCCTTATGTTACAAGACTTGTAAAACTGCAAAAACCTCTCTGTTGAGCTTGGTTGGGGTGGAGTCTCAGGGCTGAGCAGACAGTCTTGGCTTCCAGTCAACCCCACCCTACACAGTCCCTGGATCTGAAGTGTCCCTTGGTAATTGCTGCAGTCCTTGCTGTGCACACATGTGCATGCGTGCATGCGTGCCTCTAGACCTCTTCCTTTCCCTTGTGCTCCAGGACCCTTATGAGTTGGGGTCCCCAGGGTCTTGCCTGAAACTGGGGTTCAGTGCTGTCAGAAGTGGAATTCAGCACAGTTGGGAGGTTCGGTTTCCCGCCCACTAGAGAAAGCCAGCGGCACAATTGGCAGTCTGGCCTCTCTGTGCGCAGTGGTATGTGCGCCCCCAGACCTTTGCCCTTTCACAGCTCCCCTAAATTTCCGTGTATTCCTCTCTTTTTACGACAGTCCAGACTTCCCCCGTGTGAGTCTCACCTGGAACTGCGATTCATTGCAGTCAGATAAGGGGTTGAGTGCATTCGGGAGTCTCCGTCTCCCTCCCAGCAGAGGAAGTCATCCAGGCATTCTGCTGCCCACTTTCTTCATGTGTGTGTCTCTGTACCTCAGCTTTTTGCAGCTCTTCTGAGTCTTTGTGAGCTCCTGTCTTTCCTTCTAGTTATAGAATTTCCACTCAGCCAGCTTTCCTGTGGTTCTGGATAATGTCTGTTCTGTCTTTTAGTTGTAGTTTTGAAATTGTTGTTTGAGGCAGCAGTTTAGGTGTTCACCTATGTCGCCATCTTTGTTTACTTTGTATCATTGTTTAATGGTGTAAGGATCTTGAACAATTTGCTGCAAAATTAATTTAGTTATATTGGGATGGGTTTCCCAGAGAGGTCTTCTGTTTTTCAGTTATGGCAATAATGCTTTACTCCCTTTTATTACCTCTTCATACCTTTTCATTTAATCTATACCATGCCCCTTGCAATTTCAGAAAAAGCAATCCATGGTAGAAATCATTTATTTTTTTCTTTCTGTTTTTTTTTTTTAACTTGCTCTTTAAAATGGAATGAATGAAAGTTATTTTTCCATGAATGAATTTTAGCCCAGAGTTGATAGTATTTGCCAGGTATTCTGTTCCCTGTTTCCTTCAGGTTTGGTGTGATCCTCTACATAAGAAATCTTTCTGAAGCAAGAGTAACCATCACCTTATCTTAATGTAGCAGATAAGGCAAAGTTTCAATTAGTCCAAGACATTAAGGACTTTATGTAGAGGATTTACCTTGATCTCCTCAACAGTGATCAGTGTGATAGTTTCCTAAATGCCTTCAGTACCTCTTCCCCTTCTTATTAACTGGTCTCTGCTTCCACCTGCTCCCTCTATAGTCTGTTTTCTCAATGGCCATCAGAGGATAATTTGAAATCCTAAGTTAGAGCATGTCATTCCTGGGCTTTAAACCTTGCTGGTTTAAAACCTTTACTTCATTAAGAGTAGAAGCTGAAGTGCTAGCAATGGTGTGCCAGACCCTACAAGGTCTGCTTCTATCTCTTATCATTCCTTTGCCCTGTTATTCTTTGACTCCCTCCCTCTGTTTGGACAACTCTGGCCTCCTATATCTTGAACACATCATGGTGCTATTACCTTGATGTGCTGTCCATTTCTTCTACCTGGAAGTTCTTTACCTAGACATATTTTCATACCTCTCTCTGTGATCTTCCTTCAATTTATGCTCAAATCTCACCTTCTCCAGAAAGCTTACCCACTACCTATTCCCATGGAATTGACCTCACTTACCTCTGCCTCTTTTCTGCTCTGATTTATTCTCCCCATAGCACTGTGATCTAACATATTATTTGGTATATTTATTATTATATCGGTATTGTCAGGCTTCTTCAGAGAAAGAGTCAAATAGGATAAATATATCTCTACTTGAGGCCCGGTGCATGAAATTCGTGTATGGGCCGGGGATGTCCCTCAGCCTGACCTGCATCCTCTTGCAATCCGGGACTTCTGGCTCCTAACTGTTCACCTGCCTGCTTGCCCTAACCATTCTGACTGCCTGCTTGACCCCTGTAACTGCCCTTCCCTGCCAGCCTGGCCACTCCTAACTGCCCTTCCCTGATGGCCTGCTTGCCTCTATTAATTTTTTTTTTAAATCTTATCCCCTTCACACACAATTGTATTTGACTTACTTATTAGCTTCTCTCTCCACACAATTTTTCTCTCTTCTTATGTAACACTTTTTCTTACGGATTCATCATTTATAAACTTTTCTTTCCTCCTTATTTCCTACTCTGTTCCATCATCCTTCTTCCCATTTTTCTCCTACCCTTCCTTCCTCCTCACCTTCCTTCTTTCCTTTATCTTTACCTCCACCCTCCCTCCCCTTTTCCTTCCTTTCTTTTTCTTCCACCTTAATTTTTTTCTTCACTTCCTCCCTCAGACATGCTTTGCTCCCTCCCTCATATCTTCCTTCTTCCCATTTAAGCTCTACTGGCTCCCCTTTATTTATTTTTATTTAAAAAAATATATATTTTATTGATTTTTTACAGAGAGGAAGGGAGAGGGATAGAGAGAAACATTGATGAGAGAGAACTATCCATCAGCTGCCTTTTGCACATACTGGAGATGTGCCCACAACCAAGGTACATGCCCTTGACTGGAATCAAACCTGGGACCTTTCAGTTTGTAGGCTGATGCTCTATCCACTGAGCCAAACTGGTTAGGGCCTGGCTCCCCTTTAAAACTCTTCTTCCCTCCCTCTTTCTTTCTCACCCTACCTTTCTCATATATTCTTCTCTACTTACTTCCACTGATTTAATATCTATCTACCTGCCTAATTATTCACAATCATTTTTTTTCTTTTCTGACTCCTACTTTTAAAATCTGTCCCCAATTATACTTAATTTTCATTATAGCTCCTACAGTTCACTCATACATCCTCTTTCCTTCTTTAACTCTGCTCTCTACTGAATCTTTTATAAAGTTCTTCCCTCCCTCCCTTCCTTCTTCTTTTTTTTTTAAAATATATTTTATTGATTTTTTACAGAGAGGAAGGGAGAGGGACAGAGAATTAGAAACATCGATGAGAGAGAGACATCGATCAGCCGCCTCATGCACACCCCCTACCGGGGATGTGCCCGCAACCAAGGTACATGTCCCTGACCGGAATCGAACCTGGGACCTCTCAGTCTGCAGGCCGATGCTCTATCCACTGAGCCAAACCGGTTTTGGCCCTCCCTTCCTTCTTAAAGCTTCTTTTCGCGAGGGGTGGGGGGCTGGTTTAACCCCCAGCCCAGGGCTCAGCCTTGGCCTGGTTTTCTCTGCCCCTTCCCTGGCCTCCCTGCCGCCATCCTGCTCCCATTCCCTGCCTGGGACGCCCGGCCCAATGAAGGTGGCTGAGGCCTGTGTGGCCCAGATGCTGCTGCTGCAAAGCAGGGGAGCTTCCACCTAGAAGGCCTTGGACCGTCTACCAGTCAGTCCCGGACCTGTGGGCGCCTCCCGCCAATGGCCTACATTGTGAGCCACTACCCTCTTCTCTCATCTGAGTGGGGCTCCCAACCCTTGCTGAATGCACCTGCTCCCCACCCCACAGTTGCCAACCCCTCCCTCGTGCAGCCCCATGTTTCCTTCCCTTTTTCATTCCTGTGTCTTTTTCTTGTTCCTTTTCTGTATTTCTGTTTCTCCTCTCAGCCTGTCTGCATGCAGACCTGCCTTCCTCTCCCTCTCCTTTCTTATCCCCTTCTATCATATCCTATCCTACCCCAAGCCTTGCAGCTGCCTGAGCAGAGGGCGGGGACACAGCTTGCTGATTGGTCATGATGCGACGCTGTAACGGATAATTTGCATATTTCTCTATTATTAGTATAGATACATATATGGATACTAGAGGCCTGGTGCACGAAATTCGTGCATGGTGGTGGGGTGTCGTTCAGCCCAGCCTGCTTCCTCTCCAATCTGGGATCCCTCTCACAATCCAGGACTGCTGGCTCCCAACTGCTCACCTGCCTGCCTTCCTGATTGCCCCTAATCGCTTCTGCCTGCCAGCCTGATCACCCCTAACCACTCCCCTGCCAGCCTGATTGATGCCTAACTGCTCCCCTGCCAACCTGGTCACCCCCAACTGTCATTCCCTGTAGGCCCCGTCACCCCCAATTTCCTTCCTCTGCCAGCCTGGTCACCCCTAACTGCCCTCCCCTACAGGCTTGATCACCCCCAGCTGCCCAGCCTTGCGGCCTTGTCCCTGCCAACTGCCCTCCCCTCCTGGCCATCTTGTGATGGCCATCTTGTGTACACATGGGGGCAAGATCTTTTGACCACATGAGGGCAGTCATCTTGTGTGTTGGAGTGATGGTCAATCTGCATATTACTCTTTTATTAGATAGGATAGAGGCCTGGTACAATGATGGGGGCCAGCTGGTTTGCCCTGAAGGGTATCCTGGATCAGGGTGGGTGTTCCCTTGGGGCATGGGGTGGCCTAGGCGAGGGGCCTGTGGTGGTTTGCAGACCAGCCATGCCCCCCAGTGACCCAAGTGGAGGCCCTGGTATCTGGGATTTATTTATCTTCTACAATTGAAACTTTGTAGCCTGGAGTGGAGCCAAGCCTTCTGCTGGGTCCATGGCAGCAGCCATTGAAACTTTGTTCCTTAAGCGGAGGCCTCCATTGGCCAGGGTGTGCAGAAAGCTTGGCTTCCTCCATCGCCAGGGGTAACCCAAGCCTCTCTCCTGCTCTCTCTGTGGCCCAAGCGATCTTGGTTGGGTTAATTTGCATACTCGTTCTGATTGGCTGGTGGCCGTGGCTGGTGGATGTGACTTGTGGGTATAGTGGAGGTACGGTCAATTTGCATATTGCTCTTTTATTAAATGGGATATGTATAGATAGAAATATATATATCTTATATAGTTTATATACTTATATGTTATATTTACCTGTATACATATAGATATACATATGAAGAGATTTATTATAGGAATAGCTCAGTTATGGAGGCTCAGAAATCCCATGATCTGTCCTGAGCAAGCTGAAGAACCAGGAAAGCTGGTGGTATAATTCAGGGTAAGTCCTGGAGTAGGAACACCCAAGAACCAGGAGCTCTGATGTCCATGGGTAGAAGAAGATGGAGGTCTCATCTCAAAAAGGAAGAGAATTTGCTCTTCTTCCATGTTTTTGTTCTCCTGTGGGGGAGGGTGAATAGGGGACCAATGGGTTAGATAATGTCCACCCATAATTGGTGAGAGCAAATCTTTACTCACTCTGCTATTCAAATGCTAATCTCTTCCAAAATACCCTCACAAACAAACGTAGAGAAATCAGCTATATTGCATCCTTAGCCAAATCAAGTTGAGGTATAAAACTAACCATCATAGGTTAATTTTTATAAATGAGGGCAAGGATATTTATCTCTTATTTACTAATGTATTTTAAAAAGCTAGGACAATACTTGGTGCAAAGTAGACACTCAATAAATATTTTTTGAATGTGAATGAATAAAAGTGTGATTGAATTAATATCAGATTGAAGGTCTGGATTACATTTGCATTAAATATTTGAGGTTATAAAGATAGCCATAGACTCTTAAATTAGAGTGGTTTTTTGGGTAGCAGCATACACAGAGTCACTTGGAAGAATAACCTTGAAGAAAAGATGTACAATCTTACATGGATCATAGAAATGTCACCTTAATTGCCTGTTCTCATTAGACAAGATAGCCTCAATTTACTTGAGCAGGGTCATTTTTTTTTTTTCCTATTTCTACTTTCCACTGAAGTTGAAGTACTCTAGTTGCTCATATCTCATTTCTTTCCTGATGTAATGTCTTATACTAGGATGCATATAGGGAAAAATCTTTTCCCACTTTGAATTTATGTAGTCTTTGTGCCTCTAGTGTTTCTTCTAATACAATTTCACCTCTAGCTGAGGATGCTAGCAAACTTACAGAATGTGGCTTTTCCTTCATTTGGTTCATAAAAGTAAGTTTTTGTTATGTGTCAGTCTTGGATCCTCCTCCGGGTGATTAACTTTTGTGTTGACTGAGACGGAGCCCTCCAGTTTGGCAGCTGGAGGAAATTCTTCCCTGGTGGAAGTCATTTGTACTGTTCCAAGAGGTATGTCTTTTCTTTCTGCTGGAGTGGCTGAAGGTACCCTAGGAAATAATAGTCACAGTGTTTGATGCCTTTAGGAATGTATAAATCACCCGGAAATTGGACAGTTTCTGGGATTGCTGTTGGGAAAACGAGGATAAGATTTTTTTAGTAGCAGTCCTTGAAACTGTCCTCTCTTCTTTTAATAAAGGATTATTGCCTTGGACTTGTATTTTCTTGAGAATTTTAATTGTTTTGGTGAACCTCATGGCTGGTACATTTTAACTAGAGATTAATACTACAGAGAAGTTGAGAATGCCTATAATAGCAGCACATGGTGTCATGGTCTCTTTTGGTGTCATTTTCTAATTTTTTCTCTTTTCCCTTCTCCAAATTCACTGAAGTTTACAAAACAAACTTGCTCTACTTTATTGTGGTCATAGCTTAAGTTTGTGAAATCCAAGAGGGTGACTGAAAATAGTCAACATTCTTTAATGGGATAATTAATTAATTACATAGTATGGTGGCTGAGAAATGAGAAATCCAAAATCTGCCTTTGGCAAACTAGATACCTAGGAGAGCTGATGGTATAGTTCCAGTCAGACTCTGAAGTCCTAAGAACCAGAAGAACTGATGGTTGAGTTCCAGTTTGAGTTTGACTCTAAAGGCAGGAGAAGACTGATGTCCAGCTTGAAACAGTCAGAGAGAAAGAATTCCTTCTTATTTAGCCTTTCATTCCATTCAGGTCTTCAAAGAATTGGATGAGTCCCACCCACACGGGGGAGGGCAATCTGCTTTACCCAATATACTGATTCAGATGTCAGTCTCATCCAGAAACATCCTTGTAGACACACCCAGAAATACTCTTTTTGTGGTTGTTGTTAATCCTTACCTGAGGAGATTTTTCCATTGATTATTTTAGAGAGTGTGGAAGGAATGGGTAGAGAGAGAAACATTGATGTGAGAGAGACACATCAATTGGTTCCTTCCTGCATGGTCCTGACAGGATTGAGCTTACAACCAAAGTACATGTCCTTGACTGGAATTGAACCTGGGACCCTTCAGTCCGAGGGCTGACACTATCCTCTGAGCCAAATGGGCTAGGGCCAGTAATAACGTTTAACTAAAAATCTGGGTTTGTGGCCCAGTTAACTTGATACACAAAATTTACCATCACATTTTCTTTTCTTTCTTCCTCTAACTGCCAATAACCACCATTTTACTTTCTGTTTTTATGAATTTTACTACTTTAGTTCATGTAGTAGGAATATACTGTATGTCTTTTTGTGATTGATCTGTTTCACTTAGCATAATGTCCTGAAGATTCATCCAGTGTTATAGCACGTGACAGGAGTTTTTCCTTTATTAAGGCTTATTAGCATTCTGTTGTATATATATATATCACATTTGTTTATCCATTGATGGAATTTTGGGTTGCTTCCACCTCTTGGCTATTATGAATAGTGCTGGTATGAGCATGTATGTACAAATATCTTTTCAAGACCCTGCTTTCAATTCTTTTGGATGTATTCCCTAAAGTGGGATTGTTGATCTATTAACTTTTATCACAGAACATGAATGTACTAATAGGTGCCCCATGGCATGTCTTACATTCTAGACATACCCTTTCTTATGACCAATTTCCCCTTGATAATCAAGACTAATTATTCTGGTACAGAAGAATCTTCTTTGTTTTTTTCATTTCTTGGCATAAGGAGCCCAGAAGTAACCAGGTGATATTCTCAGCTTCCATTTTAATGGAGTTACTGCTGAGTCCCATGATGGAAGCCTTTCTTCTTTGGGAATTAAGATTTAGACCAATAGAGCCCATAGTTTCTGGGATGGGAAGCAGACATTTCACTAGTGGACCATTAGATGTAATAATGAGATGAGCCATTCCCTTTCCCAATATTTAATTTCAGGATCTGTAAATCCTGGCTCTGGGAGAAACACAGCATGTATCAACTGCTAGCTCAGAGCACATACTATATCCTGAAGGATATTATCCATGTCCTATAGAGCGTTGCCATCTATCCAGCACCATGAATCTTCAAAAGGCCATTCTGGTATTCTGTATGCCAGCTACTTCTGAGGGATGAGAAACACAGGAATTCTATGAAAATTAGACCATTTCCATACTTAATTTGCTATAAAATTAAGTTCACTAAGCAGAAGCAGTACTATGTGGAATACATAATGGTGACCAAGGTATTTTATAAATTCATGGATGTTGATTTCAGCAGAAATATTATGATCAGGGAAGAAAAAAATCTATATCTAGAGTAATTCTACTTTAGAAAGAATAAAGCATTGCTCATTCTATGATGGAAGTGACATAGTATAATTAGCTTTGCCACCAAGTGGCTGGCTGGTCCACCTAGAGAATAATGCCAGGCCATGGGTTTAGTGTTTGTTTTTACTATTGATAGAGTTGACATTCAACAGGGGCTGTAATCCTATCAGTCTTGGTGAATGGAAGTCCCTATTGCTGGGCTCATGTATTATTCATCCTTGCTGCCATGACTCCATTTTCATCATTGACTCTGTTGCTGTATGGATAGTGGTGGCTGGGAAAAAGATGCTGGCTAACATCCACAGAATGCTTTGTCTTGGTCTCCTGATTATTAAGATACTGAAGTTGATTTCAGCATAATGACCATTTACACACACATACTCTTGCCTAGACTATCTTGTTACCAGTTTTCCAGTTGTGATCTCTTTGAGTCCCTGACTATTCAGCCAAACTATTAACTACCACACATAAGTTGGTGTATGTTTTTCACCTTGGATCATGGCTCATTTCAGGAAAAATGGCAATTATGTTTATTACTTGAAATTCTATCTACTGAGAGGATTTTACTTCACCACTGTCCTTCAGGGTTACCTTTGAGTGGAGCTATAGTGCTGCAACGGTCTACTTTCAAGTAGTGTCAGCTTATCATACAGAACCATCTGTATATGAAGCCCTTATTTTTCTTCATTAGCCAATTGATCACAGGAAAATTTTCATGGATCCAGGATTTGGGTTGAGAGAGCAAACAATGTAACAAGAATAGGGTTCATGGGAATCTGTTCTACTTGCTCCTGCAACTTACATGTACCTTCAGGACTTGTTCCAACCAAGTTTTGTATATACACTTTCACGTTATGATAGAGTGCTGCTGTGTACGTTCAGATTATGGGTTGGTAGATCAGACAATAACCATTTTATGATGGGCAACTCATGGTAAAATGGTCGCCATGAATGCAGCATCTGCTGAGGACTGGTAGCCTGTCAGTTTAAAGCTGATTTTCAAGAGGAGAATAGTTATTTGTAGAGGATGGCTTGCTCTGTTCCAAAATCTTAAAAGTTCACATGAGATTCACCTCTAAGGACCTGCCAAACTTGAATTCAAGCAGTCAAAATGATATCTTAGTAGAGAGCTAAGTGGAATATGTGTTGCCTGAAATGGAGAGTTGATCAAGATTTCTACTACAGACTAGATTATGACGGCAGGCTAGAGTTGCTGTAGCTCTGAGGTAGGGCAATCAAGGTATATTGCTGGCCTTGTCAGTTGAAAGAAACTGTTTTTGGTGGTTTTTATTAAAAGGATAAAAGAAATAGCTTCATTCTAAGTTGTCAAGAAATGTACTGATTTGCTCTAACAACAAAACTAAATCTTTAAAAAAAACTACATCTTTAACTGCATCTAAATTGGAGTCGCATGTGATTATGCTTGCAGTGATTTATTGTCATTCTCTAATATCCGTCTATATTTTGCAGAAACCAGATAGGTGAATTGAATGCTGGTATCATTGGAATAACCACCCTTTTATTTTCTAAATCCTTAAAAGAGGCACCAATCTCTGTAGTCTCTCAGGGAATGTAGCATTGCTTTTAACTTGCTATTTTCCTAGGTAAGAGTCACTTAGGTAACTTCCATTTGCTTTTTATCCCCTGTAAGTCCCTCTCTCCATGGGTCAGGTAACCAGTATGGATAGTGTGCCAGTTTCTGCATTTCTCTTTTCTAACTATGCATTCCAAACTGGGGACATAACTGTGAGGTAGGTTCAAGTATCTTCTAGGCCCACTGGAGACAGACCTTAGCCAAAACTCAGTTAATCACCTGACCTCTATAAACTCCTACCCTAACTAGTGAACCACAGTAGCATTTTAGTGTCCAGTTACCCTCATAAGTGCTATTAGCTTCCCTTCCCTAGTGCATGATTATCCTGGTAAAGGGTTGCATGCTTCTTTGAGAACCCATCCTTTTTCTTTCTTTGAGAGCCCATACTTTTTTATTTTTAAATTTCAATCTTTTGTCTTACCTTCTCTCTCCATTAATTCTTCTCTTTAGGGGTCTTTCAGGAGACTAAAGTAGGTAAGACAATGCTTGAGAAGGTGGGGAGATAGAGTCACCTCATTCATTGCAACTTACTGTTTCTATTGTGGAATGGTAGATTACTGAGGTAATAATACCGACTTGAAAAATAGTGGTTTATTTGAGTCGTGTAAAAATACTTAGTTTTTGAGATTGTCTAAAGGGAAACATTTAAATAGAGGGCTTGGAATATTTTCTTACTCCCTGTTCCCTCCTGTGAGCTTGAAAAGATTACTGGGATGTATCCAGGGTTGAAATGTATTTAAAAGTGAGAGAGATTGAAACAGGCAGGATAATGTGAAAATGTAGGCTGGTGCCCATGTCAGAGACACACACATACAAGATGAGGGACAAACAAATGCAGAAGATTTTCAGTTGTTACTGAAATATAAAGTGTTCTGAAGTATTCTTTTGTTCATTTGGATTTTGACTTTTGAAAAGCTATTTATGACCACTATTCAAAAAAAAACACAAAACTTTTAGACTTTACTTTGATAGGAAAACTTTAATAGCTTACTTTTTGGGTGGCCATAGTGCAGTGATTAGGCTATTATTAGATTAAATTAAATCAGTCAGTAACATCTAGGGTTCGGAGTGATCCTTTCTTTTTATTTATAAGCATTTTGCCATATAAAGGGACCAATAAGTATCTATATATAAAGGCTAAGTGACCCACCATACACCTGTTTGACTGTCCAACTGACCAACCAGCTGGTAGCTATGATGCACACTGACCACTAGGGGCAGATGCTCAACCACAGGCATGGACACAAGGAACAGACTGATGAATCTCAGAGAGAAGAGGGGGAAAGGGAGGGCTGGAAGAAATTAACTAAAGATCTTATATGCATACTAGAGGCCTGGTGCATGAATTTGTGCACTGGTGGGGTCCCTTGGCCTGGCCTATGAGGATCGGGCCAAAACTAGCTCTCTGACATTGCCCGAGGGGTCCTTGATTGCAAGAGGGCACAGGCCAGGCCGAGGACCCTATTGGTGCACAAATTCATGCACCGGGCCTCTAGTTTAAAAATAAACCTTGGCTTGCAAATGCACGATACATATAAAGCTCTCACTGGTGCCAATTGCACGCATGCGTTTCGGTCTGTCATTGTTAATCATGAATACTATTATAGAGGAAGGGCGAATAGCGATATTAAAATATTTCTTCTAATTAATTTCAGTGTGTATGAATTTGTGAATTGGCCACTAGTCTATTTATTTATTTATTTATTTATTTATTTATTTATTTATTGTGGGTCACTAGTTCTTTATAATGGATGTGGTTGGGCCATAAAACATTCTTTGTATTTCAACTGAATTTTACTGCATAAACATTTTCAGACAAAGAAATAAAACTGTATTTTATGTAGAATATAAGAATGTGTATGGGTCAGTTAGGAGAGGGCATTTTAATGCTCATATTAAGATGATTTTATCCTTCTGAATTTTAAGAGGAAGTTTTCTCCCTTATTATAAATGCTAGCATATTTTAGTGTCCTTTAATGATTTATTCATGGCCTACTTGTACAGTAGCCAAAGAAAAGAATTATATATTACTTTTTAAAATCTTGTGCAAGAGAGCAATTTTAAAAATATATATTTGGTAAGACCTTTAATAAAATTTTTAATAAGTTGTCTTTTCAACTCATAGTCATTATAGAATATTGTCTTCTCCATTATTATGGCTTACGGCAGTGTCATTCCCCCCCCCCTCCCTTTCTGGCTGGATATGTGTTGTTTCCATATTATCTTTGTTTTTTTAAGTTTATATTCTTCTGTTTAGGAAAATCTGACGTGTATCCATACTTAAGATAGTATTTAAATTATACTATGATGAATGTAATAAATTTATTTATAAAATCTTATCTAAGATTAAAGTACTAAAAATCATAAATACTCTGAGGTGAATAAAGTTGGTCTATCACAGTAGTCGGCAAACCCCAACTCGTGAGCCACATGAGGCTCTTTGGCCCCTTGAGTGCGGCTCTTCCATAAAATACGACATGCAGGCGCGCACATACAGTGTGATTGAAACTTCGTGGCCCATGCACAGAAGTTGGTTTTCAACTCTCAAAGGAAATTTCAATTGTTGTACTGTTGATATTTGGCTCTGTTGACTAATGAGTTTACTGACCATTGGTCTATCATTAACCAAACATTTCCCTCTTTTCCCCCCTTTCTTTCCTTTATTACTGTTTTCTTCCTATTCCTCCCAAGTTCTACAATTGCATACTTGAAGAATGGATGAATGATTTTATATAATTATTTGTTTACTGTCTCCTCTTTTTAGACTGTAAATTCTGTGAGCACAGAGACTGTACCAATCTTGTTTACTTCCATGTGCCTAATGCCTAGGATTAGTATATATTAATAATTCAGTAAATTAGTTGATTGAATGAATCAATGAATAATAAAACATATCCTATGAATGCTTTTAAAACAATTATTTTTGTTGAAATGTATTTCTTGTCTATTGAAGTATTTAGAATGTATATTATGGGGAGAAATAATAGGATAAAACATATTTGTAAAAAGTATGTTTTAAAATTTGCTACTTTTTTTTTAACAAAGCATAGTATAATAAGCAATCAAATTAAAGTGGTTTTTGAAATTAAACTTTTGATTATTTTGGATTAATATTTTGAACTACATTTTCCCATGTGACTTTGATTAACTCAACTAATGTATGGCCTAACAAAATTAAAATAGTTTGAGGGCATAATACGGAAATACTCATAATTTTACAAGAAGTATCAGTTTTAAGGGTTTTAATTGAAACATGATGTGGGCCTATGTAGATAATAACATATTCATTATTTTAAATTGTAACTTGAGAATTTTAAGGTTTGAAAAATATTTCCAAGCATAACAGAAAATTATGTGCCCTGGGGTTCAGAAATTATTATTTTAGCTAAATAGGCCTGACTGATCAGAAACACAAGGACCAAAGTAAGTGTACATAAGTCCCAAAACAATGTTAGTGTAGACTGTTCATTTAATTGTTAGATAGCAGGTGTGTACAAACACTTTGATTACTTAGGAGATAAGAACAAAAAGAGTTCACTACTGATTACAGTGTAGGCCTTGTAAGGTACGAAGTGGCTATAAATTAGAACTTGGCATATTATGAACTTAATTTGACCACTTGTTTAGAAAGACTATTAATATTTGACTATACAGCAGTACACTCTGAAGAATGATTCAATGCAGTGTTTCTTAATGTCTTTGCAGCTCTGTCTAATGGTAATATCTCTGTTACTGTTTGTTTAGCTTTTGTCTCCTTGTAATGTGAAGGGTATACTTTTCATCCTAAGTTTTTCTCTAGGCATCCACAAAGACAAAGCTAAACCTCCCAGCTTCTCTGTTGTCCTTGAGACTCTGAGGCGTACCTTGACAGATTACCAGAACAAGCTGGAAGATACATCTAATGAGGTAACACTTGCACTGTTTGGCTCCACACATATAGCCTTCGGCCTACAGCAGTACGTATCCCTTGCTTGTTACAAAGGTAAAAAAAAATGGGAATATTGACTTGGCAGGTTCACAGATATAAAAAACAATAAATTGTCACTGTTCTTTAAGTGTGGCCTAAAGTTGTGTCTCATTTATGTTTTTATAACTTAGGTCACACTCTTATTTTTAAAGTTATAAAGGCTCTGCTACTCTTGGACTTCAAAATCTATTTATTTTAATTTAATATAAAAGCTATGCAAGTCATTCAGTTAATATGTGTTATATTTAAATTTTAATGTGGTTTTATGAATTTGCAATAGGTAGTGGAAATTTAGATTTTAATATTTTAGGTTAAGATTTCTACAAATTGTAGAAGTCTGAATAAAAAAGGGATGTTAGTTTTCATTTAAAGTGAGTAAAGTGTTGATATAAGTTTTTAAAAACAATCATCTCTTTGATGCAGCCTGGAAGTTTTTTAGTTTGCCAATTGAAAAAGCTCTTGCTTCTCTTTATCATCTCATTTGTATTATTTACTGTGTGGGTTGATAATTTTCTTGGGTATTAAAATATTTAATGAATCTGTGCTTTAAAAATTGAAGAGTTTGCTTAGTTACATTTTGTCAAATTAGAGAATATAAAGTAATTACATTAAATACAATTAGTAAAACAACAGACATTATTTGAACCAAAAACAAACTACGTAGCATGAAATTTAGTGTTTATTCTTCTGTTCATCTATTTCATTCATACAATATGAAGACTATGGAACTATTACAGTTCACATTTCAGAAGGGGCTTATTTTACTTAATTTAAAAAGGTGAATAAAGAAGGAAAAGTGAGCCTTCTTAATTGTTCAAAAGGCATAAAAGAAAGTGATCATTGAAATAATTAAATTTCTATAGAGAATAAATATTGCTAAATCTTTCCCTGTGAGACAAGATAACCTATATTGTTAGTAGTTTATGAAACTCTTCTGAGGCCTCAGACTGGAAGCTGCAGGGTAACTAGGAACATATTACCCACAGCGAATTGTTATTTGGGAAGATGAATGTCACATGATCCTCAGCACAGTTGAAAAGTCGGCTCAGCAGGCTTTGGCTTAGTAATGCGCTTTGTTGTGAACCAGTGCCAGAGACAGCAGTGGGGAGACCAAGGGGGTGGCTGCAAAGAAAGCAAAAAGAGCAGTCTGACAGAAAGAAGAATGAACTGTCAAAGAAAATAAATCACAAGCAGAGCAGGACCAACTGATGACCTGCCACAAGCCTTCCCAGTAGGACTGCATGTGACCGACCCTGAAGTTGTCATATGGAGTGAGAGACCAGTGAATACCCTCATGATGTATGGAAAGAGCAGTCTTCTGCTCTGTCCTTTTTTCTTTCTTTATAGATGCCACTGCTTCTGGCATTTTGGTCCAGAAGGATTTTAAGAATAAAGTTATATTTGTTTATAGTGAGAATGAAATCCTTTGTCTGACATTTGGTGAAAACAGTGATATCACTGACGTTTTAAGCTTGAATGCTTTCTTTTTAACCATGTGAGCTTGTGACAGAAATTACCTAGTTAACCAAAAGAAAATTTTAAGACTCTTAATTACTATTCAAAAGTTTATATTAAGTAACTGCATAAAAAACATTTAAAGATTAGCTTTTGAATTACCAATCCTTGAAAAATAGAAAAGTTATTTACATTTTCTTTTATCAGTTAAACAGTGTGAATGATGCCAAGGAAAAGACATCTACTGAACTTGATTCTACCAAACAGAAGATAGAATCTCACACTAAAATTATAAAGGTATTGATTTTAAAAAACTTTTTCCTTTGTATTAAGAGAGAAATATTATTTAGGGAAACTTTATGGTAGAGATATTTGAAAATATGGCTTCCTATTTCTTATTAAGTACATTTGGGTACAACTTTAATATTTTATTATTGATCAAAGTAACAAGAATGTTTTTCATTAAAAAATAAAACTTGATTAGAAATTGTTCTGATTAATGGAAACATTTATTTCCCAGACTTAATTATAATACCATGGATCACAAATTTAAGATTTAATGTCTACTCTTAGACACATATGTGCTTATGTAAAATGTTTACATAACATTTTACATAAGCACATCAGTATTTGGAGTCAGTTTCCATCATTTTGGGTGGAGCCATTGTTTTTAGTACATCATGCCTAGTAATGGGCCAAGACCACACCTGGCTCAGGTCCAGGAAAATCGTTTATTTTATTTTCTGTGCCATTTTTATGTAATACATTTTTGCAGAACTATACTGAAGCAGCTCTCAGAGTTGCTCAGTAGTGTTGAATTTTTGTTGTTGTTGTTGGTTTATATTGCAGTTGTCCTTGACATACTTCATAGAATTTAAGGTTAAGGAATAAATAGTTCAACATTTTATGCTACATATTTCAGATTTGTATTAGCATTTAGGATTTCATGGAGAAGGAAATGTTCTTATATTAAGTGTAAGATTTATTCTTAAAATTAATTTATATGGTATTTAAAGGTTTTGGGGTTGCAAAATTATTATTTTTTAATGGATTGAAAGAAAAGAACTTCTTGGAATAAGCTGTCTTGTTAACACTATGTTTAAATGCTAAAACAACAAATTTTCTATCTTACAGCTAAAATAATTGTACTTACACAATATATTCAATAAAAAAATAATTTTTGACAAATGCTTGCCTTTGTGATTCTTTTATGTTAAAGTTTTGGAAATCTTCATTGTGGATTTTATATTTGTGCTGCCTCCCACCCCTCTATTGGCCCACCATCATACGACCTCTACTTTTGGTGTCTCCTACAGGACCTTCAGGACAAACTGGCTGATGCCAATAAAGAGCTGAGCTATTTACGCAGTAAGTGTGCAGATAGAGAGGCTCTGGTCGGCACTCTAAAAGTGGAGCTGCAGAACGTGCTACACTGCTGGGAGAAGGAGAAGGCACAAGCAGCCCAGTCCCAGTGTGAACTGCAGAAGCTTTCCCAGGCTTTCCACCAGGACTCTGAGGTACCGCCTGAGTCAAGATGATCGTTTCACTAGTCTCAGTTTTATACATTTACATACTTCGACTGGCTGTTTTTACTCTTACTTGGTTTAATTAAAAAAATTCTTCTGAGCTGACTATTTTGAAATATGAATGTCAGTTGCAAAATCAGTCACTCCACTACTCTGTGTCATCCTTTTTCAAGGAAGAAGTAATGTAGATTAACCCTTCTAACACTTGTGCAACTAACCTATCTCAATAACTAAAATCCTAACAGCCCTTTCAAGGTTGCCCTGATTGTTAATGATAAAATTATTTTTTTAGACTTCAGTAGTTAGTAGCTAAGCATGTAGAAAGAATATGTGTTTTTTGTTTTTGTTTTTGTAATCAGAAATAACTGGACTTGGGTCCTGGGGCTTTTATTTACAAACTGAGTATGAACAAGTCACACAGCTTAGACTCTCCACATCTGAGTTTCTTTATTTGCAACACAGGAATAATATTTACTTTAATAGACAATCAGTCTCCTTACTCTTTATATAAAAAATTAAAAAAAAAGTAAATCCCACAAATTTAAAACTTTATTTGGGTGCCCTAGAGAGTGGCTTATTTTCATTTTCATTTATTAACCACTTTTTAAAGTATGATGACAAACTTTCATAGTATGAGCTAGGTGAATGGAATTATTTGTTCTTTTACCCAGGGGATGTGGAGCTAGTCTGGCTAGTGTGAAACTGGTTTATCTGAGTCGTCCAGCATATTGAGTTCATTACTTCAACAAATATGAACATGCATGCCAAAAGCGTAAAAAGGAAACATTCCTTCCCCTCTTCTTGCAGTCTGGGATTTAAATTGTGTCCACATGAAGGGCCTGGAATTGTTCTACACATCAGATAGTGATTAAAGTAAAGGAAACTAGAAGCCTGACTATATTGTAAAGTCAGCATGTCTACAACAATGTGGTTGGGTTCAACATGTGTGAATTGATTTTGGATGTTGAGATTCTCTTTTCACGCCAAATGGATGATTATCATGCATGGTTTATCACAGCCCAAGCAAAAAGGACATAATGGCGACACAATGAATTATCCTTGAGGATGAACTCAATGGCAAAATGTGCAGGGGGAAGATTTTAAGTGCCTAAACATTACATTTGCTTAATTATATTTAATAAGATTTTAAAACATCTCAGCCCAATTGAAAATGCAAAAGTCATCTTTAATTGCTTAAAAAAGAAAATGGCATAGCCTATTTCTGAAGACTTCTGATATGCTAACTCAAATTTATGATTTTAATCACATATTTAATTTTCTTTTGTTTTTATATTGTTATATTTGGCATATAGAGAATTAAGATATGTGTATCTTAATTTCTCCCAAAAGAAACTTTTCCCATAAATTTCTAATTATAAACCTTTACATATGCTGTATTCAGTTTTTCTTTTCTATTTGAATATGTTTTCATTGATTTTAAAGAGAGGTGAAGGAAGAGGGAGAGATAAAGAAACATCAATGAGAGAAAAGAAACCAATCGGCTGCCTCCTGCACACCCTCTATTGGGATCCTGGGCATGTGCCCTGACTGGGAATTAAACCAGTGACTTCTTGGTCCATTCAACCAACTGAGCAATACTGCACATATATTCAGTTTTTCTTATCTAGAAGATGAGAATTTCTATTTTTTTCCCTCTCAAAATTTACCTTTTAAACAATTTTTTTTGCTCATATATTAAAAAATTTTGAGGGAATTTATTTTATCTACATAAAATATTCATTTTGCAGCTTCACTGTTCCTTTGTCTTGAGTTCCATTCTTTGGGACTTATAAAGACAGCATCATGTAAGTAAACTTTCCTTGTGTGTTCAAGATGGGATCAGCTTTTTACTGACTTCTAAGCAGAGTACTTCTAGGTCATTAAACAATGGATAGTTTTGTTATTTAATGGCAGTATAATTTAAAAAAATTTTTCTACATAGTTCTAATTGGACAGTTTTGAAAGGATATCTTGGACAGCTATGTCCATTTGTTTTTTTATTCTTCCTTTGTAGTGTTTGAACACCTACAAATGCCTCTGTGCCAAACACTATATGAACTTTTAAGTTGGCAAAATAAATGATCCCATCTTCCATATCTTTCATATCACTGTCTGCTTTGCCTAAGGGGCTTGGGATAGATTTCCTATAAATGGTAAGTAAGCTGGAATCTCTGGAGGGGGACGAAAGCTGAGTGTGTACCTGTGAAGTACAGATATTGGCGTAATGTTTTCTCTGAAAGAGTTGAGTAATACTTCTCTCTGTAATGGTGTTTTGACTTAAAATAACATCTGTTTTAGCAAATGTAAATATGAAATTACAAAATTACCACACAGACTTTCAGTTAGGAGAGCTTAGAAACAACTTGTTCATATTCCTTCTGTTACAGCTGAGGAAGTTGAGGCCTGAACATGCACTCACTAAGACCACCTCCTCAGTAGTAGCATAGCTGGTTCAGAACTCTGGTCTTCTGGCTTATATATTTTAGAATTTGGTTTTGATTACTAAGTGTAAGCCATTCCCAGTTTCCATCTGATGCTAGTTTTGATTGTAAAAAAAAGTCACCAAAGTGATAATATTCTGAGACTTGAGTATTTTAATTCCTTCCCAAGTTTATGAAATAAATTATTTACCATATATATTATGTGTTTTATTTCTTACAATGTTTATATACTGGAATTAATTTCCTTTTTTTTTTCTCACAGGAGAAGCTAACCTTCCTTCATACCTTGTACCAGCACTTGATAGCAGGCTGTGTGCTCATAAAACAACCAGAAGGCATGCTGGATAAATTTTCTTGGTCTGAGCTTTGTGCAGTCTTGCAGGAGAATGTTGATGCCCTGATCGCAGACCTCAACAGGGCTAATGAGAAGGTAACTGTCCTCAGGCACCAGATACCTCTATTAAATTCAGTGACATTTGTCCACATCACAGTATCATTAAGAGGGGCTGACATTCATCTTATTTCAAAAAGAATTTGGATGTTAATAATTCAATACCATTAATTATGGCTTGTCTACCACTCAGTTTGATGCCATTGCTGTGGGCATGTAAATGTGACTGAAGTCTGTATGAAGTCTCTAAGCTCCACTTTCTATGCAGGACATGCTAATACTACTAGCCAGTATTAGCCACAGGGACCTAATTAAAAGAAAATAAATTAATCTTACTGATGAAGCAATTCAAAGAACTTAGCCATTTACATTAATAAACCAACTCTTTATGTTAGCATAAAATAGAAACAAGATACAATTCTTCAAAAACATGATCTTAAAATTCTTTGCTTAGGAAATAATGAGATATTAAAAGCAGTTACAGTTTTAAATTATGTTTATAACGCTTCTTGAAATATAACAAACTGTATTACCAAACCCATTCAGTGCTATAGATTGTAAGAAGTATATATTGTAGGAGAAGACGGTAGACTTCTATAGTTA
Source organism: Lasiurus cinereus (assembly GCA_011751065.1). Lineage (NCBI taxonomy): Eukaryota > Metazoa > Chordata > Mammalia > Chiroptera > Vespertilionidae > Lasiurus > Lasiurus cinereus. Next base: position 43,421,681 of record JAAGEH010000226.1, read on the forward strand.
CTTTATCATTTACAAGCTTAGAAATTTAGCCTTTCAAAAAAAAATTTAAAAACTTTCTTTTGGTTATAGAAAATCAAAATGGCTTAGAAGACTTAACATATGTCACCATTAAAAATATTGATTCTTATCCTGGGTCTATTGAACTAGTCAGAACTATGTTTACGTGGTCTAGTTTTTAGATCTTAGTTGTAATGATATTTGCTCTTAAGAGACATGAAAAGAAAAAGTGTTCCCCAAAGTTTATTTTTAATCTTGGCCCAATTTAAGAGTGAGTTAGGACATTTTACCTTAGTCTGAATGGCAAACACTACCATAGGCACTGAGAAGTGGGACTGAGAAAACGAGAGAATAAATTATGAACCACAGATACTGTTTATGATTGTGAATGTATGTATCATGGCTTTGAAAATTATTGATAATTAAAATAAGTTCATGTTTTAGCCCTCTGAGATGCTATTATGGTTTAATAGATTTTCATAGTTTTAAAACATCATTAATTGTCGTACTTGTTAGGCGATTTTCTTCACAGTGTTTTGAATGTGAAATAAAAAATGGTTGGAGCCTAGACCGGTTTGGCTTAGTGGATAGAACGTCGGCTTGAGGACTGAAAGGTCCCAGGTTCGATTCCAGTCGGAGGCATGTACCTTGCTTGCGGGCACATCTCCACTGTGGGGTGTGCAGGAGGCGGCTGATCGATGTCTCTCATCGATGTTTCTGACTTTCTATCTCTCTTCCTTTCTCTCTGTGAAAAATCAATAAAATATATTTTTAAAAAATGGTTGGAAAATTCTGCTTTATTATATTTAACATGTTTGTAGATATGTAAATCTTATTTAAATACTTACTTTCCCATTGAAATATCTTAATAGGTTGAGCTTTGGATATAGAAGTAAGAATATTTTTCTCAATTATATTTTTAGTAAAATGGGTCTTAGAATGAGTAACATATATATATATATTTATTTTCATGTATTTGTCTATATATATATATATGGTTAATATGCAAAGTGTCCCCTTGGGAGTTCCACGGGGAGTTCAATCACTCGCTATGACATGTGCTGACCACCAGAGGGCATCACGGAATGAAGGGAGGCCCTAATCGCTGGCCAGGCCTAGAGACCCTACCAGTACATGAATTTCATGAACTGGGCCTCTAGTGTTCTTAGAGAAGAGTAAAACATTTTTCATCAAAGCATACATATGACACCATTTTGCACTAAAATATGATAATTTGCTGTAATAATTCCTGTTTCATCATTTCTTTATTTTCTTTAAAAAAATATTTTTATTGATTTTAGGGAGGATGAGAGAGGGAGAGAGAGATAGCAACATCAATGATGAGGGAGAATTATTGATTGGCTACCCCCTACTGGGGATCGAATCCACAATCCCAGCATGTGCCCTGATTGGGAATCAAACTGTGACCTCCTAGTTCATAGGTTAACATTCAACCACTGAGCCATACGGCTGGGCATCATCATTTATTTATTTTCATTTCAACTTAGAATGTTTATATGATCTTAAGGCATAAAATATATTGGAACATTTTGGATGTTTTTTTGGAGGATACATGGAAATGGTTTGTCCGCATAGTTTTTTCTCTGTTGCACTTCCCCATTTAGATAAGTCATCTGGAGTATATCTGTAAAAATAAGTCTGATACGATGAGAGAGCTTCAGCAGACCCAAGAGGATACCTTCAACAAAGTGGCTGAACAGATCAAGGCCCAGGAGGGCTGCTGGCAGAAGCAGAAGAAGGAGCTGGAGCTGCAGTACTCTGAGCTCCTCCTGGAGGTGCAGAAGAGGGCACAGGTATGCAACTTCCACAGAGTGTTATTTCAAACGCCATTGTCAAGTCATTTAAAACCTCCTGATTACCACATAAACTTGTTAGGCACAAGTGATACATATGGATCAATTAATGGATATATATGTCTTGTTTGTATAAGAGTACTAAGAATTGTCTTTCACTTAATTGTGAAAGTAGATGGGTTTCTGGTTAAAGTATCCCAGATTGTATTGCCTTTATTTACTTTTAAAATAAAAGGTTAAGAGGTTTGGTAAAATATTGTCAGTTTCAGTGTAGGTATTTTTTTATCCAGTTTACTTCACTTATAGGGGTTCCTATGTGAACCATCATTTTAATTCTTTTGGGATTGAAATTTGTTTTACCTCCTAACATTGTAAAGAATTACAGTTGTAGAACCTGTAGCAAAATAATTGACTGTGAGATATATTATGTCTTCTATGTTGAATTCCATTGAGAGCAGAAGCTATGAATAGTTAATCATATTTTTCTTACACAAATTTTTGTCAACTTAACTTATTATTGTTAACTGTCATTCCTGCCCAATCAGGAATAATGTATGGTAGTGTATATGGTTTTTTTCATGTTGAATTTAATAATGGGTCCCTATTTCTCAAGATAAGAGACTTAGGTTATATATTCTTCCTATGCTAAGGGCCTTATGTGAACATATGCTTTTTTTTCTGTGAATTTGAATGAATTAATACACACTCTTCAAGTAGCCATTTGTTCATTGTATAAAGGGTGCCTTGTGATATGCCCTGCATTTTCTACTACTGAAATAAAAGACCTAAATAATTTATTATATTTAGAAGTAGCATTGACATACAGTGAAGTGAACAAATCTTATATGTACAATTTGATGTTTTGATCAATGCAAACATCATGTAAGCATCACCCTACTTAACACTTAAAACATTGTCATTACCCTAGAAAGTTCCCCGACCCACACTATTTGTTCAAGACTTCCTTTCCTCCTTGAATAGCTTCCTCCCTTTGTGAAAAAACAATTGACCACAGTTTGTTGTCCATTTTTACAGAACAGTAGGTCCTTGGGTTATGTTACAGATCCGTTCCTATGGCGCGATTTAACACGATTTTCACCGTAAGTCGGAACCCACCTACATAAGCATCTACGTCACTCACATGGAGCACATACACAGCAGTAATGAAGTGAAATAGTAGAAAAAATTTAAAAGAAAGATAACAATTCCTACCTTTACTTATGGTAAATAAATAATAAAAAACATAAAGCATACATATGTACATATGCAAAATGACAGAACTTTTTTTTTTTTAATAAATAAATGGGAGATGGTGACATAACCATGAAACAATGTACGGGGAGTCTGACATGACGCAAGGATTGTCTGTACTGCCTTTTCCAGAATATCAAATAAATGAAATTATACAGTATGTAGCCATTTGTGTCTGAATTTTTCACTTAGAAAAAATGTATTTGGGATTCATTACTGTCCTTATGTTTATTACTAATTTTTTTTTAATATGCATTTTATTGATTTTTTTTTTTTTTTACAGAGAGGAAGGGAGAGGAATAGAGAGTCAGAAACATTGATGAGAGAGAAACATTCATCAGCTGCCTCCTGCATACCCACTACTGGGGATGTGCCCACAACCAAGGTACATGCTCTTGACTGGAATCGAAACTGGGACCCTTCAGTCTGAAGACCATCGCTCTATCCACTGAGCCAAACCAGTTAGGGCAGTTTGTTCTTTTTTTACCTCTGACTGATATTCCATTATATGGATGTACCATTGTTTGTTAATCTAGATCAGTGGTTCTCAACCTTTCTAATGCCGTGACCCTTTAATACAATTCCTCATGTTGTGGTGATCCCCAACCATAAAATTATTTTCATTGCTACTTCATAACTGTAATTTTGCTACTGTTATGAATTGTAATGTAAATAACTGTGTTTTCCGATGGTCTTAGGCGACCCTACTAGCAGGTTGTGACCCATAGGTTGAGAACTGCTTAGGCGACCCTACTAGCAGGTTGTGACCCATAGGTTGAGAACTGCTGCTGTAGAGCCTAAGACCATTGGAAAACACAGATATTTACATTACGATTCATTAACAGTGGCAAAATTACAGTTATGAAGTAGCAACGAAAATAATTTTATGGTTGAGGATCACCACAACATGAGGAACTGTATTAAAGGGTCACGGCATTAGAAAGGTTGAGAACCACTGCTTTAGTTATTTGCTGATGGGCCTTTGGGTTGTTTATTTTTTGGCAATTATAAATTAAGACTAGAGGCCCGGTACATGAAAATTCATGCACTGGAAAGGGGGTGATGGTCCCTCAGCCCCGCCTGCCCCCTCTCACAGTCTGGGAGCCCTCAGGGACGGGAAGCAACCTGGTGATCAGGGGAAGGTGATGCCCCATCACCCTTCTGCTGCTGCCACTGCTGGCAGTGCAAGCCTTGGCTGGCTCTGGTTACCTGTGCCTTGGGCTGGCCCTGGGTGGCTGGGGGGCTGAGGGGACTGAGGGACTCCGGAGGCAGGCACACGGAGTGGCCTGGCCCATCTGAGGGAAGGCCTGGCCTTGCCTTGCATCCGCTGCCCTGGTGGGGCTGAGGGAACTGGGTGCTGCTATCTTGTGACTATGGGCATTGCCATCATTGAGGGTAGGGCAGTTAGTTAGCATATTTCCTTCTTATTGGCCTGGGACAGTCAATTAGCATATTCCCTTATTGGTTGTAGGTGCCACCATTTGATGTGAGACAGTCTATTAGCATATTTCCTTCTTATTGGTTGTAGGTGCCACCATCTTTGCAGTGGCGTGAGGGTCAATTAGCATAATCCCTCTTTATTAGATAAGATGCTTTAAATATTCATGGATAGATTTTTGTGTGGTCATAAGTTTTCATTTCTCTTGGATCAGTACTTGGGAGTTGATTTCTGGGTTACATGATTAATGTATTTTTAACTTTATATGAAATCATGCAAGGAGGCACCCTCACCTCCTGCTGTGCGAAGAGGCACCCTTTGGGGGGTCGGGACCTGTGCCTGACCTGTGTAGCACTGGCCACCGCATTGTGTCTGCTGGGGTGGGGGCAGGTGCTCCTGTGTGTTGTGTCTCTGCTCCAGCTCGCCCCCAAGCCCCAGCCTCTCCATGTGTTGTGTCTCTCCTCTGGCTCACCCCCAGCCCCAGCCTCCCTGTGGCTGCTAGGGCTGGGGGTGGCATACAAATCCCTCCCACCCATCTGCTTGCACAGCTCCTCCTGAGTGGTCATGATACAGCCTCCCTCCTGAACGGTCATGATGCCTGGCTAATTAGCATATTCCCTGTTTATATATATAGATAATTGTAACATTGTTTTTCAAAGTGGCAGTACCATTTTGCATTTTCATAAGCAATGTAAAAGAGTTCTAGTTGCTCTGCATCTGTGCCAGCATGCGGTTTCATTACTTTTTCTTTTTAGCCAAATAGGTGTGTAGTGGTATGTCATTGTGGTTTTAACTTACATTTTTCCTAGTGAATAATAACACTGAACATTTTTTCACATGTTTACTTTCCAACTGTGTATCTTCTTTGGTGAATTATCTATTCATATATTTTGTTCAGTTATAATTGGGTTGCTTATTTCCTAATTGCTGTTGTTTATATATTCTGGATATGAGTCATTTGTCAGGTATATGATTCTTAAATATTTTCTCACATTTCCTTTTCTTTAAAATATACTTTTATTGATTTCAGAGAGTAAGGGAGAAGGAAAGAGAGATAGAAACATCAATGATGAGAGAGAATCATTGATCGTCTGCTTTCTGCATGCCTTCCACTGGGGATCGAGTTTGCAACCTGGGCATGTGCCCTTGATTGAAATCGAAACTGGACCCTTCAGTGTGCAGGCTGACACGCTATCCACTGAGCCAAACCAGTTAGGGCATTCTCACATTCTCTTAAGAGTACATTTGTACAGAAAATACTTTAAATATTTATAAAGTCTAATTTATCAATTTTTATGGGTATACTTTTGGTGTCATATCTAAGAATTGTTTAATATACAGTCATTAGGATTTCTCCTATTTTTTTCTTCTAGATATTTTATATATTTGTCTATGACCTATTTTGAGTTAGTTTTTATAAAGGTGTGAGGTATGGGTTAATGTACATTTTTTTTGCATGTGGATGTCCAGTTATGCATTCTAATACTACTTGTTGAAAAGACTGTCCTTTCTTATTTGTACCTTTGTAAAATACCAGTTTACTATATTTGTGTAAGTCTATTTCTGGACCTTCCATGTGTTCCATTTATTTGTCTGTTCTTTTTTTTAACACGACAATGATGTGATTGCTGTAACTTTTTAGTAAGTCTTAAAATCAGATCATGTGAGTCTTCCAACTTCATTTTCTATCAGTTAGTGAACTCACTTCTTTTATTCTGAATCTGCAGGAGAGCATAGCAATTTACTTTCTGAAGTAAGGGAGTCAGTCAGTCATTGCAGTTGTTAATGTTTTAAGAGAAGCTCACACTGAAGGCTTTTCTCTGAAGAATGTGTTATACTCTAGGCTTTGATCCATGGCTATGCAAATTAAAAGTATAATTTTCATTATTCCTAAAAGTACATTAATATTACATATTGGCATGTAGCCTATATTATTTATGTACATATTTGAATTTTCATAAAATAAAATCGAATATACAGCAGCAACTTAATTGAAATTTATATTTGGCAAACTGCTATTATAATGTATATTACAGGCCCTATAAATTTTATTTTTGGAAAGTTTGTAATGATAAATTCTATGTTTCCACTCTTTTCCCCAAAGCTATAATGCAAATAACAATACTTTAATTTTATAGTACTTACGCATTTTCAAAAATTATGTTAATGAGGTCATGAGGAGGGAAAAACTACAGTTTTGCATAGGATGGTGGGTTGTAGAGGATGTTTGGTGTCAGATGAACATAGCCATTAATAGAGACCATCTGCTGGGAAATATGACTTATCTACAGAGCCCTGTGTTTAATGTTTGGTATTGTAAAGACTTGGTTAGTAAAAGGCAGCTAGGAAAAGAAAAAACAGTTTTGAATTTGAGTTGCTTTTATCTGAAAAAAATGTAGTAATTTGCAATACTTTTGAATGTGTAAGGTTTAAAGCAATTAGTGGAAATACTATTAGATAAGTGAAACTTGTAGAATAGGAAGTTTGGTTTTAGCATTACATTATTTAGTTTGCAGCATTAGGTAAAATGTGCTAGCCATATGGTTGGGTAATTCTTGAATTTAAATACTTTTGGAGCCATCCTGTAAATGTATCTGAAGCACCTGGGCTCAGTGCCACATTCCGTTCCATGTACTAAGTTTGCTTGTGCAGTCTTTGTATACATGTTCTTATTTCTTTTCTACCTGAACAGGAACATGAACTTCCTTTCTAGAAGTAAAGATTTTTTACTATAAGTTAAGTATAATTAAGCCTTGATGTAATGTTTATTGTAAACATTTTAGTATGACATTTCTGTTAAATGAGTTTAGAATGGAGAACAAAAATCAAAGAAATTTAGATTCATTATAATATGCTGCATTTTTCCCTCTCTTATATCATGATATTAAGAGTATTTTCCCAAGAAATTTGCGTTAGTCTTAAAACTGTTATTAGATGTTGAAACTTTTAATTGAAATCCAAAACTATTAGGAATAATGCGGCTTGTTTTTATTGTTGGAGGTGGTAGGTATACATGCCTGCCTGAAATTATTCACAGGAGTTAGACATAATCCTGCCACACCATATTTTCATAGACTATGAGTTAGTGTGGGTGAGCACCTCTAATGAAATACTGGAAAGTCCTCTGACTTCTTTTGATATAATTGCTTTAAAATTAAAAAAAAAATTTAATTGATTTTTAGAGAGGAAGGGAGTGGGAGAGAGATAAAATAATCAATGATGGAAAAAATCATTGATCAGCTGCCTCCTGCACACCCCCCTACTGAGGATCAAGCCTGCAACCCGGGTATGTGTCCTGACGGAATTGACCTCCTGGTTTATAGGTCAACATTCAACCACGGAGCCACACCAGCCAGGCTAGAAATTGTTTGTTTTTAAAATAACGTTATTTGTTAAATTTGCATAATGTTGGATGTTTTTTTTTTCTCAATGCTTTTGCATACTTTGCATGCCTCCTCTAGTGGAGCCACACAACAACCCCATGAGATAGGTCATTTAAGCATCCTTTCTATTTTACAAACGTGGAAACTAAGATTCAGAGAACTGATACTACTTATTTGAATAGCAAGGAAATTCTAGGGACATGATTAGAATAGAGATAACAGATGTAAACTGTTTAGTACTTTCGTTGGCATTTAGAAATTTCAAAGTGAATGTTTATATGCTTAATATTTTATCTTAATCCTTATCTTTCAGTCCCTTTGGCATTATACAACACTGTTTTACAGAAACATGTGCTGTTTTTCTATATAAAATGATATCTGAAAATAGGTCGAGTGACAACTTAGTTTCATATTTCTTGAACTTACATTTCTAAGTGATTCTTAATTAATTAATAATTAAACATGATAATGTATAAAAAAGCTAACCAGTGCCATATTGCCAGCCATGCATAATGGTAGTTCCTTTATCTCTTATATCTCTCAGACTCCCCTCCCCCGTAAGATACTGAATTTTTAGTATACTTTATTACAAAATTACCACTATAGGTAAGAATATCAAAACAACTTTTACATAATATAGTCAGTATTAATAAATACTTTATATGTTATATACCAGATACATAGGACAGTGTGTTTCATGTTGTGGTACTAATTAAGAGTTATAATACTTAGTTTTTCCCTCAGTGAATATCCAACTTAGTTGGGGGAGGTATTCAATAAATGAGAAACATTAAATAATATAAGGTTTATCATAAGCCTATATATACTTACTTGCTAAAAGAATGATATAAACTTAGAGGAGGAGGTGGTTGGAGTTTAAAGGCTTCGTAGAAGAGACTGGCGATTTGAAAACCCAGCAGAAAGGGAGACACGAGATATCAGAAGTTAGAGGTAATGCTTCTTTCCAGCTATCTGAGGTAGTATCTGTTAATCAACAAATCAAGCATCTTGCCTTTACAAAGAGCTTTTTGTTATTAGTTGTGCCTTACAAACAAGAGTAAACACAGGCACAAACATTTTTGTGTATGTACTATTTTTGACATTCTAAATTAACAAAACAAAGATAGTGTTTTTAAGTTAAGTAAATAATCATTATGGGTTAAGAGAATATGTTTATACTAGTAGCCTGGTTCATGAAATCATGCACATTGAAAGGAAATTAGGGAGAATGGCAGCATAGGTAAACACCTACACTGCTGCCTCGCACAACAATTTCAAAACTACAACTAAAAGACAGAACCGACACCATCCAGAACCACAGGAAAGCTGGCTGAGTGGAAATTCTACAACTAGAAGGAAAGAGAGGGGCTCACAGAGACGCAGAGGAGGTACGGAGACGCGCATGTGGAGAGAGCGGGTGCCGGAGTACCTGGCTGGCTTTCTCTGGCAGGAGACTCCAAATGGCATTGAACCCCTTATCCTATGACACTGAACCCCAGATCCAGCCGAAACTCATACAGGGGGAGTTTGGACTGTGAAAAGGGAGAAGTACGCGGAAATTTAGGGGAGTCACGGAGGATCGAAAGTCTGGTGGCGCCCAGGGGACCGACTGCTGATTGTGCCGCTGGCTTTGGTGTGCGGGCGGGAGACAGACCCTCCCAACTGCATCATTTCTAACTTCACTAAACCCTGGTTTTGGGCGAAACCCTGGGGACCCAGACTCATATGGTCCCGGAGTGCAGGGGAGCCGGAAAGGCAGCAGTCTATAGGCACTGCAAAAGAACATGCGTGCAAGCAAGGACCAGTCCAGTGATTACCCAGTCACGTGAGACTCAGGGGCCGTGGAGGGCGGGGTCGACTGGAAGGCAAGGCGGTCCCTTAAGCCCTGAGACTCCACCCATCTTAAGCTCAACAGAGAGGCTTCTGCAGTTTTGCAAGTCTGATATCATAAGGCTGAATCCAACACAGAAGTTCTCCTGGCATAGTGAAAATGCTGAGACAAGGGAAGGGATCACAAACAAAGGAAATGGAGGAAAACAAACAACTGGATATAGAGTTCAAAACCACGCTTATAAGGTTTTTCAAGAATATCCTAGAAAAGTTGGATAAAGTTAGCCAGAGCCAAGAGGAGATGAAAAAGGACCAACTAGAGATGCAAAAGATCCAACTAGAGATGGAAAAGGATCAACTAGAGATGCAAAAGATCCAACTAGAGATGGAAAAGGACCAACTAGAGATGGAAAAGGACCAACTAGAAATTAAACAGACACTGACTGAAATAAAAAATATTATACAGAGTCCTAACATCAGACTAGAGGAAGGCAAGAATCAAGTCAAAAATTTGAAATACAAAGAAGCAGAAAACACTCAACTGGAAAAGGAAGAAGAGAAAAAAATCCAAAAATGTGAAGATAATGTAAGGAGCCTTTGGGACAGCTTCAAGCATACCAACATCAGAATTGTGGGGGTGCCAGAAGAAGAGAGAGAGCAAGATACTAAAAACCTATTTAAAGAAATAATGACTGAAAACTTCTCACATCTGGTGAAAGAAATAGACTTACAAGTCCAGGAAGCACACAGAACCCCATATAAAAGGAATCCAAAGAGGACTACACCAAGACACATCATAATTAAAATACCAAGAGCAAAAGACAGAGAGAGAATATTAAAAGCAGCAAGAGAAAAACAGTTCATTACCTACAAAGGAGCACTCATATGACTGTCAGCTGATTTCTCAACAGAAACGATGCAGGCCAGACGGGAGTGGCAAGAAATATTCAATGTGATGAATAGCTAGAACCTACAACCAAGAATAATCTATCCAGCAAAGCTATCATTCAGAATTGAAGGGCAGATAAAGAGCTTCACAGATAAGAAAAAGCTAAAGGAGTTCATCAACTCCAAACCAGTATTATATGAAATGCTGAAAGGTACTCTTTAAGAAGAGGAAGAAGAAAAAGGTAAAAATCTAAAAAATTATGAACAAGAAATACATATCTATCAATAAGTGAATCTAAAAATTAAGTGAATTAAAAATTTGATCAACAGAATAAACTGGTGAATATAATAGAATCAGGAGCACAGAAAGGGAGTGGACTGATAATTCTCAGGGGGAAAGGGGTGAGGGGTGTACAGGGAGAGACTAGACAAAAATCATACACCTATGGATGAGGTCAGTGGGAGGGAGGTAAGGACAGAAGGAAGGGTGGGAGTTGGGTGGAGGGGTGCTATGGAGGGGCAAAAAGAGAAATAGATGTAATAATCTGAATAATAAAGATTTAATTTAAAAAAATATTCAACGTGATAAATAGCAAGAACCTACAACCAAGAATACTCTATCCAGCAAAGTTATCATTCAGAATGGAAGGGCAGATAAAGAGCTTCACAGATAAGTAAAAGCTAAAGGAGTTCATCCACTCCAAACCAGTATTATATGAAATGCTGAAAGGTACTCTTTTAGAAGAAGAAGAAGAAATAGGTAAAGATAAAAAATTATGAACAACAAATACATATCTATCAACAAGTGAATCTAAAAATTAAGTAAATTAAAAATTTGATCAACAGAATAAACCGATGAATATAATAGAATCAGGAGCACAGAAAGGGTGTGGACTGATAATTCTCAGGGGGAAAGAGGTGAGTGGTGTACAGGGAGAGACTGGACAAAAATCATACACCTATGGATGTGGTCAACGGGAGGGAGGTAAGGATAGAGGGAAGTGGGGGGGCCGGGTGGAGGGGAGTTATGGAGGGGAAAAAAGAGAAACAAATAAATAATCTAAATAATAAAGATTTAATTAAAAAAAGAAAGGAAATTAATTAGAGGAAATATTTTAATGTTGCTATTTGCCCTTACTCTATAATAAAAGTGTCAGAGATGAAATAAAATTAGTATGGGAATGCATGCAGGCAGTGTCACATTCCTGGCTGGGGATGCACGAGGCAGCTTCACTTTAGCGCTAGCAGGATGCACATAATCAGTGCCATGTCCCAGGCCAGGGACCCACGTAGGCAGCGTCATGTCTCCATCTAGGGAAGCATGCAGGCAGCACCATGTCAGTGGTGGACAGGCTTCCATGTATCTCTGCCAGGGACTGCCCCCGGGGCCAAGCTGTGCAGAGGCTCTCCTGGTGATGGCAGTCACTGCCCACCCCCTCCTGCTCTGCATGCTGCCTGCTGAATGGTGGTTATGTGATGGTATCCCAGCCAATTTGCATATTCCTCTATTATTAGTATAGATACCAGATAGTGGAACCAGTGAGTCCTATGATAGAATGAACTCCTTGAGGAACTGCCAAATTATTTCCAAAATCAGCTGACACCATTTGCATTCCCACTAGCAATGTATGAGGATTGCAATTTCCCTGCAAAATGTGCTATAACAGAGAAAGATTTATATCATAGGAAAAGCAGATGAATTTATGTTTATTATGTTTTAAAATATTTCCATGGTATAAAAAGACAAGATATATAACTTATAAAAATAAGACATTTTAAACAAAGTCCTTTCATGTCTATGTTTCATTGAATAACCAGTTTGCAGTTTGTCTTTTTGCCAATATAAAGAATAGAAGCTCAGCAAGCAGAAATGATGAAAAGAATTTTATTCCCTAGGGAAGTGTCTAATTTCTGGCCCAAAGTGTCAAAGTTCATGGAGTGCTATAAGCCAGTAAGATATCCCTCAAAGCTCATATACTTCAGGAAGTAAACATGTGATTCATTAAGGAAAGAAGCTATCCTCTCTCCCATTTCACAGAATAAAGAAAATCTTGTGAAAGTATAAAGTATTTTTTTAAAAATACATATTTTTTTGATTTCAGAGGGGAATAGAGAGAGATAGAAACATCAATGATGAGAGAGAATCATTGATTGGCTGCCTACTGCATGCCCCACACTGGGAATGGAGCCTGCAACCTGGGCATGTTCCCTGTCTGTTCAGGAATCAAACCAGGACCTCCTGGTTCATAGGTCAATGCTCAACTATTGAGCCACACAAGTTGGGCATTATAAAGTCTTTTTGATATGACAGAGATCTGCCTACAGGATATCCATTCTATATTTTCAGTTAAAATTTTTTTATTTTGCAAAATTATGATTTGGAGGGAATTCTTGAAATATTATTTTTGAAATTAAACCCGGTAAGGAGGATTTCAGTACTAGGAATGCTTTTTTCTCATTTGAAGGTGATGTTCCTTATGTTTGCTTAAAAAATATTAGCCTTTAATTTTCTTGGGTAAAGAACATAGGATTTTTTTAAAAAGGAAGATTTGCTCTTATAGCTGTTTCTAGCCTTACTATCAAACAAGCTTTGTTCTTCAAGAATAATTCACAGTAAATAATGCAGTGCCTCTGAAGGTCCCTGTGGCCTATCAGGATTAATTTAAAACAGAATTCTGACATGTTGATAACTTCCAAATTATATTTGGAAACTATATCTCTTTATATTTTTCTTTTTACATTTGCAAAACTTTTTTATTCATTGAGTATTTATTCAATGGCTTTTATGGGCAAAATACAGTATTTAGCACCAGGGAACATTTTATAAAGGAATTTTTAATTTGTTCAGTATTTATTAAATGCCTATAGGGTCTATATAGAGCACTGCAATAAATAATTCCTGGTCTCTAGGAACTTGCATATGATATAAGGAAGCAGCAATGTAGGAATTAAATCTTGAGTAGTTAAATTCATAGCTGGTCAAGGTCAGTGTGTGAGTAAGAATGATAGTCAAAGGTGTCCTAGAATAGGTAGATCCTGAGATGCTCTCTGAAAGTGTTAGATTTTGAGTGATGTTAGGGGAGTGGAAGGGAAAATGACCTGGGGTGCTAGAGAATGTGGTTACATTATGAAAAGTGGTCGTGAGGCTTATGGCTGGAAAGTAAAGGAGTAGATTGTTTTCTCCCTTTTCAAGCTGAGGATTGTGGAAAAAGGTGCAGTCTTTACAGAAGAAAGGCACGTGGGGTGTTGTGACCTGAGTGAAGGATCTTGGGCTAGAGGTTAAGCAATAGGATTTGGACTGACAGAATTTGACAGCATTGAAATGGTCATGAATGGCTGGTGGTGGGGTTAGCTGGAGCCGGAATGGGAGCAGGGGATGGATCAGGATGTGCACCGTGCTGGCTGATGTTTTGATTTGGGGAGGCAGAGGAAAGGTAAAGAAAGGAGGTGGAATTAAGACTGACTATAACTTTAATAATTCGGTGGGTGTTGGTGCAATTTAATGATATAAAGTGGACTACTGTGAACACTTTTAGGGGGAAAAATCAATAGAACTGGACTGGATACTTAACTTGCTGTGGTTGTGCAGTCTCTAACGAGATGGCTGCTGGTGGTTCTAGATTTCAGTGGAGATACCAGGGATGCAGAAATGTAATTGTTAAGAAATGAGCAAAACTCTCATAATATTTATCAATAACAGCTTAAAAATTTAATTTTATTATTTTTAAATCTTGAATTTTAATATCCCACTTTGTTAATCCTAGTTATCTAATTGATTTTGACCTGTTTGATTTTTTTATTAATTTTTTTATACGTATCTTCCCATTGCCCCCCCTCCCTCCCAGGCATACCCCAACCCCCCAGTGTCTATGTTCATTGGTTATGATTATATGCATATATACAAGTCCTTTGATTGATCTCTTACCTACCTCACCTAACTTTAATCTTCCTGCTGTAATTTCACAGTCTGTTTGAAGCTTTACTGTCTCTGTATCTATCTTTTGTTCATCAGTTTATAATGTTCTTTATTATCCCCCAATGAGTGCGATCATGTGATGCTTCTCCTTCATTGACTGGCTTATTTCGCTAAGCATAAGGCTCTCCAGTTCCAACCAGGTTGCTGCAAATGGTAAGAATTCCTTCTTTTTAATGGCAGCATAGAATTCCATTGTGTAGATGTACCACAGTTTCTGATCCACTCATCTGCTGATGGGCACCTAGGCTGTTTCCAAATTGTGGCTATTGTAAATTGTGCTGCTATGAACATAGGGGTGCATAAATCCTTTCTGATTGGTGTTTGTAATTTCTTAGGATAAATTCCTAAGAGTGGTATTACAGGGTCAAATGGGAGATCCATTTTTAGTTTTTTGAGGAAACTCCATACTGTTCTCCACAGTGGCTGCACCAGTCTGCATTCCCACCAACAGTGCACAAGGGTTCCTTTTTCTCCGAATCCTCGCCAACATTGTCGTTTGTTGATTTGTTGATGATTGCCATTCTGACGGGTGTAAGATGGTATCGCATTGTCGTTTTGATTTGCATCTCTCGGATGATTAATGACTTTGAACATGTTTTCATGTGTCTCTTGGCTTTCCTTCTGTCGTCTTTTGAAAAGGTTCTATTTAGGTCCGTTGCCCATTTTTTATTGGATCCTTCATCTTCCTTTTATTAAGTTGTATAAGTTGGTTGTAGATTTTGGAGATTAAACCTATATCAGTGATAGCATTTGCAAATATGTTCTCCCATGCATTAATCTTTCTTGTTGTTTTGTTGATGGTTTCTTTTGCGGTGCAAAAGCTTTTTATTTTGATGTAGTCCCATTTGTTTATTTTTTCTTTAGCTTCCATTGCCTTTGGAGCAGTATCAGTGAAGAAGTTCTTTCGGCATATGTCTGAGATTGTGCTGCCTGTGGCTTCCTCTAGTATTTTTATGGTTTCCCTTCTAATGTTTAAGTCCTGTATCCATTTTGAGTTTATTTTTGTATTTGGTGTAAGTTGGTGGTCCAGTTTCAATTTTTTGCATGTATCTGTCCAATTTTCCCAACACCATTTATTGAAGAGGCTATCTTGGTTCCCTTGAATGTTCATGCCTCCTTTGTCAAATATTAATTGAGCATAGTGGTTTGGGTGGATATCTGGGTTCTCTATTCTATTCCATTGGTCTATATGTCTGTTCTTGTGCCAGTACCAGGCTGTTTTGAGAACAGTTGCTTTGTAGTATAGCTTGAAATCTGGTATTGAGATCCCACCTACTTTGTTCTTTTTTCTCAGAATTGCTGTAGCTATCCGTGGTCTTTTTTTGTTCCAGATGAATCTATGAAGAATTCTTTGTAGGTCTGTGAAATATGTCGTTGGTATTTTAATGGGTAGTGCGTTGAATCTGTAGATTGCTTTGGGTAGTATGGACATTTTAATGATGTTGATTCTCCCAAACCATGAGCATGGTGTGCTCTTCCATCTGTTAACATCTTCCTCTATCTCTTTTTTCAGTGTCCTGTAGTTTTCTGCATAAAGGTCTTTTACCTCTTTAGTTAGGTTTATTCCTAGGTATCTTAATTTTTTTGGTGTAATGGTAAATGGGATTGCTTTTTTAGTTTCTCTTTTTATAATTTCACTGTTAGTGTATAGAAATGCCACAGACTTCGTAGCATTAATTTTGTATCCTGCTACATTGCCGAATTCATTAATTAAGTCAATTAGTTTTGGAATGGAATCCTTTGGGTTTTTTATGTACAATATCATGTCATCTGCAAATAAGGACAGCTTTACTTCTTCTTTTCCAATTTGGATGCCTTTTATTTCTTCTTGTTGTCTAATTGCAATGGCTAATACTTCCAGTACTATGTCGAACAGGAGAGGTGAGAGTGGGCATCCCTGTCTTGTTCCTGTTCTTAGGGGAAATGGTTTTAATTTTTGCCCATTGAGTATGATGTTAGCTGTGGGTTTATCATATATGGCTTTTATGATGTTGAGGTATGATCCTTCTATTCCCACTTTGCTGAGAGTTTTTATCAAGAAAGGATGTTGGATTTTGTCAAATGCTTTTTCTGCATCAATTGATATGACTATGTGATTTTTATCTCTCAATTTGTTTATGTGATGTATCACATTTATTGATTTGGGGATATGGAACCATCCCTGCATTCCTGGGATGAATCCTGCTTGGTCATGGTGTATGATCTTTCTGATGTACTGCTGGATCCGGTTTGCTAGAATTTTGTTGAGGATTTTGGCATCTATGTTCATGAGAGATATTGGCCTATAATTCTCTCTCATTGTGTTGTCTTTATCTGGTTTTGGTATTAGGGTGATGCTGGCTTCATAGAAGGTGTTTGGTAGTATTCCTTCTTCTTGAATGTTTTTGAATAGTCTGAGGAGGATAGGTTTTAATTCTTCCTTGAATGTTTGGTAAAACTCTCCTGTGTAGCCATCTGGACCCGGGCTTTTATTTGCTGGAAGCTTTTTGATTACTGCTTCAATTTCTTCCATAGTTATTGGACTATTGAGATGTTTGGCTTCCTCCTCATTGAGTATTGGGAGGTTATATTTTTCTAGGAAAATGTCCATTTCTTGCAGGTTGTCCAATTTGTTGGAATAGAGTTGTTCATAGTATTTTTTAACAATCCTTTGTATTTCCACAGGGTCTGTTGTTATTTCTCCTCTTTCATTTCTGATTTTGTTTCTTTGGGTCTTCTCTCTTTGCTTCTTGGTGAGCCTGGCTAGTGGTCCATCAATTTTGTTTATCCTTTCAAAGAACCAGCTCTTTGTTTTGTTGATCTTTTGAATTGTTTCTTTGGTCTCCAAGTTGTTTATCTCCGCTCTGATCTTCACTATTTCCTTCCTTCTGAGTACACTGGGCTTTTCTTGTTGCTCATGTTCTACCTCTTTGAGTTGTAGGTTTAGGTGATTTATTACCATTATTTCCTGTTTTTTGCGTAGGCTTGTAGGGCTATGAACTTCCCTCTCAAGACTGCTTTCACTGTGTCCCATAAATTTTGTATTGTTGTGTTGTCATTGTCTTTTGTTGCCATGATGTTTTTTATTTCTTTCTTGATCGCTCTGGTTACCCAGTCGTTGTTTAAAAGCATGCTGTTTAGTCTCCATGTGTTTGATTTCTTTCTATTGTTTTTATTATAATTGATTTCCAGTTTTATGCCACTGTGGTCTGAGAAAATGCTTGATATGATTTCTATCTTCTTGAATTTGAAGAGACTTTTCTTATGACCCAACATATGATCTATCTTTGAAAATGACCCATGTGCACTGGAGAAGAATGTATATTCTGTGGCTTTGGGGTGAAATGTTCTGAAGATGTCAATTAATTCCATCTGGTCTAGTGAGTCATTTAGGATTGATGTTTCTTTGCTGATTTTTTGTTTAGAGGATTTGTCCAATGGTGACAGTGGGGTATTAAAGTCTCCTACTATGATTGTATTGCTGTCAATCTCTCCCTTAATATCCTCCAAGAGTTTTTTTTATGTATTTTGGTGCTCCTATATTGGGTGCATATATGTTTACCAGAGTTATTTCTTCTTCTTGGATTGTTCCCTTTAGTATTATGAAGTGGCCTTCTTTATCTCTTGTTATGTCCTTCACTTTGAGATCTAATTTGTCAGATGTAAGTATTGCAACCCCAGCTTTTTTTTCATTTCCATTTGCCTGAAGTACCATGTTCCATCCCTTCACCCTCAATCTGTGTGCGTCTCTTTTCCTAAGGTGGGTTTCTTGCAGACAGCAGATATATGGATCATGTTTTCTTATCCAATCGGTTACCCTATGTCTTTTGATTGGAGCATTTAATCCGTTTACATTTAAAGTTATTATTGATAAGTACTTATCTGTTGCCATTTTTAGTCCTTACCCCCGAATTCCTTCTTCGCTTCCTCTTTCTTTTTATTACAGCAGACCTTTTAACATTTCTTGCCTTGCTGGTTTGGTGGTAATATATTCCCTTAGTCCTTTTTTGTCTGTGAAGCTTTTGATTTCACCTTCAATTTTGATTGAGAGTCTTGCAGGGTACAGTATTCTTGGATTCAGACCTTTCCTTTGCATGACTTTGTATATTTCATTCTATTCTCTTCTGGCCTGACGAGTTTCTGTTGAGAAGTCAGTAGCTAGTCTTATGGGGGTTCCTTTGTAGGTAACTTTCTGTTTCTCTCTGGCTGCTTTTAAGATTCTTGCTTTGTCGTCGGTGTTTGTCAATTTAATTATAATGTGCCTCGGTGTCGGTTTGTTGGGGTTCATTTTGCTTGGGACTCTGTGAGCTTCTTGGATTTGTGTGGGTTTTTTCTTTTCTATATTGGGGAAATTTTCTGTCATTATTTCTTCAAACACGTCCTCTAATCCTTGTTCAGTTTCCACTCTTTCTGGAACCCCAATTATGCGGATGTTATTTTGTTTCATGTTATCCCAAAGTTCCCTTAGACTCTCCTCTTGCTTTTTAACTTTTTTTTCTAGAAGCTGCTGTACTTGGGTATTTTTTCCTACCGTGTCTTCTAGCTCACTGATGTGGTCCTCTGCTACTTTTGATGCTTTCTATTGAGTTCTTTATAGCAGTGATGTCATTATTCATTTCTTCTTGTTTATTCTGCACCTCCTCTAGTTTCTTCCGCATTTCTTCTTGTTTATTCTGCACCTCCTCTAGTTTCTTCTGCATTTCTTCTTCATGCTTCTTCACCGCCTCTAGGTTCTTATTCGTTACCTCTTGGCTCTTACTCATATTGTCAAATTTGTCTTCCATTCTTTTCAACCACATTATGATAATTTCTCTGAACTCTTTCTCTGGTAGGCTTATTTGTGGTTCTATTTCGTTTACTTCCTTTTCTGGTGAAACCTGCCTTTCTGTCTTTTGTGGGCTGTTTCTTTTTCTGCCCATGGTCTTTCTTCTCTGGGTGTCTGGTTATGTAGTGCTCTCTCCTACGTTGACTGAAAGGCACAAACTACAACACGACCAGGTACAGCACACAAGGCACTGAGTAGAAATGTATTCAAGATGTTAATAATCACAAATAAGGTGACCACCAATGAAGGACAAATTAGGGGTGAATAGAGAAAGAAGAAGAGGAAAATGAGGAAGAAAGAAAAGAAAGAACTGCCAAAATCAAATTGGGAGAGTGAGAAAGAAAAAAAAGATAAATAAATGAACAATAAAATAAAATAAGAAAATAAAAAGGAGAAAAAGGAGAAGGAAAGAGGAAGAGAAAAAAGTCAGAGAGAAAAGAAAGTGTATAAGAGAGAAAAGAGGAACAAAATACAGATGTCAGGAGACAAGTTCAATAGAACAGTCACTAATCCCAATAAAGGCCAGCAACCAGTACCTAGAGATGGATGCAAATTGCAAATAGCAACTGGTATCGAGGGAGATGAGGGAAAAGAGAGGTAGAAAACAAAGCAAGCAAAAAGCAAAATAAAACAAGTAGAATAAACTAAAACAATCTCTCAAAAAAAATTTCAAAAAATCGATATAATCACTTTTCAGGCAAATAGCAACAAAAGGACATAGAGAAAAAACAACTTTTTGGCTAGTGAAGACAAGAGGGGAGAGGTTTGTGTGGACTTGTAGTAGGGGATTTGAAATTAGATATATAAATGGGGTGAAATTTTAACCAGGTAAAGAGAAAAATAGGGAGAATCTAAAGTTGGAAAAGGGAAAGAGAAACAAGACAGCAAAATGGGGAAAGTTAGGAGGAAAGTGTTGGCATAAAGGTGGAGTTGAGTTGGAGTAAAATTATGCTAAAGGGAAGATGAAAATAGAATGTAGAACTCTAATCCCGAAATAAAATAAAGAGAAAACAAAATGACACTTTTTTTTTTCCAAAAATGGTAAAGTACTAGTAGTAATAATACTAATTTAAAACAAAAATGTAGTAATTATAAAGGTAAAATCAATTGAGGCAGAAAGAAAAAAATATTCTTTTAATTAAAATATGTGAAAATGAAAAATAAAGAATTAAAAATTAAGAAAAAGAAAAAAGGAAAAAAAAAAAAGAAGAAGAAAAATAGAATGGTCCTTCACTTCCACTATTATTCTGCTTGGCACTCCTGTTTCCCAGTAGGGGAGGTATTGCAGTTCCCTGTGTTCCCCTCTTGGTGTTTTAATCTCTTTATTCTCTTGTGGTTATGCGAGAGTCAATTTGTGTGTCATCCATTGGGTGGCAGTGTTTCGGAATTGATCTCTGAGACAAAGCACAGGACCTCTCTAGGCTGTGCTCAGATCCTGCTACTCTGTGGTTCCCAAAACCAGTTTGTGGGGTTTTGCAGCCTGGACACTGCAATAACTTCCAGGTTGTCCCTCTGCCCCAGAGAAAAAGAAAAAAAAAAAGAGTCATTTTCTGGAGCTCTCCTCTGTCAACAGCTCAGAGGGTCTGCCTTCACACTCAGGGATCACGCCCTGACCACCTCCTCGGACCTCTCCAGAGGCAGCTTTCCCGCAGCTCGGCTCCCACAGTGTCTCTGCCCTGTGGGGGTAGGAGACCGCACCCTGGCCCAGGCGAAATCTGACCCTTTGCGCGCGTGTAGTGTGGATCTCTGAATCCTCAGTCTGCGTGTCTGTGCCGCCTGGGAAGCCGCGCTCTGGGTCCTGGCTGCTCTGTGGGTGCCTCCGTCAGCCGCAGCTTTCAGACCTCAGCAGGCCTCCACCTCCCCCTTAAGTCAGGCGCAATCTGACCTGTCCGTGTGCTCTGTGGATCTCTGATTCCGCCGCATGTCTGCGCCGATTGCAGAATGGAGTTCTGGGTCCCCGGGTTCCTGGCTGCTCGATGGGTGCCCAGCCGAAGGCTTCAGATCCCCGCAGACATCCACCTCCCACTGCAAGATGGCTAGGGCTCCGCGTTCGCGCTGGTGGCTCCGGCGGACAAACACCCCGTGGCAGTGGGGCTGCCTGGCCGGGAGAGCCCCTTCCAGCAGTTCCCCGCCTTCCCCTGGAGGACAACTGACTCCTAGCTTGCCAACAAACACTCCCAATGCAACTCTCAGCCGCTCTCTCTCCCTCTGCCCAGCGACAAAGCTCCAGACGCGTCCGTCTACTCCGCCGCCATTTTCTCCTTCTCCTGATTTTTTAAATAACCATTGATACTTGGTATCTTGATTATAATTACTTAAGCCAACAATGATTTAAGAAAACAGATGGTTGTTAAATGATTGTTTATTTTTATTTATAACAGATTGTTTATTTTTATTTATAACAGATTTCACATTTATTCTTTGTCTTATTTTTATTCTTTTAGCAATTGTGAATGGCATCTCTTTTTTACAATAGAAATTATAAGAGTCTCATGAAGTTATCCAGTGGTAGTAATTAATATTAATCTGTACTTTTAATGTATAATCACTAAAAATGATCAAAATTTGGCATAAATATCTTCAAAAATTGCTTTATTAGATTGCCACTACTTTTACAAGGTGACCTAAAATGAAAACTGGTTATGTAAGTCAGGAATCTCAGTTCTATTTTTTAAAAATTTCAGTGGGTTCCTGTTTTGCTCTATATAGAAAGAAGTGGGGTATTATTTTAGGTAATATAGTTTATTTAAAAAATATTTTTTTTTATTGATTTCAGAGAAGGAGAAAGATAGAGTGATAGAAACATCAATGATCCACCAGCTCCAGCATGCCCCCCACTTGGGCTTGCAACCTGGGCATGCACCCCAATGGGGACTCAACTATGACCTTCTGGTTCATAGGTCAAAACTCAACCACCTAACCACACTGGCTAGTGATTTTTATTTCTTTTTATTTAGTTTTTAATTAACCCTTTTATCCTAGAACCACCAATTTCTGGATGTCTCTCTAAAATGCTTTTAGCTTTAACTTGATGTTTTGTGGAAGTGGAAGTATACGGTAGAGGATTCATCATGCACCAAAACTGGTTAATCTTTTCCACAATGGGCTTACTGTCCTTTAACAATCCATTTAATTTTGACCAAAGATATAGAGTATTATTTAAAAATATTTAAAATATCATGAGGAAATATATCTTTTCACCATTCTTTATTCAACAAAGTAATTTTGTTGAAAAACCACGCCTGCCTGATACTTTGAGATCTGTGAATATGTAAATAGGTACATGACTAGATTCAGTTTTATTTACTCTGTAGCTATGACTAGTGTGGCTCTTTTACCTCAGATTTTCTGAAATTGTCCTCTAATTGAACTGATGGAATTGACTTTGGAGAGAATATGGAATTAATCTTTGTAATTTCCATTTGTTCCCCTCACTCCATCCCTACTCTCTGCAACTCTGACAGTTACCCATGGCTATCTATTTTTTTTAAATGTTTTATTTATTGATTTTAGAGAGAGAGGAAGGAAGGGAGAGAGAGAGAGAGATAGGGAGAAACATGGATTGGTTGCCTCCTGAACACAATCTAGGTATATGCTCTGACTAGGAATCAAACCGGCAACCTTTTGGTGCACGGATGGCAATCTTCATGTTTCTGATTCTCCCATCCATTTATGAAAGCATAGAGACTGTTCCAGGATGTTATAGCTTCTCATAGCTTTTTAGGTAAGGTTTAATTTCCTTATCTTAATCATCTATTATCAACCTACTTCTTAAAATTTCATCCTCTTTTCTTTAGATGGTACTGAGTTATTTGTACCTCCTTAGAACATCTTATCCTGTTTTCTGGCTCTTACTTTTTTACATGCTAGTCATCTTGCTTTCTCTAGCTAACATTCAAGTGTCAGTTTTTCATTTTCTTAAAAGTTGCCTCTCTAAAAAGGGTGTCTCACTTTAGCTGCCTAGCAGTTCACCAGGCTAGTGCTTCTCAGAGTTTCTTGCTTTGTTCAGCTGCTTCCAATGGGACACCATTTCCTTTACAAGTGTCTTTGTATGGAGGTCTGGGGCACAATCCCAATGACAGAATACTGCCATCACAGCGTGGCTATCAGTGGAGATGTGGTGAGGGCAAGCCTTTATCTCTCACAGGTATGGCTGGATCAAATTTTGGTAAGAGTTAGAATAAACCAAGGGAATTTAGTATAGAACATGTAAAATAATGTCTAAAATACAATTTTTTTTCCCTGCAAGACAAAGAATTGAAGTGGAATCCTTCAGAGAGTGCCTCTTGTTTATTCCCTTTATTCTTTGCACTCAGGACTGTGCCTCTGAGTGTCTTTACTCACTCTACACCTTTGGGAACCCCTTCTCCAGCCTCAAAAGTCACTTCCTCAGCAGTATACCATATTTCTACATATTTGAATTCTTTTGGCAACCGCCCATCAACATTGTCCATGCTAGGCTTTGACACCATATCTTGTAGAGTAGTCAAGAGTTTGCATGATTTTCTCCAACTCTTATCACTTTGAGGTCTTCCTGGCAATGTAAGTTTTAGAAATGCCTTTGATTTTTTTAGCTGTTCATGGCTAATGATTGATCAGACACTCTCTCTATGAACCTCTCCCAAAGATCAGCATTACATTTTAGACAGAGTGCATTCTAAACCAATAATACAGAGAAGTATTTTCCTAAAGCCCACATAAAATGCAGAGAGTGCTTTACTTTGCTACTATATACAGAGCATGATTTTTCTCTGTCTCTGGTTGACTCCCTTATTCAAATTGAACCCATTTGCCTGCTTTTAAAAAGAAAGTCTATGGTCAGGTAATGGCAGCTCACTCGCCTAAGAAAAGATCTAGCTGGAATCATGGGCTCCCTGTGCCGTGGTTGCTAACCGTACAGGGAGAGAATTGTTGAAAGGCATTTTCTCATGTTTGAGGGGCCCAGCTGTCCCTCGCAACCCTGGAGCTTTCACACACTAGCTAAAAACAGTCCAGATGAAGCTGTTAAAGGGTTACAAGGATTACATTAAATTATTATAGGGTAGCTATGGCTAGCCTCCTTACTGGTGGAGCACATTTAAAAAAAATTAATTTTAATTTTATTTTTTTAAATTTTTTTATTGTGTTACATTTATACATATCTCCCCATTGCCTTCCCTCCCACCCTCCCTCCCAGGCATACCCCAACCCCTCAGTGTCTATGTTCATTGGTTATGCTTATATGCATGCATACAAGTCCTTTTATTGATCTCTTATCTACCCCACCTCTCATTAATCTTCCTGTTATAATTTGACAGTCTGTTTGATGCTTTACTGCCTCTGTATCTATCCTTTTGTTCATTGGTTTACAATGCTCTTTATTATCCACAAATGAGTGAGATCTTGTGGTGCTTCTCCTTCATTGACTGGTTTATTTCACTAAACATAAGGCTCTCCAGTTCCATCCAGGTTGCTGCAAATGGTAAGAATTCCTTCTTTTTAATGGCAGCATAGAATTCCATTGTGTAGATGTACCACAGTTTCTGATCCACTCATCTTCTGACGGGCACCTAGGCTGTTTCCAAATTTTAGCTATTGTAAATTGTGCTGCTATGAACATAGGGGTGCATAAATCCTTTCTGATTGGTGTTTGTAATTTTTTAGGATAAATTCCTAAGAGTGGGATTGCTAGGTCAAATGGGAGATCCATTTTTAGTTTTTTGAGGAAACTCCATACTGTTCTCCACAGGGGCTGTACCAGTCTGCATTCCCACCAAACAGTGCACAAGGGTCCCTTTTTCTCCACATCCTCGCCAACACTTATCGTTTGTTGATTTGTTGATGATTGCCATTCTGCCTGGTGTAAGATGGTATCGCATTGTTGTTTTGATTTGCATCTCTTGGATAATTAGTGACTTTGAACATGTTTTAATGTGTCTCTTGGCCTTCCTTCTGTCATCTTTCGAAAAGGTCCTATTTAGGTCCGATGCCCATTTTTTTATTGGATCATTTATCTTCCTTTTATTAAGTTGTATAAGTTGGCTGTAGATGTTGGAGATTAAACCTTTATCAGTGATATCATTTGCAAATATGTTCTCCCATACAGTGGTCTTTCTTGTTGTTTTGTTGATGGTTTCTTTTGCTGTGCAAAAGCTTTTTATTTTGATGTAGCCCCGTTTGTTTATTTTTCCTTTAGCTTCCATTGCCTTTGGAGCAGTATCCGTGAAGAAGTTCTTTTGGCATATGTCTGAGATTGTGCTACCTTTGAAGTAAAGCTGTCCTTATTTGTAGATGACATGATACTGTACATAAAAAACCTGAAGGACTCCATCCCAAAACTAATTGACTTAATAAATGAATTCGGCAATGTAGCAGGATACAAAATTAATGCCAAGAAATCTGTGGCATTTCTATACATTAATAGTGAAATTACAGAAAGAGAGACTAAAAAAGCTATCCCATTTACCATCGCACCAAAAAAATTAAGATATCTAGGAATAAACCTAACTACAGAGGTAAAAGACCTATATGTAGAAAACTACAAGACACTGAAAAAAGAGACAGAGGAAGATGTTAACAGATGGAAGAGCATACCATGCTCATGGATTGGGAGAATCAACATCATTAAAATGTCCATACTACCCAAAGGAATCTATAGATTCAATGCACTACCCATTAAAATATCAACGACATATTTCACAGACCTAGAAAGAATTCTTCATAGATTCATCTGGAACAAAAAAAAGACCAAGCATAGCCATAGCAATTCTGAGAAAGAAGAATAAAGTAGGTGGGATCTCAATACCAGATTTCAAGCTATATTACAAAGCCACTGTTCTCAAAAAAGCCTGGTACTGGCACAAGAACAGACATATAGACCAATGGAATAGAATAGAGAACCCAGATATCCACCCAAACCACTATGCTCAACTAATATTTGACAAAGGAGGCATGAACATTCAATGGAGCCAAGATAGCCTCTTCAATAAATGGTGTTGGGAAAATTGGACAGATACATGCAAAAAAATGAAACTGGACCACCAACTTACACCAAATACAAAAATAAACTCAAAATGGATACAGGACTTAAACATTAGAAGGGAAACCATAAAAATACTAGTGGAATCCACTGGCAGCACAATTTTTTTTTTTAAACAACAACTTCACTACTTTTTTTTACCATAATTCTCCAAAAGCCTGTTAATGTCATTTTATGTAAACTTCCTTTTGTGTACTGCTGGCAGTCTGTCATAGCTCTGTCTTAGCACTGTATTGAAATAACTGGTTTACTTGTCTGTTTTCCTAGCACATGGAATTTAGTGTGTAATCAATAAATGTTCATTGAATAATAAATGAATCTGTAAAGGAAATCTGGATGTTATGTTCTAAAATTTATTCTGCCTCAGCAATTCTTTAATGATTAGGCATAAGATTTCACAGAGAGCTGGTTTATTTTTTAGTGATGAAAATACAGTGTCCACAGCTAAAATTTCTTTGTGTTTCGAATTAAGTTTGAGGATGTAAGTGCCTTTAATTAGGAAAAGAGGATCAGATTGCTGCTGAGGCCCAGCTTATAACTAGCATTTCCTCTCACTATGGGAGCTGTACTTTGTTCAGGTTTCTGTCTTGGGAAGGTAAGAAACTGAACTATGAGACTATGTTCTCAAAGTCCCTTCTCAAGCAGTAAATGGCAGACAGTCAAGTGCTATTTGTTGTAGCATTGATTTAACCCTTTGCTCAAAAGCAAAGTCTTCTTATATTTAGGAAAGCTTCTATTGATGGTGTAAGTTCTGTTTAAAACCAGGAAATAAAAGTTAGTGAGGAATGGAAGATGATAAATTTTCTTTTTCTAAATATGTGTACATATTCATGTGTACAGGAAATTTATGAATTATTTTTAAATTTATGTGTTCTATTTTATATAAAACTTCTTTGTAAGAGGATTTAAAAAGTCAATGTGCACATTGAGATCTAAGTATTTGGCCCACTGTTGCTCTTTCATCCGTATTTGTTGGATATTTTAAAATATGAATCTTTTGAAGAAGTGGTTTTCAGAAAAAGTTTTTCTTCTTACTAAGAGGAATTAATAAAACACCAGTTTATTTCATATGATGACTTTTCTTCTTTTAGAAATTTCAAGAAATTGCTGAAAAAAATATGGACAAATTGAACCGTATTGAGAAGTCACACGAACAGTTGGTTCATGAAAATTCTTGCATCAAAAATGTGTTATCACAGACCCAAAAGGAACAGACATCCTTGCTGGCAGCTTGTGCCCTGATGGCTGGTGCCTTGTATCCTCTCTACAGCCGGTCGTGTGCCTTATCTACACAGAGAGATTTTCTCCAGGATCAGGTCAACACCTTTGAGTTGTTCAAATTGGAAATTAGAACTCTAGCCCAGGCTTTGTCGACTGTAGATGAAAAGAAGCAAGAAGAAGCCAAGATGAAGAAAAAAACATTCAAAGGATTGATACGTGTATTTCGGAAAGGTGTTATTGCAATTTTGGCAGCAAACAGACTCAAGGTTTTGGGCCGATCCTGTGCCTCTCTTTTTACCTGGATGGAGAGTTTTAAAGATGGCATAGGCATGTTGGTGTGTACAGGAGAGCCCAAAGACAAGCATAAATTTCCAAGTAAGATAATTTGTGTGTTTTGAAATCTAAGTTGAATATAAGTGACATGCAGTATGAATATGTTTTGTCATTATGCAGAAACTTAAAGTCATTTAATGTGTAGTCATAGTCCCATACATATGAACAAATATATTTATGTATAAGCTAGATTTTGATTTTGTTATAAACATTAAATTATAAAGAAAGTAGCAAGTCTGTATAATTTCAACTTTGCCTAGCTTTATTAGATTTGAATGCTCTTTTCACAGTAAAGTGAAGAGTTTATACAGCAGTTTTTCAGTTAAGTCAATCCAGAGACTGCCCTACTTAAGATTAATTAACAGTATAATTTATTTTCACTTTCTATGAATCAGTATAAAATGATCAGAGTTAAAAATCTATTGAAGAACTCAAAGAAAAGGATACAAATATAAAAATTTCAGCTAACATAGTTGGAATGTTTGACTATTCTGAAGAAACAATGATTTCAATTTTAACTTTTGAAAAGCAAGCTATTAGGTAATATAAGTAGAACCAAAGAAAATTTCCTTCTTTCTTTGTTTTGTCAGTTAACAGTCACATATAAATAAAGTCAATCAAATCTAATATTTCTTATAGACTTTTCTGCCTCAGGCAAAGTTCTGTCTACAAGTTTTGATCTATTTTTTAAATGGCTAAACATTGCCATGCATTTTTAACATGATTTTAATAAATTTTTGTAGTGTTGCATGATGGATTTTTTTTCGATTTTTGTAGAACATCAAAAGGAGCAGTTACGTTGTTTGCAAGCGCTTAGCTGGCTCACCAGTTCTGACCTTCTTGCTGCAATAATTGCTTCTATGGCTGAGTTACAGGAAGTTATTAGTAAAACAGGTATGATTCCCTCTTTTATGTTCTTTCAAAATACATTTAAAAGCAAATGCAAAAAATGCTTTATCGTACAAATTCTAATAAATAATCTAGAAAGAAAATATATTTATTTTCATCTTTCTTTTCTCAGGTAAGGGAGATTGTTGAATCTATATTTAATGAAATAGAAAATTAGTGTAATTTTTTTCATTATTTTATTTTTCTTTATTAATTAAGAAATTACATCCTTATGTCCCCTTTGTAATCCCCCCTTCCCCACACCCACACCCACACATGCCATCACTCCTCTGGTGTCTGTCCATTGGTTATGCTTATATGCATACATACAAGTCCTTTGGTTGATTTCTCCCCAACCCTCTCCTACATTCCCTCTGAGGTTTGACCATCTAGAATTAGTGTAAATTTTGATGGGTAATTTTGTCTTTATTTATGGGAAAATTAAATGATATTTGTTGGCAAATGTAATCACTTTATTTTTTTCCTTTGAGATCTGATTTTCTGTAAAAAGTTCATTATTAGCTTTTTTTATTAAGTGATTCTGGTAATGTTAGTTCACATGTTTTAGTCATTTTTTCATTTTTCTTTCTGACTATAAATTTTAGAAGTTTGAGTAAAAACTGAATCAGTAGAAAATTTATCCCTCTCATTTGGTGATGTGTTTTTATTTTTTTTCCAATTAATTTTAAAGGAAATTAATTTGAATAGTCTGTTTCCACCATGTATGGAACCACATATAATTTGTAATTTCCAAAAGTCTAAAATTCATATTTGTTTTTCATGAGTAAGATTGCATGATATGTTTGTGTGAAAAATTCAATGAACACTAATTTCTCTATGCTAGAAGAGAAATTAGTCACTTACTGGTTAAGCTATGTCATTGGACTAAGTATTGTCATTTAAGACATGTTAATAGTGCATGTAGTATAATGAACTTGTTAATACTTGCCTGCTTAATTAATGTTAAAGCATTAGTGAAATAATAACTTAGGATGTGATTTAATTTTTTAGACAACTCTGTTATGTAAATACAGATCATTTATTGTGATTCAAATATCTAAACCTAGGCTCTTGTAGAAGGAAATTTATGATTCAGAGATTATTTTTAGATTGTGGTGATTAATGTATTGCCTTAACGTATTGTATTTGAAATCTTAAAAGTCTAAATAAATACGTTTTAAGAATGTTGGTATTATAACTTCAAAACAAAACTAATTTTCTTGAAAGAAGTTAATAAAAAATTTTGGATTTATTTTAATAAACAGATTATTTGTGTTAGTCTTATTCTCTGTAGGTATGTGGACACTTAAAAGTAGATTGGGTTTTTTAAGTTCTAATCTTGTTTTTATATTATTACTTTATTTAATACATTTTCCCCTTCTTACTCTAGGAGATAAAAGAAAAATATGTGGCTTGATTTGGCCCTCTAGCAAATATGCACAGTGGTTATAGAACAAGATTACAATTCATGAACAATGTTAGGCAAAATGTAATGAAGGGTTGTTTAGTACAGGCTTTAAATGTAAATATCCATGGACAGTGCAGTGCAAAGTGGGCATATAAGTATTGGGAAGGCTTCAGGGCAGAACTAGTAATTTAATTGGGCCTAAAATGAGGATAAGTTAGAGAAGAGTGATAGCCTTCAGAAGAAGGGCATAGCTCAAGCAGAGATGCAGAAGTGGGAGTAAGCACAGAATAAGGAGAAGGGACATTAAAGAGGTGAGAATAGAAATCCATGGCTACCAGACCTGGCTTATTGATGGCAATTACTAAAGTGTATTTTCTAATAACTATATTGGGGAATTGTTGTAGGAAAGTTTAATCATTGGCATGGGATCAGACTGAAGAGGTTTTATAACAGTAGGTAGAGGACCTTGTTAAAATATTGATACAGTGGTTCTTGAGACCCTGATAAAAATATGTAGGTAAGACCTATCAAGTAGGAGATAAACCAAGAGTGGTGTCTTTAAGTGTCTGCCAGTCTCCAGGAACAGAGCTGCCTTTGATAGTAGAACCTGATTGTGCCTCAAATAGCTTGAGGGAAATAGCAAGTTCATCGAAAGTTATTTTTAGGGAAGGGTTTAAATGTTGTTGGCCTGATGAACACTATTTAGGGAAGAGAAAGTGCTTCTTAGGGAGAATAATTGATGTACCAAAGTTTTGAAGAGTATTGGAAGATATATGATCTGGACAGGTAGATAATTATGTATTACTAGAGGCCCAGTGCATGAATTTGTGCACGGGTAGTTATTGGCTGGTGCAGCCCCAATCCTGACCTGTTTCTGGCCTCTGCTCAAGGCAACAAAATTTCAATTATAGAAGATAAATAAATTCCAGATACCAGGGCCTCCACTTGAGTCCTGAGGGGGCATGGGAACCACCACAGGCCCCTTGCCCAGGCCATCCCATGCCCAAGGGAACCCCACCCTGATCTGGGACACTCTTCAGGGCAAACCATCCAGCTCCCACCATGCACGAGGTTTCTTTCTTTCTTTCTTTCTTTTTTTTTTCTAGTATGGTCAGGATTATTATTTTTTTATTAATTTTTTATACATATCTCCCCATAGCCCCCGCTCCCTCCCAGGCATAACCCAACCCCCCAGTGTCTGTGATCATTGGTTATGCTTATATGCATGCATACAGGTCCTTTGATTGATCTCTTATCTACCTCACCTAACTTTAATCTTCCTGCTGTAATTTCACAGTCTGTTTGAAGCTTTACTGCCTCTGTATCTATCCTTTTGTTCATGAGTTTATAATGTTCTTTATTATGCATAAATGAGTGCGATCATGTGATGCTTCTCCTTCATTGACTGGCTTATTTCATTAAGCATAAGGCTCTCCAGTTCCAACCAGGTTGCGGCAAATGGTAAGAATTCCTTCTTTTTAATGGCAGCATAGAATTCCATTGTGTAGATGTACCACAGTTTTCTGATCCACTCATCTGCTGACGGGCACCTAGGCTGTTTCCAAATTTTAGCTATTGTAAATTGTGCTGCTATGAACATAGGGGTGCATAAATCCTTTCTGATTGGTGTTTGTAATTTTTTAGGATAAATTCCTAAGAGTGGGATTGCTGGGTCAAATGGGAGATCCATTTTTAGTTTTTTGAGGAAACTCCATACTGTTCTCCACAGTGGCTGCACCAGTCTGCATTCCCACCAACAGTGCACAAGGGTTCCTTTTTTTTCCGCATCCTCGCCAACACTTATCGTTTGTTGATTTGTTGATGATTGCCATTCTGATGGGTGTAAAATGGTATCGCATTGTCGTTTTGATTTGCATCTCTCGGATGATTAGTGACTTTGAACATGTTTTAATGTGTCTCTTGGCATTCCTTCTGTCGTCTTTCGAAAAGGTTCTATTTAGGTCCGTTGCCCATTTTTTTATTGGATCGTTTATCTTCCTTTTATTAAGTTGTATAAGTTGGCTGTAGATGTTGGAGATTAAACCTTTATCAGTGATATCATTTGCAAATATGTTCTCTCATACAGTGGTCTTTCTTGTTGTTTTGTTGATGGTTTCTTTTGCTGTGCAAAAGGTTTTTTATTTTGATGTAGTCCCATTTGCTTATTTTTCTTTAGCTTCCTTTGCCTTTGGAGCAGTATCAGTGAAGAAGTTCTTTCGGCATATGTCTGAGATTGAGCTGCCTGTGGATTCCTCTAGAATTTTTATGGTTTCCCTTCTAATGTTTAAGTCCTGTATCCATTTTTGTTTTTGTATTTGGTGTAAGTTGGTGGTCCAGTTTCATTTTTTTGCATGTATCTGTCCAATTTTCCCAACACTATTTATTGAAGAGGCTATCTTGACTCCATTGAATGTTCATGCCTCCTTTGTCAAATATTAATTGAGCATAGTGGTTTGGGTGGATATCTGGGTTCTCTATTCTATTCAATTGGTCTATATGTCTGTTCTTGTGCCAGTACCAGGCTTTTTTGAGAACAGTTGGTTTGTAGTATAGCTTGAAATCTGGTATTGAGATCCCACCTACTTTATTCTTCTTTCTCAGAATTGCTATGGCTATGCTTGGTCTTTTTTTTGTTCCAGATGAATCTATGAAAAATCCTTTCTAGGTCTGTGAAATATGTCGTTGGTATTTTAATGGATAGAGCATTGAATCTATAGATTGCTTTGGGTAGTATGGACATTTTAATGATGTTGATTCTCCCAATCCATGAGCATGGTATGCTCTTCCATCTGTTAACATCTTCCTCTGTCTCTTTTTTTAGTCTTCTGTAGTTTTCTACATATAGGTCTTTTACCTCTGTAGTTAGGTTTATTCCTAGATATCTTAATTTTTTTGGTGCGATGGTAAATGGGATTGCTTTTTTAGTCTCTCTTTCTGTAATTTCACTATTAGTGTATAGAAATGCCACAGACTTCTTAACATTAATTTTGTATCCTGCTACTTTGCCAAATTCATTAATTAAGTCGATTAGTTTTGGAATGGAGTCCTATGGGTTTTTATGTACAATATCATGTCATCTGCAAATAAGGAGAGCTTTACTTCTTCTTTTCCAATTTGGATGCCTTTTATTTCTTCTTCTTGTCTAATTGCAATGGCTAATACTTCCAGTACTAGCCAATACTTCCAGTACTAGTCGAACAGGAGAGGTGAGAGTGGGCATCCCTGTCTTAGGGGAAATGGTGATATCAATTGAGGAGGAAAGAAAAAAATAGTCTTTTAATTAAAATATGTAAAAATTAAAAAAAATTAAAAAAAAAAATAAAAAGAAAAAAAAATAGAGTGGTCATTCACTTCCCCTATTATTCTGCTTGGCACTCCTGTTTCTTAGTAGGGAAGGTATTGCGGTTCCCTGTGTTGCACTGTTGACGTTTTAATCTCTTTATTCTTTTGTGGTTATGCAAGAGTCAATTTGTGCGTCATCCACTGGGTGGCAGTGTTTCGGAATTGATCTCTGAGACAAAGCACAGGACCTCTCTAGGCTGTGCTCAGATTCTGCTACTCTGTGGTTCTCAAAGCCAGTTTGTGGGGATTTTGCAGCCGGGACACTGTTATAACTTCCAGGTTGTCCCTCTGCCTCAGATAAAAAATGAGTCGTTTTCCAGAGCTCCCCTCTGTCAACAGCTTGGAGAGTTTGCCTCTACACTTAGGGATCACGCCCTGCCCACCTCCGCAGACCTCTCCAGAGGCAGCTTTCCCGCAGCCCGGCTCCCACAGTGTGCTCGTCTCTGTTGTGAGGGGCACGAGACCTCACCTTATCCTAGGTGAAATCTGACCTTTCCGTGTGCCGTGTGGATCTCTGAATCCGCTGCGTGTCTGCGCCATTTGGAGAGCAGTGTTCTGGGTCCCCGGCTGTTCGGTGGGTGCTTAAGCCGCAGGCTTCAGACTGCCGCAGACATCCACCTCCCTCTGCAGAATGGCACGGTCTCCGCGTTTGAGCTGGTGGCTCCGGCCGACAAAAACCCCATGGTAGTGGGGCTGCCTGGCCAGGAGAGCCCCGTCCAGCAGTTTCCCGCCTTCTCCTGGAGGATAACTGACTCTTAACTTGCCAACAAACACTCCCTGTGCGACTCTCAGCTGCTCTCTCTCCCCCTGCCCAGCGACAAAGCTTCAGACACATCCGTCTATTCTGCTGCCATTTTCCTGAGACCATGCACCACGTTTCTGTCCTGTCTAATAAAAGTGTAATATGAAAATTGACCACCACTACAAAACACACAATGGCTGCCCCCAGGGGGTCAAAGATGGCTGCCCCCATGTGACACAAAATGGCCCCCACAAGATGGCCAGCAGGGGAGAGCAGTTTGGAGAGACCAGGCCTGCAAGGGAGGGCAGTTGTGGGCGATCAGGCCAGCAGGGGAAGGCAGTTGGGAGGGACCAGGCCTGCAAGGGAGGGCATTTGAAGGTGATCAAACCTGCTGGGGAGGGCAGTTAGGGGTGACCAGGCCAGCAGAGGAGGGAAGTTAAGGGCAATCAGGCTGACAGGGGAGAAGTTAGGCATCAATCAGGTTGGCAGGCGAGTGGTTAGGGGGTGATCAGGCTGGCAGGCCTACCAGGATCAGGCCTAAACAGGCTGTCGGACAATCCCTCGAGGGGTTCCAGATTAGAGAGAGTGCAGGCTGGGCTAAGGGACACAACTCCCTGTGCACAAATTTTGTGCACCGGGTCTCTAGTTAGTATATAAAGAGCAAGGAGAAATTTCTTCCACTGAATATAGTGAAGTTGTTGGGAGGCATCACAGGTTTGCTTTCTTTGTAGAAAACCCTGCTTAGAGCAGCTTAATCATATAGAGTTTTTCTTCTCAAAGAACAGAAAGTCTGGGGGTAGGTACAAATTCAGATTTCCTTTCTGCTCTGCCATCCTTAGCATTTTCATGTTTATACCTCCTAGGTTTAAGCTGGCTCTTTCAGGTATCAGGGATGTTTTTGGCAGGAAGAAAAAGGAAAGGACAGAATGTGAAGGCATTCATACATTTCTGGTAGGAATGAAAAACAATATAGCTGCTTTGGAAAAGAGCTTGGCAACTCCTCAAAATGTTAAATCAATATATTTCAAGAGAACTGAAAACATATCCATACAAAAACTTGTGCATAAAAGTTCATTGCAGCATTATTCAAAGTAGCCAAAAGTGAAAATAAACCCAAATGTCCATCAAGTAACAAATGGATAAATACACAAATGATTAAATATTTTGGGGCCATAGAAAGGAATGAAGTACTAATACATCCGAAAACATTGCTAAGTGAAAGAAGCCAGTTACAAAAGAACACAGGTACACTTCATTTTATTATGGTTCACTTCATTGTGCTTTGCATTTATTGAGTTTTTTACAAATTGCTTGTGGCAATCCTGCCTCAGGCAAGTCTACTGGCATCATTTTCTAAGGTTTGTTTACTTTTTGTCTTTGTGTCTCATTTTGGCAATTCTCGGAATAGTTCAAACTTTTTCATTATTATTATATTAGAGGCCTGGTGCACGAATTTGTGCTTGGGTGGGTTCCAGCTGGCCTTCCCCAATGAGGGCCATCTGGCCAGGCCAGTATTGGGGGAGGGACAGTGGGTAGTTGGCCAGCTGGCTCCACCCCGATTGGGGTATTCAGGGCCTATTGGAGGCTGGGCTGAGGTGGAGGCATTGATCAGGGCCCAGATCAAGTTGGTTGGCTGCCGCAGTGTGCATCATAGCCACTGGTTATTCTGCTCATTCTGCCATTCTGATCTCTGGGCTTTTATCCTATCTAATAAAAGAGTAATATACCAATTGACCATCACTCCAACACAGGTGGCTGCTCCCATGTGGTCAGAGATCGCTGCCCCCATGTTGACACAAGATGGCCAGCAGGGGAGGGCAGTTGGGGGTGATCAGGCCTCCTGGTGAGAAAGTTAGGGGTGACCAGGTTGGCAGAGGAGGGAAGTTGGAGGCAACTGGGCCTGTAGGGAAGGCAGTTGGGGGAACCCAGGCCTGCAGGGGAGGGCAGCTGGGAGAACCAGGCCTGGAAGGGAGCAGTTAGGCATCAATCAGGCTGGCAGGGGAGTGGTTAGGGGGTGATCAGGCTGGCAGGGAAAAGCGATTAGGGGAAATCAGGAAGGCAGGCAGGCGAGCAGTTGGGAGCCAGCAGTCCTGGATTGTGAAAGGGATGTCCGACTGCCCGTTTAGGCCCATTCCTACCAGGATCGGGCCTAAACAGGCAGTCGGACATCCCTCGAGGGGTCCCAGATTGGAAAGAGTATAGGCTGGACTGAGGGACACACCCCCTGTGTACAAATTTTGTGCACCAGGTCTCTAGTCTGTAATAATAAAAGCATAACATGCTAATTAGACTGGACAGCTGAACAACTTTCCTGACGATCTTCTGGATGAACCCGGGGCTGCATAGGCTGAGCCCCTTGCATGAATTTTGTGCATTGGGCCTCTAGGATATATATATATATAGATTTGTTATGGTGATAGGTGATCAATGATTTTAGATGTTGCCATTGCAATTGTTTTGAGACTCAACAAACTTCACCCATATAAAATAGTGGACTTATTTGATGAATGTTCAGAATGTTCTGATGTTCCACTGACCAGCTGTTCCATCTCTTTCCTTCTCATGCCTCCCTGTTCCTTGAAACACAATAATACTGAAATTCAGCTAGTTAACCATATAGTGGCCTCTAAGTGTTCATGTGAAAGGAAGAGTCACATATCTCTCACTTTAAATCAAGTGCTAGAAATGATTAAGCTAGTGAGGAAGGTGTGTCAAAAGCTGAGATAGCTTGAAAGTTAGGCCTCTTGTATCAAACAGACAAGTTGTGATGCAAAGGAAAATTCCTGAAAGAAATGAAAAGTGGTGCTACAGTGAATGTGTGAATAATAAGAAAGTGAAAGCAGCTGTAGTGCTAATATGGAGAAAGTTTTAGTGGTCTGGATAGAAGATCAAACTAGCTGAAACTATCCCTTAAGCCCGTGATTGGCAAACTGTGGCTCACGAGCCACATGTGTCTCTTTGGTTTCTTGAGTGTGGCTCTTCCACAAAATATCACGGCCTGGACGAGTCTATTTTGAAGAAGTGGTGATAGAAGAAGTTTAAGTTTAAAAAATTTGGCTCTCAGAAGAAATTTCAATCTTTGTACTGTTGATATTTGGCTTTGTTGACTAATGAGTTTGCTAACCACTGCCTTAAGCCAAAGCCTAATCCAGAGCAAGGCCAACTCTCTCCATTTCTCTGAAAGTTGAGAAAGGTAAGGAGGCTGCAGAAGAAAAGTCTGAAGCTCGCAGAAGTGGTTCATGAAGTTTAAAGAAAGAGCCAGCTCTTCACATAAAAGTGCAAGGTGGACCAGCAGGTGCTGATATAGAAGCTGCAAAAGCTTCTGAGAAGGTCTAGCTAAGATAGTTAATATTCATGGCTACACTGAACAACAGATTTTCAATGTAGACAAAACAGCCTTATCCTATATAATAAAAGGATAATATGTAAATTGACTGGACAGCAGAATGACTGCTCACTATGATATGCACTGACCTCCAGGGGGCATATGCTCAACACAGGAGCTGCCCTCTGGTGGTCAGTGTGCTCCCATAAGGGGAGCGCTGCTCAATCAGAAGTCCTGAGCCAGGCTGGCGTGCGCAGTGGTGGCGGGAGTCTCTCCTGCCTCCATGGCAGTGCTAAAGATGTCCCACTGACAGCTTAGGACTGCATGGGGAGTGGGCCTAATCCATCAGTTGGACCTCCCCCAAGAGCTCCTGGACTGTGAGAGGGCACAGGCCGGGTTGAGGGACCTTCCTACCCCCTGAGTGCACGAATGTCGTGCACTGGCCTCTAGTGTTGCAATAATATACCATCTAGGACTCTCATAGCTAGAGAGGAGAAGTCAGTGCTTGGCTCTAAAGCTTCAAATGACAAGCTGATTTTCTTGTTAGAGACTGATGCAACTAGTGACGAAGTTGAAGCCATGTACCATCTGAAAATGCTAGGACCCTTAAGAATTATGCTACTTCTACTCTGCCTGTGCTTTAAAAATGGAACAACAAAGTTTGGATAACAGCACATCTGTTTACAACATGGTTTATTGAATATTTTAAGCCCACTATTGAGATTTACATTTACTGTTTAGAAAAAGAGATTTCTTTCAAAATATTACTGCTCATTGACAATGTACCTGGTCACCCAAGAGCTCTAGTAGAGTTGTGCAATGAGATTAATGCTGTTTTCATGCCTGCTAACACAACATCCAATCTGCAGCCTCTGGTTCAAGTAGTAATTTCAAGTTACAAATCTTATTCCAGAAATACATTTTGTAAGTTATAGATGCCATAGTTAGTGATTCTTCTGATGGATCTGGGCAGAGCCCATTGAAAACCTTCTGGAAAGCATTCACCTTTGTGGTTGCCATTAAGAACGTTTATGATTCATGGGAAGAAGTCAGATTGACAGGAGTTTGGAAGAAGTTGATTCCAACTCTCATGGATGACTTTGATGGTTTCAAAGCTTCAGTGGAGGAAGTAACTGAAGATGTGGTGGAAATAGTAAGAGAACTAGGATTGGAATTGGAGCCCGAAGATGTTACTGAATTGTTGCAGTTTCAAGTAAAACTTTCACAGATGAGAGTTACTTCTCATAGATGAGTAAAGAAGGTTGTTTTGGGAGGTGGAATCTAATCCTGATGCAGATGATGCAAAGATTAGATGAAATGACAACAAAGGATTTAAAGTATTACATAAACTTAGTTGATAAAGAAAAAAAAAAAGAGTTTGAGAGGATTGATTCCAATTTTGAAAGTCCACAGTAGTTAGAATCCTATCGAGCATCATCCCATGCCACAGAGAAATGGTTCGTGAAAGGAAGAGTTAATCCATGCAGCACACGTCATTGCTATCTTATTTTAAAAAATTGCAGTGTCTACTCAAACCTTCCACCACCACCCTGATCAGTCGGCAGCCAGGAACACTGAGGCAAGACCCTCCACCAACAAAAAGATTATGACCCGCTGAGGAAGATTAGCTCAGAGGAAGATTAGCATTTTTATCAGTAAGATATTTTAAAATTAAAATGTATACATTGTTTTTCAGGACATAATTCTGTTGCGTACTTAATAGACTACAATATAGTGTAAACATGACTTTTATATACAGTGGTTGGCAAACTCATTAGTCAACAGAGCAGCCAACTGTGGCGGCTCTTGAGCCGCAATTTGCCGGCCACTGCACTAGGATACAAAAAATTTGTGTGACTAGCTTTATTGTGATTTTTGTTTTGTTGCAGTGGTCTAGAACCATTTATAGAGCACAGGCAGAGTAGATTTAGCATAATCCACAATATCTCCAATGTATATCTGTATTTGAAATTTTCAGATTAGGCAAATCTAGAGACAGAGTTAAATCTGGTTGCCTGGGGCCCGATAGGTTGCTGGGAGTTATGGGAAATGAATGCTAATAGGTATGGCATTTCTTTTTGGGGTTATGAAGTTATAAAATTACTTGTGATGATTGCATGGTTCTGTGAATATATAAAAAACCATTGATATGTACATTTTAAATGGGTGAATTGTATGAATTATATCTCAAGAAACTTATTAAAATGTGAAATGATGGCTGCTAAGTAATATCTCTTTATCAGGAAAGCAAAAGCTTACCCAAAAGCCCTCCTCCAAGCTCCAGCAGGTTTCTACTATTGTTTCATTGGCTTGACCTGATCACATGGTTATCCCTAGCTGGTTAGATGGAAACTGGCAAAAGACAAGAGTTTCTGGATGGGATGGATCAGCTAATCAACAATGTCTGCAGTAGAGAGGATTCAGATTCAAACAATAAATTACCTCCACATCTACTGCCTCTGTTGTAAAAGGAAACTGGTCAATTCAGAAAACTTGAAAAAATAATCAGAGAACAACAATAACAAAAACAGTTTTCCATCATACAGGAATAGGTACTGTTAATGATTAAGTATGTTCTTTCAATCTATTTTATTCCACAGCCCACTCTGTCTCCCTTCCTGCCTCCCTCCCAACAGATTAGCGAGTGCTACAAATGGTATCATAGACTATATACTGTTTTATATTTTCATTTAAAAATTATTTTGATATAATAAATCTACAGAAAAGTTGCAAGTACACTACAGAGAACTCTTCCCCTTCTGTATGATCTGAGACATGATGTCCCATGACTTTCTCATATTTTATTGGCATTTCAAAGACAATCTTGTATATAACAAAAGTGCAATGATCAACATCAGAAAACTACCATTGATACATTACTAGTATTCACACCCCATTCATTTTCTCAAGTGTGTCTTTCATAGCAAAAGCATCTGGTTTAGCATTGTGTTGCGTTCAGTCATGTTTCTTTAGTCTTCTCTGCATGGAAGAGTTTCTTGACCATCATGACCTTGAAGATTATAGGCCAATTATTTGTAGACTATTTTTCAATTTTGACTTGTTTCCTCATGTGATGAGATTCAGCTTCTACATTTTTTTTGGCATGAATCTCACAGGAGTGATGCTGTGCTTTGCTTATGATAAATATTATTGCTTTAGTTTTTAAAAAGTCATATTTTTTGAGGATTTTTCTTCATTTAATATTTTTCTAGAGGATGATTTTTAATGTCTGGGCACTATTTATTAGTTGCTCATTCCATCACTTATTGACCAATTCATAATAGGTTATTTTCATCATACCATACGTATCAGGAATATCAATCAGTTCAGCTTTGATTTGTAATCTATTCATATCTCTTGAATCATCTAGTGTTGTGAGCAGTATCTTAATTATTTCAATGAATTGGGACACAAAAGTGTCAAAATCTTGGGAAAGTATAGGAAATAATCTGAAAATTCTGAAATGAAAGAAAATACTTCTTAGAACTGTTTTTTCTTTTTCTTTTTGAAGAACTTATTAAAAATTTAAACAGTTTTACATATCAGAACTACAAATTGATGGCATCATTGACACTTTAGCCCCAGGAAAACTGGCACAGGTGTGCCCAAACCAGTAGTTGTATTATTTCTGCTCTAAGGTGAAAAAAATCAGTAAATTATTCTTTTAAAAAAGTAGGTGCTTATATTTTTTAGAGCTTTAAGTTAATACACATACTATTAAGTATCTAGGAGGGGGAAATTTAAACATATACTAGGAGAAAAAATTATACGTGTTCAATATGTACTAGAGTATGAATTAATAATTTTGACTAGATTTGAATCTGGGTTACATTGCTTACTATGTGTGTGACATTAGGAAAATTACTTAATCCCTTTTCAGCTTCAGTGTCTTCACATGTAAAATATGGGTAAGGAAAGTTCCCACCTCATAGGGTTATTTGGAGTAAATGTAACCTGCCTAGCCAAGCCCATTTTGTATGTATACTGATGTCTCACACTTTAGAGTAATACTGAAATATTACTTTAAATCTTTTCATGAAAGCAGAAGTTCAATATGGCAGCTAAGTTACTGCTTAGAAAGTGCTAACGGTGGTTGCCCCTGCTACCTTCTTAAACTTTAACGATGTACTTATAGACAGTGTGCAGAGACCCCAGTATCCATGTTGCCTCTGCAAATACTGGACAGGTGGCAACTTTCTTTGCTTTCATTAAAGTGTTTGCCCACTTGAGATAAATTACCTTTTCCAGGTATCCAAATGGTGTGCCTGCAAGAGATCATTTACCTCAAACAGGGGAGACTGTTACTTCCACTGAAGGGCTGGAATATCAATCATCATGGGACTGGACTAAAGAACCCTTCAGATAACTGAATGTTTTCAAATGAGTGGTCCAGGCTGAATTTCTCAAGATAGAAACAAATGTGCTGATTTGCTTTGAAATATCTCTGTCCACATATAGAAGCATATGGATATGAGTAGAATTTTAATATATTTTGTTACACATTTACACATTTTAACTTATAATTGGAATCTTAATTATATAGAAGATAGATGACTCAAATATACATACCACTGCTATTAGTACTCAGAACTTTGTATACTTTGAACTAACTTTCTAGAGGCCGTGGCAACAATTTCAGGCAAAACTCAGAAATCTAGGTTGTATTTAGCATAACATTGAGGTTTCATGCTTAGGAAGTTCAAAGCAGTAAGTAAAGATATTTGTAGTAATAAGTAGTTATTGGTATATATTTATAAGTGTTAAGGCTTTATTGAATCCTATCAAATAACAGAAAGAACTTTGCTACTTCAAGTGTGGTCCCTGGGTCAGCAGCATGGGGATGTATCAGAAAGGCATAATATCAGACTCCACTCCAGAGCAAATTAATCAGAATCAGCATTTTAACAAGCCCCTCAGATGATTTATATGCACAGTAAAGTTTGTTATTTGCACAGAGGATTTTTTTATTTATATAACTTCACTCATAACTTAAACTGAAACACTAAAAGGGGACCATGTATCATTACTGGGATTTAAGGTACTAGTGTCTATTTTGGGTAGCCACATTAATGTATTAAATTTTCTTTTGTGATTTTCTTATTATTATTACTTTTGCCTTTTTTCATATTTTTTACATATTTTATTATGAGAATTTTCAATCATATAGAAAAGCTGAAAAGAGTTTAAAGTTAATATTATTTTGGTTTTTAAATTAAAATGGACTTGCCTATTATAATTTTTAAGAATGATTTTTGAATAAAGAATTTATCCTTGGGAATATTCATGATTATGTAAAATTACAGGGTTATAGCATAGCATCAAATTTCAACCATGGATTCACAATCCTTTTTCTTACAATTTATATCAATTGTATTGCATATGTTGACTTAAGCCAAAATGACCTGACTGACTTAGGACAAAAAACTTAGCACAATATGTTTTGAATTTAAAAGCCTTGGGGAATTCTGGTATTTTAGAGAAGCCTAACTCTGCCTTATAAAGTGAACATAGAAACTTCAATTACATTTGCAGCAGTATATATTTGTGACTCAGGATTTTCAACTCTTTTAAATATAACAAAATAAAAAAATTTGATGTCCAACATGACATATACAATCCTTTTTTGAAGATCACCTTATAGTTCAATGTTTTTAGTTTGGCTAAGCAACACTTTCACTGTGCTGTGTCTTGTTAAAAGTTAATTTTAATTAGTCCAGGTTGTAAATGTATTGTCTTACATTCACTACATTAATAAACTAAAAATGCTCGGTAAGTGTATTTCAATAAAATTTGTTTCCTTTGTAACCCTACATATTTTGATTTATTCATTTTAAAGTATTATTCTGAGAAGTGAATGCATAAGATTTACCAGACTACCAAAGGAATTATATCATAAAAATGACCAAGAACCCCTGCTTTAGATAATTATTTCCCCAGATATCATTTGTCTGAGTCAATTTATGTTTTGGATAAGCTCTGTTATTAGGCATTTGTATCTATCGTGTTATTTATAAACTAGAGGCCTGGTGCACAACATTTGTGCACAGGTGGGGGGTGGGTTGTCCCTCAGCACAGCCTGCACCCTAAACTAGCAGTCAGTCATCGCTCTCACAATCCGGGACTGCTGGCTCCTAACCACTCGCCTGCCTGCCTGCCTGATTGCCCCTAACCACTCTGCCG
Organism: Lasiurus cinereus; assembly: GCA_011751065.1. Taxonomy (NCBI): domain Eukaryota; kingdom Metazoa; phylum Chordata; class Mammalia; order Chiroptera; family Vespertilionidae; genus Lasiurus; species Lasiurus cinereus. The sequence goes on from JAAGEH010000226.1 coordinate 43,465,519, forward strand.
GCCAGCTTGGTAGCCTCCTAACTGTTCCCCTGGTGGCCTGATTTTCCCCAACTGACCTTCCCTGCTGGCCTAATCACCCCAACTGTGTTCCCCTGTGGGGCTGAGGGGACTGGGGGACTGAGGCTGGGTAAGGCAGGGCTGAGGGGACTGGGCAGGGCTATCTTGTGGCTGTGGGCACTGCCATCTTGTGAGGCAGTGATGGTCAATTAGCATATTCCCTGTTTATCAGATAGGATAATTCTGATGGAAACTAGAGCTATTCTTTTTTCCCCAATTTTTTAAATTAATGTATTACATGTGTACATATCTTCCTATTGCCCCCCACCACCTCACTCCCCAGTGTCTTGCCTCCTTTGGTTATGCTTATATGCATGCATGCAAGTCCTTTGGTTGATCGCTTATCTACCTCACCTCTCCCTAACCTTCCTGCTGTAATTTGGCAGTCTGTTTGATTTTTGTTCATCAGTTTATAATGTTCTTTATTATCCACAAATGAGTGAGATCATGTGGTATTTTTCTTCCATTGACTGGCTTATTTTCACTTAGCATAATGCTCTCCAGTTCCATCCAGGTTGCTGCAAATGGTAAGAATTCCATATTTATTTATTGCAGCATTTATTTATGGCTGCAAATGGTAAGAATTCCTTATTTATTTATGGCACTGTGTAGATGTACCATAGTTTTCTGATCCAGTCATCTACTGATGGGCACCTAGGCTATTTCCAAATTTGGCATTTGTAAATTGTGCCGCTATAAATATAGGGGTACATATATCCTTTCTGATTGGTGTTTCTAGTTTCTTAGGATATATTCCTAGGAGTGGGACTACTGGGACAAATGGGAGATCCATTTTTAGTTTTTTGAGGAAACTCCCTATGTTCTCCACAGTGGCTGCACCAGTCTGCATTCCTACCAGCAGTGCACAAGGGTTCCTTTTTCTCCACATCTTCGCCAATACTTGTTGATTTGTTGATGATAGCCAACCTTTTTTGATTTGTTGATGATAGCCATTCTGACAGGTGTGAGATGGTATCGCATTGTCGTTTTGATTTGCATCTCTCGGATAATTATTGACTTTGAGCATGTTTTCATGTGTCTTTTGGCCTTCCTTCTGTCTTCTTTTGAAAAGATTCTATTTAGATCTGTTAAGCATTTTTTAAATAGGATCATTTATCTTCCTTTTATTAAATTGTATAAGTTGGCTGTAGATGTTGGAGATTAAAACTTGTAACATTTGCAAATATGTTCTCCCATACAGTGGGCTTTCTTGTTTTGTTGATTGTTTTTTTTGCTGTGCAAAAGCTTTTTATTTTGATGTAGTCCCATTTGTTTATTTTCTCTTTAGCTTCCATTGCCTTTGGAGCAGTATCAGTGAAGAAGATCCATCGGCATATATCTGAGATTTTGCTTCCTGTGGATTCCTCTAATATTTTTGTGGTGTCCTATCTTATGTTTAAGTCCTCTATCCATTTTGAGTTTATTTTTGTGTATGGTGTAAGTTGGATCTAGTTTCATTTTTTTGCATGTATTTTTCCATTTTCCCAACACCATTTATTGAAGAGACTGTCTTGACTCCATTGAAAGTTCATGCCTCCTTTGTCAAATATTAGTTGAGCATAGTGGTTTGGGTGGATATCTGGGTTCTCTATTCTATTCCATTGGGCTATATGTCTGTTCTTGTGCCAGTACCAGGCTGTTTTGAGAGCAGTAGCTTTGTGTTACAACTTGAAATCTGGTATTGAGACCCCACCTACTCTATTCTTTCTCAGGATTGCTATGGCTATTTGGGATCTTTTTTTTTATTCCAGATGAATTTTTGGAGAGTTTTTTCTAGGTTTGTGAAATACGCCATTGCTATTTTAAAGGGGAGTGCATTGAATCTATAGGTTGCTTTGGGTAGCATGGACATTTTAATGATGTTGATTCTCCCAATCCATGAACATGGTATGCTCTTTCATCTATTTATATCTTCTTCTATCTCTTTTTTCAGTGTCCTGTAGTTTTCCACATAGAGGTATTTTATCTTCTTAGTTAAATTTATTCCTAGGTATGTTATTTTTTTGGGGGCGATGGTAAATGGGATTGCTTTTTTAATCTCTTTTTCTGCAAGTTCACTATTGGTGTATAGAAATACCATAGATTTCTTGACGTTAATTTTGTATCCTGTTACATTGCTAAATTCATTTATTCAGTCTAATAATTTTTGATGGAGTCTTTAGGATTTCCTATGTACAGTATCACGTAGTCTGCGAATAAGGACAGTTTTACTTCTTCTTTTCCAATTTGGAATGCTTTTATTTCTTGTCTGGTTGCAATGGCTAGTATTTCCAGTACTATGTTAAACAGGAGTGGTGAGAATGGGTATCCCTGTCTTGGTCCTGTTCTTAGGGGAAATGGTTTTAGTTGTTGCCCATAGACTATGATGTTAGTTGTGGGTTTATCATACTTAGTTTTTATTAGGTTGACGTATGATTGTTCTATCCCACCTTATTGTTTTGATCAAGAAATAGTGTTGTATTTTGTCAAATCCTTTTTTTGCAACAATTGATATGACTATGGGATATTTATTTATTAATTTTTATACGTATCTCCCCATAGTCCCCCCTCCTTTCCAGGCATAACCCAACCCCCCAGTGTCTGTGTTCATTGGTTATACTTATATGCATGCATACAAGTCCTTTGATTGATCTCTTATCTACCTCACCTAACTTTAATCTTCCTGCTGTAATTTCACAGTCTGTTTGAAGCTTTACTGCCTCTGTATCTATCCTTTTGTTCATGAGTTTATAATGTTCTTTATTATCTACAAATGAGTGAGATCATGTGATGCTTCTCCTTCATTGACTGGCTTATTTCACTACGCATAAGGCTCTCCAGTTCCAACCAGGTTGCTGCAAATGGTAAGAATTCCTTCTTTTTAATGGCAGCATAGAATTCCATTGTGTAGATGTACCACAGTTTTCTAATCCACTCATCTGCTGACGGGCAACTAGGCTGTTTCCAAATTGTAGCTATTGTAAATTCCTAAGAGTGGGATTACAGGGTCAAATGGGAGATCCATTTTTAGTTTTTTGAGGAAACTCCATACTGTTCTCCACAGTGGCTGCACCAGTCTGCATTCCCACCAACAGTGCACAAGGGTTCCTTTTTCTCCGCATCCTCGCCAACACTTGTCGTTTGTTGATTTGTTGATGATTGCCATTCTGACCAGTGTAAGATGGTATCGCATTGTCGTTTTGATTTGTATCTCTCGGATGATTAGTGACTTTGAACATGTTTTCATGTGTCTCTTGGCCGTCCTTCTGTTGTCTTTCGAAAAGGTTCTATTTAGGTCCATTGCCCATTTTTTTATTGGATCGTTTATCTTCCTTTTATTAAGTAGTATAAGTTGGCTGTAGATGTTTATCTGTGATAACATTTGCAAATATGTTCTCCCATACAGTGGTCTTTCTTGTTGTTTTGTTGATGGTTTCTTTTGCTGTGCAAAAGCTTTTTATTTTGATGTAGTCCCATTTGTTTATTTTTTCTTTAGTTTCCATTACCTTTGGAGCAGTATCAGTGAAGAAGTTCTTTCGGCATATGTCTGAGATTGTGCTGCCTGTGGCTTCCTCTAGTATTTTTATGGTTTCCCTTCTAATGTTTAAGTCCTGTATCCATTTTGAGTTTATTTTTGTATTTGGTGTAAGTTGGTGGTCCAGTTTCATTTTTTTGCATGTATCTGTCCAATTTTCCCAACACTATTTATTGAAGAGGCCGTCTTGACTCCATTGTATGTTCATGCCTCCTTTGTCAAATATTAGTTGAGCATAGTGGTTTGGGTGGATATCTGGGTTCTCTATTCTATTCCATTGGTCTATATGTCTGTTCTTGTGCCAGTACCAGGCTGTTTTGAGAACAGTTGCTTTGTAGTATAGCTTGAAATCTGGTATTGAGATCCCACCTACTTTATTCTTCTTTCTCAGAATTGCTGTAGCTATTTGTGGTCTTTTTTGTTGTTCCTGATGAATCTATGAAGAATTCTTTCTAGGTCTGTGAAATATGTCATTGGTATTTTAATGGGTAGTGCATTGAATCTATAGATTGCTTTGGGTAGTATGGACATTTTAATGATGTTGATTCTCCCAATCCATGAGCATGGTATGCTCTTCTATCTGTTAACATCTTCCTCTGTCTCTTTTTTTAGTGTCCTGTAGTTTTCTACATATAGGTCTTTTACCTTTTTAGTTAGGTTTATTCCTAGGTATCTTAATTTTTTTGGTGCGATGGTAAATGGGATTGCTTTTTTAGTCTCTCTTTCTGTAATTTCACTATTAGTGTATAGAAATGCCACAGACTTCTTAGCATTAATTTTGTATCCTGCTACCTTGCCAAATTCATTAATTAAGTCGATTAGTTTTAGAATGGAGTCCTTTGGGTTTTTTACGTACAATATCATGTCATCTGCAAATAAGGAGAGCTTTACTTCTTCTTTTCCAATTTGGATGCCTTTTATTTCTTCTTCTTGTCTAATTCCAATGGCTAATATTTCCAGTACTATGTCGAACAGGAGAGCTGAGAGTGGTCATCCCTGTCTTGTTCCTGTTCTTAGGGGAAATGGTTTTAGTTTTTGCCCATTGAGTATGATGTTAGCTGTGGGTTTATCATATATGGCAATTATGATGTTGAGGTATGCTCCTTCTATTCCCACTTTGCTGAGAGTTTTTATCAAGAAATGGTGTTGGATTTTGTCAAATGCTGTTTCTGCATCAATTGATATGACTATGTGATTTTTATCTCCCAATTTCTTTATGTGATGTATCGCGTTTATAGATTTGCAGATATTGTACCTTCCCTGCATTTCTGGGATGAATCCTACTTGGTCATGGTGTATGATCTTTCTGATGTACTCCTGGATCTGATTTGCTAGAATTTTGTTGAGATTTTGGCATCTATGTTCTTGAGGGATATTGGCCTGTAACTCTCTTTCATTGTGTTTTCTTTATCTGGTTTTGGTATTAGGGTGATGCTGGCTTCATAGAAGGTGTTTGGAAGTGTTCCTTCTTTTTGAATTTTTTTGGAATAGTCTGAGGAGTATAGGTTTTAATTCTTCCTTGGATGTTTGGTAAAACTACCTTGTGTAGCTGTCTGACCCTGGGCTTTTGTTTGCTGGAAGCTTTTTGATGACTGCTTCAATTTCTTCCATAGTTATTGGCCTACTGAGATGTTTAGATTCTACCTGATTGAGTTTTGTAAAGTTATATTTTTCTATTAATATGTCCATTTTCTGCAGATTATCCAGTTTGTTGGAATAGAATTGTTCATAGTATTTTTTAAAAGTCCTGTGTATTTTGGTGGGGTCTGTTGTTATTTTACCTCTTTCATTTCTGATTTTGTTTATTTGGATCCTCTCTCTTTGCTTTTTGTGTGAGCCTGGCTAGAGGTTCATCAATCTTGTTTATCCTTTCAAAGAACCAGCTCTTGGTTTTGTTGATGTTTTGTATGTCATTTATCTCTACTCTGATTTATTATTTCCTTTCTTCTGGGCTTCCTTTTCCTTACACTGGGCTTTTCCTGTTGCTCTCTTTCTAACTCTTTGAGTTGTAGGGTTAGGTAATGTATTACCTTTGTTTCTTGTGTGTGTGTGTGTGTGTGTGTGTGTGTGTGTGTGTGTGTGTTTTTGCAGTAGGTTTGTAGAGCTATAAACTTCCCTCTCAAGACTGATTCTGCTGTGTCCCATAGATTTTGGATTGTTGTGTTTTCATTGTCATTTGTTGCCATGATGTTTTTTTTTTTAATTTCTTCCTTGATCTCTCTGGTAACCCAGTCATTGTTTAATAGCATGCTATTTAGTCTCCATTTGTTTGATTTCCTTGGATTGTTTTTATTGTAGCTGATTTCCACTTTTATGCCACTGTGATCTGAGAAGATGCTGGATATGATTTCTATCTTCCTGAATTTGAAGAGACTTTTCCTATGACCCAACCTATGGTCTGTCTTTGAAAATGACCCATGTGCACTTGAGAATAATGTATATTCTGTGGCTTTGGTGTGAAATGTTCTGAAGATATCAATTAATTACATCTGGTCTAGTGAGTCATTTAGGATTGATGTTTCTTTGCTGATTTTTTGTTTAGGGGATCTATGCAGTGGTGATAGTGGGGTATTAAAGTCTCCTACAATGACTGTATTGTTGTCAGTCTTTCCCTTGATATCCTCCAGGAGGTTTATTTTTTTTTAATGTATTTGGATGCTCCTGTATTGGGTGTGTATATGTTTACCAGAGTTATTTCTTCTTGTTGGATTGCTCCGTTTAGTATTATGAAGTGGCCTTCCTTATCTCATTATGTCCTTCACTTTGAGATCTAAAATTTGTCAGATATAAGTATTGGTACTCCAGCTTTTTTTTTCATTGCCATTTGCCTGAAAAACCGTTTTCCATCTCTTCACCCTCAGTCTGTGTGCATCTTTTTTTATGAGGTGGGTTTCTTGTAGACAGCAGATATATGGGTCATGTTTTTTTTTATCCAATTTATTATCCTATGTTTTTTGATTGGGGCATTTAATCCATTTACGTTTAAAGTTATTATTGATAAATACTTATTTGTTGCCATTTTATTCTTTACCCCTGTGTTCCTTCTTCCCTTACTATTTCTTTTTTTTACAGCAGACCCCCTTTAACATTTCTTGCATAGCTGATTTGGAGGTAATAAGTTCCTTTAGTCCTTTTTTGTCTATGAAGCTCCTGATTTCACCTTCAGTTTTGATTGATAATCTTGCTGGGTATAGTATTCTTGGATTCAGACCCTTCCTTGCATGACTTTGTATATTTCATTTCATTCTCTTTGGCCTGATGAGTTTCTGTTGAGAAATCAGTAGCTAGTCTGATGGGGGTTCCTTTGTATGTAACTTTCTGTCTCTCTCTGGCCACTTTTAAAATTCTTACTTTGTTGTTGGTGTTTGTCAATTTCATTACAATGTACCTTGGTGTTGGTCTTTTTTTTAAAGATTTTTAAATTTATTTTTACATTTTAAGTTATTTATTTATTTATTTAAATTAAATCTTTATTATTTATATTATTACATTTGTTTCTCTTTTTTCCCCTCCATAGCTCCCCTCTACGCCTCCCACCCCTTCCTCTACTCTTACCTCCCCCCTATTGACCTCATCCATAGGTGTATGATTTTTTTTCCAGTCTCTCGCTGTACCCCCCTCACCCCTTTCTCCCTGAGAATTGTGAATCCACTCCCTTTCTGTGTTCCTGACTCTATTATATTTACCAGTTTATTCTCTTGATCAAATTTTTAATTCACTTAATTTTTAGATTCACTTATTGATAGTTATGTATTTGTTCATAATTTTTTATCTTTTACCTTTTTTTTCTTCTTCTTCTTAAAGAATACCTTTCAGCATTTTATATAATACTGGTCTGGAGTTGATGAACTCCTTTAGCTTTTTCTTATCTGTGAAGCTCTTTATCTGCCCTTCAATTCTGAATGATAGCTTTGCTGGATAGAATAATCTTGGTTGTAGGTTCTTGCTATTCATCACATTGAATATTTCTTGCCACTCCCGTCTGGCCTGCATTGCTTCTGTTGAGAAATCAACTGACAGTCGTATGGGTGCTCCCTTGTAGGTAATGAACAGTTTTTCTCTTGCTGCTGTCAAGATTCTCTCTTTGTCTTTTGCTCTTGGTATTTAAATTATGATGTGTCTTGGTGTGGTCCTCTTTGGATTCCTTTTATATGGGGTTCTGTGTGCTTCCTGGACTTGTAAGTCTATTTCTTTTATCAGATGTGAGAAGTTTTCAGTCATTATTTCTTCAATAGTTTTTCAGTATCTTGCTCTCTTTCTTCTTTTGGCACCCCCACAATTCTGATATTGGTATACTTGAAGCTGTCCCAGGGGCTCCTTACATTATCTTCACATTTTTGGATTCTTTTTTCTTCTTGCTTTTCCAGTTGAGTGTTTTCTGATTCTTTATATATCAAAATTTTTGACTTGATTCTTGCGTTCCTCTAGTCTGCTGTTAGATCTCTGTATTATATTTTTTATTTCAGTCAGTGTATATTTAATTTCTATTTGGTCCTTTTTCATCTCTAGTTGGTCCTTTTTCATTTTAGTGGTCCTTTTTTCATCTCCTCTTGGGTCTCGCAAAATTTATCCATCTTTTCTAGGATATTCTTGAAAAACCTTGTAAGTGTGGTTTTGAACTTTATATCCAGTCTTTTATTTTTCTCCATTTCTTTTGTTTGTGATCTCTTCCTTTGTCTCTGCATTTTCACTATGCCAGGAGAACTTCTAGACTTGCAAAACTGCAAAAGCCTCTTTGTTGACCTTGGGAAGGATGGAATCTCATGGCTTAATGGACCTCCTTGCCTTCCAGTCGGCCCCTCTCTACACAGCCTCTGGGTTTCACGTGTCTCTGGCTAATTGCTGGAGCATTACCTATGCGCACGCGCAGTTCCTCTACGCTGCTATTATTCCAGCTCCTCTGCGTTCTGGGACCTTATGAGTCTGGGTCCCCAGGATCTTGCCCGAAACTGGGGGTTAGTGGAGTTAGAAGTGGCGCAGCCGTGCGGCTCTGTCTCCCGCCCACTCATGAAAGCCAGCGGCACAATTAGCAGTTGGTTTTCTGCTCGCAGTGCTGTGCGTGCCACCAGACTTCTGCCCTTTCGCTGCTCACCTAAATTTCCATGCACTTCTCCCTTTACACAGTCCAAACTCCCCCCGTCTGAGTTTCAGCTGGACCTGCGGTTCAGTGCCATAAGATAAGGGGTTCCATGAATTGGGAGTCTCTGTCTCCCTCCCGCCAGAGAAAGCCATCCAGGTACTTTGTCACCCACTCTCTCCATGCACGTCTCTGTACCTTAGCTTTTTGCAGCTCCTCTGGTTCTCTGTGAGCCCCTCTCTTTCCTTCTAGTTGTAGAGTTTCCACTCCACCAGCTTTCCTGTGGTTCTGGATGATGTCCGTTCAGTCTTTTACTTGTAGTTTTGAAATTGTTGTGCGAGGCAGCAGTGTAGGTGTGTACCTATGTACCTATGTTGCCATCTTGGATTCGCTGGTCTTTTGGGGTTCATTTTGATTGGGACTCTGTGAGCTTCTTGGATTTGTGTGGGCTTTTTCTTCCTGATATCAGGGAAATTTTCTCTCATTATTTCTTCAAACAGGTTTTCTATTTTTTGCTCAGTTTCCTTTCCTTGTGGCACACATATTATGGGGATGTTGTTTTGTTTCATGTTGTCCCAAAGTTCTCTTTGGCTCTCCTCCTGCTTTTTAATTTTTTTTAGAACCTTCTCTACTTGGGTATTTGTTCTTACCTTGTCTTCTGGCTCACTGATGCAGTCCTCTGCTTCTTCTACCCTACTCTTCATGCTTTCTATTGAGTTCTTTATAGCAGTGATGTCATTTTTCATTTCTTCTTGGTTCATCTTCATTTCCTCTTGGTTCTCATTCATGCTGTTGAATTTGTCTTCCATTCTTTTCAGCCACCTTATGACCATTTTTCTGAGTTCTTTCTCTGGCAGGTTGCTTGCTTCCATTTCGTTTACTTCCTTTTCTGGCGATGCCTGCTTTTCTTTCATATGCGAGCTGTTTTTTTTTTGTCTCCCCATGGTCTCTTTTTTCTGAGTGTCAGGTTATGTAGTTCTCTCTCTCCTCATATCAGGAAAAATTTGACCTTTCTGTGGTGGAGTGTAGAGCTCTTCTGAACTCGTGTGTTTGCGCTAATTGGGGACTGGTGTTCTGGGGTTTGTAGTTGCTTGGTGGGTGCCGCAGTTGTAGATTCTCAGGCTTCTGATAACATCCACCCTTCCCTTCAAGATGGCATGGTCTCTGCATCCATGCTTGTGGCTCAGAGAGGGAACCCAGCAGCAGTAGGGGCTGCCTGGTCAGGAAAGCCCCGTCCAGCAGTCCCCCACCTTCTCCTGGAGGATAGCTGTCCCTCAACTCACCAACAAACACTTCCTGTGCGACCCTCAGTTTCCTCTGTCTGCTTTGGGACAAGACCCCCGACATGTCCATCTATTCTGCCACCATTTTTTTCGGATCTATTTTATTTAGAGTTATTATTCTTAATCATTGTTTTAGATTCCCTAACCCCATTGCCTAACACAATGCCTGTATACCTGTGAGCTACTCTATAGCTAGCTGTTGAGTGAATGAATGAGGAAGGCAGTGCATGGTGCTTCATAAAATAATTAAATAAAAATCACCCTGAGAGATATGCCTAATCATTGCTAACATTTTGATGATGTGTACAAATCCCCCATACATGTATACAAACATGTATAGACACAAACACAGGTTTACCGAAGGGAATTATTATAATTTTTTTCTACTCAAATGGAAAATAAATGTTTCTTTCTTTAGTGTCCTATAGTTTTCCGAGTACAGGTCTTTTACCTCCTTTGTTAAAGACTTCTATAATGTTTTAATGAAATTTTATTTTTATTGCTCACACTATAATAAGCATATATTATTCATACTGCGTATATTTTTTGGGATAAATAAAGATCAAAAGGCAATAGTCACTGTAGTTAAAAGTGGTGAAAATAACTTTTTACCACTACCCTGAGATCTGTAGCCCACAGGTTTAGATCTACTGGTTGAAACAAAATTCTTTATGAATTAGTTCTGAAGTTTTAAGCTTAGATGTATAGTATTGCCCCTTGAATTGGAAAAAGTAATGGCAGAACATAGGTTCTCTTTCTTGAAAGACATATGCTATTTGTTAAATAGGGGAAAGTGATTAACAAATATATTGAACATAAACAAGACTGTTAAAAGTAACAAGTCCCGTGTTTAGTCTAGATAAATTTAGACATGACAAACTTAAGTGACCTTAATTTTTCTCTTCTATATCATTATACAAATATTTCTATGACTGTGTAGCTAAAAGATTCTTATTAATTTCATATTAGTGGCCCAGTGCATGAATTCATGAACAATGAAAGGAAACTAATTAGAAGAAATATTTTAATATTGCTATTCGCCTTTTCTCTATAATATGTCAACCAAATGCACAACCAATAAGAACAGATTGGCACCATTGAGAACTATATATATATATATATATATATATATATATATATATATACTGCTTAATTAGCACTGTTTTCTGATTTAGTTAAACTTTTTCCAGCTCAATAAAGTACCCCAACTTCTCTTTCAGGTAATTGTCAGCAACATAGCAGTAAATATCAACACGAAGCAGATTATTGTTGTAGATCATTCAGGGAGAACAAAGGATAAAATATTTAACTGCAGTAGTGTTTGATTATATTCTGTGCAATGAGAAAACCTGAAGTCATTTTCAAGGTCCATCATTTCTTCTTTTCTGTTGGGTCAAGTTTCTAAGCTTTCTAAATCTGTTTACTGGTTAATGAAAAGGAAATAGGATTCCATCGAGTCTCCTATCTACTTACTCCAGTACTTCTGTGAAGATCAAATGAGATGGGGCATGGGAAAATGCTTCACAGATGTTTGGTTGAAGTGTAAATGTTTTCACCTGGCTATAAAGAAAGTTGTGTTCCTGGGCTGAAGGAATTCCAAGGAGGCTAGTCGCTAGGGAGAGGAAGACAGGCGTTGCTATGTGACATCATTACCTAGCGCCACAGCGACCATTTCCAGGCTGGACTGGGCTGTGGGCTGCATTTTGCGCCATGGGAGTCTTGGCAGTGTAGAGTGCAATTTGGTGGGCTGTTGCTCTGGAATGGTGGTGGGGCCTGTGTCCCACTTGGGGGAAGCCGAGTGTTGCTTTGTGGGCACCAGGTCCGTGGTACTGTTTCTCTGTAAATGGCCAGTGTGTGTCATGACAGCTCCTGTGTTGAGCATCTGCCCCCCAGTGGTCAGTGTGCATCATAGTGACCAGACAGATGGTTGGATACTTAGCATACTAGTCATACACACACACACACACATATACACACACACACACACACACTAGAGGCCAAAATTCGTGCACAAGTGCAGTTCCTAAGCCTGACCAGTGATTGAAGCATGAGTGTCTGGCATGGAAAGGCAGGTTCTAGCTGACCTCTGGGCCCTGGGAAGCACATGGGTCCCTGGGCCCCTGCACGCCCCCCTCTACCTGAGTCATGGCACCCAAGTCCCCACACAGAGATGTGGTGAGCATGGCCTAATGCTGTAGGCCCTGGCACAGTGTGGGCCTCTTGGGCTGCCCAAAGACACCATATGAAAGCCAGACGGGCGCACATTCTCTCTCAGCTGGCCTTGTAGACCGGCTCCTGCACGAACCCACGGGGAGCCCCAGGTAGCCCTTGCAGTCCCAGCAGCTGCAGCCTGGCTCACTTGGAAAAGGCCACGCAGGTGCAGGGTAGGCTCCTTGTGGGCGCCCAGCACCTGTGTGTGGGGGCTTCCCCAGTACACTAGCTCGCATATCCTGGGGGAGGTTAGTAGAGGGAGTAAGAGCAAGTCCGACAGTCGCCCCGTATTCTCACCACACCTCTTTCTCCGTCACCCCTGCCCCCAGGTAGCTTGGCAAGAGGTTGCAGCTTCCCATCCAGGCACCACGGGAGGTTGTTTGTTACCATCCGCCCCCAATTCCCTGTCTCAATCTGGGGCCTGACCCTTATCAGGCGATTAGTGCCTGCTGGCCACTGGTCACCATCTGTGGGGTGATCGGTAGGGGCTGAGCCCCTGCCGGACTCCCTCAGTGCTTAGAAGCTGGGCAGCAGCCCCGCCCCTTGCCACTGCTGCTGGTCGTCATCTGTGGGGCAATTGGTGGGTTGATCGGACCCTTGCTTGCACCCACCTTGGCCTGGTGCTGCCTGCTTACCTGCTCCACCATCCCACCATGGTCCTGTTCTCTTTGGGGCCCATCAGGGCCAGCAGCGCCTCTACTGCCACTTGCTGCTTGTGCTGTGTCGCCGATGCCTACCATGTTCCACGATTCCCCTGGTGGTCAGCTCACATCATAGCAAGTGGTTGAACTGGTTGAACTCCTAGTCAAGGGGACAATTTGCTTATTAGGCCTTTATTATATAGGATATATTAAACTAATTGCTTCTAGCTGGTTTGGTTTAGTGGAAGAGCATTGGACTGTGGACTGAATGTTCCCAGATTTGATTTTGGCTCTGGTTTGGGTGTGTGCAGGAGGTTACCAATCAATCTGTCTCTCTCTAACATCGACGTTTCTCTCTCTTTTTGTCTCTCCCCTACCTTTCCATTCTCTAAAAATCAAGGGGACAATATCTCAGGTGAGGATTAATAACAACAACAAAAAATTAAACTAATTGTACTTAGTACTGTATAATGTATATTGTGAAAATACTTGTTACTCAGCAAAGCATAAATTATTTAGTGCTCTTTTTGTAATTCATGGCGAGTCAGTAGTCTGGAACTTGGAGTGCATGCCTCTTTCCCACTTCTTCAAAATTCAGAGCAATACCTTATAGAATTATATTGTCACTTAATTTTACCTTTCATAATAGGTTAGTGTCTACACAAACACATTTCTGTGATATTATAAAAAGTACATCCATATTATTTATTAAAATGTAATTGTTGTTAAAATTTGCTCTTAGGGCTCTTTGTGAAATTTAATTACTTGTATATTCTTGAAAATTTCCTAAAACTATGCTTTTATCTTGTTTAGTTAGCAAAAATAACTTTTGACATACTATAAAATGTTAATATTAATTTCTCTTGGTATTATTGAATGCATTCTTATATTCAGCATTATTGCAGCTGCTATAGAAGTAAAAAAAGAAATACAATGAATCCAGCAAACATATAAAAATATACACTAAGCCAGCACAGTAAAGATAAAATGAGTTTCCTAAGTTGACAAAAAGACTTAAGGAATCTTTTTAAGGAATTACAAGCCAGTTAGAGAAACAAGAAATACATTGGACTGATGTATCATGTTGAATATTATAGGTAAAATAAAATTCACTGTTGTTCATGTATTCAACATTGACCTATTAAATGTGTGCTGTAGTTTAGTATTATTAAACTTATTACCCCATATTCTTAGAAGTCATTGCATCAGTAACTGATAGAAATAAATTCTACATGGAAGATACACTTTTATCCAATTAATAATGTATATTTTATGAATAACTTTAAAGCAATATACAGTAGTTTTCAAATTCTGACTGTGCATAAGTTAAAAATCTTTTCTTTTATATACTGAGGAATAAAATAAATAAAACAAAACTCCGAATTTTGAACACAGGGTTTCAATGAAATGGTTGCTTATGACAGAAGATATTGACTGATCACTTTCTCAATGTTGCATTTTAGTGTTGAACCATAGCATTCTTAGAATTATAAAACATTTTTGTTGGGTAAATATACTTTTTTGTGTGTGCTTTTGATGTCACCACAAGATTTAAATTAATTCCGAATCAGAGCCACTTGAAATATCGAACAGTATATTGCTGAATTTAAATAATCTCTATGCTTGTCATTTTACACAGATAGTATCATAAGACAAGTAATGACAGATTAAGACCTGCCTAGTAGAGGGAAAACTAAATCACACGACTTTTATTAAGGCATAAGTAAGCCTATTAACCATTATCTGGAATACTAATTAGTAGAAAAAGCACTGACAATTTTATTTATCAACATTAAACACAATTATGAATTACAGGCCTGATGAATCTAGCAGTCAACAGACCATGTTGAATATGCAGGGACCTTAAGCCCATTATGTGAAAGGGATGATTACCAAAATCCTGTGGGGAAATAAGTAATTGTAGTTGTAACATTTTAATTGCCTTTGAATAAGGCAAATTATATTTTCTTGTCTGGGAGTATAAATAGTATGACATTAAGGTAACAAGCTTCAGTAGCTGGAAATAGAAAATGGATTTATATTTTAAAACAAAGAAAAGAGTAGTGATACATTTTTAGAATCATAATTGTCAGTGTGAATGACTGTAAATACATGCAGATTTTTTTAGGTATATTGTTTCATGGGCAAGCTATTTTCTGCATTCCCTTTTCACAGTGAAAATTAATGTGGGAGACTTTCTGAATAAATCTCTACAGGTGAATGGAAATTATATAATTGAGAAAATTGTATTGTGTTATGATTAGAAATATTATAAAATGAACAAGAGACAATTGACATCTTTCTGTCTGTCCCCCCACTCTCTTTCTCTTTGAAGATCCAAATTCTAGAATTTGTGGACATTTACTTATAGGTGCAGCCAAGAATTCTTTTGCAAAACTCATGGATAAAATTAGTTTGGCAATGGAGAGCTTACCTTCGCACAGTAGCAGCAGGAGTATTACACATGTAGAAAAGGATTCCCTGGTTCAAAGATTGGCTCGTGGACTTCATAAAGTGAACACACTGGCCCTGAAATACGGACTGCAGGTCCATGTGCCTATTTTGGTATGTATGAAATTTTATTAAATAAGGACTTTAAGGACTTTGGAATGTAATTCTGAATCACATTTATTTGAAGTTTAAAATAGTTGTACACAAATGTGTCTAGATTTCCTTTAGATTTCTTGTGATCTTTTAATTCAGTAAGGAAAACCACCTCCAAATAAGTGTCCAAATATCCAAATACAAATGTTTTGGCATGAATTCTGAATTGACTGCTCTCTATGAGTGACCTGCAATGGAACTGTATGAAACCTTAATGACTGAAAATTCTATTTTCTAGCCATCTAGATTATTTCTTCAATTGTTCATTTCATATAAGCAAAGTATTGTTCTGTGTTTAACCTGAGTTACATTTAATTTGGTAAATGCCATTGCTATTGATTTATTAATAAATCTGTGGTTACTTCTTGTAAAATTGCTCTTGTTTAACAACAGAAAAGCACAGCATCATTACAGAAGCAAATCTTTGGGTTTACACAAAGGCTGCACGCAGCAGAAGTGGAGCGCCGCTCACTGCGCTTAGAGGTCACGGAATTCAAGCGAAATGTGAATGAGATGAAAAAGGAGCTTGACAAAGCCCAGGGTCTCCAAATGCAATTAAATGAATTTAAGCACTCTGTAAGTATACATGTTTTAAGGAACTATGGCTTTGGTGAACTTTCCTCTGATGTGTGTGTGTGTGTGTGTGTGTGTGTGTGTGTGTGTGTGTTTTCTTTAACTTATGTTTTTTCAAATAATTTGAAGTGCCATCAAGATCTCTTTTTCTTTAGAATAATTCCCTTCTAAATACCCCAACATGTAGTTCAGACTTCAAAGTTGGTAAGAGACTTACATCTTAAATATTCTCACCATAAGAAAAGCAATGATAATTAGGTGACATGATAGAGGTGTTAGCTAATGCTACAATGGTAACCTTATTGCAACACAGAACTTTATCAAATTAACACATTGTACACCTTAAACTACACAATGTTATGTCAATTATATCCTAATTTAAACAGTTATACCAGATGCTTAAAGGAATACTGATTCTATGGCAGCAGAACTCATAATCCTGTTAAAATTATGCACTGAAAGTATAGAGATTCAGTGAGGATAGCTTAACTGCTATAACAAATAAGCCCCCACATGTATAATAAATAAAATAAAATGCCCCAATGGAGGAGCTTGATGTTTGCAGTGGGGACTGGGTTTTTTCCCCTTTTCGTTTTATATTGAATATTTTGAATAAATTAGATTACTTAGCATGAAATCAAGTTTATTTTTCTAAAGAAAGGTTCATATTGTCTAACTTCTTTTAAAGACATATACATTATTTAAGAAAGCAGAAGCTAGCTGAGAAAAGAAAGGCTTATGCTAAATAACATTAGCTCATGATTGAAATGTATAAATACATAAAGCATAACAAAATGCAGATATCCAATATTCTATTTGTAGTTGGATTACTTATAGCATTGATGTTCCTAATATAGATATAGGAATATCGAGTTAAAATATGACCCTGAAACTTCTAAACTGTATATAACTGATGCTAGATAATACAAATATGAATACAAAATTGGTTTCTTAAACCTACCATCAAGGTACTTTGTGTACCACCTTTTTTTGGAAATCTAAGTTTTGCAAGTTTAACTTCAGTTTAAATGTATCTTTTGGTTAATTTGTAATTTGCAGTTTTCACCATTTGTTGTAACAGAGACAGCAGCAGATAGTAGCTCAGTTATTAATCCTATGATAATGTAAATTGCTAATGTTAAATATTATTTCAAATAGCTATACCTTCAAAGGGCAAAGAGTTCTTATAAATTCAGCATGTTAGGTAATCACCCTTCTGATTTATGAATCACCCTCCTGATTTATTTTTCTTTTTGATGAATGTCTAAAGACAGTACAGTTTCCCTCATCATTCTCATAGTTGTTTGCTCAGAGAAGAAAATTGTATGAGCTGCTTCATTTTTTTCTGATTATAAAGGTAATAATAATAGACAAATAAAAATACAAACAAATATAAAGAAGAAAGTTCAAATCCCTCTAATCTTACCACCTAGGACCAGTCACTTTTGAAGTATGGATGTGTTTTATTCCCTGCGTTTTTATCTGTGTATATAGGAATATAGAGTTAAGATACTTCTTAACATCCTTAAAAAGTATTTTTAAAGTACTACAAACATTTTCCTGTGCCATTATTAATTTTATTTTAGATAAATTAATATGCTCTCATATGAGTGCATCAAAATTTGACTGTTCCCCTACTTATAGACACTTAATTATTTTCCAAAATTGTTTTGTCTTACTTAAATCATAAACAGCTGTTGTGTATATTTTTAAAAGCCAATTCCTTCAGTGTGTGTCTCTCTCTCTTGATTTGCTTTCAGTTGTGTATACTAACTAAATTTGCCATCTTGAGATGTTCTGCCAAAATGGAAAGAGACAGCCATTGATGCAATTTGAGATGTAGAATATAGGCAACTATAAATAGGTTTAGCTAATAGTGAACTTTCTGAAAATTGGGAGGTCCTTTATTTATGTTGTTCCCTGTAATATGTTTGAATAATTCTAGGTATTCCACACAATAAGATTTTCTAGTTTAGCCGAAACCGGTTTGGCTCAGTGGATAGAGTGGACTGAAAGGTCCCAGGTTCGATTCCGGTTAAGGGCATGTACCTTGGTTGCGGGCACTTCCCCAGTAGGGGGCGTGCAAGAGACAGCTGATCGATGTCTCTCTCTCATTGATGTTTCTAACTCTCTATCCTTCTCCCTTCCTCTCTATAAAAAAATCAATAAAATATATTTAAAGAAAAGATTTTCTAGTTCATACTAAAGTATGAGGAAAAGAAGATAACATCTTATCTTTCAAATAGCTATTTGATTAGTTTGAAAGTAGAGCTCAATTTCCAGAATCTAGAGAGGTTATAAGAGTCTGAAGAAAAGTTGCTAGAAGTTGACAAAATTCTTTTTAAGGGCTCTGGTTGAATAACTGGTTTGCATCAAAAGCTAAGAATATGTTCCATCAAATATTTAGTGTGAATTCATTCAGCTGAAGTGTAGAAGTAAAAATAGAATTAATTGAAGTAATAATTGAGAGAATGAGATATGTAATTTTTATATTTTGACATACAATTGTAAGATATAAAATTGTTGATGTAAGAAACATTCAAACCTGTAGAGAATTTTTATGACTTTCAGTCAAACAGATAATAACTGAAGGGGAGCAAAATCTCAATGGATTGAGAAAATGCTTTCGAGGATGTCAGTTTTGCAGGTTTTTTAATACATTACAGTCAAGGAGAAGACATAAAAGGAATGTTACATGGAATTCATTGGTAGTAGATTAAGGGGCAGGAGAAAGAAAAGTCTCTGGTATTGGATAAAAAGTAAAATGAAGAGACACACTTCTATAATGTTGGTGGGAATGGGGTTGTTACTAATTAACATTTACAGCACATAGAGTGCAATGAGAGGAACAAGATAACAGTGCAGGGTTCTGCGGTCTCCTGCTCTGGTGCTGGCAGTTGTGCCCTGAGGGGTCTGGCAAAGATGACTCTGATATTTCAAAGGTATGTTATCTTAGATGCAAAAGGACAACATACAGGCTCAGTTAAGGTAGCCACAGGAGTAGGACATGACTACCCCCATGACCTACTTTTAGTTAGAATGTTTATGTTCAGACCATCCTATGTGTTTGCTTTTAGTCTCTGAGTTAGTAAGGCCCACCATCCAGGCCTCCTTCCTCTGAGCTTACCAGGTTTAGTTATGTGGCCCCCTTTTCATCCACAGAGTTAGTGAAGGTGATTTTTAACATTTAATGACATATTAATAGATATATATCAGGCATTCACCCTAATAACTTTATTTTTTTCACCCTAATCATTTTAGAGTATTGATTCATTTATTTCTCTTATATCAATAATAGTTTAAAACTGTATTTTACAGACGAGGAGTATGGGGCACAGCATAGCTAAGTGTTGCCTAGCAAATTGGGCTTTAAAATTCCTACTTTTAACCATTTCATTGTAGTGGCTAATGTTCATATACAGTTGTGTTAATAAAGGATTGTTTTATTAAAAATGTAACAGATTGGGGAAAAGATGCTGTTTTCCTCTTAAAAAATGGGAATTGTGCCTGCTGCCACTCATCTTTCACTGATTTTAGGCAAACTGTGTACAAGGAAAGTATAATAGCTTATTTAGATTGGTCTAAAATTATAATGTAACATTCAGCCTGCCAAAAACTATTGAGTACTTTTATTGTTTTGGAATACCATGTTCATCTATGGACAGTTGTTCTTAGACAGCTAACAGCCATGATCTTATTTTATTAGCTTCTTACAATTGCTTTCACAAATCCTCTCTTTGTTATTCTACATCGGTATACTTGTTTGATCCTGTTTGCAGAAGGCTGAATGGAATTGAGACAGTCTCCAGGAGGGATAGATCAATGAGAGAGAGGCTACAGTAGCTAAGGTTTTGGTAAAGGAGAAATTCTAGAAGAGTGGGAAGAAGTCCTGCAGAATGGTAGGGATCTTGATTTGTAGAAGTCAAGTAGATTGCAAAGGCCAGAATGATCTGATGAAAAGGAGCAACAATTTAAAACACCATAACAAATAAAAGGTAGACAAAGTACAAAAATATTTGTTCATAAGTCCCAGAGGAGTGCTATGGTGTTGGGGAATATAGGGAGAGTAAGAAGTTGAAATGGAGCTGGAGTGCAGAGAGGAAGTTTTATAGTAGATGCTTTCAAAGTGAAAGGTTTATTTGTAATGGGAAAATGTGGAGAGTGTGACAGCTGTAAAGAGGGAATGAAAAGATGTGCTCCCTAAAATAAACCCTGAATATGTATCAGTAATAAATTAGATATACCTTTACTAGTCGTGCTCAGTAAATGAGGCATCTTTCCTATGTGCCATTTGATCCTTCTCATTACTTTGTATTAACTTAGGTTAATAATTAGGAATCTATTTTTATGCTATACTGTTGCCTTTTGAAACTTAATCAGTATTGAAGAGTGCATTATCTACACCTTTGAAAAGGCAGATAATAGTAAAAAAAAACACCAGTTGCTTCTGGGAGGTAGCAGGCTAGGTACCTGATGCCAAAGTAAAACTGAGTATATGATAATATAAAAAAAATCCATGTATAATCTATCCTCAAACTGAGGTCCAGCAAATTGTTCTCTCTACATGAACCACATGCTTGCTATTGTTGACCCAAGAGGAAACTATAAGCATATTTCTATTTTTGTCTCATTTATCAGAAAACTCAGAGATTAAGACCACATTCAACTGTACTAATGTATATTTTTCAGATGCATAGAAACTTGTTAAAGCCTTTAATTCTCACAATCATCTGTATTAATAAAAGGGTAATATGCTAATTAGGGTGGAAGTCTTCTGGATGACCATCAGCACATCCTTCTGGACAAAGCCACAGCGGCTGCCTGAGGCTCAGAAAAGTCACGGATGGTGGCTGCTGCCCAGGGCTGGCCCCAGACTCGGGCAAGCTACAGATGGCTGCTGCCATTGCCCAGGGATGGCCCGAGTCTTAGGCAAAGCGTAGATGGCGGCTACCATTGCCCAGGGTTGGTAAAAGGCTCAGGCTAGCCACGTCCAGCTGTGAGGCCCGAGGCTCAGGCAGCCATGGTGGTTGCCAGTGGCAGCAGCAGCAGCAGAATAATGGGGGCGGTGCCTTCAGCTGATGGGCCAAGTCGCCTCTGGCAGAGGGAGGCCAGATTGTGGCTTAGGCTGAGGGCCGAGGCAGAGGCAGTTAGGGGTGATCAGGCCAGAAGGGGGGCAAGGTATTGGCAATCATGCAGGCAGGGGGGCAGTTAGGGGCAATCAGGTCATCAGGCACGCAGAGGCAGTTAGGGATGGTCAAGCAGGCAGGCAGAGGGGTTAGGGACTATCAGGCAGGAAGGCAGAGTGGTTAGGGGCAATCAGGCAGGCAGGCAAAGAAGTTAGGGGAAATTAGGCAGGCGGGCAGAGGGGTTAGGGGTAATCAGACAGGCAGGCAGGCGAGCGGTTAGGAGCAGTGGTCCCAGATTGTGAAAGGGATGTTTGTCTGCTGCTTTAGGCATAAATTGGCAGTCGGACATCCCTCAAGGGGTCCCAGATTGGAGAGGGTGCAGGCTGGGCTAAGATACCTTTCCCTCCGTGCACGAATTTCATGCACCTGGTCTCTAGAGGGAATATGCTAATTGAACATCACTCCATCACAAAGATGGCTGCACCCACAGCTGAGACCAGGTTCCCATAAGGAACCTTAACGATCAATCAATAGGGACCTGAAGCTATGCCCTTCCCCACACCCATGCAGCTTGACAGGGGACCTCAAGCTGTACTCCACACCTGGCACAGCTTGATGGGGGACCTCAAGGTGTGCTTCCCATCCTGGTGCTGGGCCAGGGCACCCCCCACCAAGTGGGGCTTGATAGGGAACTTTAGGCTGTACCCCTCACCTGGCACCCTGGCGGGGCTTGGCAGGGGACCTCAAGGTGCACCCCAGTGCTGAATCGAGGAAACTCAGGTCGTGGCCCCCGCCCAGCAGGGCTTGATGGGAGACCTGAGGCTGCACCCCCCTGCTGGTGGGGCTTGACGGGAGACCGGAGGCTGTGCCCCCCTCCTGGTGCTGGGCCGGGGAACCTAAGGCTGCACCCCCTTGTCTGGTGGGGATTGACAGGGGACCTCAGGCTATGTCCCCCATCTGGCAGATCTTGACGGAGGACCTCAAGGCATGCCCACCTGTCCCGGTCTGGGTTGTGGGACCTCAGGCCATACCCCCCGTTCTGGTGCCAGGCCAAGGGACCTGAGGCTATGTTCCCTGCCCTGGGAGGGGGGGGGGAGCTTGACAAGGGTGGGACCAGCCAAGTCTGGATCTAGCCCAATGCAGGGGCAGCCAGGTTTGGATCTAGCCCAATGGGGATCAGTAATTTTGAGGCACATGTGGGTGAGTGGGGACTTGACTCTGGGTCTCAAGGTGCACCCCAGACTCTGACAGGAGGAAGGTTTTCATATACATTTTACTTATTTTCTTTCATCTCTGACACTTCTATTATAGAGAAAGGGCAAAGAGCAATATTAAATTATTTCCTCTAATTAATCCCCTTTTAATGTGCATGAATATCATGCACTAGGCCACTAGTCTATATAATAAAAGCCTAAGTGACTGTTATGGTGGGATGACCAGAACGATTGGTTGCTATGATGTGCACTCACCACCAGGGGCCAGATGCTCAATGCAGGAGCTGCCCCTTGGTGGTTAGTGTGCTCCCACATGGGGAGTGCTGCTCAGCCAGAAGCTGGGCTCATGGCTGGTGAGCACAGTGGTGGTTGTGGGAGCCTCTCCTGCCTCTGTGGCAGCACTAAGGAGCAGTGAGCTGAGCAGGTGGTAAGGAGCGAGGGGTCTCAGACTGCGAGAGGGATGTATGCTTGCTGGCTTAGGCCTACTCCCCACAAAGCTGGCAGTTGGACATTCACTGAGGGGTACCAGACTGCAAGAGTGCGTAAGCCAGGCGGAGAGACCCTCCAATCCAGTGCATGAATTTCGTGCAACAGGCCTCTAGTAATCTTTATAAAACATGTTCATATATCAAGATTTAAACTGAACATTATAGATTTACTTGAAATAAGTTTCCCAAGATTTTATTTAACTAAATATGATAACTTTGAAACTATGGCTGTTGTGCTTTAAAAACCAGAGTGATTGTTTTTTTATCTTGACTTACGAAATTAAGAAAAACAAATTGTACTTTTTTCATGTATCAGACATTTACAAACATTTGTATTATACTCCTTATGTTAGCAAATACAGTTCTGAAGACTAAATGATACAAAATGCAGTTAGCTGATAATTGATTTTTCCCCTTATTTCAGAAATTAATCACCCATGAAAAGTTTGAAAGTGCATGTGAAGAATTAAATAATGCATTATTTCGGGAACAGCAGGCACAAATGCTATTGAATGAACAGGCACAGCAACTGCAGGAGTTGAATTATAGACTTGAATTGCATTCTAGTGAGGAAGCTGACAAAAACCAAACTCTGGGAGAAGCGGTTAAGGTAGGAAAACATTCCTTGCGTAATGGTTTGTTTCCTCTACACGTGGGTCCTTGAGGGAATCATGTCTATCTCCTGAACAGGGAACTGATCCCAAGACATGAAATTTTTATTCTTTAAGAGCTTATACAGATGGAATGAAACACGGTTCTGGGACCTCAATTGCATGTGTACTGAAAATGTAAAAGTAGGTTTTACTTGCTAGTTGAAAGCAAAGTGGAGATTTCTCAGTAATAATATTCTTTATTTCATTTATCTTTCTTGACTCTTCCCCACACCCCATTTTTTAAAACTTGTTTTAAGCCCTCCAGACTGTGAAACCCCACATATCTGTTAAAGGTTCCAGGTCTAGGTCTCTGATTCTTATGTAAGAGCCTGCTTAGGGATGGAAGTTTGTCTAGGAAGAGCTGTTTCCCTTCCCTGTCATCTGTTTGTGGGAAAGGTCTCTAGAAGGGAAAATAAAATAGTTAGAAATTTTCATTTAGAAAATTTCATTAATATATTTAGGACTGTGGTATATGTTGGTAATGTTGGCCATAAAGTATAAAAGGATTATAGTTTATGATTAAAATATTTGTGGAGTTTTTTGCTAGTGACGTATACACATTTAAATGGAACAGCTAATTCTAGGAAAACCAAAATGATATAACATACCTTTATATTGGGTATCATACCTAATACAGTAAGCAGCTCAGAGTTAGTATATAACTTGTTATACTAATAATATATGTCTTAATAGCTAAATACTAATACTACTAATAAAATAGTCAAAATTTATTGAGAAACTTCCTGTTTGTCAGGCACTGTGCTAAATACTTTATAAACAATTCTCTCATATAATCTTCACACAAACTCTATGAAATTATTCTCATTTTGTAAATGAGAAAACAGAGGTCTAAGGAAGTTGCTTAGGTTGTACAACCATTAGTGGGAGACTGAGGGAGTCAGACTTCACATCTGCTTTCCTAACCACCACCTATGTGTATTATTGATTCATAGCATACATATATCAGTCTCTGTGCTGTGGTCTCTACATGAATTAATTTATATCATTCTTAAGTTACCTTGAGAAATGGGTACTATTTTTTTCTTTTTTTAAAATTTAATAAATCTCTATTGTTCAGATTATTACAATTGTTACTCCCCCCCCATAGGTTCCCTCTACCCAGCTCTCACCCCTCCCTCTGCCCTTACCTCCTCCCACATTGTCCTCATCCATAGGTGTACGATTTTTGTCCAGTCACTCCCTGCACCCTCTTCACCGCTTCTCCCTGAGAATTGTCAGTCCACTCCCTTTCTGTGCCCCTGATTCTATTATATTCATCAGTTTATTCTGTTCATCAGATTTTTTATTCACTTGATTTTTAGATTCACTTGTTGATAGATATGTATTTGTTGTTCATAATTTTTATCTTTTTTTTCTTCTTCTTCCTCTTCTTAAAGAGTACCTTTTAACATTTCATATAATCTTGGTTTGGTGTTGATGAACTCCTTTAGTTTTTTCTTATCTGTGAAGCTCTTTATCTGCCCTTCAATTCTGAATGATAGCTTTGCTGGGTAGAGTAATCTTGGTTGTAGGTTTTTGCTATTCATCACGTTGAATATTTCTTGCCACTCTCATCTGGCCTGCATAGTTTCTGTTGAGAAATCAGCTGACAATTGTATGGGTGCTCCCTTGTAGGAAATTAACTGTTTTTCTCTTGCTGCTTTTAATATTCTCTCTTTGTCTTTTGCTCTTGTTATTTTAATGATGATGTGTCTTGGTGTGGTCCTCTTTGGATTTCTTTTGTTTGGGGTTCTATATGCTTCCTGGACTTATAAATCTATTTCTTTTACTAGGTGTGGGAAGTTTTCAGACATTATTTCTTTAAATAGGTTTTCAGTATCTTGCTCTCTCCTGGCATCCTCATAATTCTGATATTGGTATGCTTGAAGATGTCCCAGAGGCTCCTTACACTATCTTCACATTTTGGCTTCTTTTTTTTTTTGCTTTTCCAGTGGAGTGTTTTCTGCTTCTTTGTATTTCAAATTTTTGACTTGATTCTTGTGTACCTCTAGTCTGCTGTTAGGTCTCTGTATAATATTTTTTATTTCAGTCAGTGTATGTTTAATTTCTAGATGGTCCTTTTTCCTATCCTTGAGGGTCTCATTAAATTTATCAACCTTTTCTAGGAGATTCTTGAAAAACCTTATAACCTTGGTTTTGAATTCTATATCCAGTTCTTTGTTTTAATCCATTTCTTTCATTTGTGATCTATTCCTTTGTCTTCACATTTTCGCTGCATCCCTGAGTTGGTAGAGTAGCTTTGTGTGCTAGGTGTTCTATATGGCCCAGTAGCTCCACCTCCCCAGTTACCTGAGGTGGACTCTCTTGGTGCACCCCTTTGTAGACTGTGTGTACAGATTGTTGTATAAGTCTTGATTGTTGTAGGTATTACTGTGGGGACTTGACCTCCAAGCCAGTTGGTTGTGAGGATTTGCTGTGTCTACGCTGGAAGAACTTCTGTGCTGGAGTCAGCCTTATGATACAAGTTTTGCAAAATTGCAAAAGCCTCTGTGCTCTGCTTGGATGGGTCTGAGTCTCAGGGTTGAGCAGACAGCCTTGGCTTCCCATCAGCCCTGCCCTACGCGGCCCCTGGGTCTCAGTGTCCCTCAGCAATCAGTGTCTCTGTGTGCACTCGTGCTCATGCGTCTCCAGACCTCTGCCTTTCATGGCTTCTCTTGAGTTTCCATGTGCTCCAGGAACCCATATGAGTCTGGGTTCCCGGGGTCTCGCCTAAAACTGGGGTTCAGTGCAGTCAGAAGTGGAGTTCAGCGCAGTTGGGAGGTTCTGTCTTCCTCCCACTAAAGAAAGCCAACAGCACAATCAGCAGTCGGTCCACTCCTCCAGACCTCTGCCTTGCATGGCTCCCCTGAATTTCTGTGCACTCCTTCCTTTTCACGACAGTCCAGACTCTCCCCATATGAGTCTTGCCCAGAGCTGGAGTTCAGTGCCGTTGGGAGTTTCAGTCTCCCTCCTTCTAGAGGAAGCCATCCAGGCACTCTGCCACCACTCATCCTCTCTACGTGCGTGTCTCTGTACCTTAGCTTTTTGCAGCTCCTCTGAGTCTCTGTGAGCCCCTCTCTTTCCTTCTAGTTTTAAATTTCCACTCAACCAGTTTTCCTGTGGTTTTGTATGATGTCCATTCTGTCTTTTAGCTGTGGTTTTGAAATTGTTGTGCAAGGCAGGAGTTTAGGTGTTCACCTATGCCGCCATCTTGGTTTCTCTCCAAAATAGGTACTGTTATTCCCATTGATTTTTGATAACTTGAGAGAGATCTCAGTGGAGTTGATTAGGGTCTCCTGACCTATAAATATCGAAACTGGGATTTAGTTTTTAGAAACATTAATTTAAAATTATTAACCTGATTTCTTATTATTGTAGATTTAAATTCATTCCGTTTATTCCCTTATTAGAAATATATCTAAGATGAGCAATGCTGTAGCTAAATCCTTATTTACATAGCTATGATTATTTTCCCAGGGTAATTTCCTAGATGAGAATTACTATTTCAAAAGCCACATAAGTTTTAGTGTAAATATTATCTTTTTGCCTATTGCAAATTTTTACCAGTTATATTCTCTCCTAAGATGTATGAGAACTTCACTGTTTACCTAACTTGGCTATGACTATTTAAATTCCTCCCCCTTCCCCAATTTGATCAATTTGTCATTGTTGCTCTTTGTATTTATTTGATTACTAATCCAGTTGAGCATTTCTATAAGTAAGTTGGTCATTGAACAACAATTTTATGCTTCATGTTCCATCAACATCCTAGATAATAAAGAGGTGATATGCAAATTGACCCTAACGCCCATTAGTGAGGGACTACCAAACAACAGAACAGCAAGCAGCATTGGGTGACCAGGCCAGCAGGAGGGGCCATGAGGGGCAACCAGGCCAGCAGGGACAGCTGTTGGGGGTGACCAGGTCAGCAGGTGGGGGGGAAGTTAGGGATGACTAGGCAGGCAGACAAGTGAGTGATTAGGAGCCAGCTGTTTAGGATTGTGAGAGGGATATCCGATTGCTGGTTTAGGCCCTATTCTAGGAATCGGGCTTAAACCGGCAGTCAGACATCTTCTGAGAGATCCTGGATTGGAGAGGGTGCAGACTGGGTTGAGGGGACTACCATTCCCATGCATGAATTAACCATGCTTTCAATAAGCATATAACTGTGTCATATTGGAGTCTTTTCTCTGCAATAGCTTGTAGTTTGTGTTTAGTTATAGTATCTTCCAGCAGATAAAATGCTCTATTAATTTCTTTAAAATGCCTGTAAATATTGTTGTCAGAAGTGGAGAATTGTTTAATTACTACCTCTTAATTAGAAGTAGCAGGTGGTAATGTGAAAATGCTCTCTTGTGGGAGGCAGCATGATTCAGTAGAAAAAGCACTGGCCTTGGAAAAGTATGTCTGAAATCAAATCCCAGTTCTGTCACTTGGGCAAATAATTTAACCTTTCTGAACCTCAGATTCCTCTTCTGCAAAATTAGAGATAATGATCCTTAAGTTTCAGAAGTTTTATGATTATTAATTAAAATACTGTTTGAAAAGCAAGTATATGCTTGATAATATTCTTCTGTTTTTCAATAATACTTGAACGAATAGTATTTTTATGTATAATTTTTCTTTAAAAAAAGTATATTTCTTGTTCTTCCTTATAAGATCATGACTAAAGATATGGAAAAATACAGAAGGAAAAACAAATTATTTATAATTTGAAAACGACCACTTTTAACATTTTAGATTTTGTTTTTAATCATTTGTTCTATATGTAATCCTATACAATAAAATACAAATAGACTGAACGGCAGAATGACCAGTCGCTATGATGTGCACTGACCACCAGCGGGAAGACGCTCAACTCAGGAGCTGCCCTCGGTGGTCAGTGCACTCCCACAGGGGGAGCACTGCTCAGCCAGAATCCCAGAAGCTGGGCTTACGGCTGGCAAGTGCAGCAGTGGTGGCGGGAGCTTTCCCGACTCTGCAGCAGTGCCAAAAATGTCCAACTGACAGCTTAGTCTCATTCCCCATGGGGAGCAGGCCTAAGCTGTCATTCGGATATCCCCTCGGGGCTCCCAGACTGTGAGAGGGTGCAGGCTGGGCTGAGGGACTCTCCTGAGTGCACGAATCTCATGCAGTAGGCCTCTAGTAGTTTTTATAAATCATACTTTGGACTTGACACTCAAAATGGCCTTTCTTTATGATACAGGTAGATTTTGGATAAGACCCTTCTTGTATTAAGAGTAAAGGAGCCCAGCAGGTGTGGCGCAGTGGTTGAGTGTCGACCCATGAACTAGGAGGTCACTTTCAATTCCCAGTCAAGACACATGCCCGGGTTTTGGACTTGATACCCAGTGGGGGGTATACAGGAGGCAGCTGGTCAGTGAGTCGCTCTCATCATTGATGTTTCTATTTTTCTGAAATAATAATAGTAATAGTAATAAGAATAAGAATAAAGAGTAAAGGAAATCTCCAAATCTCAAGAAAAATATAACAAAACCAACAAATCCCAGTGTACAAGAATTAAAGTTAGTATTGTAAGCAGCTGCTGGACTTGCCCTGCTGGCAAATATCAAGTCCAGTGCTGAAAGTAGGAGACCTAGCTTTGGTTCCACCAGCTGATTTGGCCTTGAACCCAAGACTCCCATGTTAAGGAATTGCCTAATAATCTGAATGTTAGGTTGGTAGTGGCTAGACAGAAGCTAATGTAAATTTTTTTCTGGAAGAAAGCTTGCCTGATTTACTTTCTTCAGGAATCTCCTCAGACTAAGATCAGCCAAGTAATTGGCATATGAATAAATAGATATGTTAATCGTATATTCATCCACATTGTTAATCTCTCTTATCAGTTTGAATAATACTTTATCTGTACTTTGTAGGGAATTTTAATTAGACCATAATATTATTTGTTCTATAGTGACAGTTTTGTCTCTCCTTTTCAAACCTTAACCCTTTAATTTTTTATCTTTCTTTCTGCACTGTCTAGAATACAGTGTTGAGTTTAAACAGAAACAGTAGACATCCTTGTCCTGTTCCCAGTTTTTTTCATTTCTTTTTTAAATTTTAATTAAATCTTTATTATTCAGATTATTACATTTGTTTTTCTTTTTTTTCCCCTCCATAGCACCCCTCCACCCAGCTCCCACCTTTCCCTCCCTCCCGTTGACCTCATCCATAGGTGTATGATTTTTGTCCAGTCTCTCCCTGTATACCCCTCACCCCTTTCCCCCTGAGAATTATCAGTCCACTCCCTTTCAATGCTCCTGATTCTAGTATATTCACCAGTTTATTCTGTTGATCAAATTTTTAATTCACTTAATTTTTAGATTCACTTGTTGATAGATACGTATTTGTTGTTCATAATTTTTTGACTTCAATCTTTTTCTTCTTCCTCTTCTTAAAGAGTACCTTTCAGCATTTCATATAATACTGGTTTGGAGTTGATGAACTCCTTTAGCTTTTTCTTATCTGTGAAGCTCTTTATCTGCCCTTCAATTCTGAATGATAGTTTTGCTGGATAAATTATTCTTGGTTGTAGGTTCTTGCTATTCATCACGTTGAATATTTCTTGCCACTCCCTTCTGGCCTGCATCGTTTCTGTTGAGAAATCAGC
This sequence comes from Lasiurus cinereus, assembly GCA_011751065.1. Classification (NCBI taxonomy): domain Eukaryota; kingdom Metazoa; phylum Chordata; class Mammalia; order Chiroptera; family Vespertilionidae; genus Lasiurus; species Lasiurus cinereus. Next base: position 43,495,570 of record JAAGEH010000226.1, read on the forward strand.
TGACAGTCGTATGGGTGCTCCTTTGTAGGTAATGAACTGTTTTTCTCTTGCTGCTTTTAATATTCTCTCTTGTCTTTTGCTCTTGGTATTTTAATTAAGATGTGTCTTGGTGTGGTCCTCTTTGGATTCCTTTTATATGGGGTTCTGTGTGCTTCCTGGACGTGTAAGTCTATTTCTTTCACCAGATGTGGGAAGTTTTCAGTCATTATTTCTTTAAATAGGTTTTTAGTATCTTGCTCTCTCTCTTCTGGCACTCCCACAATTCTGATGTTGGTACGTTTGAAGCTGTCCCACAGTCTCCTTACATTATCTTCACATTTTTGGATTCTTTTTTCTTCTTGCTTTTCCAGTTGAGTGTTTTCTGCTTCTTTATATTTCAAATTTTTGACTTGATTCTTGCCTTTCTCTAGTCTGCTGTTAGGACTCTGTATAATATTTTTTATTTCAGTCAGTGAATGTTTAATTTCTAGTTGCTCCTTTTTCATCTTTAGTTGGACCTTTACCATCTCTAGTTGGCTCTTTTGCATCTCTAGTTGGTCCTTTTTCATCTCCTCTTGGGACTTGATAAATTTATCCATCTTTTCTAGCATATTCTTGAAAAACCTTATAAGCGTGGTTTTGAACTCTATATCCAGTCGTTTTTTTTCCTCCATTTCTTTTGTTTGTGATCCCTTCCCTTGTCTCGGCATTTTCACTATGTCGGGGAAACTTCGGTGTTGAGTTCAGCCTTATAATGCCAGATGTGCAAAGCTGCAGAAGCCTCTGTTGAGCTTGGGATGGGTGGAGTCTCAGGGCTTAAGGGACCGCCTTGCCTTCCAGTTGGCCCCGCCCTCCACGGCCCCTGAGTCTCACGTGACTGGGTAATGGCTAGAGCGGTCCTTTTGCGCACACCCGCAGTGCCTCTAACCGCTGCCTTTCCTGCTCCCCTGAGCACCAGGACCACATGAGTCTAGGTCTCGAGGGTTTCGCCCGAAACAGGGGCTTAGTGGAGTCAGAAGTGGCACAGTTGGGAGGGTCTGTCTCCCGCCCAGTCGCGAAAGCCAGTGGCACAATCAGCAGTCTGTCCTTCGCGCAGTGCCGTGCGCGCCGCCACCAGCCCTCTGATCTTTTGCGACTCCCCTAAATTTCCGGCACTTCTCCCTTTTCACAGTCCAAACCCCCCCTGTATGAGTTTCGGCTGGATCTGGGGTTTAGTGTCGTAAGAGAAGGGGTTCAATGCCGTTGGGAGTCTCCGTTTCCCTCCTGCCAGAGAAAGCCAGCCAGGTACTCCGGCACCCGCTCTCTCCGCGTGCGCGTGCCCGTACCTCAGCTTTTTGCAGCTCCTCTGGGTTTCCGTGAGCCCCTCTCTTTCCTTCTAGCTGTAGAACTTACACTTGGCTAGCTTTCCTGTGGTTCTGGATGATGTCTGTTCTGTCTTTTAGTTGTAGTTTTGAAATTGTTGTGCGAGGCAGCAGTGTAGGTGTTTACCTATGCCGCCATCTTGGATTCTCCGTGTTCCCAGTTTTAAAGAAAATCTTTCTAATATTTCTCCGTCAAAAAGGAAGTTTGCTACAGGTTTTTAGTTGATAATCATTATTGGGTTAAAGGAGATATCTTTCTATATTATGCATTATTTAAAAAATCATGAATGAATGTTGGATGTTATAAACTACTTTTTGTGCCTTTTTTGAGATAATTATATAAATACTGGATGCCCAATGCACAAATTCATGCACAGGTGGCTTCTGGTTGTCCCACCCTGATTGGGGCCTATCAGGCCGGGCTGGCGGGGGAGGGGCAGGCAGTTGGCCAGCTGACCCCACCCCTGATTGGAGTGTTGGGGGCTGATTGGGGGCCAAGCTGGCCGGGCTGATCAGGGCCTGGATCAGGCTGGTTTGTTGCCACAGTGCACCTCATAGAACCGGTCGTTCTGGTTGTTCTACCATTCCAGTTGCTGGGCTTTTGTGTATATAGACTAGAAGCCTGTTGCAGGAAGATTCCTACAAGAATAGGGCTTCCTTGGGCCTATTTCTGTAAGAATAGGGCTTCCTGTAGCTGTCTCTCCCACCCTCCTTTCTTCCCTCCCTTTTCCGCTGCCCCGCTTGGTTCTCCACAGCTTCGCTCCCTTCTATAGCACGTGGCTTCCTTCTACACTGTCTTCAATCTTTGCTCTGTGCCTGGATATGCAAATTAACCACCATCTCAGTTGGGTTAACTTGATATTCGCTCCTGATTGGCTGGTGGGCATGGCTGGTGGATATGGCTTGTGAGTGTAGTGGAGGTATGGTCAATTTGCATGTTTCTCTTTTATTAGATAGGATTTTTCTCTTCCTGTGTTAGCATGTTGAATTATATCAGGGATTGGCAACTAAGTCCTACAGCTTATATTTGAATGGCCTGTGAGCAATGGTTTTTACATATTTAAAGGACCATAAAAAGTAAACAAATAAAGAAACCAAAGAAGAATATGTGACAGAGAATATATGTGGCATACAAAGTATTTCCTATCTAAAGTATGCTGACTCATGTAATACTAGTACGTTATTCAATATTATAATATTAAGCCAGCCTTGCATTCGTGATGTAAACCCAGATAAGTTGTTTTGATTAAAAAAAAATACATTGTTGCACTGAATTTGTTAATTTTTCACTTAAGATTTTAAAATTTATGTTCCTAGTTATGATTATCTTATAATTTCTCTCTCTCATAATATCCTTGTCAGTTTTTGGTTATCAAAGTTTTGCTCATGTGACATGACTTTCTTTCTCATTCTGACCACATGAATTTCGGGGTATTCAGCCAAGCTTAAAACAAAGTGAGCAAAATGCTCAGATAATAGAAATAAAGAGGATATTCAAAACCAAACAAAAGAGAACTGAAGTCTAAATAGCTCACGGGAGTGTGTAATTCCACCTAGAGGCTGGGGTTGGTTATCATAATATTAGGGAAATGTGGGCTTCTACTCCTTTCTTCTCTGCACTAGGAAAGAGCTACCTGTGTGAAGGTGGGAGTCAGGAAGGGCTGTTCAACTGTGAAAAGGGGCCTAGAACGTCACTGCCTGCCAGCTACAGGGGAATTTGATGTCTACTATGGACATTGGGTAGGAAAAAGAATTTGGAAACCCAGGCCTGTGCCACATAAGAAAGTAGTTTATGTTACTTCTAGTCCAAGGACTGTTCAGTTGAGAATTATCTTCAAAATGGTACAACCCTTGTAGGACCAGTGTGACCTCGTAGAAAGAAATTTAAAATATTCAGTAGGGATGCTTCAGAGAACACACTAGAGACTTTAATGGGAAATTCAGTATTACAAAGCATGTAAAGAAATTACTTGTACATCAGATGAGAAAATTTGCACCTCAGGTGGTAGGAATGCTATTTAAAATATTGAAAGTTAGTTTAAGAGATATTTTTAAATAATGTTTTTAAATGTTCTGAGAAATAAGGTATGAATAGAAATTTTAAGATAAGAAATGAAAATAATCATTGAAATGAAAAATTCAGTGAATGTTTTGAATATTGGGTAGATATAAATGGAAAGATACCAGTGGATCGGAAGATAGCTGAGGAAATCACTTAGAATGCTTTGCAGAGGGACAAAGTGATGGGTAATAGGAAGTTAATAGAAAAGAAAAAGAGAATGAGATTTAATAAAAGTGAAAATAGAATAATTTGTAATAAGCATTCAAAAACAGAATCAGAGTAAGCCAATATTTTGAGCAAGAATGACTAAAATTTTTATAGATTTAAAGACAGAGTAACTTCTCAGATTAAAGGAACCCATTGTATTGTGAGCAGGATAAATAAAAACAAATACATTAAAACATAGTAATGAGAGTATAGGATGACAAAGACAAAGATAAAATCTTTAAATCTATGTATTTAGGAAAGATAAGGTCATTCTATTGTTGATCCTGAATTAATAGAATTAGTCTAATAGTTATAAAATTTCCTAAGAACTCTTAACTGTAGCTTCTACCTTCAAAGTATGTTCTCTTCACTGACTTAAGAGTTCTTAGTTATAGCACACCTCTTTATTTTTGGTAACTACAGACAAATGAATATGGAAATTGTAATATGGAAAGAAGTGGAACAAGCAAAGATTTCTTTGTTTTTCTCTCCTCTCCCCCACTCCTACTCCACCAAACTATTCTTGATATATTTTATATTGTTGGCCTAGCCTGTGATATCGTTAGTACTACTGGACCTCTGAGGCAGTTTTGTTAGGCAACAGTATTTTATATGCTATACAGTAGTTCAGAAGAAAACAACAGCTACATATTCAATGTATTTTTTTTCTTGATTTCAAGTAAGCTTGGACTTAAATTTAGTAACTAATAAAACTAATCATTTTATCTTGGATCCTGTCTTATATATTTTTATGTTTTATATACCTCATATTTTGTTTGGTGGTAGACACTCCATGTTTACAGAGTAGGTGAAAGAGGGAATCAACCTGTGGGTAAAATACTTGTGGGAGCTAATGTATACATTTGTTCCTTAGAATGGGTTGCTGCTTTAACCAAGACATAAAGTCTGAGGCAGTGACTCAGAAATCAGGCAGTTTGTGATGAGGAAACATTATCAGAGGTGGAAAGATGGAAATTCATGTTAAGGCAAAATATTTGATAAAACTGTACTTGTTGTAATTTAGGACTACTGATCCTGTAGTTCTAGGGGAAGTAGTTGGGAAGAATTGATTATAATATCTGTTGGCTTTGACACTTTGCTTTGAACAAGGTCTTACAAGAAAGATGAACTCGGGAAAGAATTTGTTGGCTTGTGAACATAAGTAAAAGGGAAGAGAGAGGGAGAAAGAATCTAGAAATCTGAAGCCTAGAAGGAGCCCGTTATGTCTTAGAATCATAGCAAAGAACAACTTAGGGATGTAGCTCTCTTATTCTAATCAGTTTTCTTTGATGTCCTCAAGGTAACCACCATGTTTATGTATGTATTTGAAAACAGGGAAACAAGTATTGAGTATGATCTCCAAGAAAAAACCTTAGTGTATTTATTGGCACATGGCACTGACTGGAAGTAAACAGATTAAAGCCTACAACTTTTTGAGACAATTCTGCTGCACAAGAAACTGGGAGTCTGGGATTCTGTAAAATAGTCTTCTCCTCTCTGAGCCTTAAACAAGCCTTAAATGATCTATCATGTTAATTGATGCACAAGACTCTGTACTGTAAATGGCACCATTTGTTTAGTTGTCCATTTGCTGATGGGCATTAGGTTTATGTTATTTAAAAAATATTTTAGAGTAAAGAGGAACTGAAGGACTTGTCTGAAATGATATTGCTTCTGTGAATACAGATTTTTAAAATTTTGTTATCTCTCTAGTAAGTTTGACATTAAGAATGTCAATCACTTAGGTTTAGATTAAGGTGATAGTTATAGTTGTTTTGCATTTCTCCTGGGAAAAGTTAGGTATCTATTAAATTATAACTATTAATCACATCTGAAACATACTTGGTGTGCTGATCATTTATAGAAAAAATTAAAATATTTTTATATTTATAGGATCACTTGATAAAACAAAGAATCTTCCTATAAAGTTATAAAATGAACTCCTGACTTACCTTTCTTCAAAAATAAACTCTGGTCTTCTGATTAATACATATATTAGAGCCTTTACTGTGTGGGAAGTATGGTATTTTGGTTTTGTGGGGAATTTAGTTAAAAGGACTACAGACATCTTAATGCTCAGTGGGATTTTTGATATAATAATGGATGAGAGCTTTGGAAATTAGTACAAAATCTTAAATTCTTTGAATTGTCACAATTTTGTAATCCTGTCCATAAAAATCCTAGACATTGGTTGAGAGAGAATGGTTTATGGAACAGAATCAAGGATTTATTCACAAGTCTTCCAGATAGTTTTGTCTAACTCTTATGCAGCTTTTATTCACATGACTTTTTCATCATAATTTCTGTCATCTGTTTACTTCTATCCCATCGAGCTACAGCAGCCTCAAAGGGTCTCAAAGATGCATGCCTCCTCGTAGCACCTTGTATCATTCATTCCTCACTTTTTGTAGCTGCTCTGGCTTTTTATTGCTTTTATCTTAATTTGAATAGAAAATGACCTCTATGTGTGGGAACCCCTTTCACATACTGCATGGTTCAGGGTTCTGGAGGAGAACGCACACAAATGAAAAGAGACTTGAAAAGTATTAATTTGGCAATATGGGGGGCCAGGCGCGAGCCCACCTCTAGTGGGAGGGCTACCCCTTCCTTTGACCTTGCCATCCCCCTTTATTTAGGTTTGGGATACACCCATTGCCTGAAACAGGCAATTTTAGTAACAGGTAGGTTATCTTATCAGTAAAGATTTACATGATTATTTGGTAGGGAAGTTGCTTCAGCTACTATTGTCTCAATTAGATAGGTAGTGGCTAGCTCTGACCTTTCAGAGTTTCAAGGTTGACCAGCCCCTGGGTTCCTTATCCACACTTTCTATTAGTGAGACAATTATTGGTTTCTGGCATCTGTGCTTTATTATTTTTCACTCTCAAAACGTAATTACATATGAATGAGAAAGAGGAAGTAAGAAGAAAAGGGAGTATGTTTTTCAAATTTCAAATGGAATAATTTGCAAAGATTTTTTGGAGTCATAGTAATTGTGTAAAGGGTCACATTTTATGAATATTTACCTTCTTTTTATTTAAAAAATGCCCTAACCTTTATATTATTAATAAAATTATTAGCTAAACTTTGAGGGTATATGAATGTTGCAGTGAAGTCATTTAATAATTTTGTATTAGAGCTGTATTTTCTCTAGTAAACTTTTAAAAATTCATTCACTTTAAAAAATTTAAACCATTTTTAGTTGATAAACCCTGATTATAAAAATAATTAAAATTTATCACATAACCAATTTTCATAAAGTAGGATTATTAACATCATTACTTAATTTAAGTCTTATCATTTTTTACTTTAATCACATATATTTTTATCTTCCTAATGACTTATACCATTGAGACCTTTAAAGTAGTCAATTATATTTCAAGGTCAGAGAAAAAAAGAATTAAGAAAACAACAGCTCTCACATCATTAAAAAAATAGTAATTTAACAGACAAGATTCAAGCTAGAAGCTAAAGGCTTCATAAAAAGTTATTTCCATTTTTGTTAGATTGAACAACAGAAAAATATATTAAAAAAAAACCCTTTTCATTTTAAACTTATGACATAATTCCCCTCCCCAAATTGTATGTTCTCATAAGTAATTTTAAAATACCTTTTTCCATGTTTAAATTTGTCCTCAGTGAGTAGTAATCTGAGATTAGAATTATGTTTCTTAATTGAGTACTAGCTTTGGGTTAGATGATATTTTAAGTACTACTTAAAATATATATATATACTGCTATAGTATTTTGAAGCAAACAGTTCAACTTTGTCTAAACATTATTATAAATATTATTTTTTAAAATTAAACATGCTCACAGTAAGAACAACTTTAAAAATACAGAATAAAAGGAAAAACAACACCACAGAAAAAAACAAAATAGTATGTATAATTCCATCATCACCAATATAAAGACATTGTTAAGATTTTGGCAAATATAACTGAAAGTATGCTATATATATATAGTTTTATATCTTGTGGGGATGTGTGTGTAGAGTGGTGTGATTTACATTTACATCATTTTAGAATTTATTAGACTGTAGGTTGAAACAGGGAGACCCATCAGGCTAACAGTATAATCTAGACCAGAAATGATGGTGGCTTAGACCAGGGTGGTAGGAGTAAAGAATGGTGAAATTCTGGATATATTTGCTTTGTGAAGGTTAAATATAAGGAATTGCTAACTTTATTATATGTGAAGAGTGAAAGATGAATCGAGGATGATCCTCAGCAACTGGGAGAATGGGATTGACATTTATTAAGAATACTAGAGGCCCGATGCATGAAGATTCATGCAAGAATGGGCTGCTTGTACCACCTTCGCTCAGACCAGAGCTGCCTTTCCACCTTCCCACACTGCCCAGAGGCCCAGAGTAGCTGGGGAAGTGCAGAATGCCTGTATCGTCGCCATGGCAACAACACAAGCATCCTGCCCTGCCCCCAGTGGCTTGGTGCCTCTGTATGCAAATTAATCCGCCATCTTTGTTGGGTTAATTTGCGTACTCCTGATTGGCTGGTGGGCATCGTGAAGGTATGGTCAATTTGCATCTTACTCTTTTATTAGTGTAGATTTAAAGACCTTGTTGTAATGAACCATACAATATTCTATTTTATGAATGTGCTGAAATGTATTTCCTATTTTCCAGTTGTTAGGAATTCAAACTGTGTTTATTTTTTACTATTAAAATTAAGATGAGCATCTTATTATTAAGTCTAACTACATAGCTGCTTATATTCTCAGGGCAGAGCTCAAGAAACTGCTTTACTGGTTCAAAAATATAGTTTAAGTGGTGTGTGTGTGTTAAGGGTATGCATATTTATTTAGATTGGTGTTTATATCTGAAAGGGTGCAGAAGAGCACTTGCTTGTCCCCATTCTCATCAGCATTGGATGTCATTAGGCATTATCATTAAGATATCAATAATAGCTGGGAAACCCAAGCCTCCTGCTTGTTACATGGCTGTAGCCATTTTTGTTGAGATTTATTTATCTTCTAATATTGAAACTTTGTAGCCTTGAGTGGAGGCCAAGGCAGGCCAGGAAGCTTGGCTTCCTCCATCGCCAGGGGCAACTCAAGCCTCTTGCTCTCTCCAGCTCCTTGGCTGCTGCCATTTTTTTTGGGATTTATTTATTTTCTATAATTGAAACTTTGTAGCCTTAAGTGGAGCCCAGGGCCAGCCAGGGTAACCCAAGCGTCCTATTGGTTCTGTGGCTGCAGCCATCTTTTTTGGGTTAATTTGCATACTTGCTCCTGATTGGCTGGTGGGTGTGGCTTGTGGGGGTAACAGAAGTATATTCAATTTGAATATTACTCTTTTATTAGATAGGATACCTGTGTGTACCATTTTATTAATCCTTTTCTGTTGTCTATCCCTAGACTCATCATTGTACTTCAGTGCACTATTTACTTTGACAGCCTATGGTCAAGTCATTGTCTGAATTCCAACATGCCTCAGTTCCTGTGCACCAGGCCTCTATCCTATCTAATACAGTGGTACCTCGAGATACGAGTGCCCTAACAAGAGATTTTTGAGATACGAGCCGTCAAGCGAGCGATTTTTGCTTTGAAATACGAGCAACATTTGAGATAGGAGTAATCGCACGGATCAGCCGGTTGCACACAACCCACCAGTTTACCGTGACTCGAGTGTCTCATGTTTCCCACACCTCAAGGTTACAGAACGAATTAAACTTGTATCTCGAGGTACCACTATAATCCTATCTAATTCCAATATTATGAGACTAGTGGCCCAGTGCACAAAATTCATGTGTGTGGGGTGTCCCTCAGCCCAGACTGCACCCTCTCCAATCTCGGACCCCTCAGGGGATATCTGATTGTTGGTTTAGGCTGTAGGGATCAGGCTTAAACCAGTAGTCGGACATCCCTCTTACAATCTGGGACCGCTGGCTCCTAATCACTCATCTGCCTGCCAGTCTGATCGCCCTTTAACTGCTCCCCTGCTAACCTGATTGATGCTTAATTGCCCCCAATGCTTTTATTAGTATAGATATGAACCTTCACAGAAAATTTCACTAACCCTGCTTTATAATAAGGGCTTGATGATTAAATCATTGGAGCCAGACACCAAGATTTCCTTTCTTTGAATAGTGGAGAGAATAATTATTTTGTCTTTAAGTTGCCTTGAACATCAAATGAGATAATGACTTAGAAAAGTACCATATAAAGACAACTGTCTTTTTCATGTACTGAAAAGATAATAAAGTGGTAAAATGAAAAACACTATTTTTATTCTCCCCTTCCTTTTTTTATAGCCTTTATTTAAACTTTGAAATTTATAAAAATTTCACTCCTATTTTCATTTCTTTACAATCAATATTATTTTGTGTTAGTTTCAGGATTTATATTAGTTACAGAATAGTGGTTAGACAGTCATATACTTTACAAAGTGTTTATGATATTTCTAGTACCCACCTGGTATCATACCATCATTAGAATACTATTGTAATACCTAAGTGACAATGGGTTTACAGGTTCCTTCCAGTCTTTCTTTTGTGTTGCTTGTCCTTTTCTTTCTCACTTGTTCCCTCATTTTCTTTATATAGCACTTCAATTGGCCCTCAAAGGTCAGCGAAGGCACTGGGACATGCTTAATCCATTTTACAGACCAGGAAACTCAGGCCAATTCCAGTTGGTTGTGGACTTGACTCAGCATGCAGGGAGCACTCACAGCAGTGCTCTCCACCCTTCCAAGGGACAGCTGTGGGCCAAACAGAACAAACCTCCCTGGCAGGCTTCTGAGCCTCATTCTCAAGCAGGTCTTCATTGTGAATGCTCCACATTCTTTTCTCTCCCCTGCCCCCTCCCCCATATTTTACTGCCCCCCCCAACCCCCGCTTCTAGGAAGCAGGTGATAGTCTTCTCACTCACCATACCAGGCAGGTGTGTGCTGCCATCGGGTGTGGTGGGGTGAGAACTGGGAGTGGGGGGTGGGGGGATGGGGGTGGGAGCGGGATTGCTTTTGGGCTGTGGCGGGAGCAGGAGCCTCTCAAGTACACAGGCTGCTGGGGCGAGGCCCAGTCAGCACTGGGAGCTTCACCGAACTGCCGCAGTGGGGTACCTGGCCATGTGGTGCCCCTCAACCCCATCTCAGGGCTGCGGATCCACTCCCCTCCGCCCAGGCGTCCTTCCACACTGGCAGTCATTGCCTCTTGTTTTCCGCTGGCCTACCTGCATCTTGGGGCTACTGCAGAACCTTGCTCTCTGTGGGTGAGGCAGATCCCCACCCTCTGGCCCCTTGCCCAGGCCTGAGCCCTCTCTAGTGCACCCCACCTTGGCGCCGCCTGCCTTCTGGCCAGCTGCTTTGCTGAAGCCACGGCACCTCTCAGGTGGGCCAAGAAGGACAAAACCCAAAGGGAATGAGTCTTGAACCCCCACATACCATTCTCTGGATTTCCTTCTTCCTCTCTGTTTCACGTCTTGAACCAGCACCGGGTTCGTGCACCCTGTGACCCAGCCTCATAGCCTCCAGCGGCCTGGTAGAGTAGGTCTCCGCGAACCTGTGGATCTGTGGCCAGAAGCTCAGCAGCCCTGTGCTTGCTGGAGAGGGCTGTTGGAGGAGGACCAGAGCCCTTCCATCATTAGCTCCCATGAGTAGGCACCACAGGCTCATGTCCCCCTGCAGCCCACCCACCTGAGCCTGCTAAACGGGTTGTTACATTACAGAGTAATGGATGATTAACATATTTTTTATTATATAGGATAGTCATTATCTACATGGCATTGAGATTTTAGGCCAGTCTGTTGTTAAAATGTTTCTTTATCTCTTGGGTCCTTAGACTTGGATAGTGGTAATTATTTACTGTATCTAGAGAAATAATTAAAGAGATGGAAGGCATTTACTTTTCTCCTGCTTTGTCCAACTCTCTAAAGTTTTCATTCTCATTGTATGTCTGAATTGAAAGCCAGGATTCTGAAAATACATGAAATGAGAATGAGAAGAAACAGAGAGACAAAAGATCTGAAGTTGTAAGAGTGGATAACCAGGGAACCATTAAAAGTTACTTTAAAGTTGAGTGATTTGTTGCCCTGGCTGGTATGGCTCAGTTGGTTGGAACATCATCCTGTACACTGAAAGGTTGCAGGTTCAATTCCCAGTCAGGGCACATACCTAGGTTTCTGGTTCAGACCCTGGTTGGGGCACATACAAGAGGCAATCAGTTGGTGTCTATTTTTGTTTTTTGTTCTCTCTCTCTCTCTCTCTCATCTCTAAAATCAATAAAAAACATACTCTGGTGAGATTTAAAAAAAAGTTGAGTGATTCATTATACATATTATAAATGAGTTCCTTTTAGCCATTTAGCAATTTTGGCTCTTTCCCCATCGTTTCTTAAGGCTATATCTTAATTTTTATGATCATAAAATTGTACTATGCAAGTACTATTAAAAAATGTTAGTAACTACAAACAAAATAGAAACAGACCCATAGATACAGAGAATTGACTGATGATTGCCTGAGGGGAGGTTGGTTTGGGGGCAGGGTGAAAAAAGTGAAGGGATTAATAAGATCTAATTGGTAGTTACAAAATAGTCATGGGGATATAAAATACAGCATAGGGAATATAGTCAATCGAATCACAATAACTATGTATGGTGGCAGGTGGGTACTTGAAAATTTTAAGGGGACTCATTGTGTAAAGTGTATGATTCTCTGTCTACTATACTGTACACCTGAAACTAATACAAAATAGTGTTGAATGTAAACTGTAGTTGAAAAATAAAATAAGAATAAAAGAAAGCAATAAAAAATATGTTAGTAACTTCAAAGATCAAATTAAAGTGAAACCAGAAGTTAGATCATGTAAAAGAAGAGAGCTAATCTAGGACTTTTTTTTAGTGCCTAAGAATTAAAACCATACTTGACACTTTCTTAATCTTCTGTTTCTATTAATTTATGAAACCTGGAACTGGAGGCTTAATGGCATTATTTTCACATTGTAATTATACTAATAAACATCTTTGTCCATGACCTTGGAATTTATAGTGCAGCAGGAAAGATTTATTGATTTATGCTTTGGAAGAAAACTGTGATTATTGCATAAGTAGATTGTATATTAAGCACATGTACTTGCATACCATTTATTTTAGTTAGTTTGAGCTGTAACTTATTTTAGATTTTCTTTAAAAAATAGAGAGGGTTCTTGTTAAATCCAGATTCCTATGAAATCTTGATTATATTATTGAGTCAACTACAAAGTAACTATTCTACCTTGAAATGTGCAAAAGGAATCAATAGACCTACAAAACTGCTTTAAAAAATGTTTGAAATCATATTTTTTCCTGGTAGCTTGAATATCAGTGTATATGACTTTTCTAGGTTTCTTTCTTTTCTTCTTTTGGTTTTGTTGCAATATTAAAGTCCCTTATAGTTAGAGGGTGTTTGGGTATCTGGTTTTGATTTTTTTTTGTCCCCTGACCTGAATTCCTATTTGTTTGTCTTGCTTTTTGTAAAGAAGTATTACTTACATGGAATTTTCTTTAGGCTGTCTTTTCTTTCATCTTCATCAACTTTCTCCATGATCTCTGTTGCCTTTTTACTAAAATTTAAGTCTATAAAGATATATATTTTTTAACTTTTGATTGTGAAACATCATAGGCCAAGTAAATCTACACTGTCTACCATGCTTCTCAGAGATATACAAGTCAAATCTATCCTCTAATTTAACCTTATTCAGCTATGGTTGGCATTTGATCTCTTGATACTCCATCCTTAAATAAAGCTATGAGTTAATCTGAAAGACACATTTCAAGTATATGTAAACTATTTGGAATTTTGTAAATGACATTTATTTACATTATGCCTCATAAAATATAGAAGTTGATTTTTTTTTTGTTTGCTTTGTTAATCCTCACCCGAGGATATTTTTCCATTGATTTATAGAGGGTGGAAGGGAAGGAGGAGAGAGAGAGAGAGGGAAGGAGGGAGAGAGAGAGAGAGAAACATCAATGTGAGAGAGATATATCTATTGGTTGCCTCCACCCACATCCCAATTGGGGACAAGGTCGAGCCTGTAACTGAGGTACGTGCCCTTGACCGAATCGAACCCAAGACGCTTCAGTCTGAGGGCTGACACTCTATCCATTGAACCAAACCAAATAGGGCTGGAGTTGATTTTTGCCACTGTTAAATGAGAGTCTAGTTGCTCGAATTAATTTAATTGATAGTATGCTAAAAATACTTTATGTAATATAAACATGGAATTTGATAATCTTATGACTTGTATTTCACTGAAGAAATTCTCTGTAATCTCATAAACCACTATTGTGGACCGTGGATTCAAGGACTGTGTAAATTTTAGAATTTGCCCTTGAGTTAGTCTCAGCAGTTGGTGTTACCCATAAACAAGGAACTTTAATATAACCTAGAGGTGTTTATTGATGGTGATAATAGTAAAATTTTTCTATTAGAAAAATTATTTCCTTTGCATGCACTATAAATATGACCCAAATATATGTTAATTGCAAGCACTCTGGTTATTTCTGAGAATGCTTTTATTTCTTGTTTCAATAGGCCCATTTTTAAATTAGTAAGTAATACATTACACCTTAAAGGGTAATCAAATATTTACTCTCTGGATGTGTTTTCTTTAGTTTTCATTAATCTGAGACTTAGTGGTAGTTTAATTTCAGAAATATATAATTTAACTGTGATCAATTGTAGTAACCAAGTTTAGAATATTACATCTGTAATAACATGAGCATAAATATAACTATTTTAAACTTTAGAGGTAATTATCTAATTATATGTTTATATTTCTGACATGATTGAATGGCAATGTTTAAATAATTTTAAAGGTAATTTTACTCCTATGTAGGGCTATTTATTTTAAATCATTAAACCATTCTGTTCATATGAAAAATTTAATTAACAAGTTAAATTTTTATTTGGAAGATTAGTATATTTCACTGTTCCATCACTAACTTAAAATGCTATTTTAGAAAATACCAGTGTTTACCAATCTTGAGAAATTGCATTTAACTTTAGTATTTTCACAATTAAAAGGTCATCTAATGAATGATTTTGTATGCTTTGATCTTATGGAATTCTGGCAAGTATTATTTACTGTGTTTTAATTTTAAAAATAAGGTACTGTTAACCTCTATAAAATTAAAATGCCTGGAAATGTAATGAGTAAAATGTACTTGCCTATTTTATCTTTTGATAGCGAAAACCTGGCTAAATTCCAAAATGTAGTTAGGGAGGTATATGCATTCTGCAAGGATTATTGTTAAGAGTACCAACAAGAAAAATCACTCTGATGGATGAAACAGGAAACACCTTTATCGTGCTTTTATCTTATTTCAGGAGTAAAGTCAGAGTAACAAAGCAGACCAAAATCATCAAGAGTGCATCTGTGATGGAAATAGAATTCATCTGTTTTTCTGATCTGAGTCCTGTGACACAGAACAGACATAGAGTCCTTATGGAATTTAGAATCATTGATCTATCTATATAGGATGTGGATTTAAGGCTTCTATGCTGTGTCATGGATAAAAGTCTTAAAAAGAGGCACCTTTAGTAATGGAGGGGGTTTGACAAAATCCCTTGAGTCAGATGGATATGTATTTATATGTAACTATCAGTGTAAGAAATATTAAGGCCCTTACTATATATATTCATCATTTGATAAAACATTATAAAATTGATTCATTTCCCATCCTTGTTTAGTAGAACATATAATCAATTTCACATACTCTTGTTATGATATCCCATATATAAATTTAAACTAAGATTTTGTGATGAAAATTGTCTTATGAAAATTGTGTCAATGCATTTTTTGGCTACCTAAAATTTATACAAATTCTGTTGAAAATATTGGGAAAATACTGATAAGAAAAATGT
This sequence comes from Lasiurus cinereus, assembly GCA_011751065.1. Taxonomy (NCBI): domain Eukaryota; kingdom Metazoa; phylum Chordata; class Mammalia; order Chiroptera; family Vespertilionidae; genus Lasiurus; species Lasiurus cinereus. The sequence goes on from JAAGEH010000226.1 coordinate 43,511,039, forward strand.
ATTTCTGTTGCCATTTTGCTGTATGTTTTTCAAAATTTTAAATATATACTTATATAATTGCATGCATATTAGAAATATATCAACCATATAGATTTAAAATATGTTTTACAGTAATGTTATAGTATTCTTTTTAATTTTTATTTCTTAAAAATTTTAATTGAATTTATTAAGGTAGCATAGTTAATAAAATTATATTGGTTTCAGTTATATAATAGATCACCTGTATATTGTATTATGTGTTCACCATCCCAACTCAAGACTCCTTCCATCACCTTTTATTCCCCTCCTTTCCCTCTGGTGATCACCATTCTGTTATCTGTGTATATGAGTTTGTGAGGTTTTTTGCTTAACCACTTCAACTTTCACCCAGCCTCCCAAACACCCTGCCCTCTCATAGCTGTCAGTCTATTCTCTGTCTCTATGAATCTGTTTCTATTTTATTTACTTTGTTCATTAGATTCCACATTTAAGTGAAATCATATGGTACTCGTCTTTCTCTTACTGGCTTATTTCACATAGCATAATACTCTACAGGTCTATCCATAAAGTCGCAAATGGTAAGGTTTCCTTTTTTTTTTTATGGCCCAGTAGTATTCTGTTGTGTAAATGTAATGCTGCTTTTTAATCAATTTATCTATTGATGGGACTTGGGCTGTTTCCAATTCTAAATAACACTGCAATAAACATGGGGATGCATATAGTCTTTTGAACCAGTGTTTTTGGTTTATTAAGATACATATCCAGAAGTGGAGTCACTAGATCATAAGGCAGTACTATTTTTTATTTTTTGAGTTAACTCTATACTGCATTCTACTGTGGCTGTACCAATCTACATTACATCAACAGTGCATGAGGGTTCCCTTTTCTCTTCATCCTCTCCAACACTTGTTGTTTGTTAGCCATTCTGATAGGTGTGAGGTGATATCTTATTGTGATTTTAATTTGCACTTCTAACGAACTAGTGATGTTAAGCACATTTTCCTATGTTTATTGGTTATCTATATGACCTCTTGGTGAAGTGTCTATTTAGGTCCTTTCCATTTGTAATTGGATTGTTTTTTTGATGTTGAATTATTTAAGTTCTTTATGCATTTTAGATATTAACATCTTATCAGATGTATCATTGCGAATATGTTCTCCCATTCAGTGGGTTGTCTTTTCATTTTGTTGATGATACCTTTGCTGTGCAAAGTCTTTTTAGTTTACTTTAATCCCACTGGTTTATTTTAATGTTTTTGTTTCCCTTGCTGGAGGAGATACAGGGTTGAACAAAACTAGGTTTATAATTGTGAGTATGCAAAATACAGTTTTTCTTGTATTGTTATTGTATTATTTTCCATATGGACAATTATATATATATAGTTGAGGTACTGCTGTGCAGATGCTGGCCACATGGAGCAGAATTCACCTCTACAGGGTCTGGTGCCTACTGAGATCTCCCTTTGGGTATTCAACTTGTGAAGATATTTGGATTCTGCTCTGATGTTGTATGAAGCTGGCCACTGGGTGTGTTGGTTTTGGAGCCTCTTGGGATGGACTCTGGAATCCTAGCCACTGGCCATGGAAATGGGGCCAGCCTTTTTCGTGTCTCTGCCTTTCTTACCAGTCTTAATGTGGCTTCTTCTGCAAGCCCTTGGTTATAAGACAGAAAACAAATCTGGTCAATGTCAGATGCTGCCTGTGACTGGTCCTGGGCAACCTGTTTGGAGCTACAAAGTAATCACAGTTTGTAGCTGCCCCTGCTGATCGTGGTTGTGTGTGGGAAGGACCAAGATGTGTGCCAAAGCTGGCTTTAACCAGCAATGAGACTGGGTCAGATCAGCTAAAGTCTCAAGGCATCTCAAGATCTGCCTCTGCTTGTCTCCACCTACTGGCTGCCTTTGTGGTAGGGTGGGGTCCCAGGGCATCATCAGGTTGAAGCTATTATATAGTTTATCATAGTTTAATCATAGCTTATGAGGCCCAAACACACCAAGATTTGGCTGTGTGAAGGGAAGGCTCTGGACTGTTTGGGTGTGCAATGGAAAAATGCTCCTGGTCTTAGGGCCATAACATTAATCTGTCCAAGATTCTGCCCTGAGTCCAATCTCAGCAGGGCAAGGCTGTTGGGAGTTGGGAGAATGGGGCTAGTGGATCTTCCATGAGGGGAAACTGGTCAGGCTTTTGGGAAGAGAGGGAGTAAGTGGACCCTGCCCCAGAGCCACACAACTCAGTTCATCCTGGATTGTGCTCAGATGTTGGCATGGTGGAGCCACCAGTAGTCAAGATTGCAGGGCCAGCAGATCTCTCATGAAGGAGAGGCACCAGTCAGATTCATGGGAAAGTAGGAGGAATGGCCCCCACCCCAAAGCCACATCATTCAGTTATTGATACCTCCTGAATGCCCAGACATCTACACCCTGGTTCATATAGCTGATTCCTCAGCAGGGAGCCCATAGCATAGGGCTATTGCATTCTCCAAGGCTGATGCTATATGGAGGGTAGTGCTCCATGTAAGGAATATGATATCTGTGGTGTTGGTGCGGGAGAGCAACTCAGAAAACAAAGATCCTGGTGGCAGTCCTTTCAGCTCTCTCTCCAGAGCCACCAATGCCAGTCTCTCCTCATGCAACTCCAGTCTTCTCCGCCCTACCTCCACCAGAGGTCAGGGTGATTGGCTGTAAATGAGATTTTGTATGTTGGCTCTTTAAGAGAGCACCTCTAGCTGATTTCTGTCTTTCCCTGGGGGGCAGAATTCTGGCTGATTTTCACAGCTAGGTGTTATGTGGGTACCTCTTCCCAGATCTGGTGCTCTGGGAAGCCTGGCTTGGGGTTGAGATCCCATGCTTCTTAAGGGGAACCTGGTGGTAGCTGAGATATCCCTCTGGAATCTTAGCCTCCACTCATGGGAGTAGGGCCAGCCTTTTTCATATCTCTGCCTTTCTTACCAGTCTTAATATGGCTTCTTCTGTAAATCCTTGGTTATAAGACTTCTCTTCAGCTAGTTTTTAGTTGGTTATTTAGGTTGATTGCTCTATATTTTAGTTGTTATTCTAGTTTGGTTCTAGGAGGAGGTGAGTGTAGTTTCTGCCTATTCTGACATCATCTTGGATCCTAGACTATAGTAGTCCTTTTCAAAATTTAGAAATATATCATGGCTATTTTAAAATGTCAATAAATATAATTTATTTTTAAGAAGGAATAGAGAAAGAACAAAGGGTTGCTTATATATTTTTTCCCTATTAGACCTTTTATAGTGGAATGCATTAAGTTAAAGTCATTAAAAATCAAATGACTTGCTGTGGTTTTTAATATTTAATTAAAATTCATTTATCTTATTGGTGGTGCAATATTAAGTCAGACTGGAAACTAACTTATCCATTGATGATTTCATGGCTGTATAAATTCTAGAATATATCCCCAGATATAGGAATAGGATTGTGTTAGGAAGGATATCCTGTGTAAGATTGCAGTAACAAATGACTCCACAAATTTCCGTGGCCTTAAAAGTGACTTCTCACATGCTATACATTCCCCTCATGGATCAGCTGTGCCTCTACCTCTACCCTATGAATAAGGCTGATAGAGTAGCCCATATCTTAGATACTGTGGGTCTCATGGTAAAAGTCTCTAGGTAGGACATTACTCATTTCATGTCTTCTAGGAAGTGACATTATTTTACTTCTGCCCATCTTTAATAGGCCAAAGAAATCAGATAGGATAGGAAACATCTAATCTTCTCTCCAGAAGAAGTACTACCAGTTATAAATATCCCTGGGACAGCAGTGTATACTTTCTCCTCAGGGACTAGGGTAAACACAGTCCACTACAATAACTAACATTTTACTTTCATAATATACAGGAAAGATGAAGGATCTGGTTTTTTTTTTACTGGATTTAGTAAAACTTTACCTTTCAACCTGTGTAGCTTTTATCTCATTTATTAGGAGGGCTGAAAACAGGGAGTCATATGTGTAGTTGGCACTTTTCTCTCTTGCTCTAGGGTATAAAAAGAAAAAGATTAGTTAGTGTGTTTTGCTGTATTTCTTTATGTTTTTAATTTAATAAATCTTTATTGTTCATATTATTACAATTTTTTCTCTTTTTTCCCCCCATAGCTCCTCTCCACCTGGTTCCAACCCCACCCTCAGCCCTTAACTCCCCCCATTGTCCTCATCCATAGGTGTATGATTTTTGTCCAGTCTCTCCCTGTCCCCCCTTCACCCCTTTTCCCCTGAGAATTGTCAGTCCACTCCCTTTCTATGTCCTTGATTCTATTATGTTCAACAGTTTATTCTGTTCATCAGATTTTTTATTCACTTGATTTTTAGATTTACTTCTTGATAGATTTGTATTTGTTGTTCATAATTTTTGTCTTTACCATTTTCTTCTTCTTCTTCTTAAAGAGTACCTTTCAGCATTTCATATAATACTGGTTTGGTGTTGAACTTTTTTAGCTTTTTCCTATCTGTGAAGCTTTTTATCTGCCCTTCAATTTTGAATGATAGTTTTGCTGGGTAGAGTAATCTTGGTTGTAGGTTCTTGCTATTCATCATGTTGAATATTTCTTGCCATTACCATTTGGCCTGCATAGTTTCTGTTGAGAAATCAGCTGAAAATCGAATGGGTGCTCCCTTGTAGGAAATCAACAGTTTTTCTCTTGCTGCTGTCAAGATTCTCTCTTTGTCTTTTGCTCTTGTTATTTAAATTATGATGTGTCTTTCTGTGGTCCTCTTTGGATTCCTTTTGTTTGGGGTTTTGTGCGCTTCCTGAATTTGTAAGTCTATTTCACCAGGTGGGGGAAGTTTTCAGTCATTATTTCTTCAAATAGGTTTTCAGTATCTTGCTCTCTCTCTTTTTCTGGCATCCCCCGTGATTCTGATGTTGGTACGCTTGAAGTTGTCTTAGAGGCTCCTTACACTATCTTCACATTTTTGGCTTCTTTTTTCTTTTTGCTTTTCCAGCAGAGTGTTTTCTGCTTCTTTGTATTTCAAATCTTTGACTTGATTCTTGCGTTCCTCTAGTCTGCTGTTAGGTCTCTGTATAATATTTTTTATTTCAGTCAGTGTATGTTTGATTTCTAGATGGTCCTTTTTCATTTCCCTGAGGGTCTCACTAAATTTAGCCATCTTTTCTAGGAAATTCTTGGAAAACCTTATAACCTTAGTTTTGAATCTATATCCAGTCATTTGTTTTCTTCCTTTTCTTTCGCTTGTGATCTCTTCCTTTGTCTCTGCATTTTCGCTGCTTCCCTGAGTTGGTAGAGTAGCTTTGTGTGCTAGGTGTCCGATATGGTCCAGTAGCTCTGCCTCCCCAGTTATCTAAGGTGGACTCTCTTGGTGTACCCCTTTGTGGACTGTATGTACAGCCTTGTTGTAGTTAAGTCTGGATTGTTGGTAGCACTGGGGCAATTGACCTCCAAGCCAATTGGTTGTGAGGATCAGCTGTGTCTATGCTGGAAGAACTTCTGTGCTGGAGTCAGCCTTATGATACAAGTTTTGCAAAATTGCAAAAGCCTCTGTGCTCAGCTTGGATGGGTCTGAGTCTCAAGGCTGACCAGACAGCTTTGGCTTCCCATCTGCCCTGCTCTACGTGGCCTCTGGGTCTCAGTGTCCCTAGGTAATTGCTGCAGCCCCCGGTGTGCACTCGCGCTTGTGTGTCTCCAAACCTCTGCCTTTTGCAACTCCCCTGAGTTTCTGTGTGCTCCGGGGACCTGTATGAGTCTAGGTCCCGAGGGTCTCGCCTGAAACTGGGGTTCAGTGCAGTCGGAAGTGGAGTTCAGCTCTTCCTCCTGCTAGAGAAAGCCAGCAGCACTATCAGCAGTCAGTCCTCTCTGCGTGTACTCGCACATGCCTTGAGACCTCTGCCTTTCACAGCTCCCCTGAGTTTCCATGCACTCCTCCATTTTTTTGACAGTCCAGACTCTCCCCATATGAGTCTTGCCTGGAACTGGGGTTAAGTGCAGTCGGGATTTTCTGTCTCCCTCCCGCTAGAGGAAGCTAGTCAGGCACTCTGTCGCCCATCCTCTCCACATGTGTCTCCATACCTCAGCTTTTTGCAGCTCCTCTGAGACTTCGTGAGCCCCTCTCTTTCCTTCTAGTTGTAGAATTTCCACTCAGCCAGCTTTCCTGTGATTCTGGATGATGTCTGTTCTGTCTTTTAGCTGTAGTTTTGAAATTGTTGTGCGAGGTAGCATTAGGTATTCACCTATGCCATCATCTTGTTTTCTTCTTGCTGTGTATATTTAAATAAGCTTTAATGTTCTAGAACAAGCATGTCAAACTCCCAGCCCGCTGTCTGCATGCAGCCCACTAAGAATATTTTGTGGCCTAGCCAATATAATGGTATGTAAGAAACGTTTTAATAAAAATTTTGTAACTTACATTTTACAAAATCCTGTTAAACATAATCTATAATAATAAAAGTGTAATAAATTACACCAGACAACCCAGCTACCTTCCGGGCATCCTTCTGGATGACCTTTTAGACAAAGCCATGGCTGTGAGGGCTGAACGCCTTGCGCAAGTTTTGTGCATTGGGTCTCTAGTTATTAATAATAAACTACAAAAGTTTCCTAATGACTGATTACTATAATCATGTTTTATTCATTTCCCTTACATGCGTATGTGCAGGAGTACCACTTCTCTTCACTAATACTAGAAGCGAATATTTTAGCAGCTAATTGCCTCGTCATAACTCTTTTTAAAAACAATATATTTTATTGAATTTTCTTTTCTTTTTTTTAAAAAAATATATTTTATTGATTTTTCACAGAGAGGAAGGAAGAGGGGTAGAGAGTTAGAAACATTGATGAGAGAGAGACATTGATCAGCCGACTCCAGCACGCCCCCTACTAGGGATGTGCCTGCAACCAAGATATATACCCTTGACTGGAATCGAACTTGGGACCTTTTAGTCCTCAGGCCGACACTCTATCCACTGAGCCAAACCAGTTTCGGCAACATCATAACTCTTGTACTGACTTGTTTAGTGTGCGCAACAGGAAATACTTTGCTTTCAGAGAACAAGAAAAATAGGTTTATTTGCTTTACGTATATTAATTTGTGCAGTTAATCAGTATCTGGTAAGTTAATGTTCAAGAAAAAATATTAATTTTTATTAAAACATTCTATTATTTTATGTTAACGGTTACTCATATATTTCCGCCCTTTTTATTCATCATGTCTCTATCGAAATAAACCTACGTTTCTATGAAAATTGAAGTTTTTGGTTTTTTTGCGGCCCATTTAAACTTAAGTTTTATTTATTTGGCCCGTATTAGCCATTGAGTTTGGCATGCTTATTCTAGAACATGTAGACTCTGTTAGCCATATTCCATAAAGCATTTTCTAGGCTCCAGAAGGCATATGCCTGACATTTCAAGGAGTCACCACTAGATGGTGATCTCACTCATTTAGAGGCTAGAGCAACTGTGTGTTTTTCTTCATGTGAATGGGTTGGTTACAGAGGTATCAGAAATGTAAATCACTAACCTTATGGGAAGCTCCTTATAATCAAAATGGTAATATTTATGAGTATGCATATATACATACATGTGTGTTCTCTCTCTCTCTCTCTCTCTCTCTCTCTCTCTCTCTCTCTCTCTCTCTCTCTCTCCCCCCTCTTCCCTCTTACACAGTAAAATTGCATTTGAAGTAAAGATATAAAATGTTTTGCTATATTATTACTTACCAAGAATGTGTGTGTGTGTGTGTGTGTGTGTGTGTGTGTGTGTGTGTATTTTCAACTGTTGCTACCCAAACACAGACAAAAGTTTTCCTAAGCACACTTTCTCAAGAAATTACATTGAGGCGTGGGTTCATCTTTCTGTTCTTTTGTAATACTTTGTTTGAATTTGCTAACTGCTTCTGAAACTGTGGTTATTTTAGATATGAGCCTTCATCTTTATTTAAAAACCCTCTGTATTACTCAGCTTTATTTAAAAATATAATTAATATGATTGAAGAAGGATTAAAAGCTATATATTTCATTCAAGTATCTTAAAAAATAGCTTCCATAGTTCAGTTATCATGTAATGGGAAAACTGGTAATAAGCCTTTCAGTTATTTAGTCATTTAATGGTTACTGCTAGTGGCAACTTTTTCTCACCTTCTTTCTGTAAAATAATACAACATAATAACCAATTTGTTATTGGTAAAATGTAAAAAAAAATTAAACTATAGACCAACAATGTGGTTCTTTTTAGAAAACAACCACTAACTTCAATTGTAATCAACTTTTTTTTGCTCCTAAAATATATTCTTTTCATCATATAATTTTTCTGTGACTCAGAGTTTATGGCTGTCATATGATTCAAATATCTTATAGGAATTCATGTAGTTATTCGTAGAAATAAAAATATGTGTCTAGGATACTGTATTTATATGAAATAAATATTTAATATACTAAAGGCCCAGTGTACGAAATTCATGCTCAGGGTGGGGGGTCCCTCAGCCTGGCCTGCACCCTCTCCCAATCCAGGACCACTGGGGGATGTCCAATTCTCAATCTGGAACCACTGGCTCCTAACAGCTCACCTGCCTGCCTGCCTGATTGCCCCTAACTGCTCACCTGTCTGCCTGATAGCCCCTAACAATTCTGTCTGGCTGTCTGATCGCCAGAAACCACTCACATGCCTGCCTAATCGCCCCTAACCACTTGCCTGCCTGCCTGCCTGATCAACCCTAACCACTCTGCCTGGCTGCCTGATTGCCCCTAACCACTCACCAGCCTGCCTGATTGACCCTAACCACTCTGTCTGCCTGCCCGATTAGCCCTAACCGCTCACCTGCTTACCTGATTGCCCCTAATCACTCACATGCCTGCCTATTCACCCCTAACCACTCACTAGCCTGCCTGATTGCCCCTAACCACTCTGCCTGCTTGACTGATCACCCATAATTGCTCGCTTGTCTGCCTGATCACCCCTAAGCATCTCTGCCTGACTTCTTGATTGCTCCTAACTGCTCATTTGTCTGCCTGATCACCTCTAACCACCTCTGTCTTGCTGTTGCCCACCACGGAGACTGACTCTGCCTTGACCCCTACCACCGCGACTTCGCCCCAAAGGTCATCTGGAAGGATGTCTGAAATGATGCCCGGAAGGTCATTCAGCTGTCTGGCCTAATTAGCATATTACACTTTTATTATTATATATACTTTCTTAACTATGTAAAAGTGAATTTGATTTAATGCTCTTGACATGCTAAGGAAAACTCTGTTACCCCCAAGTCTTTTTAAAAATCCTTTTAATCTAGTGTATCACTAAATCTTTATACCCAAAGGTGAGATGTTATTAAACCTTCGTTAGGGTCCAGTTAAAGATGTAAATGAGCTGTTACAGCATGGCCAGAGTGACCTCTTGTATTTATTCTAACTTGTCGGCTATAGTTTGAATATATGATCCCTGAGACAGAGATCAGTGAATTCTGCTTCACGGCTGGGAATCCTTTGGCAGCTTCCCATGGCTTTCTATGACAATAGTTAGCAAGTAGTTAGCCAGAGAGCCCTGCTTTGAACAAAATCTTATACAAAAGCTCATAGAAAACATTAAAGCAGATTCTGGTCAAAAGAATGATGGGGGTTGGGAGTCCACTAATTCAAATGTTCCCTGAAAGATATCTTGATGCAACTCTCTGTAGAGTGCTGCAAAAACATCATTTGCAAGACTAAAAGTCTGTTGTTGTTTTTTTAGTTTTTTTTTTTTTACCATATCTGGCCTATATGTTCCTTTCCAGTGTTTTCTCTGCCCCTCTTATGAGTGCCTATCCTTTAGCCACGCCCAACCTGTACTTCTGTGCACATGCCATTGTATCTGAGAATCCCCTTCACAACATGGACTGTAGAGCTGCTTTTTTAAAAAAATATATTTTATTGTGTTTTTTTTTTTTTTTTTTACAGAGTGGAAAGGAGAGGGATAAAGAGTTAGAAACATTGATGAGAGAGAAACCTATCAGCAATCATAAACATCAGAGAAATGTGGGCAGTGAGGGCAACCAGATGAAATAGCTGGTTTTGTTGTTGGTGTTTGCTTTGTTTCTGTCACCTATCACAGGGTTGCTGTAGATGTTTATGATTGGAAGTCACACCAGGGCTACTGTATTTGAATTGTTGATTTCTCTTTCAATTTCCTCCCTCTGATCTCTTCTTCCTTATCCCTTTCAATAAGGGATTCTTTTAAGTCAAATACAACTCTACTTTCATATCTTTCATTAACAAATTTCAGTACTAATTACTGATTCTGGTACTGTAACACTATAATATAGTCTCTATGGTGACAATTCTTTAAGGGTGGCATATTTGGATTAAATTAGACACATCTATGGCTTTTTACATAGTAGCTAAGATTTTCTTAACAGGGGCATTTAGCTACAAGTGCTGATATTATAGAGCTTGATATACTGTTATGATAGTGTGGAAGTCTTCTAATAAATATTTAAAAAGTTGAGATTATAAGAGGCAGCTGAAATTTAAGATCGGCAGGGAAAGTTCAATGCTATTGTTCAAATTATAAAGAAAAAAGACAAAGGAAACTCCACTGCTTTTTGAAAGGTATAAAAAAAAAGCATCAGTCCATATAAGTCTTGAATTATATAAAATTCTATACTGCAATGGCTTGCTAGAGAATTCAGTCTTACTTTGCAAATAATTATCTTTTATTTCATTAGTACATTTAATAAATGATGACAGTGATCCTATGTTCACACAGAGAATCTTGAATTGTGCATGCTTTGATTTTTGATGTGGAAATTCCCTTATTGTATTACACTAAAAATCTTTATTGGAGTTTATTTCAAAACTAGAGGCCTGGTGCATGAAATTCATGCAAGGGAGGGGGGCAGAGAGGGAAGTGTCTTCAGCCCAGCCTGCTCCCTCTCCAATCTGGGACCCCTTGAGGGATGTCCGACTTTCCGTTTAGGCCCGATCCTACTTGGATTGGGCCTAAACGGAAAGTCGGACATCCCTCTCACAATCCAGGACTGCTGGCTCCCAACTGCTCACCTGTCTGCCTTCCTGATTGTCCCTAATTGCTTCTGCCTGCCAGTCTGATCACCCCTAAATACTCCCCTGCCAGCCTGATTGATGCCTCACTGCTCCCCTGCCAGCCTGGTCACCCCTAACTGCTGTCTCCTGCTGGCCCGATTGCCATAACTGCCCTCCCTTGCAGGCCTGGTCTCTGCCAACTGCCCTCCCCTGCTGGCCATCTTGTGGTGGCCATCTTGTGTCCACATCGGGGCAGGATCTTTTGACCACATAGGAGCAGTCATCTTGTGTGTTGGAGTGATGGTCAGTCTGCATATTACTCTTTTATTAGATAGGATAGAGGCCTGGTGCACAGGTGGGGGCCAGCTGGTTTGCCCCAAAGGGTGTCCTGGATCAGGGTGGGTGTTTCCTTGGGGTGTGGGATGGTCTGGGCAAGAGGCCTGTGGTGGTTTGCAGGCCGGCCATGCCCCCCAGCATCCCAAGCAGAGACCCTGGTATATGGGATTTATTTATTTTCTACAATTGAAACTTTGTAGCCTGGAGTGGAGCCAAGCCTTCTGCTGAACAGCCATTGAAATTTTGTTGCCTTAAGCGAAGGCCTAGGCGCTTGGCTTCCTTCATCGCTAGGGGCAACCCAAGCCTCCCTCTTGCTCTCTCTGTGGCCATAGCCATCTTGGTTGGGTTAATTTGCATACTTGCTCTGATTGGCTGGTGGGTGTGGTTGGTGGGCGTGGCTTGTGGGTGTAGCGGAAGTACAGTCAATTTGCATATTACTCTTTTATTAGATAGGATAAGTAGGTAGACAGCGCAAAATACCTTACTGATTTTACCAAGAACTTGATAAATAGATAAAATACTGTTTTCACATTTCAATGAGGATTCCTAGTTAGTGGATTTTATGGCAAATCTGGAGACCTGGTTACTAATATTGTGGTGCAGGATAAAGAATAAGGGTTTAGATTTAGAAGACCTGGGCTCACATTTTGGCATAAATGTGTTTAGTAGTTATATTACCTTGGGAACATTACTTCTATGATTTTTAGTTTCCTTATAGGTAAAATAGGGAGTGGGCCTAAGCTGGCAGTCAGACATTCCCCAAGGGGTCCCGGACTGCGAGAGGGTGCAGGCCAGGCTGAGGGGCCCCTCCCCCCAGTGCACAAATATTATGCACTGGGCCTCTAGTTACCTATATTTTTTCGAAATCTTCTTAGACAGTTGTTTTAGGTAGTTCTCAAATGACTTTAAAATAGCATTTCATTCTAAATCTGTTTCTACAACCTAAATCATAGGTTGACTCATTTAAGTTATTGCTATGGAATTCAAACTTTTTAGACCTTCACATAGCTAGGATTATTAACTATGAAGTTTTGGGGTAGCCCATAGCTGACGAAGATCCAACATAAGAATCTGTGAGTGTTGTATCCCCATTGTATTTCTTAGGCATTCACTGAGCGAACTTAGAGGTCAGGTGAGAGCTGATTTTATTACAGCAGCAGCATGATGCTTGTTACCTGCTGCTACTTTCTGTCTCAGAAAGCCTGTAGGACAGTCAAATGCAGTTTGCTTCATACTCTGAGAAAACATTACTGCCGCATTACTGCTTACATGCCATGCGTCACAGTACATCTAGCTGCCACCTGTCTTTCTGTACTTTTCTGGATATTTTCTAGTTGAGAAGGCTCTCATGACTCTCTGTATTGTTCTCCTTTTTTGTTACTTAGAATGTGTTTACTATTTCTCTCCCTTCCCTCATTATCATCTAACACTCTTAGCTTACTGGAGTTTTGTAGCATATATGTGTGGTTTAGAAAAAAAATTACATTCAGTATATTTTGAGCACTTAAAAAAATATATATTTTATTGATTTTCCACAGAGAGAAAGGGAAAGGGATAGAGAGCTAGAAACATCAATGAGAGAGAAACATTGATCAGCTGCCTCCTGCATGACCCCTATTGGGGATGTGCCCACAACCAAGGTACATGTCCTTGACCAGATTCGAACCTGGGACCTTTCAGTCAGCAGGCCGACGCTCTATCCACTGAGCCAAACCGGTTTCTTTTTTCTTATCATTATATATTACTATTGATCACTTTCACTTAGTTAACTGGGAGGAATATTGATGGAATATAGGAGAACATTTTCAAAGGAATATGTGAGAATACGTTATCAAGAATCATAAAGCATTATACAACAAAATCTTATAGCATACTCTGAAATTTGAAAGGTGAATTTCACTGAGCCAAACCGGTTTTGGCTCGGCTCAATTCTTGATTAATATAATCTCTAGTTTTCTCATTATTGTAGGACTGAAGACAATATTACTACTGAAGACAGTCCTACTATTGTAGGACTGAAGACAGTACTATTTCCTTTTTCAACATTTTAGTGTCCTGAGATGTTTTACACACTTTATCACAATCTAGGAACATTAGTTCAAAACTTATAGTCAGATAGCAGTAAATTAAAAAAACATATTATACCAGTAGTTGTTTCACCCCTCCACAACCCTCCCCGACCTAGGAAATGTAGCTTAGTTCTTTATGACAGGTGTGTTGTCTTACCTTTCATTTTGTACGACTAACTTTTATACCGAATTGAATAAGCCATTAGCTTTTAGTGTGTAGGAATGTGGATCCATAGATATTTCCCATTAGACAAAAGGAAATCTATACAAGTGATATCCCCTGGGGCTCAGCCTTCCTAGCTGGCCTAATGGTCTAATGCTCTGCTGTGCTGTACCCTTATGAGAAAGAATTATGTTGAATGATTCCCTTAATATCCAGAAATATTAGTTAGAGAATTGTGCACAGTTTCCAGATAACTTTAACCTTTGTACTATACTACATGTATTAATCAAATATTCTGATTCAGGGAATTCATGTTATAAATTTTATATTTTTAAAACTATTACATAACACAAATTATTAACTCTGTATACTTATATATTAGAGTTTGCTGAAATGAGACATACTATATTTAGGTAGCCATGCTATTTTCAGAAATTTTGCTTTATTCAAAAAAGATCTCCACTGGTGATGGTTGCAAGCTCTGTGAATATACTAAAACCCACTGAATTGCACCATTAAAATTGGGTGAGTTTTGTGGTATGTGAATTATATCTCAATAAAAATGCTATTTAAAAAAATTCACTGAACAAATTATTCTCATAGGTACAAACTAATAGAATTTCAAGTTGTACTTACAATTTATTTAAAACATTTTTTAGTCTTAATAAACATTCAAAGCTTTAGAAATATGTAATTATATAGGACTTAAAATAGTTTGTGTTCTTGTTCAATAGTAAAACATGTTATAGAAAGTTAAACTATAGATAAGACAAAAAGACTTCAAAATGTTTGGGTCTCTTAAAAAATATTTTATTTATTGATTTGAAAGAGAGAAGGAGAGAGGAGGATGGGGAGAGAGGGGGAAAAGATTGATTTGTTGTTCCACAACTAATGGAGGTGGAATCTGCAACCTTCGTGTGTCAGGATGACACTAACCAACTGAGCTACCCGGCCAGGGCAATGTGTGGATCTTTCGACTTTCACCTCTCCCTTGTATTCTGTCTCTGAGCTTTCCCTACACTTAACTACAGTCATGTGCTACGTAGACAACCTTTCAGTTAACCATGGACTGACTGCATGTGCAATGGTGGTCCCATAAAGTCATAATTGAGCCGAACATTTTCTATTGCCTAGTGACGTGGTAGCCATCATGATGTTGTAGCCCAACACATTGCCCACATGTCTGTGGTGATGCTGTTGTAATGAACCTGCACTACCAGTCATCTAAAGGGATAGCAATACGATTATATATAGTGCACAATACTTGATAATGATTATAAATGACTGTTACTGGTGTATGTATTTACTATACATACTGTACCATACTTTTTATTGTTATTTTAGAGCGTACGCTTTCTACCTGTAAAAAGGTGTGCTGTTAAACAGTATGTTGTGTTACCCTGTCAGCAGCTACACATCATTTTCTCTTGTACTTTATTTGATCTCATGTTGTTTTGTAAGTTTAGTGCAGACCAAGTGGACAGTATTTATAGTAGTGCACAGTAATGTCCAAGGTCATCACATTCCCTCCCCACTCACTCACTGACTCATCTAGAGCAACTTCCTGTCCTGCAAATTCTATTCAGGGTAAGTGCCCTATATGGGTATACCATTTTTATACTTTTTATACTGTAATTTTACTGTACTTTCTCTGTGTTTAGAAAACTTACCACTGTGTTACAATTGTAGCATAGTAACATGCTATACAGGGTTGGAGCGTAGGAGCAACAGGCTGTATCATATTGCCAGGTGTGTAGCAGGCTGTACCACCGAGGTGTGTGTAACTGCACTCTCTGATGTTCACACGACAGCAAGAGTACCTAATGACACATTTCTCAAACAGTATCCCTGTCATGAAGCAGTGCATGACTGTACTTCCTTGCCATCCATACCTTTCCTGCCAGCTTTCATTAGTAGTAAGTGGCTTTTCCTGTCCATCTGAGGAAAACAACCAGGTGTAAAATTACCTTTTTATAAGAAGAGTTTAGTGAGAGCTTTGGCCTTTTCTCCCTGGACCATGAGAGGTATACATGAAGATGAGCAACAGCATCATTACCTAAAAAGAAATACAATAAATATCTTGCAGAATATATTTTGAAATGCAGCCAGTTTGGGATTTTGTTATAAAAATTTACTTTAAAATATTTTGGATTTAAAGTGAAAACTTGGAATCTTAAATAATCAATATTGTGGCATTGGTTTTTATATAGCTGGACTATTTGTCTTTAAAAAAACACTCTTATCCTATTTAACATTAACTTTCTAACAGTTAAAATTGTTCACAGCACAGTTTAAAGATAAATGCAGTATCAGGCTTTGAATTCCTTTTTTTTTTTTTTTTTTTGGTAAATATTAAGACCTGAGTACAAAATGAGGGCTGTATTGTGGATTAAGTGAAATATCTCAAGGCTGTGCTGTTCTGATAACTGAACCTGAAGTGACCTTTCTCAGACACAATTACAGAGCTGTATGTTTTTCCTTTAATTTCATCAGGGGTTTAATTAGTATACAAATAAAACTTCCCTTATCTTCCTTTCTACCTAATTGGCCTGTCTTCAATTGTATATGAAGTATGTGAAAGTGGGCTGTAATTAGGGTGACCGTGTTAACCTTTTTTCCTCAAATGTACTGTTGCCTAAAGGCCTCAAGGCCTGAAAACAGTGCTTTGGATTATTGCTTTGCAATCACTATGGCTGTCCCACAGGTTTTCTCATGAGCAGAAGGGCTTTGGGTGCTGCAGGTTCCCACTGCTTAACAGGATCTTCATTCTTCTCCCCACTAAATGTTTATTGATTATCTCGCTGTTCCAGGCTCAGCCTCCAACAACTTAATATCAGGTGACAGTCAGGAGAGTTCTCCAAGTAATTAGAGTTGAGCATTGGGGGAACAATTAGGAGCAGAGTTATTAAACTTGATTTATCCTATTCTCTCCTGAACAGTTTCTTGGATATCAGAACATCACACTTTCACAATCTACCCTGGTTGAGAAATTAGTGGCTAATGTGCTGCTTATCATTGTTGCCTTGCTGCCTAGAGGCACACCCTCTTGGTTTCAGTCATTCACTTGGAGATATTAGAGTCCATAAAGTTTATCATAGGTTTTAATTAGGTAAATCTGAACAGGAGAAAAGTTGAATTAAAAACTTTATTGTATATAAAGCAGGCATTATATACGATTCAGATACATACATGCACACAAATCTAAATATATTTTTCTTTCTTGAATGCTCAGTGTTAGGATTTTAAAAGAACTACTTTATCCTCAAAAACAAGAGAGGTGAGTATTAGAGAAAATACATTGAGTCATTTTTTTTTTATCTTGGTGTTTTGTGTATATATCTATGGACCCATTGATGTGAATTTCTTCCATTTTGATGCCCCTCAACTCTTTAAAATGAGAATTCTGTGTGTATTTGATATAAAATATAATTATTAAAAACAACTTTTACCTCTTCATTTTCACACTAAAGAAGTATGGTCTCTGTTACTTTGTTTATACCACTTTCTGTAATTTCAGTCTTGGAATAGGCTGTTCAGCTATGCCTCTGAAGGTGAGCTTTAGGAGAGATTAGCAGCTCCCTGCCACTGCCCCTAAAGAGGAAAATGAAAGAAGATTGAGACATGTAGTAGAAAATTTAATTTTATGAGTTATATCTTCTTTGAAAGGGTATCCTAGGATAGTTGAAAAATCAAGTGTGGTTTTATAATGACTCCAAAGTCATGGTTCACTCAGATTGGACCAGTGAGCTTCTATTATATACAAGGACAATATCCTGAATATACCTCACAAATATACACCTCTAGTCATGAGTTACTGAGCAAAAGAATTTGAAAGGATTGGCACAAATTTGTTATTTCTGTGGGAAAAATAATCCAACCTTTATGTGTAACTGACTGGTGGTGAATCATTAGTTTTATTTTCAGACCTGAAAAATGCCATTTTTAAAATCTGAAATATGGCCGAAATACTAGTTTTAAAATGACTCAAATATGGGTTTTATTATTATTTTTTTAATGAAGAAATCACATAATGCTTCAGTACCTTTAGATATCTTAACTTTGGCACAAAATAAATAGGTTTACTATGGCTTTTAAAATTTGTTTCTTGTAAACTTTTTTGAAGTTGGTTTGAATATGACTATTTCTATAGTAGGATGGTGTTAAAGATCGTTATACTAAAGATTTACAGTAAATTATAATATTTAATAAGTAATCATAGTTTACTTAGTTTTAATTTTTTGACATATTTGTTTGATAGCAACTTGACTATTTGAAATGTGAAATACTAAATTTAAAAATTCAACATTTGAAAATATCTGATTTGATGGATGATTGCTTTCATTCACTAATAGTTAGAGTGAATTCATTGTGTGAGCTCCAGCTTACGTTTTTTATACTACCTATTGTGAATGCACTAAAAGAATATTATTAGGAGAGTTTCAAAAATGAAATTGTTGCATTCTGGTTATTCTTTACTAGGTATTTGAAGCATAGCTGTGACTGAGCAAGAAGAAAAAAATTATGTGTATGCAGTTAATTATTCAGCTCATTGTCCAACAAATTTAAATGAAAAACTGTTTGATAAGCTTATATTTTTGAAATTTTATAAGCAAATGAGTGAGCAGATTTTTAGTGCTAAGAGATACTCTGATATCTATGCTATTCTACATTCTAGAGTTTAAATGAGCTCTAGAAAGTGCTCCTCTAAATTGTGAGTTTCTCATTCTAAAACTTCTAGCCCTAAAATCAAGATAAAGTTATATTCTTGTATCTTGAAATTTTTATGCTAAGAGACTATTTAAGATGAAAGCAAATAGCAAATAGCAATGAACAGATTTTATACTTCTGTGACTAGTAGAATATTTATGGAATAATAAATAATTCCAACTGCAAGTATTATTTATACCTTCCTCTGTTGAAACATGTTGATCACATTGTGTTGTTATCTTGAACATGAGAGTTATTTATAGGAAGTAAGTGAATTGTATTTTGGAGTTCGGTTTGTCTACTGACATGTCTATAGCAACCGTTGTAGATAGATTTGGAAAGACAGTAGTGGGATTTTTAAATATTGGGTTCCCTTTTCTCTTTTTGGTATCATAATCCCCCTTCCTCTTCATCATATGCATACTTTGGGCATATGATAGTTCTGGTTTTAAATAGACTCTAAATTTCATGTGCTTCCTCCCCCTCTTTATTTTTTATCATTAAAAGAAAATACAACTGGAGGTTTTTATAAGCAGATCTTTTTCAGTAAGAATAAAATGGATTTGCTTTGCAGTATTTTAAAAAATAAAATAGAGTTGTGTTTTGTAGCTAAACATTTTTCAAAATCTTATTGGTTCTATCATTTCTAATTAGTAAGTATGTAAAATTTTTGCAGAAAATTTGTTAAGCCTTGATGTGTAATGACCCAAGTCTACTTCTCAGTCAGTCTGTATTCTTCTTTGTTTAATAGCCTATGGCATAAATTGAAGTTAATTATCAGGGCTGACAAGTAACTCTGTTTTCTATCTGCTTGCAGAGTCTCTCCGAGGCAAAGATGGAGCTGAGAAGAAAAGATCAATCTCTGCGTCAGCTCAATAGACATCTTACCCAGCTGGAGCAGGACAAGCGTCGACTGGAGGAGAACATCCACGATGCCGAGAGTGCCCTCCGCATGGCAGCCAAGTGAGCATTTGGACCTTGGGGAGATCACTTAAAACAGACAAAAGATCAATTCTTACTTTCATGCTCCGAGTTTTAGCCCTGGATAATACAGTGTTAGAAAACAAAAGTACAACTGTCTGTCTTTGAAATTCTCTGATATACCCCCAGAAAAGAAAACTCTTCACTCAACATTCTAAATGTATACTTTATTGAGAAACTTCAGAAAAGTATAATTGTCTATATAACATTTAATGAGGTGAATTTAGGGCTCTGTTGTAAGTGTTACATGTTTGAAACCATGCTTTTATTAATATGAAATGCTAAGTCTCTTTATTTAAAAGTTTTGCATAGTTTCTTCTATTACATATTTCTAATCCCTTCTGCCCCACTTATTTCCAAATTTTGCTCTGCATATGTTATAATATACTAATATTGCAAGTATTTTCATAAGAATGTTAGTATACAATCAACATGTATATCATAGCATCTTTCTAAAAGCACTAAAACATATTGATCATTGAAAAGTCATTTAATTTCATAGCTGTCTATTCTGATATGTTAAATAGAAAAAAACATATAGTTTTCAGAGAGAGCAACTATATAAATGTGATGAGAGTGTTTTTCTTTTACCAGGTAATCAAGTTGACATATACCATGAAGTTCAAATTGAACAGTTCTCTTGGGCATTTTTATTTGTTTCCCACATTAAATTACATGAAGTACTTTAAGACAGTTCTTTGTATAACAGCATGGCTTAAAGAAAATCTATTTATGGATTAGAGAAACATCTAATTTTAATAAAATAAGTGTTTTTTAAATTTGGAATTCTGGATTCCTATACTTACAGAAATGTATATATTAATTAACATTTTTTGAGACAAACTCTCTTGTTAAATGCTTATCATGAAATGTAAATATAGTTTGTAGACTAAATCATAGGATGGAGAATCTGCAATCTTAAGGATATCCACAGCTTTGCCAGTGAGCTTGGGAAATTGCTCGTATATAATGAAAAAATCAGTTTACCCACGCCAAAATGTGGCATGTTTGAAAAATATAAAGCTGTATAGCATTCCATCACTGTATTAGGTGCATATAATTGTCATTGAAAAAATGTAAATATGACTAAATCGGGTTTTTGTTTTCATTGTTCAGTCTTAAGTTTCCTCAGGCCAAATGAGAAAGTGATTTCTAGTGTGCCTTATAGTTCTGAAAATTCTGAAATTAAGAAAAACAAGGTTATAAAACCTTCAGATTCATATTATATCAAAACATTGCTGCTAATTCAAGAATTTGGCTTGTCTGTGAAATTTGAAGAGCTAATGCATTGATTGCTTCTGGTTTTCAGTCTATAATTTAACATTACATTTATGTCTTTAGCATTTCCACCCAAACTTTTTATTTAATTATTAAAGCCAAATTCAATATGCAAAGCCAGTAGAAGAAATTAGTAACTTTGCCTAGTTCTAGTCAAGGTCATAGGCAGTTTTTGTGTATTTATCATAGCACAAAAATACTACAGAAGGAAAACATTATTTTGCATAGTATGGCCATTTATAATATATCCCTACCACTAATATTTAAATTTTTTATTATAAATAAAAAAGAGTAAAAGTTTTCAATGCATTTTAATTCATTAAATAACCATGATTTTATATTTTTTTCTTTTTCACTTCTTTAACTTTGAAGATGTCCTTAAGAATTTTTCTCTTCTCTAATCTATGACAGGCAATGTGATTGAAGATAAGAGTTAAATATGGGGGGGGAAAAGATTTAACTATGGAGCTATACCAGTGAATATAGTTAGGTTTTATGCTTTTAGAAGGAGTACAATAATAACTAACCATTACTTTTCAACAATAGCAACTTATATTAAAAATGTGTAACATTTGTAGTAAGGTTTGGGGTTTAATAACACCTAATCTTTGTTTCTTTCTAGAGACAAAGATTGTGTTGCCAATCATATGAGAACAGTAGAAAATATGCTTCATAAGGTATTGTAATTTTTCTTAAATATTGTTCAACTTTATTATGACACAGTTCTCCTAGTCATTATTTTTATTAAGCACAGACCACTTTAATTCATTTTGTACCTTCTTTAAAAATAAGTGAGCAAAAGGTCATTTCAAATGGCTGAAAATTTATATTATACACTGCTACATTTCATAACTTTTTCAGAATTTACTTTGTATACATGATAAAACTATGAAAATAGTGGTTTCCCCAAACTGATATAATTGCACTTGAATTATTCGTGGTCTTTGCTGAATGAACCAGAGGTCATTAAGATTCTTACATGTCTCATAATCATAAAATGTTTGACCACACTGTCTAACCTCTCACCACTCTTAAACCTACTATCCTATATATGTATATATAGACAGAGACATAATGTATTGTATTTGGCAATACTCATATATCTTAGCTAGGCAGTAATGTTTTCCAAGTTGTAATTTATGTTCTTACAGAAATGTTTTTTAAAGTAGGAATTTAATATATTTAATAATGTTATATTCTTAAATTTGATTATTTCTGTATGGTAAAGTGACTTTTCATTTGCAATGATGAGCAGCATTATAAAGATAGTATGTTATTACTAAACTTAATGTATTAACTGTCTTTATATTTTATTAGCACTTCAAATTCAAAGATGATTTATTCACTATTTCACTATTTTAAAAATAGAAGAATGTTATGTATTATGTTTATGTTATTATCTAATTCACAATTTGTTGAAAACATAAATACCTAGTACTTTTAAGATATATGGAATTTATGAATGAATCAAATTTAGAATAATTTTGTCAATCAAATTTATTATATAGTATAATTTAAGGTAATATTTAATAGATAGTAACAAACTAATATTTAATACATTTTAACATTTTGGATACATTGGGCCTCCATATTCTTTTATATTTTGATAATGACTAGCATTATTTTATATCACTAAAGCATTTGGAAAAAACATCTAACATTCTTAAAGCTATTTTTAAAAATAATAATTGTTTGAAATTATGATTTCTCCCCCCTCTCATCTCTCATTTTAAAAAGTTTATACAGTCAGTATAATTTAAATATAGTCAAAGCAAACTCATGTGCTGGAAATTTGAAATTTAGATTTGTAGGAAAAAAGACATTTTTGGTTAGATATTTTTTTGTACCATGAGTAGGAAAAAATCAACTATGCCATGTATATATGGCATACCGTTTTTTATACAGTTAATATTACTTTTGACATCCAATTGTTTGTTCTTCTTCCCAGCTAGAAGAAAAATGTGTTGAATAGCAGCTATCTTAGGCAATGAATATATTTTTTTATTATTCCTTTTCTTTTTTTAAAAAATATTTTTTTAAATTAAATCTTTATTATTCAGATTATTACATTTGTTTCTCTTTTTTCCCCCTCCATAGCTCCCCTCCACCCGGCTCCCACCCTTCCCTCTACCCTTCCCTTCCTCCCATTGACCTCATCCATATGTATATGATTTTTGTCTAGTCTCTCCCTGTACACCCCTCACCCCTTTCCCCTGGAGAATTATCAGTCCACTCCCTTTCTATGCTCCTGATTCTATTATATTCACCAGTTTATTCTGTTGATCAAATTTTTAATTCACTTAATTTTTAGATTCACTTATTGATAGATACATATTTGTTGTTCTTAATTTTTTATCTTTTACCTTTTTCTTCTTCCTCTTCTAAAAGAGTACCTTTCAGCATTTCATATAATACTGGTTTGGAGTGGATGAACTCCTTTAGCTTTTTCTTATCTGTGAAGCTCTTTATCTGCCCTTCAATTCTGAATGATAGCTTTGCTGGATAGAGTATTCTTGGTTGTAGGTTCTTGCTATTCATCACGTTGAATATTTCTTGCCACTCCCGTCTGGCCTGCATCGTTTCTGTTGAGAAATCAGCTGACAGTCGTATGGGTGCTCCCTTGTAGGTAATTAACTGTTTTTCTCTTGCTGCTTTTAATATTCTCTCTCTGTCTTTTGCTCTTGGTATTTTAATTAAGATGTGTCTTGGTGTAGTCCTCTTTGGAATCCTTTTATATGGGGTTCTGTGTGCTTCCTGGACTTGTAAGTCTATTTCTTTTACCAGATGTGGGAAGTTTTCAGTCATCATTTCCTTAAATAGGTTTTCAGTATCTTGCTCTCTCTCTTTTTCTGGCACCCCCACAATTCTGATGTTGGTACGCTTGAAGCTGTCCCAGAGGCTCCTTACATTATCTTCACATTTTTGGATTTTTTTCTCTTTTTGCTTTTCCAGCTGAGTGTTTTCTGAATCTGTATATTTCAAATTTTTGACTTGATTCTTGCCTTCCTCTAGTCTGCTGTTACATCTCTGTATAATATTTTTTATTTTAGTCAGTGTATGTTTAATTTCTAGTTGGTCCTTTTCCATCTTTAGTTGGTCTTTTCCCATCTCTAGTTGGATCTTTTCCATCTGTAGTTGGTTCTTTTTCATTTCTTCTTGGGTCTTGCTAACTTTATCCAACTTTTCTAGGATATTCTTGAAAAACCTTATAAGCGTGGTTTTGAACTCTATATCCAGTCGTTTGTTTTCCTCCATTTCTTTTGTTTGTGATCCCTTTACTTGTCTTGGCATTTTCACTATGCTGGGAGAACTTCTGTGTTGGATTCAGCCTTATGATACCAGACTTGCAAAACTGCAAAAGCCTCTCTGTTGAGCTTGGTATGAGTGGAGTCTCAGGGCTTAATGGACCGCCTTGCCTTCCAGTCAGCCCCACTCTCCACGGCCCCTGAGTCTCAAGTGACTGGGTAATCGCTGGAGCGGTCCCTATGCACGCACACGTGCTCTCTCACAGTGCCTCTAGACTGCTGCCTTTCTGGCTCCCCTGTGCTCTGGGACCATATGAATCTGGGTCCTCAGGACTTCGCCCATATCTGGGGTTTAGTGGAGTTAGAAGTGATGCAGTGGAATGCTTTGTCTCCCGCCTTCTTGTGAAAGCCAGTGGCACAGTCAACAGTCGGTCCTGCATGCAGTGCTGTGAGCGTCACCAGATTTCTGATCTTTTGCAACTCCCCTAAATTTCCGTGCACTTCTCCCTTTTCACAGTCCAAATTCCCCCGTATGAGTTTCGGCTGGATCTGGGGTTTAGTGTCGTAGGATAAGGGGTTCAATGCCGTTGAGAGTCTCCGTCTCCATCTCCCTCCCGCCAGAGAAAGCCAGCCAGGTTCTCTGGCACCCGCTCTCTCCACACTCGTTCTCCGTACCTCAGCTTTTTGCAGCTCCTCTGGGTCTCTGTGAGCCCCTCTCTTTCCTTCTAGTTGTAGAATTTCCACTCAGCCAGCTTTCCTGTGGTTCTGGATGATGTCTGTTCTGTCCTTTAGTTGTAGTTTTGAAATTGTTGTGCAAGGCAGCAGTGTAAGTGTTTACCTATGCCGCCATCTTGGATTCTCCTTGGCAATGAATATTAATAGCAGAGAAAACCTATTGTCAATATAAAATGCATATGTTATCCTCTTATGAGGATGGAAAAATATATTTTAAATATAATAAAGACTGATTGCAATAGAGCAATTGTAATCATTCAATTCTCTTATTATAGTTCATCTTTTTTTTTTTTTTTTGTATCATATGGAAAGAAAGATGTCTGCAGCTTTGGACTATAGCCACTGTAGATTTACTTTTGCTTTATGGCTTTTCTCTTAAACTTTAATAATTATTTTGATTTATGTCTTTGAAATTTTCTATTTACATAGTGGTTTTTAAATTATCAATTACTTTTAAAGCTTGAAATAAAAATTTAGGAAAGTTTAATTGATTACAGGGCTAATTCTTTTTTTATACAAAGTTTAAGTAAGAATGAATGGATCACAAGGAAGTGGCCCAGAGGGTTTCTCTGAAGGGCTCAGGTTGGTGCAGAATGTTGCTGTGTAGACATGCCAAAGTTCACAGTTTATTTTTCTGGCCATTTTGGACTGTCTAATAGTAGCATTTTGCTGTCTTGGAGATACTAAGAGTAGTACAGAAGGAGGAGTGTCCAAGCTCTTTTATGGGACAGTGAAAATGGTTGTGTTTACTTCCAAATGCTTTAGCACAGTTTTCCTATTTAAATTTTCTGTTGTTTTTTTTTGAGTCAGTTTTGGTATCTTGCATTTTTTCCAGGAATTTGTCTATTTCATCGAGCTTATTGAGATGGAATAGACAAATTTCATCTGGAAAGTGAACATGGAATTGTTCACTTTCTTAGAATTGTTTTTATTGATATAAGATCAGTTGTATGTCACCATTTTTAGTCCTGATTTTAGTAACTTATTAATATATATATTTTTGTAAATCTAGTTGAGGTTTGTCAGTTTTGTTGATCTTCAGAGGAAACACATTTGGTTTTCTTGATTTGCTCTATTGGTTTTCTCTTTTCTCTTTCCTTTGTCTCTGCTCCAATAATTTATGTCTTTTTTTGTTTGCTTTGGGTTTACTAGTAGTTTACTTTTCTTTTTTTACTTTTCTAAGATGAACCCTTTGGTTATTGGTTTGAGAACCTCCCCTCCTTTCCCCTTACATTTTTCAAGCTAGACTCAGTTTAGATAATCCCAATTTTGTTAGCAATATCCAAAGAGTCACAGTCCTTCTTGGTTTCATCAGTGTTATAGAGCTTCTTCACAGTCTGTTTTATTTGATGCTTGTTGGCTTGACATCTACAGTGAACATAAATATATTGTTGTTTTCACAAGTATATTGTTGTTTTCTATCTTCTTCATGGTTGATTTGGTAGTTAAGGGGAACTTGATGATGGCATGGTAGTCAAACTCATTTATTTTGGGGTGGTTATCCAAGGATATTTGGGTTGCCTTTGGAGTTGCATTGTCTTAGTCCATTGAAGGTGGGTGACCTGGGATCTTCTCTTTTTTCGTGTCTGGCTGTAGACTTATATCAGCATTGCTTTCTTTGCCTTTAAAGCCTTTGCATTGGCTTTGGTTTTGGGCCTTCCTTCTTTGCTTTCAGCGCCATTTTCATGAAAAGTCCACCCCCCCCTTTTTTTTAAATGTGGGCATTAAGGGCTATAAATTTCCACCTGAGCACTATTTTCATTGCATCTATAAGTTTTGCTATGTTGTTTTTTTCTCTATCTTAAAGTATTTTCTAATATCCCTGTGATTTCTTCTTTGATCTATTCATTGTTTTAATTTCCAAAATATTTGGGCATTTTTTAAATGTCTTTTTACTATTGAGTTCTGATGTAATTCTGTATGATTTGAAAAGATACTTTGATTTAAATTCTTTTAAATTATTAAAGTTTGTTATGTGGTCCAGAACATGGTCTGTCTTGGTAAATGTTACAGAGCATTTAAAATGAGAATGTGTATTCTGCTTTTGTTTGGTAGAATATACTCTATATATCTGTTATATAGAGTTAACTTACAGTATTGTTCAAGTCTTCAAGTTCCTTATATATCTTTTGTGTAATTGTTTAATCTGTTAATGAAGTAAGATTTTGAAGTCTGACTATTATTGTTCAACTATTTTGCCCTTCAATTTTTGTCAGTTTTTGCTCTATGTATTTTGTGATTCTGTGGTTAAATGCATGTATATATAAAAATTGTTATATCTTCTTGGTGGATTGACCCTTTTATAATTTTATATCTTTCTTTGTCTTTTGTAAATCTTTTGTCTTAAAGTCTATTTTGTATGATACTGCTATAGCTACTGCATCTTTCTTTTGGTTATTATTTGCATAGAATATTTTTTCTATCCCTTTATTTTCAACCTGTGTCTAAGATAAGTCTCTTGTAGAGATCATGCAGTTGAATCATGTTTTTAAATCCATTCTACCAATCTCCAATTTTTAATTGGAAAGTTTAATCAAGTGGCAACGAAGGACTTTTACCCTTTCTTACATATGTACTAGTGATCTAGCACGTGAATTGCACAAGACCCAGACCCATGGGAAATTGCATGAGCCATGGGACCCCAGACCTCGCCATACTGCGAGACTCCCTCCAAGTCCCGCTGGCACCTTTGGACTCCCCTGAGTCTTGCAGTGCTATGAGACCCAGAGTCAAGTCCCTGCTCATCTGTGCACGCCTCGCCATGCACACAGCTTCCTCATGACCGGTCTTTGGTCATTATGGCATTAAGATCACTGGTTTTTTATAATATAGACTAGAGGACCAGTGCACAAATTCATTTACCAGTGGGGTCCCTCGACCTGGCCTGTGGGATCAGGCCGAAACCGGCTATCTGACATCCCCCGAGGGGCTCCTGGATTGCAAGAGGATGCAGGCTAGGCTGAGGGACCCCACTGGTGCACTGTTGGGGCTGGGGAAGAGACACAGAAGATTGGCAGGACAGGGAGGGGCAGAAGGAGGGACCCAGAGTGTGTCCAGCCCATCTCGCTCAGTCCCAATCAGCTGGACCCCAGCAGCAAGCTAACCTATCAGTCAGAGCATCTGCTCCCTGGTGGTCAGTGCATGTCATAGTGAGCAGTTGAACAACTTTAGTATATCATTAGTATATTATGCTTTGATTGGTTGAACGGCCAACTGGTCAACCAGACACTTAGCATACTAGGCTTTTATTATATAGGATTGTATCTGTGTTGTTTCACAGTTTTTGCATTAGTCTCCTCCTTTTTTATGTGTGTTAGATAGTACTTTTCTAGTATAATATTTGATGTCCTTGTCCTTTGTTTTACTATATATTTTTAGTTATTTTATTAGTGGTTGCCTTAGGGAATGCAATTAACATCTTAATTCACAACATTCTAGTATGAATTAATACCAACTTAGTTTCAACCATATATAAAACCTTTGCTCTTATAGTTCTATCCCCCATTAATGTTATTATCACAAATTAGAAATTTATACATTGAGTGCCCATCAACATATTTTATAATTAATGTTTTATGTAATTTTCTTTTAAATTATATAGGGTAAAAGGAGTTACACAACAAAAATACATTAATACTGACTTTTATATTTACTTTTATTTCTTTACTTTAGTGATCTTTGTTTCCTCATGTAGGTTTGAATTACTGTCTAGTGTCCTTAATTTCAGGGAAAAGGATTTCCTTTAGTACTGTATTTCTTCTAAGGAAGGTCTACGAGTAATGGGCACCCTTAGCTATTGTTTATCTTGGAGTGGCTTAATTTCTCCTTCATTTTTGAAGCATATTTTTATTGGATATAGAATTCTTGATTGACAGTTTGTTTTCCTTTCAGCAGTTGAATGTATTAACTTCAAAATTTCTGTTTGTTTCCTTTCTATACTTTATATCTCTTCACTTATATTTTCTTTTTTTGGTTTCCTTTGGTTCTTTGTTCATGGTTTTCTTTAACTTATTCAGAATACTTAAAATAAAATAATTGATTTAAAGTCTTCCTGTGATAAAACTTCATGTTTAAGCTTCCTCAGAGAAAGTTGTTATTAATTTCCACTTTTCTTGAGTGTGGACCATACTTTATTTCTTTGCGTTCTTCATAATTTTTTGGTTGAGAAGTGGATTTTTTTGAGTATTACAGTGTGGTGACTCTGGAAATCAGATTTGTCACCATCTCTAGTGTTTGTTGTTGCTGCATATTCTAGTAGTAGTTGTTTGTTTAGTGAATTATCTGAAGTAATTTTCTAAAGTCTGTATTCTTTGTCATGTGTGGTTATTGAAATCTCTGTTTTGTTAACTTTATTTTAGTGATCAGGCAGTGTATGTTTTTAAAAAATATTTTTATTGATTTTTAGAAAGAGAGCAAGGGAGAGAGAGAGAGAGAGAAAAAAAACATTGGTGCCAGAGCAAAACATTGATTGGCTACCTCTGCATGCCCCTAATGGGGATTGAACCCCAAACCCAAGAATGTGCCCTATGTGGGAATTGAACTGGAAATGAATGGGATGACACTCCATCAACTAAGTCACACCCACCAAGGCAGGCCAGGTAGTGGAGATTTCCTTAAATACTAAAATTCAGATTTACCTTTATTTGTTGAAAATATTACCCCCATTTTCTTCCATTTACCTCTTCACCCCATTCCCGCCCCCTCCCTAAGCCTTCACCTCACTATTATCTGTGCATACATGCATATAAATTCTTTGGTTAATCTCTTCCCATGCCCTTCCCTACCTCTTCCCTCTGAAATGTGTCAGTCTGTTGCATGCTTCACTGTCTCTGGATCTATTTTGCTTGTCAATTTATTTTGTTCATTTTAATTCTACATATAAGTGAGATCATGTGGATTAAGTTGTGGCTGCTCGCTGTAAAGTGTTAGTTTCTAGAGTTTTGAAAAGGTTGATTCTAACAAAATTTGCCAGTTTTTGGAGTACTTTATTTCACATTTTTGTTAGCATCACTCACTACTATTACATTCTTTTATGCTCATAATAACTTTACCAGTAGGCTTCTGATAATATAGACTTCTTAGGAATTGAAATTTTTAAAAATTTAAGAGACTCTTCAAACATGCTTTAGTATTTTTATTATATGGAAAAAGTAAAAGTATAATCATTATATTGAAATAATTTTCAGGATAGGTTAGATGGATAAGTTAATGTCTGGATTACTTAGGGTTAGATTAAGCATTTTTTGGGTACTAATCAAGTTCTTAGCAGATGTCTTTGTTTACTGTGTAGCTGGGATGAAAGTAAGCTTTAGGTAAAATTTGAATGTGGAGAAGAAGCGGAACATTTTTGGTTATAATTTTTTTGTTATTGTTGAATTAGTAGAATGGCTGGGTTCTTGAGGGTTTTAGAGATTACTTGTCCTACAAGTAGGGAAGAATTAACCAAAGTATTTTCTATGTATTATCATAATTTACTATGTTACCGCTGAACTTTTATGGAGAGGCATTAAATACCTTTTCAGTCAAGTATTTAGAAGGTAAAACAGGAAGTCACAATTCAGAAAGACTGTGAGTTTATCAGGCTGACATGGCATTGGAACAATAATAAGGGAGTCATGGGAGTTTTTGCTGAAGCTGTTTGGATTTGCTTCAACAGTAAAGTTACTTAAAACTTCTACTTTATAATTAAATACAATATTTACTGTAAGTAATAGAGCACTACAAATACCTTTGATTGTACATTATGTGTCAGGAACTGTGCCCTTCTCTGGGAAAAGATATATCTATATATCTATATCTATATCTATATTTATATCTATACATATCTATATCTATATATCTCCATCTATATATCTCCATATATGTATCTCCATATATATCTATATTTATATTTATAGCTTCATCTATATATCTATATATCTATATATCTATGTATCTATGTATCTATATTGTCATCTCTCTCTAATATTTATACTTATATATAACATGTAAGTATAAATATTACAGAGAGAAAGAGAGAGAGAGAGAGAGAGAGAGAGAGAGAGAGAGAGAGATGTTTTCCTACTCCCTTCCCTCAAAATGGAGACATAGATATTTCCAGTATATTATGGTAAACATGCACCCATAAGATGCAGCTCTGCATCTATTTAGATAGAGTTATTCATCTATGAGGCATACTTAGAAAACCCAAGGGAAAGGCTGTGGAAGTTTCTTAAGAAAAAATTAATGCCTGGATGGAGCTTTGAAATGTGAGGAAAGATGGGAAAGGCTATCTAGAGGGAGAGTTGCATGTGCAAGTGCATGGAAGCATGAACACCCATGTAGCCTCAATTCAGCATTAAATGCAAGGAGAGTGCAAGAGATGAGGCTGAATGAGACAGGTGGAAGCCAGGTCATGGAAGAACTTTTTTTCTTTTTTTTTCTTCCCCCCATTCTAAGAACCTTGGATTTTTATCATGGGGCAGAGATTAAAACCTTAAGCAGGGTTTAAGCTAGGAAGTGATGTGGTCAGATTTCCTTATGGAATTTGGATTTTGTAGGGCAGATTTGTAAACTGGATGCAGTGTGTACTAAAGGGGATTTTAAGAGCTATGAATCTCTCTGCTAAGAAGCAGGATCATATGGTAGGTGGTGTTAAGGAAGGGATATGAAACTAATTTAATAACATGGTGAATGGGGATGAGAAGGGCAGGGGAGGAGGATTCCCAAGATGGCAGTGTGGTGACCTGATGTTAGGAACATAAAAAGAGGAGCAAGTGAGTTTGCTTCTTTAGGAGGGAGAAGGGAGACAGTAATGAGTTTTGTTTTGGAACTTCTGAGTTTATGGTAATGTGGAGTGAACAGCAGGGTATGTGAGTGTGGACCTCTGGGAAAAAAGTCAGGGTTGAAGATAAAAGGTTGAGATTGATTAACATAATACTTTCTGGCAAAGAAAGAGGTGATATAGCAATTGACAGGAGAAACAAGACATTATAAATAAATGGGAGGCTAGGCAATGCACTTTCAGAGATTAATTATGCTACTAGAGTTTGAAGTCCTTGAGGGTTGGAGTTCTGTCTCCTTAATTTTTATATTCTTAGCATCTATCACAGTGCCTGGTACCCAGTAGGCACTTAGTGAATGTTTGTTGAATGAGTCAAACTTTTAACTCAGTCTGTAAACATTAACTAAAGCCATCTCTGGATTTCAGTGTAAGTCTTGCTGATAGTATAAGTTGGTTTCTTTAT
Source organism: Lasiurus cinereus (assembly GCA_011751065.1). NCBI lineage: Eukaryota > Metazoa > Chordata > Mammalia > Chiroptera > Vespertilionidae > Lasiurus > Lasiurus cinereus. Next base: position 43,542,741 of record JAAGEH010000226.1, read on the forward strand.
TTAATTGTTAAAAATAGCATGAGGTATGTACTTTCCCCAATTAAGAGCTAGAGGAGAAAGCCTAAATGTGATTTGAGGAATGTCTCTAGGAAAGAGAGGTATGCTAACAATGAATTTATAGGTAATAGCTAGTTTGATGCCTATGAAAAATAGGTGGATGATTGCTTCTATTGTTCGAGTGGATTGTGGAATTGAATAGTCAAACAGCATCTGTCAGGTGAAATCACTGAGTAACCAAATCTTCAAATGTGATTTATAATTTTATCTTAAAAATGGTTAACCAGGCCAAAACCGGTTTGGCTCAGTGGATAAAGCATCGGCTTGCGGACTGAGGGGTCCTGGATTCGATTCCGGTCAGGGGCATGTACCTTGGTTGCAGGCACATCCCCGGTAGGGGGTGTGCAGGAGGCAGCTGATTGATGCTTCTCGCTCATCGATGTTTCTAACTCTCTCTCTCCCTTCCTCTCTGTGGAAAGTCAATAAAATATATTAAAAAAAATGGTTAACCAGAATATTTGAAATACATAGTTATCTTTGATCTTTAGTCTTTACTGCATTTATAAGGAATACTAAAACAATAGGATAATTTTTAATTTATGAAACTGATAGTGTGTTAAAAATTGAACGTGATCTCCAGCCTCTAAAACACAATTTTTAGTGACTCATTAATGACTCTCTAAATGTTACTGACAATCCTCGAACTCCTTTCCATTCTTCGTTTCTGGGTCCCGGTTCTGAACATCAGCTGTGCAGGACACGCAGGTGTTAGCACAACTGGCTTGCTGATGACAACTCTGTCCAGATAGCTGTCTTGTGTGTCATCATTCATATTGTTCAGTGTCATTCTGACCTAGCCAAGCTAAAAATGGGACTCCAGCTCAAGAGGCATTAAAAAACCTTGGCAAACTAAAGATAAGACACTACAGAATGTCATGTACGTGTGCTTAACTGTTTTTAGCTTAAACACATCTAAATAACTAATTTCAGTGTTTACCCCTTTCTCCTTTGGGATAAGTCACCTTAGAAAAGAAAATATCTCCCTGTGGGCGATGTAACAATTCAATTCATTAATACACTTCTCCATTCTCAAGTATGGGTTTTGTGTGTTTTTTAAATGGCTCAAGATCACAGTAACCTATTTGTGGGGTACATTCTCTGGTCTGTAACTTGTGTTATAGATTTATCATGCTGTCTAAGGCCTTTATAAGATGACCATGATTAAATCACTCTATTTTCCAGCTTGATAATTTGATTTGAGGCTTCAGTTTTTCAGATGCTAAGTTGGGATGTAGCCAGCTTGATAATTTGATTCAAGAGATCAGTATCTTAGTCCCATAATTGGGATGTAACTATATGTGTGCCATGACTGTGGCAGTGGATTTTGCCCTTTCCTGGTGACAGCAGCTGGCAGTCATTGGAGAGTCTGGCTGTGGTCCAGAGATGTAGGTGAAGTTACATAACCTCAAAGTAAAGAAGGTGAGTTCCTCACACCCTTCTTTTCAGATTGAGTGTCTGTGCTTGCTGCGGCACTGAAGGAGTGCCTGCTTCTGCTGACAGAGTGCCAGGGGATGTCTTGGGACATCATACTTTGGGGCTCTTCCATGTGAGATTGTGACCGTTGTGTAAGAATGATTGCTGCGGAGGTACCTGTCTCAGTGTCATCATTGTGGGGTGTGCTGGTGGGGAGCAGAACAGGGGGAGAGAAAACATGAATGAATGAGAATGCCCACAGGCCCAAGGAGACTACTGAGGAAAACAAGGATGTTTACATAGTAATTTCTATTGCTTATTACAAAACTACTTTTCAGCAACTTACATACTTTTACTATGACTGCCAGACAAGGGATAAAGAAAAAGAAGAAGAAAAAAATAGTGTTGTTTTTTAGGTAGAGAAATACCAAAATCTTAAACAGTTTTTCCAGAGAATACAAGATGGAGGCATAGGTAAACATCTACACTGCTGCCTCGCACAACAATTTCAAAACTACAACTAAATGACAGAACAGACATCATCCAGAACCACAGGAAAGCTGGCGGAGTAGAAATTCTACAACTAGAAGGAAAGAGAGGGGCTCACAGAGACCCAGAGGAGCTGCAAAAAGCTGAGGTATGGAGACGTGTGCTTGGAGAGAGTGGGTGCTGGAGTATCTGGCTGGCTCTCTCTGGCGGGAGGGAGACGGAGACTCTCAAAGGCATTAAACTCCTTATCCTATAACACTAAACCCCAGATCCAGCCGAAACTCATACGGGGGGAGTTTGGACTGTGAAGGGGGAGAAGTGAATGGAAATTTGTGGGAGTCGCAAAAGATCAGAAGTCTGGTGACACGCACGGCATTGCACGCAGAAGACCGACTGCTGATTATGCCCCTGGCTTTCATGACTGGGCGGGAGACAGACCCTCCCAACTGCACCACTTCTAACTCCACTAAACCCCAGTTTTGGGTAAAACCCTGGGGACCCAGACTCATGTGGTCCCGGAGCACAGGGGAGCCAGAGGGGCAGCAGTCTAGAGGCACTGTGAGAGAGAGCGCTTGCGCACAGGGACCGATCCAGTGATTACCAAGTCACGTGAGACACGGGGGCCATGGAGGGCGGGGCCGACTGGAAGGCAAGGCGGTCCCTTAAGCCCGAAGACTCAACCCATCCCAAGCTCAACAGAGAGGCTTCTGCAGTTTTGCAAGTCTGACATCATAAGGCTGAATCCAACACAGAAGTTCTCCTAGCATAGTGAAAATGCTGAGACAAGGGAAGGGATCACAAACAAAAGAAATGGAGGAAAACAAATGATTGGATATAGAGTTCAAAACATGCTTATAAGGTTTTTCAAGAATATCCTAGAAGTGTTGGATAAAGTTAGCAAGAGCCAAGAGGAGATGAAAAAGGACCAACTAGAGATGCAAAAGATCCAACTAGAGATGGAAAAGGACCAACTGGAGATGGAAAAGGTCCAACTGGAGATGAAAAAGGACCAACTAGAAATTGAACAGACACTGATTGAAATAAAAAATATTATACAGAGTCCTAATAGCAGACTAGAGGAAGGCAAGAATCAAGTCAAAAATTTGAAATATAAAGAAGCAGAAAACACTCAACTGGAAAAGCAAGAAGAGAAAAGAATCCAAATATATGAAGATAATGTAAGGAGCCTCTGGGACAGCTTCAAGCGTACCAACATCAGAATTGTGGGGGTGCCAGAAAAAGAGAGAGAGCAAGATACTGAAAACCTATTTAAGGAAATGATGACTGAAAACTTCCCACATCTGGTAAAAGAAATAGACTTACAAGTCCAGGAAGCACACAGAACCCCATATAAAAGGATTCCAAAGAGGACTACACCAAGACACATCTTAATTAAAATACCAAGAGCAAAAGACAGAGAGAGAATATTAAAAGCAGCAAGAGAAAAACAGTTAATTACCTACAAGGGAGCACCCATATGACTGTCAGCTGATTTCTCAACAGAAACGATGCAGGCCAGAAGGGAGTGGCAAGAAATATTCAACGTGATGAATAGCAAGAACCTACAACCAAGAATACTCTATCCAGCAAAGCTATCATTCAGAATTGAAGGGCGGATAAAGAGCTTCACAGATAAGAAAAAGCTAAAGGAGTTCATCCACTCCAAACCAGTATTATATGAAATGCTGAAAGGTACTCTTTTAGAAGAGGAAGAAGAAAAAGGTAAAAGATAAAAAATTATGAACAACAAATACATATCTATCAACAAGTGAATCTAAAAATTAAGTGAATTAAAAATTTGACCAACAGAATAAACTGGTGAATATAATAGAATCAGGAGCATAGAAAGGGAGTGGACTGATAATTCTCAGGGGGAAATGGGGGAGGGGTGTACAGGGAGTGACTGGACAAAAATCATACAGCTATGGACTCATCAATGAGTGGGGAGGTAAGGATAGAGTGAGGGGTGGGAGCCGGGTGGAAGGGAGCTATGGAGGGGAAAAAAGAGAGACAAATGTAATAATCTGAATAATAAAGATTTAATTAAAAAGAAAAAAAAACAGTTTCTCTAGTTAGTAACTGTTCATTATAGACATCAAGAGGCATTATTATTTTGTGTTAAGAGCATTGTATTCAGGATCCTCATATTAGGGATGGCAATAGCTATGTCACAAGGTGGAGGGCAGAATTAAGTGAACTGGTGTGGAGAGGACTTTGAAAAGTATGAAGTACTTTTAGAAGCACTAGTGGTACTATTACTAATAGAAATAGTACTGTACTCTAATATTTCATTAATTCAACAGTTAAGGAAAAGGTGAAAGAAAGAGGAAAACATCCATTCAGATGTAACTATCCAATTTTGTAAAAATATGTTTTTATTGATTTTTAGAGAAATAGGAAGGAAGAGATAAATATAGAAACATTGATGAGAGAGAAACATTGATCAGCTGCCTCCTGTACCATCCCCACAGGGGATCCAGCCTGTAATCTGGGAAAGTACCCTGAACAGGAATTGATCCACTGACCTCTTGGTGCATGGGTCAGCACTCAAACCACTGAGCATCACCAATCAGGCTAACTATCCAATATCTAATGTTATTTCCAGTATCTGGACATGCGTTAACTCCTGCTCCTATCACTAGGCATATACCAAAGTCCTGGAACTATCTAAATATCTTTTTTGTCATTATTTCTTTCTACTGCCTTGTAGAATTTGTGAGTTTGGAATGACATTCCTTTTTGATCACATACAAGTGTCTGCATACATAACATTTTTCTTGTCACTATTGATATTACAGAGTATATGTAACTGTCGCTGATTTTCTTCTCTATTTATAAAAGGCTCTCTAATATGCCTACTTGTTAAGGAAATTTTCTGTTAATTGCATATTGGAATGGGTGACCATAGTTGTGCCAGGAGTGTTAGACAGTCAAATTGACTACACAAACTTTAAAATACACCAGGAGATACTATACTTATTTATGAAACACTAGAAAAAATGAGCCAAAAAGTGTCCGAGATGGCACTCTTTGTTAGTGATCGTAAAGGACCAGACAATAAATATTTTACTACATGGTCTCTGCCTCAGCTACCCAACTCTGTTGTTGTACAGGAAAACAGGCACAGACAATACATAAATGAATAGGCATGTCTGTGTTCTAATAAAACATTTTTTACAATAACGAGCTGGATTTTGTTCCCTGGTTGTAGTGTGTCTCTCTAGTGCATAGGCTGAAAATAGGTGTAGGCTGCACTAGTGTGTAGGATAAAAAGTTATAATAAACAGGGCAGGGAAAGCAACAAGGTATCAATGGATGTGGAGGAAAGTATAAAAGTGGGATAGGAAAAAGGAAGGCAGGGGATGTAAGCGAAGTAAAACGTGAACATACACTGAGTGGCCAGATTATTTATGATCTCTGAACACATAATAATCTGGCCACTCAGTGTGTGTGTGTGTGTGTGAATTCATGGATGGGTGGGGTCTGGCCAGCCTGGCCAGGGGGAGGGGACATGGGCAGTTGGCTGGCCTGCCTGCTGGTCGAACTCTTGGTCGAGGGGACAATTTGCATATTAGACTTTTATTATATAGGATATACACTGAACGGCAGATTATTATGCATTCCGAGATCATAATAATCTGGCTACTCAGTGTGGAGTGATAAAGATGGAGGTGGCAGGAAATATGGTGGTGGGGGGGAGTCTGCATTTAATGGGACTATCTTACCTAATAATAGAGAAACATGTGAATTGACTGTACCTCCACTATGCCCACAGCCAATCAGAGTGAATTTGCAAATTAACTCAACAAAGATGGTGGTTAATTTGCATACATATCTGGGACCTGGGAACCTCCTCAGCTCCCAGGTCACTCCCAGCCGGCCATCAGATGGAGGCTTTAGCCTTGGGAAGGGGCTGGGCCTGCGATTGGAGGGGTGGGGGTGGTTCCCTTTGCCAAGCCTAAAGCCTGGGGTGGAGACTCTAGGCTTGGGAAGGGGCCACGCCTAAGATCAGAGGTGCAGGAGGAAGAGGACCCTTCTCAAGCCTAAAGCCTGGGGCAGAGGCTTTAGGCTTGGGCAGGGGCTGAGCCTACTATTGGAAGGAAAGGGAAAAAAATCAATGGAAACATATCCTCAGGTGAGGATAAAAAGAAAAATAAGGAAAGAAATGTCATATCCTATGAAAGACACATTTTGAAAATGCCTAAAGAAAGTTGTCATTTTTTCATGGTGAAGGGACTGATGTCCGTGTTGATGAAAATACCTTGGCAGCTGTGGTGACTGGCAGTGGCTGCAGCAGTGGGGTGATGGGGCTGGTGCCTTTCCCTGATCAGCCTGGTGGCCTCCCAGAAAGGGAGTCCTAAGCTATCAATAGGACATCCCCTGAAGGCTCCCAGTATGTGAGAGGGGGCAGACTGGGCTGAGGAACCCCTCCAGTGCATGAATTTTGTGCACCGTGCCCCTAGTCTCTAATAAGAACATTTGTTTGGAAGCATTGATGGTAATAATAGTTTATAGAAAATATAATTTTAGGCAGATTAAGAGTATGATGTTACTTAATATCAGTTACTTTCCCTAGGCCAGTGGTCGGCAAACTCATTGGTCAACAAAGCCAAATATCAACAGTACAACAATCGAAATTTCTTTTGAGAGCCATTTTTTTTTAAACGTAAACTTCTTTTAACTCCACTTCTTCAAAATAGACTCGTCTAGGCTGTGGCATTTTGTGGAAGAGCCACACTCAAGGGGCCAAAGAGCCGCATCTGGCTCATGAGCCATGGTTTGCCTACCACTGCCCTAGGCATCAAAGATTTAGGCACTATATACATTTCCTTACATGTATTCTCAAGTGTATCTAAGTTTTGATCTTCAACAACTTATCACTTCTTCTGGTATCCTGTTGGTGAAGACATTTGCTAGTACTACATTTCATGAGATTTTATTTTTTTATTGGAACATTAGTCCAGAGGGATTTAGAGCTGTTCAGGATAGAAGCTGCAGCTTCACATTTTGAAAGTTGAGTAGCTTTTCTAAAAATGACTAATTTAATTTCATAGTTGATGTATCTAGCAGAAACCACTTTTTTGGTGTTATGGTTTAAATACAGATTGGTGTCTTGTGAGTAAAGGCTAATCAGAGGAATAGGAAACATACTTACAAGGAGCTGATGAACCACATAATTCTAAAACTAGGTTGTTATAATAAAATAAACATATTTTATAACAATTTTTGACTTAGAAAGTTTCATTTATTTTTATCTGCATCTCTTAGCCATCAATAGGACATACCCTGAAGGCTCCCAGTACATGATAGAAATATCTATCTCTGAAATTATGTAATAAGAAAGGGGAAAAACCTACTTTTTCTAATAATCAAAATTTTAGAATGGAGTAATGTACATTTTTTTTATTTTTGTCAAAATATGAAATTATACAACCTTTATAGAATGTTATAAAAACACACACTTTGACAATTGAGATTTATATTATGAAATGCTATGAAAAAAATCACTATATGTTAAAAATGAAGTTAGCCATTTTTAAGTAAAAAACATTGCATATATATCTATATATTATTGTTCACTTCAAGAATTGTTTTTTGAAACTATAATTTAAAATCAATTTGAAATTATAATGTAATTTGTGGAGAGTGGTTATTTTAATCCTAATTCACATTAAAATCTGTATTTTAAAAGATGAACATACTTTTCCATTTAGGGAAAAATTAATTTTACTATTCTAATATTATTGTTTCAGAATGTTTGACAGTAAAGCAACTTACTTTAGATTCTCATTTTTGATAGGAATCATTTTGTATCCAGTGGGTAGTGGCTAAAGAAATCCCACTTATCTTTTTTCTGATTTTAGTTACTCTGTTCTTAGCTTGCCTGTTCTCTCTGTGTGTATGTTTCATGGACAAATTTAATGCATTAAGGGAAGAGTTCTTTTTTTAATGTTTTGTGTTGAATTTCTGCCCTGTTTATTCTTGTTCACACCCTGAAATTCAGATTGCCTTCTGCATTCTTTCTCAACAGTCTCTTCTTTTCTTTTCACTTTTCCCTGTTTCTTGTTGCCTTTCGTCTTTGCTCCTTTGCTGCAGTTATACTTTTTATTTGTCCTAGTGTCACTGTTTTGTATTCTCTCAACATGGTTTTTTTCACTTCCTTTACCCATTAAAATAAAGGAATTCCTAGCCAATCCCTTTTCAGGACTTAAAAAAAACCCCAACCTTTTCCTAGAAATATTTGGAGAAATTTAGATGTCTGCTCTCAAAGTTTTGCTTTAACTTAAAAGTGGAAAAATTCTTATCTTTTAGAAGAAATATTTGCGATAGTACATCTATTATGTATCATGGGTCACTGTCTCTTTTTTTATTGTCTAAAGTTTTACATATGTCTTAGGGTCATTGTCTCTTGATGGCACTGTCAACATTGAACAGATAATTTATAATTCATAATATATTAACACATGCATAATACTCAAATAAAGTAATGATGATGCTCATCATTAGATTTAGCAAAACAGCTGCATTTTGTTTTTTTCCCCCTAAAAACAGGGTTATTTAATTTGCCAAATTAAATAATGTTTAGTGAAAATGTTAATTTGATAGTAAATCACAGTATTAAATGCCAAATGCCCAGCTTAATGTTGTTGAAGATGTTGTTTAAAGCATACAAAGTGTAGCTTACTGTTGCTGGATGTCCAGCTCCACAGATGAAGCGTGTGCCTGGTATTAATGGGGTTAAGGACCCCCAGTGCTGGAACTATGCTGTGGATTATACCTACACTGTTCAGAGTCCCCCACCCTTATTGCCGGTATTAGCAATCTGCTTTTGTACTTTGACATCCAGGATTTCCCTAGTGAATTTTGTCGCAGAAAAAAGAGAATCATCAATATCACAGTTAAACTTGACTTTCAAAGCTAATAATAGTATCTCATTTGGGGGCTCAAATTTAATAAATTTTCTTTGATTCTGGGTGAGTTTTTAAACATCAAACAATGAATTGGCCTGGGTGCAGTAAAATATTTAGATCTATTGACTATGGTTCAGAAGGGTAGAAGGCAAAACACCAGTGGTTTGATGTTGATAAATTCTCAGTACCTTAATCCACATTAATGTTTTCTTTTATCTGAGTGCACATTGGTGACAAAAAGAAAAGCACGAGAAGGTATCCATACATAGAAAATATAAACCTAAGGCAAGTATTTTTAAAAATATGATATTTTGTTACATTAAATAAGTGCAATAACATTCTCATTCTGACTGAAGACTGGAGAATGTTTGTTACAGATAAAAATATATTCTGAATTGGAACTGTAGTGTGCATATAGTCCTCACACTGTTATAAAAGTCGCCTTATAGTGTATACTTTACAGCATACACTTTGACAGAACTTCTTCAGATCAACTTGGCAGTATATGGGTTTTTATACCCACTGATTAAAGATATCATCATATGTTTACGTATTTGCTGGTTTAAGGAAATTCTACATAGTATGATAGTTTATTTATAAAATAAGAAATGATTCAACAGTTTATAAGCTGCTCATGTAGAATGGAAAAATGAAGGACAGGTTTTCTATCATATACAGTGTGGGCCAAAAGTAGGTTTATAGTTATTTGTATGGAAAAATAATGCAATAATTAATAAATAATAACAGAATAAACTGTGTTTCATGTGCTCACAACTGTAAACCCAATTTTGCCCCACTCTGTATTGCCAAGTTGCATTTGAAGTTGCTCAGGTAAAAGTAGAGATTAAATACATTTACTAGTGTCTGAGCAATTAATTTTATTTGTATAATCCTCCCCAATTTTACCATTGCTAAAAAGGTCATAAAAACTCTTTATTCTATGACTCTAAGCTAGCTGTATAACATTTATCAAGTATATAGTAGCATAGAGATAAAACTTTAAAACTAATTCAGGTATAAGGAAAGTTAGAAAATTTGACTACATATGAAAACTGTCATTAATCTATAAGATTAAAAATGAGAGCTATTGATCTTAAAAGTACACTAAACTGTGAAATTCTTAAGGCTTTTACTAAGTTTGGAAGTTAAAAGTGAAAATTATCGGTTTCTGAATGTTTTCTAATATCTAGTATTTGTATTATATTGGGAGCATTTTTCATTTGTCCAGAAGGTGGCAGTGTAATATCAACTGCATGTGATTCCTATACTGATACAGAGAATTTGTATTTCTCATGTATTTGTGAAATGTTTGTATTGTTACCTTTTTGAACACTTAAAATCCATACAAATTCTACTGATTCTATCCATTACCTTACTTAGAAGTTGTATGATCAAGTTGGTTTATATGTATTTAATTGCTAACACTCAAGTTTATAAAAGTAAAAAGGGCAAACAAAACCTCTTACTGGTATATTTTTAAGTATCCTTGTTTGTTGAGTGCATTTGTTTTTATTCCAGGGTACATATTATTGAAGTTTTTTTCCCCAAAGATTAATACCTAATAATTATCTTGTCCAATATATATCAGTTAATATCAGTTAAGTTAAACATGTTATTAAGAAAATGATAATAATTAGAAGATTACTGTTTGTTTTTGAATTTGTGAATCTCCCCCTTTCCTTTTTCTTTTCAGGAAGGAACAGTGAAAAATAATTCAAAACCTCTTGATCAGAAGAGCTCCAGTGACACTTCTTCCCTCCCTCATTTCAAGCAGGAGGATGCTTTTTCTTCTTAACATTCTCCCCCAGCACTCTGAATTAGAGATTTATTTGCAACGAAAAATCAATTAGTCCTAAATTTATTCATGGATTTCAGGTCCAGCGATCAATGCAAGTCCACTCAGTGGGCTCAAGGGGACCCAGTTCATCCCAGTTAATGTGTCTGAAGGGGAATTACCATTGATGCTGTTTTTTTCCCTTTAGGTCAGAGATCAGATCTCGCTGTCACGGACTGCGGCAAGTAGGAATGACTTCACCCTCCAGCTACCCAAACTGCACCTGGAGACCTTTGCAATGGAGGGGCTCAAGGGCGGGCCAGAGGTTGTAGCGTGCCAGGTTAGAGTCTAAATAACATTGTTTACTACTGAGACGTGTAGAAAAATAAAATGTAGTAACTGGAGAGAATGAAAACCTCAAACTATTGTGAATAACATAATGGAGATGCAAATAATTTTTCTTCCATCATGTTACACTATATTTCACAAATAATTTTTTTCTTTAAAGCCGTGATCTAGCCTGTTAAATAATCCCAAAAAGTGTGTGTGTGTGTGTGTGTGTGTGTGTGTGTGTGTATTTGTTTTTACCAAGGAAAATATGTCTTTTATAGTTAAGTAAGTTTAAAAAAATTACTTTTTTTTTTTTTAATCAGTAGAGGACAATAAGATGCTATCTTTTTAAGCTAATCTCAATTTGTAGCTTTTGCTGTTTAAAATAAATCACTTTAGGTAAAATTGTTGGGAGAGATATTTAAAAAATTTCAATGTTAATTCCAAAGTATAGCCAACATTTCTTACATGGGAATTTATTTAATTTCAGCAAGTCTAGAACTGTTCTTGGCAATATAGAGTATTTTGCCCTTTAATGTTTAGTTTTAATGAACATTATATGTGCAAACTGGGTTATTTCACTTATGAAACTCAAAGCACCAAATCGTATAACCTCAAATAATTTTAAGAAAAACCTTATTAAAGAAAATTATTTTCAAAAACATAATTCTTTTCAGATATTGCATGAATCTTTCCATTATAGGTTACTATTGTATGATTTCATTACTTAAGTTTAAATTTTTTTTTTAATGAGACCAAACAAAATTTAATATTTGCTTTATTTTCCTTAAAATATCTAGTGTCTTTACTAGAAAAATATCTGAACATTATCTAAACCATAGGGATCCTGATGTATCAAAAGAGGTTGTCCTTGTTTAAAAGCATTCTAGGTTTTTTATTGTATTTAAAAGACAAATATCTTAAAACTCAGTCTGTTTCCATTTTGAGGTTTGAAATAAACTTTCATTCTTCAGTTTATGGCCTTGTGAAATTTTAATTTTGTGCAAAATTAGTGCCAGTCCAAGTGATGCTATGTTAATTTTTTCTACATGTTCCATATCCTGATTTAATTTGTTGCTAATACTCAAATTAGCGCTTTACAAAGAAAAAAATAAGCACTAGTTGTTTCTTTCATTAGATTTTCAATCAGTATTTTTAAATATATGTAATTGTAAAACTAAGCATAACATATTTTTATTTCCAGATATAGGCTACAATACTGTACCATTATTTAATACAAGTTAAGTTGTGCATTTTAAATTTGACTATGATTATTTATGAATTCATTGTAACCCTGAGCACAGTATGATTTGAGATTTTTCTAGTGGTTATAAAATAATCCTTTACTTGGCTGTCTTGATTCAGACACTCTTAAGTTTTAATACTTTTCATAATTCAAAAATAAAGACTTCCCCCAAACTCTGGATTTGGGTGATTTGGAAAGAGACTGATTTCTTGGGATGCTATTTTTGGGAAAACCATGAACTCTCTGTGGTTTTGACATTTGTGAATAGCAAGAAGGAAATGTATAGACTCATATGTTAAACTATGATTTTTTCCAAGTTCTAATAAAAATAGTTAGGCACGTTACCATATACGTAAACACTTGGGCGAGTTTTGCATTGCCATGCTGTAATATACATTATAGTTTAGTAATAATATATTTTGATTTAGTATTCTACACAGAGAAGAGCAGATGATTTGGGCCATAGTAGTGTTTCACACGTACACACAGACACCCACACCCACATATGCCCTCACACATGAGGCTGGTGATATGCTTTGAATACTTTGTGAAGAAAGGCACTAGGTTAACTGACTACCTTAATTGTAATAGAAGTACCATTTCAGTGAGCACGTACTATGTACCCAGTATCATGCTTAGCTCTTTAAATACATGGTTTCATGTAATTCTCACAATGAACCTGTCAAGTATATGGCATTATCTCCATTTTAGAGTTTCGGTGGCTCTCATAAAACCAACAGCAAGGCCCAGAGCCTAGATATAAATCTAGGTGTGCTTGACTGCAGAGCCTTAACTGATAAAAATATGACACTAAGAAAACTAGACACCTGTGTTAAAGGGTAAGAGTGACATCTTTTAAATCTATAGTGGAGTTTTTTTTTTACATTTCCAACAATGTTCATTCTGCATCTTTGTATGAAATGAAATAGGTAATAGTTTATGCTGTACTGTAGACAAATTCACAGATAAAAGACTTTGTTTTCATTTGACAGGCTAATATTATGGGACTCTACTTTTTACCTTCTTATAGTATGTAAATATGTAAATTTCTGCCAAATGCAGCTGCATATTCAGGAATTCAGTGTTTGTTTAGTTTTGTACTCAGTGCTCCGTGGAGTGGAGTATTCAGTGAGTGCATCCCCTTTGGTTATGATGAAGAGGGCATCGCTCTGCAGGTTGTGGTAGTGTATGGACCATTTGGCCAACCTGCACAGCCATCATTTAGAGCAGTGGGTGCTGAAGTTTTCCTAGACAGCCTTGTCTGTCTTTTTCCAACAGGAAAACTTCATTATGGGTATAATTCTGTACACAAGGAAGGCCATTGAGCATGACTGAGAGGTGAAGAGGATGAGGGGACTACCTTTCCATTTCTGGACACAGAAGAACATGTGACTGATGCTCTCCTTCAGGAAAAAATTCAGTTCAAGTAGTCTCTGAGATCTGCTAGCTTGTAGCCTCGGTTGCCTTCTCTGTAAAAAAAAGTGTAATGATATTTATTTCTGCAAAAAAGTGTTATGCTACCCGTTTCTCAGGCTTGTAGTATGATTGAACGAGGCAATGCATGTAAATAGAGAGCACAGTGCCTACCACAAGGAAAGCAGACAATGCATGGTGGCTGTTCTTTGTGCAGCCATTCTGGGACTCCTGTAAACATAAAATAAGCAATAGTAGCTGGTTTCCTTTACTTTGAAGGGGCATGTCGTGTGTTTTATTTTAAGGAATGCTTATCTAGGATCTTTCCTATATCTTTCCATTTGGTTCTTTTAGTCTCCCTTGTTTCTTCAGAAGCTTGAAATAATTTTGATCAAGATCAATGTTACTTCCCTACTTACTTTTCCATGTTACTGGATGTTCCATTGAGGCTATATTGCCACTAAAACACTTTTCCTAAGCTTCTATGGAAAGTTTAGGACTTCTGTGTCCGTGCTCTTACCTCCCAGGTTAACGGCATATCCATCTACCAGAGTACTGGGGAAAAGGAGCTGTAGCTGAAAAGTCTAGTGTAGTGCAAACGCAGAGGACTTCATAATAGAAACATTTTGCCATACTGTATAAAGATAATAACCTGTTACTCATTATCTTATACTTTGAATTTTGGTTTTTAAATAACTGTTATGTAATAATATCGGGCAAATATTAGCAAGCATGCAGTAAATGTTTGTGTCTCCATCCTTATTCAATAAAAAGCCAGGAACAGTATCAATAGCTAACATTTGTTGGGGTGCTTATTCTGTACCAATTAACTGTGCTAAGCACCTTACATATACTATCTCATTTAATACCTGCAACAACCTTATGAATAATAAGGGCTCTGCTTTTATCCATTTCATAAAGAAAGAAGCTCAGTTTATTGAGATGAAGTAAATTGCTAAAGGTCACATATCTAGTGAGTAGGGTAACTGGTCCATTCATGCTCTTAATCATGTCTTTCTGCCTTTTGTAAACCATTGCTTAGGCTTACTGTTTTATGTGTGCGTTTTACAGAGAGAGAGAGAGAGAGAGAGAGAGAGAGAGAGAGAGAGAGAGAGAGAGAGAGAGAGAGAGAGAGAGAGAGAGAAGGGAGGGAGAAGTGAACATGGCTGAGAGGGAAAGAATAAAGGCAGGGTCTGTCTGTAGAGTACAATTTCATTTATGTGGAAATAGTGGAGAGAATAGGAATCCAAAAGAGGTTAACTGAGAAAGTTACTTAAACTGGTTACTTGGCCTCTTAATCTGTAAAGGTTCGATAATGAAGGTTTCTAACGCCGTGTTAGTGTGACTGGCGAGTGAGAGGGTTAGTACATCTGAAGTGCTTAGAATAGTGACAGGTACGTTGTAAACACTCAGTACATATTTATTTGTTAGCTGCCCCCTCCCCTGAAAGCTCTGCAGGCCGGGAACCTGGTGCTGCTCACTGCGCCGGCCTCAGAGCTCGGCCTGTGCCCACCGGAGGCCCCAGCAGGTGTGGGGAGGAATACTTGATTTCAGACACTGGGCAGGTTGGCGCAGGAAGCTGCTTCGCCCAAGTCCAGAGACCTGATACCAATTTTTTACTTCTGGGCCCATTCATTTAGAAAGAAAAAGCTCCCCGAACCATCTCATAAAAGGCGTTAAAGGCTTAATGCAGAATAACTCTACCTCTGGAAATAGTACACTTTACAAATATGTGTTTATAAACACTTCATTAGAAAAGCTTCATTGTGAAACCACTTATTTATGAAGATTCTAAACAGCAGAGTCTTCACCATAATAAATACAGTAATCCCTTAATCACCTCTAACCCACCATGTCATTATATGGTCCTTATTTGGTATGGCTTTTTTTGTTATTATGTGTTATACCCACAACTTTAGGGATACCATCGTTTTTTACACTTATACTTATTTTCCAGGCACAAAAATTATTTTGTTGTGTTTATAAAGTTAAACCAAAAAGAGCATCTTGAAGGGAATTTTGTTCTTATCTTTTATGTGTAAAAGAAACAAATAATATCTGTTCCTAAACTGTCAGGGAATAAAAATATCAAGGCTCACTCTTGGTAATTTTTTACATGTGTTCTCTGCTATTTAGTGTAGCAGTCTTCTAATTACTGTACAAGAAATTTCTCCTTTTCTGGCATAGTTGGAAATTACAGAGATGCTAGGCAATTTTACTTGAAAGATTGTGTTGTTTAGATAATTTCTCCTTCATATTATCTCAACAGTATAAGTGAATTTTCAGATACCTGATTTTTTTAAAACAAGAAAACCAACCATTTTGAATGGAAATCTTGCTAAATATGTCAAATGCTGTTTTTTTTAAATAAAAAGAATATGTACTGAAATTAAAATTTTATTATGCTGGTTCATTATTATAGGTATAAACTGTAATAATATAACAGTAGTTTAAATTGCTCAGGTGTGTAATGGCATTTGCCTTTAAACACTACAACTTCAGCGTTGGCCGGTGGCTCCATTGGTTGGAGATTGTCTTGTACATCAACGAGTTGGGAGTTCGATTCCCCGTCAGGGCACATACCTAGCTGTCGGTTTTGGTTGATATTTTTCTCTGTCTTTCTTTCTCTAAACATAACCTTGGGTAAAGATTAAAACATACACACCACTACAACTTCATAGAAGTGTTGCTAATATTGAAAATTAACTTTCAAAAAATTATAAAAGTTACACATGATCATGACAATAAGAAATTAGACTCTTAAAAGCACAGAAGAAAATTTAAGATCATTTAAAATTCTGTCATTCAGAGATAGCCAGTTTTAGCAATTTGGTATATGCTCTTGTAGTTATTATAGTTATTTTTTAGTTATAAATGCAAACACATGTACATATCATTTAAATATAATATGTCTACCTATATTTAAATAATAACTGGGCCACACTATTTTGTAAACCTTTTTTAAATGTAATAGCATATCATGGGTGTTTTTCTTGTCAGTAAATATAGATTTACCTCATTGTTGTACTATAAATTCTAGAATGAAAATATCTTTTACAGTAAAAGTAAAGTGATGTAGAATCAAACAGGATGTTGAAATGCTACCTTCTTAATGGTTGGAAAGTATTTCCCCAGAGAACAGTGTTTGTTAGAGAAACACAATTAGCTGGAAAAGTCATATAGTTTATCTGAGAATAAATTTATTTTGATGGGAAAATGCCATCCATTGTCTCATAGAGCTGCTTATAGCTATAGTCTACAGTTCCAAAAATATAAATTGTACCAGTGAGGTATCTAAATGTCCTAGGTTTGAGGCCTACTTTGAGGATGAGTATAAGAATTAATGTGTTGCCCTGACTGGTAGTGCTAAGTGGTTAGAATATCAGCCCAGGAACCAAAGAGTCTTGGGTTCAATTCCCAGCTCCAATGGGGCCATGTGCACAGGAGGCAACCAATCAATGTATCTCTCTCAGATAGATGTTTCTATCTCTCTTTGTCTCTCTCCCTCCCTCCCTCCATCCCACTCTCTTTAAAAAAAAATCAGTGCAAAGAATATCCTGGGGTGAGGATTAACAGCAACAACAACAACAAAATAATTAGTGTGCTATATAATTCCTGTTGACACCAGGAAGAGAAAACAATATTTTCTCATGTAATATTGTTAGAAAGACATTTTTACTTGCCGGTTAAAATTTTGGAATTCTTTGAAGATTTCCTAATGCACAAGCATATATTGTTTCTTCAGAATTTCCTGGTGACAGAGCTGTAAGCAAGGCAAAATGAAACGAAATATCATGTGAATCAAGATATTAGTGTGTATAGAAGAACTGGTTTTGTTGCTAATTGGAATAATAATTATTATCCAATTAAATAGCATTTAAAGTCATTGTGAGTAATGCCTTCTGGTCTTCAATCTGTATCTTCTCTTAATATTTTCTATGAACAAGAAGACTTTTTGGGAGACATTGGCCAAGCAGGTCAGTCATTCAAGCAGTTTTGGTATCAACACCCTCTTTCATCTTTTCTTCTCTTCCTCTCCCTATTTGCTTTGCACTTTTGTATTTTATTTAGTGGTGGCGATGGTGGTTGGGGACAAGAGGAAGCCTATATAAGTGTAACCCTATTTGATAACACCTTTTAATGATAATTATTGAGAGACTGAGGCCTGTGAGCACTTGAACTTTCAAGTGCTGCAACAGAATTGCTATTCATTTCAGCTACTTGGACAAAAAAAACAGTGTTTGATGGACTGCCTAGGTGAAGACCTGGAAAAGGAAGGGTTATCTACAAATTGAGTGAGTTTATTATGGCTTAGTGATTTGCTGATTGATTTCATTTGCTGTCAGTTAAGGCTCTCTTAATGTCAGTTTTCTTTGCATAATGCCTTGAAATAAAGACTAATGAAGTTCTTCAGATTGATGCCGCTTATATAAACTGACCCTGATTTGCCCTTATTCCACATGACAATTTAAGTGACAGCAGTTAAGGGAAAATACAGCAGATAATATGCAACTTAAGGATTAAGGGAAATGCAGTAAATCTTTCAGTCTAAAACTGCAAGAGTAATTTCTTGTAATTCTACAGATGCCTTAAATTTTATTAAACAGATCATTATTACTCTCACATGTGCGAGTGTGTGTGTGTGTGTATGTATATATATATATATGTAAAACAAAATATGTACATAATATATATATATGTAAAATGTATATAATATATGTTTATTATTATATATATATATATATATATATATATATATATATGAGAGAGAGAGAGAGAGAGAGAGAGAGAGAGAGAGAAGGATCGGACTGAAAAAGAGAACTAAAAATGACCCTAAATCTTTAAAAATGATAGTAAATCTTCTTCTCCCCAATCATTTCAACTTGGCATTGTTAGTATCACAGTTTAAAAATATTTTACTTAAAGTTGCATAATTGCTGCATGTGAAATAACCTATGAAAGACAAAGTGAGTAATTTTGAAGCTTTAAATGATAATATTAGTAGTAGCTTCCCCTATTCCACCCTCCCCCCCTTTTTTTTTCAGTGGCCAAAAATATCATAGTACTGACTAGAAAGAGATAAAAAAATTTTTTTGAGGGGGAGACTAACTTAAGAAATATCTCACTGACCCTGAGATATTCTGAGACATTCTAAGATACTTTAACTTCTTTTCTGAGGGAGGGCTGTTTAACACACATTGGGCAGGTAGATTTTGTCAGTGTTGCCAGACAGTGCTTTGTTCGGACTCTGTTTTATAATGCATATTCATCAAAATGAACCTGATTCGGTACTTCCTCCGGCTTCACAGGAGAAACTAGAAAACAGCCCTGAAGTGAAGAAAGCACCTGGGTCTGTTCATTTGGTTGGGTGTTTAGCAAGTTGACATTGAGGAAGTCTTTTATGACCTTTTTCAAAGACACCCAAGTTCTGTATTTGCAAATAAAGCTTAAAAAGTCCTCAAACCTTAGGCCTATGGTTGAATGATTATCTGGTAGAAGGATTTTGTCATACAATTTAAAATCTAAAGGAAGAAACTTCATGTTCTAAAATCGAGGATGAAATCATGCTTAAATTAAAACATGCAGTGTGTTTATTAAATTATGTCCTAGGACAGAGTAGAAAAATAAGTATTTGGGGGACTTAGTATAGGTGTCTTTCACAAAACTCTCAACAGATAGCAGTTGTAATTATTATCACCGAAATAGTGTTGACTGATGCTATGATTCTTTATCAAGTAAAACTATTACTTGAAAGTTCTGGGTGTCTCATGTTATCACCACGCTTTTAATTAATGCAAAGTAAGAGGTTAAATTTCTTGTTAGCACTGAATGATGGGTAGCCACAAAAATGCTCAGAAAACTGGTGTCTTGGAGGAAAAACATGAGAAGAACCTATAACAGGCTCTTCTTAGTCTCAGTTTACCTCTCTTAGTGCAATTATTTAAATGTTTTGAGGTAGAATGTATTTGATTAGAGAGTGCTGTCCCAGATCCTCAGTGTTAGTTTATGGTAAATGCCCCTGTTTCCCAAGTCTAAAAAGTCTAAAAAATCCTGAGTCCAAAACTCTGCTGGTTCCCAAGTTCAAATAAGGTTTTGCATCAGCTTTCTAAAACAGATTCCGCACAATTAACATGTTATGGCTTTAATGCCAGCCTTTGTTTTTCTTATAGGGAAGCACATTCACCTTGTGGGATAGTACTTTTTAGTAAAATTAAAATGAAATGTTTAGTATTTTTTTTACTTCTTTTTATTATTATTATTATTATTATTTTGATTAATGTATTACATGTGTACATATCTTCTCATTGGGTTCCCTCCTCCCCCGCCCCCCCCCCCCACACACACTCCTATGTGTTTAGTATTTCTTGCTTTTTTTGTTTTGGGTTCTGAAGTAATTGTGCCTGAAAATTCAAAGAGACTTCAACAGTTGTGTTATATGTAAATCAGCTATGATTCTAATAGGCTTTATTTAGCTCAAGTCTAATTAATGCAAACTAAAGGCACAATTTTGTTCAAAGTGAGTAGAAATCCCCTGAGACATTGTTTTGGGGCCCCTCCTACTTTATATCCTAAAAGCAGAATGGATGAAATTACTTGACACTTAACCTGCTGATCTTTTTATTTATTTTTTATTTTTTACCTGTCCTTCTAATTTGTTCCCATTAGAGAAGGTAATACAGCCTCCTTGTGGGTCTGGAAAAGCCAGCTTTTCTGGTTCCTAGACAGGTGACCTAGGCAAGGAGAACAAGGTCACTTGGAAGTCCAAGAGCCTGGCAGTTGATACACCTGATTCCTGGTAATCCATAGGAGCCTTTGAACCACAATGTCCTTTGTTTAAAAGACATATTCTAGAGGGAAAAGAAAAATGTCATTTGAGAGCATTTAAAGACTAAATGTGAACTAGGAAATTGGTTTGAAAAAAATAAAATGACCAGCTCTCTTGATCATTTAGATTTGGATATGGCTGACACCATTCAGTGACATACCGAGCACTTACCACATTCAAGGCATTGTGCTATGCTCTGAGATACAAAGGTGACTCAAAAATCTTTGGGAAGGGGCATGGAATTTGAGAATGATATGATGTGAAAAGCATGGTTGGTTGCTGCAGGAGAGGTACAGACACATTTGTTCATGCTGAGAAAATTAGGACAGGTTTCAGAGAGGAGGTGGCATTTGAGTGGCCTTGAAGGTTATGTAGTTAACACTTCCCTTTCCTCTAAGTGGTATTGTCAGAAAATAGAGATAGGAAGTATCTGGGCTTGAGTCTTAGCCTCTAGGTAGCTCATTTAGTTCAACCCCTGTTTGCAAGTGTGGGGATTCCTCATTTGCAAATGGGGGTTGAACTAAATGATTGGTAGGAACTTTTCAGCTCCCGAAGCTCAGTGAGATTGTGAATAAAGTAAACTATGGTCTTTATGGGATTTCACAGGACTCTTATTTGTTCCTTCATAAGTAAATTCATTGATTTAGTTGAATATCACAGAGCATCTTAGAACCTATTTGTCCTTAAAACAATATAGTAACAGTATTTTTCAGAGATGTAATTTAACAAACTTAAGTGAATTTTGTTATACAGTAGATATTATAAGGATTATTAAAGTAGATAACTCTGACTGAGACATGTAGATTCCCAAACCCATCTGATACATCAGTATCAGAATGGAATCATGGTAATAAAAATTAGCATTTAATAAATGCATGGATAATTTTCTCTCATTTTTCCATTTTTAAAAATTTAATAAATCTTTATTATTCAGATTATTACATTTGTTCCTCTTTTTCCCCCCATAGCTCCCCTCCACCCAGCTCCCATCCCTCCTCCTGCCCTTACCTCCCCCTGCATTGTCCTCATCCATTGGTTTATGATTTTTGTCCAGTCTCTGCATTCCCCTTACCCCTTTTCCCCTGAGAATTGTCATTCCACTCCCCTGATTCTATTATATTCACCAGTTTATTCTGTTCAAAGATTTTTTATTCACTTGATTTTTAGATTCACTTGATAGATTTGTTTTTGTTGTTCATAATTTTTAGATTCACTTGATAGATTTGTTTTTGTTGTTCATAATTTTTATCTTTACCTTTTTCTTCTTCTTCCTCTTCTTAAAGAGTACCTTTCAGCATTTCATATAATACTGGTTTGGTTTGATGAACTCCTTTAGCTTTTTCTTATCTGTGAAGCTCTTTATCTGCCCTTTAATTCTGAATGATAGCTTTGCTGGGTAGAGTAATCTTGGTTGCAGGTTCTTGCTAATTATCACTTTGAATATTTCTTGCCACTCCCATCTGGCCTGCATCGTTTCTGTTGAGAAATCAGCTGGCAATCCAATGGGTGCACCCTTGTAGGTAATCAACTGTTTTTCTCTTGCTGCTTTTAATATTCTCTCTTTGTCTTTTGCTCTTGGCATTTTAATTATGATGTGTCTTGGTGTGGTTCACTTTGGATTCCTTTTGTCTGGGGATCTGTATGCTTCCTGGACTTGTAAGTTTATTTCTTTCACCAGGTGGGGGAAGTTTTCAGTCATTATTTCTTCAAATAGGTTTTCAGTATCTTGCTCTCTCTCTTCTTCTGGCACCGCCACATTTCTGATGTTGGTATGCTTGAAGTTGTCGCAGAGGCTCCTTACATTATCTTCACATTTTTGGATTCTTTTTTCTTTTCCAGTTGAGTGTTTTCTGCTTCTTTATATTTCAAATTTTTGACTTGATTCTTGCATTCCTCTAGTCTGCTGTTAGATTTCTGTATAATATTTTTTTATTTCAGTCAGTGTATATTTGATTTTTAGTTGGTCCTTTTTCATCTTTAGTTGTACTTTTTCATCTCCTCTTGGGTCTAGCTAAAGTTATCCATCTTTTCTAGGAAATTCTTGAAAAACCTTATAACTGGTTTTGAACTCTATATGCAGTCGTTTGTTTTCCTCTATTTCTTTCGCTTGTGATCTCTTTCTTTGTCTCTGCATTTTTGCTGCTTTCCTGAGTTGGTAGAGTAGCTTTGTGTGCTAGGTGTCCTATATGGCCCAGTAGCTCTGCCTCCCCAGTTATCTAAGGTGGACTCTCTTGGTGCACCCCTTTGTGGACTGTGTGTACAGCCTTGTTATAGTTAAGTCTGGATTGTTCTTGATAGCACTGGGGGAATTGACCTCCGAGCCAATTGGTCGTGAGTATCAGCTGTGTCTATGCCGGGAGAACTTCTGTGCTGGAGTCAGCCTTATGATACAAGTCTTGCAAAATTTCAAAAACCTCTCT
The DNA here is from genome assembly GCA_011751065.1 of Lasiurus cinereus. Lineage (NCBI taxonomy): Eukaryota > Metazoa > Chordata > Mammalia > Chiroptera > Vespertilionidae > Lasiurus > Lasiurus cinereus. The sequence goes on from JAAGEH010000226.1 coordinate 43,565,620, forward strand.
GTTCAGCTTGGATGGGGTGGAGTCTCAGGGCAGAGTAGACAGTCTTGGCTTCCCGTCAGCCCCACCCTAAGCAGTCCCTGGGTCTCAGTTCCCTCGGTAATCTCTGCAGCTCTCTCTGTGCATATGCGTGCACCTTCAGATGTCTGCTTTCCGAGGCTCCCCTGAGTTTCTGTGTGCTCCAGGGACCTGTATGAGTCTGGGACCCTAGGGTCTCACCCGAAACTGGAGCTCAGTGCATTTGGAAATGGATTTCAGCACAGTTGGGAGGCTCTGTCTCCCTCCTGCTAGAGAAAGCCAGTAGCACAATCAGCAGTCAGCCCTCTGTACATTCACTTTCCCACATCTCCAGAACTCTGCCTTTCTGCAGCTCCCCTTAGTTTCCTTGCCCTCCTCCCTTTTCACGGCAATCCACACTCACCCCATAGGAGTCTTGCCCGGAACTGCGGTTCAGTGCAGTCGGATCTGGGGTTTAGTGCAGTCAGGAGTTTCTATCTCCTTCCCACTAGAGGAAACCAGATAGGCACTCTGCTGCCTGTCTACTCACGTGTCTCCGTATCTCAGCTTTGTGCAGCTCCTCTGAGTCTCTATGGGTCCCTCTCTTTCCTTCTAGTTGTAGAATTTCCACTCAGCCAGCTTTCCTGTGGTTCAGAATGATGCCTGTTCTGTCTTTTAGTTGTAATTTTGAAATGGTTGTGTGAGGCAACAGTTTAGGTGTTTACCTATGCTGCCATTTTGGTTTCCCCCCATTTTTTTAATTAAGGTATTACATGTGTACAGATATTCCTATTGCCCCCCC